>JAIUCV010000329.1:0-600000 GCA_026724425.1 Erythrophleum ivorense
CGAATGCCTCCACAATACCATTCGATCGAGCGCCTCCAAGACAGGAAATTGAGTTAGCTTTCATTTGGCACCGGTTTGAGGTCATGCCGATAAGCGGTTGAAGAGTTATGACGTTTTTTGTGAAGACATGTCAGCCCAATGGTGCACTCGACCGCTAAGACCACTGGTGCATTCGACCGCTCAGACCACTGGTGCATTCGACCGCTCAGCCCCATACACCACTCGACCGAGTGCTTTCAAGACACCACTCGATCGAGTGCATGCATGCTGTAAAGGTTAGAGTGTTTTGGAAGGTTAGAGTGTTTAAAGGGTAAAAGTGTTTGAAGTATTTAGAGAGTAGTGTCTAGAGGGTTACCATTTTTTTTTCGATGGTAGATGCAAGATGTTGCACAAAATGGCAGAGAGAATGGACTTGTTGATGTCCACAACCTCTAATCACTCTCCTTCTTTCTTGATTAACAAACTCCAAACTCCACTTCTTCTTCCACGGGGCTTGTCACGTGCTAAGGGACATATGTCTTCGAGTTTTTGAGACCCTTTCCTTCATCCTTCAAATTATATATATATCTCTTTTTTTTTTCTTTTTTTTTTTTTGTTTTTTTTTTTTTTTGTTTTGAAGATGAAAGATGGAAGGATGAAGGGGGTCTATACATATGCATGTCCCTTAAGATACAAAGAATGAGACAGTATATATCGTACCCCAAACAACTGGACGACTTGAATTTTCTTCATGTCTGCTCGAGTCGGTGCTCCAAAGTTAAGAGCAGGTGCTCGGTCCATTTTTCTCCTACACTCACGATTCTTCAGCAAGAGTGAGTTAGAGGTTGCGTCAGTCCTGTTCTCTCCGACCCTTTTGCACACATCTGCATATAAGAGAGAGATAAAAACACAAGAGTACATATGGGTTGAAAAGTGGTTAGGCTTTTTGGTGGGTACTAGCTAAAGATGAGCTAGCTATTCAGGATCCAGCAAGAGCGGTATAAAGGGAAAAGAAGTCCTGAATATGTATGGTGTAACTCTCTTCACTATCTAGTGCCCAAAACAAGAAGTATTTAAAGTTCAGTTTAATCCAGATAAAATAGAGTCCTATGTCATTCTGATGAAACCTCGATGGGAGGGAAAATATTCTGGACGGAGTAGGATCGATTGTGCAGAAGCTTCAGCTCGTCCTTGTACTCTAATTCTGCAGCAATGTCACTAGAGAGATGGTAAAATCGAGGTATCAGCTCGCTAATGGTTTAAGAATCATCATAGATCTTGGTCCTAGTTCCCACATAAGTTTTGACTTGACTCATACGACGAACTGACTCAATGAAACAAAAACAAAAGAAGAAAATAAAGAAGTGCAGAAAGCGACCCCTCCCTCTGACTACTCCACATCGTCCCCGATGTGAGAATAAATCTGAGAAGTGTCTAAAATAAAGAGAAATAAAAAGAAAAACAAAACTAAAAATTAGTGGTTAGAAATTAAAAGGACTCAAAGTTAGAGACTCTTACCGGTGGGTTGCCTCCCACCAAGCGCTTGTTTTAAGTCATTAGCTTGACTTCGTTGCACATATGTTAATCATAAGAATCAAAAGGTTGGGCCAATGCATCTTTTGTCCTTCTCCTGTTATTGCAAAAAACAACACGTGCCAAACAACATCCAACTATCCATCGCCAAAGAGGCCAACTTTACATCAAACAACTCTACTACGAATAGAGCATATAACTTGAAATTTTCTTTGATGCTTAGATGTTCATGAGGATCAAATGCATTTGATGGAAAAATAAAGTCAACTTCAGGTTTAAAAGAGTTCATTACAAAATAGTCAACTTCATCTCCATCAATCATGTAAAACACTATATCCTCTTCTCTAAAATCTATCTCAACCTTAGAACCTTCTGCCTCATTCAAGATTTTATCTACATCAAGCACATCTCCTAGGTAAGATTCTTCAAGAATAGATTTAGATTCCTCAAGCACTGGAAACTTAAACTCGAGATCATGAGCATTCAAAGCACTGAGATGATTAATATCAAAACATATTTCATGGTAATCTCTAGCAAGCTTTTCTACTCTTAGAGTGTCTAGTCTCCGCGTTTCACATATCAAAGCATGACATTCATCAATGAGAATGGGAGTGTATACACTAGAAGCTACAACATCAATGCATGGTATGTGACTGTCCTCATAATCATGGTGTTTCCACGGTTGAATCGCATGTACCTTCTAGTGGGCATGGTGGAACCCAATAAATTACCTCTTCAAGTGCTTGAGCTATCCCTATCTCATAAAATGTGAGCTCTCTTCCTTCAAGTGCTGCTCGATGCGACATGATGTTCAGTCGGATCATGATCGCAAGATCACTCCTTGTCAACATTGTATTTTCTTCGCAAAGCTTATCCAACTCCACTTTTTGTTCCGGCGTGAGCACATTTTCATCAAGTGGTGGCTCCTCATATGTTTCATCTTGAATGTTCTCATCAGACATGGTATCCTCTTCTCGTGGCCAATCATTGTAGTCCATAGCCATCACCTGTAAGAAACAAAAATGACTAAAAGAAAAAGTTAGTAAAAGTCAGGGTCTTAGACTAAACTCTAGTCCTAGACTCGTAGGTAACGCAATTGGTCCCCGGCAACGGCGCCAATAAAAGCACTCGGTCGAGTGGTGTATGGGGCTGAGCGGTCGAATGCACCAGTGGTCTGAGCGGTCGAATGCACCAGTGGTCTTAGCGGTCGAGTGCACCATTGGGCTGACATGTCTTCACAAAAAACGTCATAACTCTTCAACCGCTTATCGGAATGACCTCAAACCGGTGCCAAATGAAAGCTAACTCAATTTCCTGTCTTGGAGGCGCTCGATCGAATGGTATTGTGGAGGCATTCGACCGAATGGTGTTGTGTAAGCATTCGATCGAGTGCTGTAGTGGCTGCTTGACATGTCTTCACAAAAACCGTCATAACTCTTCAACCGCTAATCGGAATGACCTCAAACCGGCGGCAAATGAAAGCGAACTCAATTTCCTATTCAGATCGATCGAGTGTTGTTGAGGATGCACTCGACCGAGTGGTTTAGGAGCACTCGGTCAGGTGGCTGCAGTGGAAGCGCTCGGTCGAGTGGTACAATGAGGCGCTCGATCGAGTTGTGCATGGCGTTGAATGGGCACTCGGGCGAGTGGTCGAGCGGTTGTGAATGACGGCCTTTTTACTCTTTTTTCCTTCTTTCACCTCTTGCTGCTCCTTGTTGCCGAAACTCTCCTTGGAACGTCTTTAGACCTGAAAAGACTCGACAAAAACTAGAAAGACTCGGAAAACTCGTGAAAAAAACGGTTAGAAAGCGTCAAAAACGCAAGACATCAACTCCCCCGGACTTATTCTTTTGCTTGCCCTCAAGCAAACATAAATTCCAAGAGCAGGGAAGAGGTTTGAAAACGCGGGAACTCACAAATCATCAGCAACCATACCCCGAAGGAAAATCATTAGACCTCAATAAACAAGGCTTGAACAGCGCATAATCACTACAGTCCCGTCAAGGTCTCACAATCCATATCCCTTCATGAACCTCCATCCTGCAGAAACTCTAGCTACACATTGGTTAACTCTCTACATTCATTTAGATTAAGCGTGGACCTCTCATCAAGAACATTACACAGGGTAGACGGTGTTGGGTATCAAAAGGTCTATTTATTGGTGAGGTTAAAGTGTTTAAGGGTTACCAGATACGCCGGAGGATGCATGATATCGCGCAAAACCGCAAGAGAGAATGGTTCTGTTGACAGCCACAGTTCCCAACCACTTCACTCCTCAACTCCTTGTATGTTGGATTTCACCCAATGTTGCTTTAACTCCACGCCTTGATGTATGGTATGCCTTGGAGATTTTTGCACCGAGCTTGTCATTTTATTGAATCACTAGTTCCTTTCCTCAAATTTTTCGGTTCTTTTAGTTTTTGGCGCCGTTGCCGGGGGACCAATTGCGTTACCTACGAGTCTAGGACTAGAGTTTAGTCTAAGACCCTGACTTTTACTAACTTTTTCTTTTAGTCATTTTTGTTTCTTACAGGTGATGGCTATGGACTACAATGATTGGCCACGAGAAGAGGATACCATGTCTGATGAGAACATTCAAGATGAAACATATGAGGAGCCACCACTTGATGAAAATGTGCTCACGCCGGAACAAAAAGTGGAGTTGGATAAGCTTTGCGAAGAAAATACAATGTTGACAAGGAGTGATCTTGCGATCATGATCCGACTGAACATCATGTCGCATCGAGCAGCACTTGAAGGAAGAGAGCTCACATTTTATGAGATAGGGATAGCTCAAGCACTTGAAGAGGTAATTTATTGGGTTCCACCATGCCCACTAGAAGGTACATGCGATTCAACCGTGGAAACCCATGATTATGAGGACAGTCACATACCATGCATTGATGTTGTAGCTTCTAGTGTATACACTCCCATTCTCATTGATGAATGTCATGCTTTGATATGTGAAACGCGGAGACTAGACACTCTAAGAGTAGAAAAGCTTGCTAGAGATTACCATGAAATATGTTTTGATATTAATCATCTCAGTGCTTTGAATGCTCATGATCTCGAGTTTAAGTTTTCAGTGCTTGAGGAATCTAAATCTATTCTTGAAGAATCTTACCTAGGAGATGTGCTTGATGTAGATAAAATCTTGAATGAGGCAGAAGGTTCTAAGGTTGAGATAGATTTTAGAGAAGAGGATATAGTGTTTTACATGATTGATGGAGATGAAGTTGACTATTTTGTAATGAACTCTTTTAAACCTGAAGTTGACTTTATTTTTCCATCAAATGCATTTGATCCTCATGAACATCTAAGCATCAAAGAAAATTTCAAGTTATATGCTCTATTCGTAGTAGAGTTGTTTGATGTAAAGTTGGCCTCTTTGGCATGGATAGTTGGATGTTGTTTGGCACGTGTTGTTTTTTGCAATAACAGGAGAAGGACAAAAGATGCATTGGCCCAACCTTTTGATTCTTATGATTAACATATGTGCAACGAAGTCAAGCTAATGACTTAAAACAAGCGCTTGGTGGGAGGCAACCCACCGGTAAGAGTCTCTAACTTTGAGTCCTTTTAATTTCTAACCACTAATTTTTAGTTTTGTTTTTCTTTTTATTTCTCTTTATTTTAGACACTTCTCAGATTTATTCTCACATCGGGGACGATGTGGAGTAAGTCAGAGGGAGGGTCGCTTTCTGCACTTCTTTATTTTCTTCTTTTGTTTTTGTTTCATTGAGTCAGTTCGTCGTATGAGTCAAGTCAAAACTTATGTGGGAACTAGGACCAAGATCTATGATGAGTCTTAAACCATTAGCGAGCTGATACCTCGATTTTACCATCTCTCTAGTGACCATTGCTGCAGAATTAGAGTACAAGGACGAGCTGAAGCTTCTGCACAATCGGATCCTACTCCGTCCAGAATATTTTCCCTCCCATCGAGGTTTCATCAGAATGACATAGACTCTATTTTATCTGGATTAAACTGAACTTTAAATACTTCTTGTTTTGGGCACTAGATAGTGAAGAGAGTTACACCATACATATTCAGGACTTCTTTTCCCTTTATACCGCTCTTGCTGATCCTGAATAGCTAGCTCATCTTTAGCTAGTACCCACCAAAAAGCCTAACCACTTTTCAACCCATATGTACTCTTGTGTTTTTATCTCTCTCTTATATGCAGATGTGTGCAAAAGGGTCGGAGAGAACAGGACTGACGCAACCTCTAACTCACTCTTGCTGAAGAATCGTGAGTGTAGGAGAAAAATGGACCGAGCACCTGCTCTTAACTTTGGAGCACCGACTCCGAGCAGACCATGAAGAAAATTCAAGTCGTCCAGTTGTTTGGGGTACGATATCTACTGTCTCATTCTTTGTGTCTTAAGGGACATGCATATGTATAGACCCCCTTCATCCTTCCATCTTTCATCTTCAAAACAAAAAAAAAAAAAAAAAAAGAAAAAAAAAAGAGATATATATATAATTTGAAGGATGAAGGAAAGGGTCTCAAAAACTCGAAGACATATGTCCCTTAGCACGTGACAAGCCCCGTGGAAGAAGAAGTGGAGTTTGGAGTTTGTTAATCAAGAAAGAAGGAGAGTGATTAGAGGTTGTGGACATCAACAAGTCCATTCTCTCTTGCCATTTTGTACAACATCTTGCATCTACCATCGAAAAAAAAAATGGTAACCCTCTAGACACTACTCTCTAAATACTTCAAACACTTTTACCCTTTAAACACTCTAACCTTCCAAACACTTTAAACCTCACCATAAAATACACCAAATCTCGTTTTCTAGATAGTGCCCTTCTTAAGAAGTTCACGCCACCTTTAATAAATGTAGAGAGTCTATTGTTTGATAGATAAACCTCACAGGGTCTGAACTTCAAGTATGGATTGGAGTGGGTGATGAATGTTGGAGAGGTTTCGGTGAGAATGTGTTGCTCTAGTCCTAAAGTATGTGGTCTGCAGATTATATCACGGTTTCTGAGATCTTTGCGAGTTTCCACCTTCTTTCTTAGGACTGAGACTGTGTTTTGTTTGAGGACAAACAAAGGTTTAAGTCTGGGGGAATTGATAAGTGGAGATTTTGGCTCATTCTAACCCTTGTTTACTAATGTTTTCTAGAGTCTTTTGAGTCTTTGTCAGGATATTTCAGGTAACTAGGAGGCAATAGGCGAGGATTGGAGCAGCTAGAGCCTTCGGAGCAAAAAGGAGATGAAACTGAGCAAAAGAGCCCAACTTACGCAGAAGTACCACTTCTCATCCGGGAGCACCCGCTCCGCGACGGGAGCACCTGCTCCAACGACCCGAAGCAAAATAAGGAAATCTATTTTACCTAGTTGGAACGCAAAGGAATAAAAGGAGAGCGGCCCTCTGAGCAAAAAAGAGAGACCGCCCCCACGCCCAGTTTTGGGAGAAACACTTTTCACTTTATAGTTTTGGAGATTTTGAGATTTACACTTGGAGTTTTTGGAGAGAGTTTGTTTGCAAACTTTGGGGAGAAGATCTCTGAACCTCTTTTGACAATTTTGGAGAAGAATTCTAAACCCTTATTTTCTTAATATCATTATGCAATTCTCTTCATCTCTTTGTGATTTCTCTTTCACCATGTCTGAGTAGTCTCTTAGTTAGATTTTAGGGTTTTTCAAAGGGATTTCATGAATTGCTAAAGTAGAGATTGTTTGACAGGGATTTATCCCCTGGTTCTTCATCTGTTGTTGTTCATATTGCTGAAACTTGATTAGCTACCTAGTTTCTGATCATAGGTTGTTTAGCGCACCAAAAGTGTTTGATTAAACGCCTGAAAGAACTTAGATGAGCAAAACGTCCATAGCCTGCGAAAGTTGATGTTATGGCGTTTTGTGAACATATTAAGCTTGATCTTAATGCATGTTTAACCTCCTGAATTCAAACGACAGTTTAGAATCTTAGGTTGTTAGACATAGTAATTGGCGCTACGACAGTAGGTTGATTATATAATCGTGACTTGAGTTCTAGAACGTTGCTTAATGATTTCCCTTGCTCGTTTATCAATCTATGCATTTCTTGATTTCCCTGCGAATCTCCCTGAAGTCTAGCGCTTTTCTCCACCTGAATTTAGATACATCGTTTTACTATTGCTTTGAATGCCATTTAGTCACAAACAAAACCATATATTGTCTTAGCTCTACTTTACTCTCAAATATTTGTAGTGTAACCTTGGTCTCTGTGGATTCGATCCCTTCTATACTACTGTGATTGTCTGTGCACTTGCAGTATAATATTTGGGTTAAAACCTGTGTTATCAGTGTCCATGAATGCAACACGATTATGTTTCCATCGGCCTAAGGTTGTGTTCTCTCGGAATAAGTACATGACATCATCAATTTCCTGAAAAGATATACTCGTTAGGGTCCAAAGCATAGAACTCATCTTATTTTAATAACTTAAGTTAAAGGGTGGTGTGAAACTCACGTAACTCATGAGCCACTCTTTCTTACGGATAAGTCGATCAAATAATACGTAATCTAAGACAGATGAACCAAACTTCAAAGATCTGATGATGAAAAATTGTAAGAAAAATATGAGTTGCAGAACATGTATCCGAAAATATGATAGGAGTTAATGATTGACTTACTCATGCTTCTCGGACCACTCCAGAAATTGTTCCCACATGTCATCAGATACATACGCAAGTGGAAAACATGCGTCAACTTTATTGTCACCATCTTTCAGCTCGGGAATTTCAATTTTAACTCTACGAAGTAGATTTCCTTCATAAACAAAACTCTGTGGTGTCAAAGCAATATTTGTTGGCTTCTCTACAAATGTTTGAGTAGGGAACCCTGTGACTATAGTGTCTTGAGACAGATGTCCTAAGTGTTTCTGAAAGTGTTATTGTGTACTCAAATCATGATCTGTATCATAAATATTACTCCCAAACATATCATCTAGATTGAGATCGAAAAGTGCAGGTGCTTCATTCTTTTCATCATGTTAATTGCAGGTGAACAAAAAAGGACCAAAGCAATCAAAAATCAAAAAGCTTTTGCAATACAAGAAGTAGTAGAGAGGTCTTAAACTACTACAATACAATTATGTTTACATACATAACACAAACCGCTAATGGTAGATAACAAACTACTACACCTGAAAACAAATTTTACCGATTACATATGATATCTAACAAACTTCCAATCCTAAATATCACACATACAAGCTTTTACAACATTATTCTACAAACACAAATTCATGTGCAAAGTAACTCAAGGAGAACAGTGAAGGGAGCTTCTTTTTTTACTTACCCTTTCTTGAGGCTGTGCATTCTTGGAATTGGAGACATCTGGAGTTGACGTTGGCTCTACGTTTCTAGTTGCAAACAATTTCTCTAACTTTTCAAACCCGGCATCAATTTTCTTCACTAATTTTTCCTCGAAATTTGTGCAAGCAGCTTTCACAATCCCTTCGAAAGTAGCCTTCATGTTATCATCAATACCTTGAGAAGTAGTAGCTCGTTGCCATAGTAAGTTCGTCTTTCGTGCCTCTGAACCGTAACCAGATCTCTTTCGCTTCTTATTTATTATAGAGACATCAATATCATCACTAGCAACATTTTCAGATTCTTCGGAAGCCTCGTTCTCAGTTGCTTCTGCTCCTTCCAAGGAGTCATCCTCAGCTTCTTCTTCTGCTTCTTCTGAAGCCTCAAAACTGTCAGCAGGTTCTAAACACTCCCAAATATGATCTCCAAAATCATTTTTTTTCCTGATTGCAGCTTTCAGCAGATCTACAGCAGCATCAGGCACCTCGTCATTCCACATATATTCAGCTGAGTCGACAATATCTGAATTCCCGGTAGAGGAGATGAATGGGTGTACATAATCCTGCATTAATGTAGCACAAATCCAGAAGTTACATTTTATATATTGTGATCAAATTACCCATTTTCAACTAAATACTCTCTCAGCAAATCAAAAGACCAAGGAAAAAAGAAAGATGATTCGATTACACAAAGTATAAGAAAACAGAAACACATGATTGCAACGCAGGAAAACAAAAGTAGAAACTTACAGTTATCAGAAATTTACTCTCGAGCTTGATAACGTCTTTGTACGAGATTTTTGCAAGGCCTTTCCAATTAGTACATCGAGGACCATCGAAACTATTTTCCTTGATTTTTTCAGCAACGAATTCTCCAAGATGAGGAATTGCTTCCATAGCCCATATTTGAAAGGCGTAGGAAAATCCATCCAAAACATAGCTGTTTTTATTTTTCAAGTTACCTCTTGTCTTGATGATTGAGTTAACCAGGAGCGTAAACCCTTCACGACCCCATGGATAACTCCTAACCTTATTAAGATCCATGACAAGCCTTATGTAGGTGTTAGGAATAGGTGCCTTCTCATCTTTTGCCATGATCAACCCAGCTATCACGGCAATGTAGATCAGCCGAATTCGGTCAATACGTTTCCACTTTTTAGCAGCCTTAAGGTTTTCCTGACTCCACAACGTTTGCATGCAAATACTTTCTTTCCTCTTCAACAAAGCACCCCAGAATCCTTTATCATTTACTACATTGTCTTCTTCACTGCTTACATCATTCTCGTATGTACAGCTGAGACCAGTGACAGCAGCAAATTCTTGAAGCGAAAATCTAAGCGGTCTGCTTGCAAAGACACACCAAATCTCATGCTTTTTCTTGCAAGCCAACTGCCTAGACATCAAGCTGTGAATGAGGCGAGCTGAATATCCTAGGCCAGTATCACATAGCCGTAGAATTGGTGCGAAAACAGGGTCTTCTCTCACCTCTTTGTACTCGGATGGTAGAGCCTTCTTTACCCTTTTGAAACGTGTCATTTTGCAGCTATTATTTATTTGCTTCACTTGAGGCTCATCTCCTGGCCTGAAAATACATTTTGGATACGCGTTTTCCATACCTACATTTTATAAAATGGAGATTGTATGAAGCACAATAATGACAAAGGAGGCTAAAAATCTTGACTACTAAAGTAAGCAAACTTGGAAAACAAAATCTTAAGCAAAATAAACACATCATTCACTGTAATCTTAAAAAGTAGCATAAACCCATCAATCTTTCTAATCATTCTACCGTAGAATTACCAATTCTAGAGAAGATAGTTATGATCTATAGAGATCAATGCTATGGAGATCCATACAGAGTTTGAAAAGATCATATAGATCATAACTATAAAGACTTGTATGGATCATATAAACAGCCAAAAAAATTCGCAAAAGGGGCAAAATTCAGCAGTTCTATTCAGAAGATCAAACCAACAAAAGTACCTTAACAACTAAATAAGTGAATTTACAGTCACTGATCTCACTCAAAACGAAAAACCGGATCAGAGCAACAGTTAAGCAGGGATCATCAAATCACAACACTATGGATGAAAGTTAGAAATCAAATGCAATCGGTAACGAATCCTAAACGATAACAAAAAGAGTTCACGAGTTTGAAAATCTAGCTAACGGAATTCTCGATTGACGAAATCCCCGAGTTCCATCACGAGTTTCATCGCTCAACAAAGGTGGAAAATCAATCTCATAAACTATAACAAAAACAATCAATCTCAGAAATTAGGGCATACCTTCACTGATTTTGTTTTGGGTAGAAAATTCTGGTTTGATAGAGTTCCACGAAATGCAGCAATGAGTTCTCGTCAATCGAAATTCTCCAATTAGGTCACCGAATTCTCGCGGGGCGGAGAGGAGAAGAAGAAGGATATCGCGGAAGAAGAAGAAGGATATCGCGGCGGAGAGGAGAAGAAGAAGGATATCATTTCCCCAATTTCTTAGTTTTTCTCTTCTATAGGTGAAAGAAGAAGGATATCGCGGAAAGGTAAAATTTAGCTTATTAAAAATTCAATTTATATTAGTTTTCTAATTTTTGCATATATATTTATGAAAATAAAACCTAAATACCCAACTTAAAGTAAAAAAAGTGTAGTTACACAACACTACAAAAAATGTGTCCTATTTAGCTAATTTCCCCAAAATAATTCGGTCCAATGCGTAGCTTTTAGACAACGACTTTTTTGTTTTTTTTTTTTGCACACCATTTAGAGTTTCGTTTTGTAGACAGGGGATTAGTTTTTATTAAAATAAATTATTAGACGGTTTAATTGAAGAATTTTAAATAGATACAACGGTATTTACTATAACATTCCTCTTAAAGCACTTCTATTCTATGTTATATTAAAATTAAATATTTTAGAGTATAACTATTTTATTTTCTAATCTTTGATAAGTTTTGTGATAGCCTAATGGGTGAAACATGTAGTTGTCAGGATAGGATCGACACATATTGGTGTCATTTCATTTTCTTCTAAACAATGTTTAGTAGGGATAAAATGGTAATTTCCAGTCTCTTCTCCACACACGATTTTTAAGTTTCAGTAGCCCTAATTAATAGCCACCAACAATTTTTGAACCAGTTTCAGATTTTTGGACAATAAAGTGGTAGTACGTCCTTCTTAGATCCGTTGTCAAGCCAAAACTAAAAAGAAAGAAAAAAAACAAACATTTCAAGCAAATTTCCACCAATTAAGGCATAATCACGGCGGAGCTCCGCTCGAGCATAACTGACGTCTCAGCGCACGGCGGCGTTTTCGAACAGAGCTTCTATCATGCATATCTCTCTTGAATATCTCAAACGAAAATTTTTAGGTGAATATCTCAATTTATTTAAGATATCCATTTAATAAAATATAAATATTTTGTTTTCTAGTGATGAAATATTAACGTGAGATACTCATGAATGGGAGAGGTACTCTAGCTAAGATATTTTATCTAATAAATTATATGTAACTCGAAAAAGTATCAATTTTGTAATCCATAATCTCGGTCAAAATAGGTTTAGGGGTTATTGGGAGATGGATTTATTGGGAGATGGATTTTAAAGAATTTTAAAAATTTTAAGATTTCGTTGTTATTAGTTTATGAATTCTGATAATCTTACTAAAATCTATTGTTATTGATTTGATGATTTTTAAATTTTATACAGAATCCATTGTTATTCAAAAAGTTTGTATTTTAATGATTTATGAGACAAAACTTTCAAAATACTACCTATAATCCTTAGGTTTTCAAAGTTCACTATAATATAATATTTTGATTGATTTTCTAAATTTACATACTCTTTTCAAATCAAACAAAAACTCTTTATAAATTTAACAATTCTCTTAGGGGGGTTATTGGAAGTAGAATTTGTGTGGATTTTAAAGATTTTAAAAGTTAAGAGAATTGTTAAATTTATAAAGAGTTTTTATTAGATTTGAAAAGAGTGTAAATTTAGAAAATCAGTCAAAATATTTTATTATAAGGAATTTTGAAAATCTAAGGGTTATTGGTAGTAGTTTGAAAGTTTTATTTCATGAGTTAATTTGTTTAAAATCTATCTCCCAATAACAAGGATTTTAATGGATTTATGAAATCATTAAAACACAAACTTTTTGAATAACAATGGATTATGTATGGAATTTAAAAATTATCAAACCAATAACAATAGATTTTAGTAAGATTATCAGAATTCATAAACCAATAACAATAGATTCTTAAAATTTTTAAAAAAATTTGAAATCCATCTCTCAATAACCCCTTCTTAACTTTAAAAATCTTTAAAATTTACACAAATTATACTTCCAATAACCCCATAACTTTACATATTTTCCACACCATGCAAGAGAGTAGTAGTATCACGTGGCTGTGAAGCTTTTAAATATTTTATTTTTCTTAGTTGAAATCGAGTTCTTTTTCGTCAATTGTGTATATTCTATAGTTTGTATTCACATATTACGTGTATTTTATATTATTTATTATTTATTATATATGTATGACATCAACTTCCTTCATTTTCTCCCTAAATTCCTCATTTTGTTTTCATCTTCCCTCTTGTTCTAGTAATGGGGCGAGAGAACAAGTTCTGCAAGTCATGGAGCAACATGAAGAAACACATAAACGACACCGTTTCCAAGAGTATACTCGGTCGTTTCTTCAAGCTTGAAGCAAGAAAAACAACTTTCACAACCGAACTCCGAGCTGCAACCGCCACATTCCTCACCATGGCTTACATCATTACCGTCAACGCTACCATCTTAACCGACTCTGGCGCCACTTGCTCCTTCCACGACTGCTCTTCAGTCGCCGGTTCTTCACTGCCTGGTCCAAACTGCGTCCTCGGTTCTAACCAAGGCTACGAAGAATGCCTTGGGAGGGTCAAAAAGGATCTCGTTGTGGCCACTTCTTTATCAGCTATGGTTGGTTCATTAGCAATGGGTTTGTTAGCTAATCTCCCTTTTGGACTTGCTCCTGGTATGGGAGCAAACGCTTACATTGCATACAACGTAGTAGGCTTTCGGGGTTCTGGTTCTATCTCTTACCATACCGCTATGGCCATTGTGTTAATAGAGGGATGCGCGTTTCTCGCGGTGTCCGCTTTAGGACTCCGCGGGAAACTAGCCCGTCTCATCCCTCACACAGTGAGACTGGCCTGCGCGGTCGGTATAGGAATGTTCATCGCGTTCGTCGGTTTGCAAATGAACCAAGGCGTTGGGCTCGTGGGACCCGATAAGTCAACTCTAGTAACTATAGCCGCCTGCTCTGAGACGGATCCCGTCACCGGAGCTTGCCTCGGAGGGAAAATGGAGAGTCCGACGTTTTGGTTAGCTGTCGTCGGGTTTCTCATAACGAGCTACGGTCTAATGAAGAACGTAAAAGGGAGTATGATTTACGGAATCGTGTTCGTTACCGTTGTTTCTTGGTTTAGAGGCACTCAAGTCACAACGTTTCCACACACTCCTCTCGGAGACTCAAACTACAACTACTTCAAGAAAGTCGTTGACTTCCACAAGATCCAGTCAACGTTAGGAGCTATAAGCTTCACGGAGTTTACAAAGAGCGAAGTATGGTTCGCGTTCGCTACACTCTTCTACGTGGACCTCCTCGGCACGACCGGAGTGCTCTACACGATGGCAGAGATAGGAGGCTTCGTGGAAGAAGACGGGAAGTTCGAAGGAGAATACATGGCGTACTTAGTCGACGCCGGCTCCTCCGTGGTGGGGTCGGCATTAGGGGTTACAACGACGGCGACTTACGTGGAATCATCGGCGGGACTGAGAGAAGGAGGGAAAACGGGGCTAACGGCCGTTATTATCGGACTGTATTTTTTGGCGTCGATGTTTTTAACGCCGTTAGTGACGAACGTCCCGAGGTGGGCGGTGGGGCCATCGCTGGTGATGGTTGGTGTGTTGATGATGGGAGTTGTGAAGGATATTAGATGGGGAGAGACTAAAGAAGCCGTTACGGCGTTTGTGACGATCTTGCTTATGCCCTTGACTTATTCCATTGCTAATGGGATTATTGCTGGTATTGGTATATATCTTGCTCTAAGCATGTACGACATCGTTTCGGGATTCGCCACGTGGCTTAACGGGGTTAGGAAGAGGATGATGAAAGAGCATAATCAAGTTTCCTCCGACGCTACCGTCGAGGTTGTATGAATTATCGATGATAATATGACGTCACTTAACCGGTTTAGTGGTGTGAGTGTACCGGAAGTGGTGGAAGTTTCACATGGTTGGTTGTTGAATGACCATGCAAAGACCCGTCATGAATGCTTGGTGGTTTTCTTTATGTTTATTTTTTTTATTTTTGGTTATTTTTGGTTTAGTTTGCGTAGGAGAGAGTAGTGAAGTAACATTGGATGCATTAGCTGCCATGAAAAGTTGTGATAACTCATGGCTGCTTTTGCATGCATTGTTCTTAAGGTTTTTTTTAATGTTTCAACCAAATGCTTTTCTTTTGTTTGTAGCAAATACTTCAACTAAGGACGTGTGGATCCTAACTCGCATTTTGGCTTCTTGTGTGTTATTCCATATGATAGTTCATATTAACCAAAAACATTGAAGTTTGTAAATCTATTTCTTAACTAAATTTCTGAGTAATAAAGTAAAAGTGAACATTGGAAGCTTAATTCGAGATTTCTTATCAATGGCTAACTCACTGTCTTCTTTGAAAGGCAATGTTCATGGTTATGAAGTAGATGAGCAGTGCTGCAAAAAAAAAGGGGGGTAATAATTCAGCTTAAAATTGAACAAATTTGTCCAAAAACAAGTGTAGACGTAAATGAATCTTGATACTTACATCCAATAGTTTGTGGTGGAATAGTTGAAGATGCACCGGTTGGTCTGTCAACTATATATACAAAGAAAATAATCAACTTTTCAAATAAATTAAAATGAGATTCGAGTGAACCAATTGGTTAGAAAATTTGTTCTAAACGTTAAACCGGTCCACTGGACAACCAGCACCACGAAGTCTCTAACTGATCGGTTTAAGTAACATAGGTGAAACCTATAATATTGGTTTATATCAGTGATTAGAATCTTAGTTTGATTTTCTTGTTTATAGGTACAATATAACATATATTTATTTTATATATCCATTTCGAATCATTTCCCGACGAAAATGATAGTCCAAAACCAACCTGTATTCTTGTAGCTAGTTTGGATTCATTTTCAGTTTTGCAATTAGATTTTCAATTTTCAAAGAATCTAATCACAAGTCTTGACTTAATATCGATTCTTTGCTTGAATTTTATTTTTCAAAATATTAAAAGAAAATTTCATTTAAACTATACTTCACTGCTGACCTGAATCACAGTTTGTAGTGGAATTGTGATGGTCGCAGATGCAAACATGCCTAAGCCCTCCACTATCGACAGATTCGTAGCCACAAGTCCCAGAAGTTGCAACACACGCGCGACAAAACGCATCACTTCCTTGTAGCTCGTACTTGACTCGTATACCATAAGCCCAATCAGAAGGTCCTCTTAGCTTCAACGGTGCAAGATTGTACGCACTACTATAACCTTCACACTCCAACTTACTTAAGTTAATTGCTTTCACGGATTCAAATCCGACCGCACAGCACATGGCTGGACCCGACCCGGATGATAGACTCGGTTGTCTGTATCCGACCGTGTCCCATGCTGGACACGACATGTACTCTTCGCAGCTCATTCCAGAGATGTTGTGGCATGGCAGTTTCTTTTCGGGGAAGCCTAACAATATGAGTGGGAAATTAACCAACTTTAACCATATTTAAACCGAATCCGAGTAGCAAATGTGTATTACTTTTTGGTTTTGTAAAAATAAAAATTCAACCTTAAAAATAAATTTTGGTTTTGGTCAGGCGTTTTACTATTTTTTTAACCTTAAAAATAAATTAAAACAGAATTGAAAAGGATTTTACTATACCAAGCTAAACCAAATGTAGTGTGGATTATAGTTTATTTTGGTCAGCTACTTCACTTTTCTACTACAACATAATACAACACGAACCAAGCTGAAATTGCATCCGAGCAAACTGAATTAAACCGAATTACAAATAGTATTTATTTTTGTTTCGGTTTGCATAACCAACAAAAAAAAAAAACTCAAAATTTGGTAAAAACTCAAACCAAATTATAAGCAGAAAGTGTATGTCTTTTGTAACTTACTAACCTTGAAATATTGGAGATTTTGGAGAACATCCAATCAACATAAAGACATTATCAGAAGTAGGATTGAAATAAGGAGCTCTCCAGTCCTCAGCTTCAAAGCCATTGCCTTTGCCACCAAGCACAATCGTTTCACAAGTCGACATGTGAGGATCATGCAGCGTTATCGACTGATACGCGTAATCAATATCCAACACTCTATAAGAACCTGAACTTATGTGAAACATCAACACATCATTCATACAAAACAAGAGATCTCTATACCCTGGATGCCCACATCCATCTCGGATCCCAAACGGATAATCAACCGTTATATTCCCACAGTATGATCGACACGCATCCACAACACAAAGCTCTGTGATTACTATAAGTGTCAAAAGAATCAAGATTTTCATTTTTTTTTTTTCTTTGTTTTGGTTTGTGTTACAAGAGAGTGATGCGTCTGTTCTTTGATGTGGAGAGAGTAAAGAGTTTATATCTTAAGCTTGCTTAAAGCTTAAGAGATATATTCTTTGCTTGTGAGAACAATAAAGCTAAAAAGATACACTTTTTCTCTTACACATGAGCAAAGGTGTCTCTTTAGGAACATAATACAAAGAATGCTAAGAAATAAAGCTAAGTACAATGGAGCTTGAGCATCCTCATTGAAGCATTTAAATAGCTTTCAAGCTAGACATTCAAGATCGTTGAGGATCAGGTTTATAAGATTCTCTGTTCCTCTTGTATTTCCAAAACTCGTCTTTCTTGCCTCTCGGCTTAGCTTGAACCCGGCCGAATTTGCTATTAATTATACCAAGTATAGCACTCTTATCTTTTCTGTTCTTTGTCTTTGCCTTGTCTTCAAGAATCGCTCTAAGTTTCTCGTAGGACCTCGGGTCAGGTACTTCACCGTTTTTAACCATCATCTTGTGGTAAAAGAACGCTCTTTTGAAGTCCCGAACACGAACAAACGCGTAGATCATAGTCGAATACGTGATCGAATCAGGCTTTAGGTTAAGAGCAGACATTTCCTTCAACAGCTGAGGCAATTTCGAATCTTGTCCTCCTCGTGCGTAAGCGTTCATCAGCATATTGTAAGTCATAACAGTAGGATGCAAACCCATTTTCCCAAACTCGGAAACAACATCCCTCGCTTCAATGTAACGACCTTGCTTGGCAAATCCATCAAGAACAGTGTTATAAGTTATCCTCGTCCCACGGATTTTCTCTCTAAGCATTAGTTTCCAGATCTCCATCAGCTTTTCGACATCGCCAGACCGTCTAAACGCATCGAGAAGCGACGTATATGTTTCAACAGACGGTTTAATCCCTTCTTTACACATCTCTTCAAAGGAAGCATAAGCTTTCTCATGCCATCCGCTAACAGAGTAAGCGTGAATAAGAGCAGTGTAAGAATGCGAACTAGGTCTCAAACCTACTTTCTTCATCCTCAAGAAAGCATCAGCAGCCATATCACTCATCTTCTTCGTCCTCCCATACGCACTAATCAAACAAGTATACGATTTCACATTTGGCTCTAATCCTAAACCTTCCATTTCCCGAAGAAGCGTCTCTACGATATCAGGCTGCATCCTTCTAGCATAAGCATCCATGAGAATGTTATATGTTGCAGACGTAGGCTTCAAGCTTTTAGCTTTCATTTCAGCGAAAAGTCCTTCAACTTCTTCAATGTTGTTGGATTTGTTGTAAGCATCCATCAACGTGTTATACACGATCGTGTTCGAGCGAATGCCTTTCTTCTCCATCTCTGTTTGGATCACAAGAGCTTCTTCTTTTAGCCCTTCGTCACAAAACGATTTCACAAGACTGCCGAATATGTCTTGACTCCATCTCACACCTTTCTCGCTCATCTTCTCGAATATCTCCCAAATTTCTTTCGCATTTCGTCCTGCTTTCCTCATCGTTGTGATCATTATAGCACATGTAACATTGTCAGGTTCTACATTGATCTTATCCATGGATTCATACACTTCCCAAGCATCATCATATCTAATGAAAAAACCATCAATATAACATTTACTAATCGCAAAATCACAGAGATTTGATCAAAAGACAACAACTTTTCTACTTACTTATCACAAAATCACAGAGATTTGATCAAAGACTACAACTTTTCAACTTACTAATCACAAAATCACATCAATTTGATCAAAGACTACAACTTTTCAACTTACTAATCACAAAACAACATCAATTTGATCAAAGACTACAACTTTTCAACTTACTAATCGCAAAATCACATAAATTTGATCAAAGACTACAACTTTTCAATTTACTAATTGCAAAATCACATAAATTTGATCAAAGACTACAGCTTTCCAACTTACTAATCGCAAAACCACAGAGATTTGATCAAAGTCTGCAACTTTATCATTCCCCAGAACCGGATCATCGTTGGAAGAGGAAAAAAGGAAGTACCTTTGAGAAGCTGAGAGTCCAGAAATGGCGGCATTGTAGAGACGGACATCTCTAAACTCTTCCTTGTCAGGTAAATTACGAAGCAGAGGCAGAATCTTATCAGCCATTGATTCTCTACCGAGCAATGTAAACAAAACAGAGCAAGCACGAGGCGAAGCAAGTGACGGATTCTGCAAACTCATCCACTCGTAGAAATACAAACAACTCTTGACAAAACCAGATTCACCCATCATCACTAGTGCCTCTACGCACTCTGTTTCGTTAATCTTTCCTTCGAAACCTGATAGCATCTCTCCCAGAGTTTGATTCTCTGTCAGATTCTTAGCGATTTCTAGGATTTCCCCAGGGACGCTACTTTCGAATGGAGTTTGCACCACAAGTGTTTGTTGGTTTGCCTCAGAGACGGATTTCGTTGGCTCCGGGTCGATTTCGGTTTCGAAATCTGAAGCCAAGTGCCAAGAAGTTCGACGGTTTTTCTGGAGGGAGAATTTGGATTCTCGGGAAGGGTCTTCGGTTGATTCTTCTGCTAATGTTCGTGACTTGAAGAATTTAAAAATTGGATCTTTGAAACCTTCTTCTTCTTCTTCTTCTTCTTCTTCTTCTTCTTCTTCTTCTTCTTGGGTATTGTTTGTTGAATTGTCTGGTTCCTGAGCATTTTCTGGTAAAGGGTCGTCGAAGAAGGAGAGGAAAATGGGAGAAGAAGAAGATGCGGAAGATGATGAAGAGGAAGTAGCAGAGAGAGAAAGGGGTTTTCGATGGAGTGAAGAGCGAAGAAGTGGATAAGGTTCAGGGAGGTGAAGTCGGTGAGATAAAGGAAAGGAAGTGTAAAAGGAATGGGTGGCAAGAGAAGAAGAAGACGCCATGGACATGGCTCTAGCTCTCAAAGCTTCTGTGATACTATCCCTAAGAAAATACAATTTTAAAACAACAATCTAATTAACAAAAATGTCATGATCATTAGAAATTAAAAACTTATCATCCTACTTACGAAATAAGATTTAATTTATTAAAATAATTACAAACAATGTCGTTCATATATTATGTTTATAAAATTAAATATATCTTACTAAACTAAATATTAATTCAAAAAAATTATTTATTTTACTTAATTGGTAATCACGAAAAATATTAAATAAAGAATATATATTTAATTTAGTTTTATCATATTAATTATTTTTAAAATCATTATATTTCTCCTAACTTTATTAAAAAAAAATAATTTGTATCATCTATATAAAAAAAAAATCTATTTTTTTTCTTTATATTTTATGATTTGAATTTTTAAAAACAAAATAAATGACAAAAACTGTTAAAATTCGACATCGGATATATTATTGAGGGATGGTTAAAAAATCTATTATAAAAAATATACATTATTTACAAGATTGTCTCTAAAATCTTAGAACGCAGATTGCAAGAGGTAACTCCTCATTTGGTCTCAAATTCCCAATCAGTTTTTGTAAAAGGAAGGCTTCTGGTGGAGAATGTCCTCTTAGCTTACTGAAATGGTGAAAGGATTTAATCAGCAGAACATTTCAAAAAGAGCTCTGCTAAAAGT
Source organism: Erythrophleum ivorense (assembly GCA_026724425.1). Taxonomy (NCBI): domain Eukaryota; kingdom Viridiplantae; phylum Streptophyta; class Magnoliopsida; order Fabales; family Fabaceae; genus Erythrophleum; species Erythrophleum ivorense. The sequence continues at coordinate 20,990 of JAIUCV010000329.1, forward strand.
AGATCTTAGGAAGGCTTTTGATTGTGTAAATTGGGACTTCATCATTCGTATATTTGAGGCTGCAGAGTTCCCACCGGTTTTTATAAATTGGATCTCTCAATGCCTGACAACAACCTCCTTATCTATCAATGTTAATGGAGAGCTTTGTGGATTTTTTAAAGGCACTAGGGGGCTCAGGCAAGGAGATCCTTTATAGCCCTCCCTGTTCGTTATGGCCATGGAAGTTTACTCAAGCTTTGACTCAGGTGCTATTGGTTTTCCACTTTCTGCTCCTTACAAGTGGAAAACAGGGAGCACTTGTTTCTGCACTGTGATTTCTCTACGCAGGTTTGGAAGCTCGTCCTTCAGCGCCTCGGAGACCAAAACCGTGTTTTCATCATGTCTTGGGATAATTTGATCCAATGGATGCTTTCGCGCAACAGGGATGGTAAGGTGTTGCTTCTCAAAAAAAATTCTTGCGAAGTAACTATCTACCTCATATGGAAGGAGCGAAACAACAGAATACACAACGACCTCTCTTTGACGCCGGCGATTCTCTTCAAGCAGATTGACAGAACCATTAGAGACACTCTCCTAGCAAGAAGATACTGCAAAGGCTGTTCTCAGCTGCTCTCTTCTTGGTTTACTCTTAGTTAAGTTCTGTCTTTTCTATCTCTTTAGCTCCTCCTTGGTTTTTCCATTTTTTTTCCATAGAAGCTCTCTGCTTTCTCAGCTCTTGTAATTCAACCTATTGCTTTGATAAATATAATTTACATTTTATCAAAAAAAAAAAAAAAAAAAAAAAATTATCTATAGGGAGGAAGTACGGAATTTAAACCAATGGTTAAGCAAACATCAAGTGTTTCTAGTGACCAGGTGATATCAAATTGCCATTGAGCAATTTTTATGTTGTTAAACAATCTAACATCACAATTTGTTATTAATTTCTGACAAATAACATCACATTTGCCACTAAAAACTTCTAAGAATGGCCAAATGTGAATGAAATCGCCGCATAATGATGACTCTAACTCTACCAAAAAAGACCATTCATAGTGAACCATCAACCATTGGACCACCACCAATTAGTTCATCCGCTGAACTTGAGTGTATCGGTTTCACAATTAGCTAATTATCCATAAAATTTTGTGGTGACAATCTGATATATCATGGTTTTTATGGGTTTTTGACCATGATATAAGTCTTGTTTATAGAGTCGGTTTGGTATTTTTGGAGTCTTTTATAGTCTTTTCAGGTCTAGGTACGTTTAGAACTGAATTTGGTGCATTGAAGCTGTTTTTGAGGTTATCTGGGAAAGCTGTTGGATAACAAGACAATTTGTCATTCACAGAGTTTGGACCGACACCAGACATTGGTGTCGCTCGACACCACTTATGCCCAGAAAGTCCATACGCTATTTTAAAGACTTTAGAAGAATTGTAGTTTTGGCCCATAAGTTCTACTTATTTGCAAAATTGCCCTTATCGTGTTTTAGACTTTATTTAGGTTTTTAAAGCCATTGTTAGGCTATTATTTTATTCATACTTTATTCTATTGAGACTTAGAGATAGATTTGTATCAAAGCTTTGGAGAGACAAATCAAACTCATTCATAGAAGATTTTGAACTTTTTTAATCTATTATCTTATTTCTTTTATGCAATCTATTTATTCGTGATATTTGCTTCAATCACCATGTCTGAGTAGATTTTCTTGTTAGGTTTATGGTTTTTCAATGGTTGAAGAAGAATTGCAATACTGTTAAGATAAACATTAGAGTTCTTAATCTGAATTGTGTTTATTGTTTATTCTAGTTTCGCGACCTAAAATCTGATATCCTAGGTGAATTGGTAGACACAAAAATGTTATTGATTTCATGAACTATCTTAGATAAGCAAAATATCTATCTGCAAATAAATTTGGTTTAGAGATTTTGTTAACTAATCAAACCTGATCATTAATGCTTGTTTGAATTGATTGAATTTGCAAAGAAATTTGTAATTTTATGTTTAGACATAGATAATTTCTGCAACGAAAGTTGATTGGTTTTACAATTGTGATTTGAGTTCTAGAATGATGCTTAATTAATATCCTGGTAATCTTAACTCTGCAATTTCTGATTCAATCTGATAATTTTCCAAGACCTAGCGTTTATCTCTAGTTTATTTACATTACATATATTATTTCTCACTTAGCTTAATTTGAATATGAGAATTTGCTGTGCAATTACAAGACGTTTGGAATTCGATAACCCTATATACTACATTGATTTACTATGCACTTGCAGTGATATTTTAGAGTAAAACTTAACCTATCATAAACATATAGGGTAGTAGTGGTATCCTCCCACGAACTGGGAAAAAATTATAACACTAGAGATTTAAAAAAAAAAAAACATAGTGAGTTAAATAAACTACATAGAAGGTGATTTTTTGAGATGATAAAGAAAGAAGAAAACAAAGTCACTGTTTTTTTAATAAAAGGGGATAAATTGTTTAGCACAACATAAAATGACTGAGACATGAGCCAACTAATTTTTAAAGAATAATACATATAACTTTACCGATTTACAAAAAGAAACAATCAAATATGAAATATCTCAACATTAAACTATGACGACAACATTTGGTCTCTCATGTCAATAATACAAACTCTTATAATGTAGGATCTATTTATAAATTATTAGTACATAAATTTTAGCGATAAAAAACTCAGCAATGATGTGTACATGTGCAGTTATGATGCATCAATTGTGTGTTCAAAACATCCCTGTTATCTTTGCAGTGACATTGAATAGCTTTTGTTTTAGTTTTTCCAATGCATATAAGATAATGGCCGCAAAATCCTGGGTACGTCTCGACGCTATGACACACCTTTGGCTGCCGAGCTTCTACATCTAGTAGTTTATATTAACAACAAAAAATGTTCAATTGTACATCAAATGTTTGTAGATTAAATTTGGTAGTACAAAAAGTTTAATAATGAATTTAAACTTTAAAACCGCCTCTTTTCTTCTTCTTTTTTTGTTCTCTTTTATCAGAGAACCACTTTTACGATTAGTAATAATAATCAATACTTTTTACTTTTTCTGGGTAAATCTATCAAAATTAAACAGAAGTTGGTTTCTTACCTTGAACATGACTCAAAACGAGTGAGACAAAAATGTAAAAAAACATAATAAAGGTAGCAGATCTCATGACTCAGTATAATTTATAGGAAATAAAAACTTTTCTCTACTTGCAGAAACTTTTTGTTTGTCTAAATTTATTGTAAAGAAAATATATTCTTCTTCTCTTTTTTTTGGGTCAACATTCGTAGTAAATATATGCAATACCTAAATTTAACTATTGTAAAAACTGCGAAAAAGGAAAAAACAAGGCTAACCGCAGTCAGCGAGATTGGTATCGGTTTTAGAAATTTTATTTTTAAGAAATTCACTTGTTTCCATATTTTTCTGTACTAACTATGGTTACTGTAGTTGACAAAGTCAATAAGCGAAGAAACTGAATTGAGCAAAAGTGTACGTGTAACGTGACTCGTAAAAGAAGTTTATGAGAAGTTGTTAGAATATCGATCACTGTTTGATGTCAAATTTTTGAAAATACCGTTTTATAATGTAAATCATCATAAACAAATGATGATTAAATTTATTATTTTCTCGTTGATATGATATAAAGAGCTTTAAAGTTCATCTTTTAGGGAGGCCGAGGAAAATCCAGAAGGATTAGTGTTCGAGTTCTTGAGAGGATAAGAAGCTTCCATAGCGATACCACATAGTCCTTCTTTATGACGGATCCCTCTTTGCATCCTTATGTATCCTTTCTCTCCCCATTCTTCTCCCCAAGAGTTCTTAACGATCCAATATTTTGTTCCGTCTATTGTTGTTCCATAACCTACTGCCGCAACTCCATGGTTTAGCTCTGTTCCACATTGCCCCGTAAACACTCCCTACGATACCATGCATGCGTTAGACATAAATCCTTAATTTAATATTACTTCTGTTTCATAACAAGTGTTGTTGTAAGACGATTTTATTCTAGATAAAGTTCAATTTTATCATTATTCTATCAGGAACTTACAAGTGTATTAATGATAGGAATAATATAAATTTAAATAACTTTTCTTAATTTGTATTAAAAAAAAAAAAATCTAAAAGGACACTTGTAAAATTATATGAAACGGTGATAATACATGTGAACTTAGTTTATGTGTTTTGTGTTTTTTACCTCAGAGTAGAATTGAAAGTCTGAACCTCCAGCATCAATAGCAACAGAGACAGGCTGATGAGCAACAGCTTTCATTAGACCATCCTCGCTATTCGCAGGAACATCTTCGTGTCCATCGATTGAAACCACCGGAGCATTTTCCTAAGATTTATTATAACAATGAAGTATGTCATTTCTACTTCATTACCACTCTATCTTCCTTACTTCTTAGATAACGTGTAATATGTAATAAACCTTGTTTTTGTCACAAGTTTCATCAGAAGCTTGGTAAGGGTACACTAGCTCGCTCGTGAGTCCTCCTTTCTCCTTGATGAACTCAAAAGCAAGATCCATCAAACCTCCACTGCACCCTTGGTTCTCATTCGTATCACAGTCCACTAGCTCTTGCTCTGATAGTGATGTCAGCTTTCCGGTTCTTATTTGGTTGATCCCTTCCACCGCCACAACTGTTGAAAACGCCCAACAGCTTCCTGTAACAACCACAAACTAATTAGTCTCATTTTACATAAATTCTTTTCGTATTTGCGAAGTTATGGGCTTTTGGTCTATATACACATCTTCAAGACCACAAACTTAGTCTTGAACATAGTACTTGCAGACACATAACTGAAGCATGAATGAAAAGAAGAGCTCACCGCATTGGCCTTGGTTTTTGACAGTTGTGACAGCTCCATTCTTTCTCCAATCAACAAAGGTCGGGAGTGCATCTACATTTGCATACATGAAGCTTCCCTTGGCTCGTCTCTCGCCTTGAAGCATCCTATGATGTTTGATGTTTGAACCAGCGTATGTTTTCCTAAATTCCTCACTAGTCATGTCACCAAACTTATTGAGCTTGAGCTTATAAGGTTTGTCTTTCTTGTTGGTCTCGTGGATGTGCCTTACGTTGTGCTTGAACACGTTGAACCTCTTTGCCTTCTCTTCAAGGCTCCTAGCAATTGTGTGGTGGCTCCTCCACAGCTCGTATAGCTCCCACAAGTTATCCTCCGATTCCACATCTTTGTCATGGAAATCTAAACCCTTTGTGGTTTCAAGAATCATAAGCAAGAAAAGCGCAAGAACAATGAAACGCTTCATGTTTTTCGTATGTAGTGCTTTTGGTATGTTCTTGTGCTTGAGATTGAGTTTGTGGATAGCAAGGGCTAAAGAGAAACTTTTTATATAGGGAATATATTGTGGTGACTTGTGAGAGAATTATTGTGATGACGATATGTAATGAAAAATACCAAAAGAGGTTAGAAGGTTACTTGTGGGATTCAACAAAGATTTCAGGTTAGTGACTGACGATTAGGATACATTAACTAATGGAGGTATAATATATTCAAACTATATAATTGAAATTTATGTTGATTTATTATGAAAATGGTGTGATGCCGTGATCTTATGTTGCAAGTAAGCTCTTTTGTTTTATCCTATTTTTTGTAACGATAATTGATGCTTTTGAGATATATTCTGCGATGAGATGACTCAGTTATAAGTTAGGTGTAAAATGACATTTTTATAGGAACCACTGTTATTGATATTTGATGATAAACACAACTTGTACGCAACGATTTATCTATTATAAGTTAGGAAACTCTTTAATTGATTTTACCTAATTAAGATTAATCATTGTGATTGTGCATATTTTCTGATACTTTGGAAAATCCGTGTTTAACTAATTATCACCTTATTTTTTGTCACATGAAAGATATTTTGTTTTCTTTGGTTTCAATAAGAGAACAAAGTTGTTTAATTAGTACTATGTATCATGTGTTTTTAAATAAATAAAAAATCGATTTTGATATAATTTTTTTCTGTTAGATTTCATTTTTGGGTCAAAACTATGTTTTCTATTTGAGTTTAACCAACATCCTACATTATTTTAAATCTTTCTGCATGTATATCATTATCTATGTTTTCTGCATGTATAGCTATAAAGCCAAAGAGTATTATTAAGAAATGGATCCTATAACGCCCCGACCGCCCATCCCGGTGAGTCACCCACACCCTCTCTCGACCCGTGGGCCCCACCCCTGTCCGATGGCCGGTGCGCTATTTTTGAGAGGCTCTACCGACTTATTTACTATCCCTGCAATTAACACCCGACCTTTCCCCGTGTTTTGGCCTCACTTACACGGTTCCGCAGACCACTACTCCAGCCCAAGCACGCTTAACTCTGGAGTTACTTATGGGCCTTTGACCGAAAAGGTAAGTGCACTTTGCTGACATAGGTAGCTAAATCAATTCTCTTAAGCCTCTCCACAAACTGGGATGTTACAATTCACCCCCACTCACTGAGCGCAACGTCCTCGTTGCGCACCTGGATCGTCACCCCCTGACGGTGTTAGTCAAGGCCACTCCACTTGACTCAACACTTACGTCTGGGTTCGGCTCTGATACCAAATTATAACGCCCCGAGCGCCCATCCCAGTGAGTCACCCACACCCACTCTCGACCCGTGGGCCCACCCCTGTCCGATGGTCGGTGCACTATTTTTGAGAGGCTCTACCGACTTATTTACTATCCCTGCAATCAACACCCGATCTTTCTCCGTGTTTTGGCCTCACTTACACGGTTCCGCAGACCACTTCCCGGAAGGTCACCCATCCTTCCACTACTCCAGCCCAAGCACAGCTTAACTCTGGAGTTACTTATGGGCCTTTGACCGAAAAGGTTAATGCACTTTGTTGACATAGGTAGCTAAATCAATTCTCTTAAGCCTCTCCACAAACCGGGATGTTACAGATCCTCACTAGCTATTGTTAGTTTCCTACTATTCAAGCCTGGCTAAGTATTTGTCCATTCAATAATCAATTAGAAGTCACAAAAACCATTATGGTTTTATAAAAGATTTACTAATTATTGGTTAAATTTTAACAACGCATTAAACCCACGATTTTTCCTTCTCTAACTACTATCAACTGAAACACATTACAATAATTGATGTCTAGACCAGAGAGAGATGTATAAACTGATGAAGAACAAACAAAATAGAGAGGGTAAATGTTAAATAAAATAAATAAAAAGAAGGAAAGTGATGGGAAGTGTGTGCTTTATAACTGATATTGGGAAAAGCTGCTAAAGAAAACCAATAACACACTAACTGAAATTGGGAGGAAAGCGAACATAAAGATAAACGCGGACGATGGACACACGCCAGCAACACTATCAAAGACTAACGCGAGAAAAAGGTTTCCTGCAAAATGTAACCGATATAATCTAACCGCTATATTCCTTTGTTCTTTCTTCTTTTCGAGAAACTTCAATGGAATGACGAAACAATATCATAAAGAATACGGTTAACTAAACCATTTAGCAAAAAAGAAAAGAAAAAAATGAATTTGGTTATATAAAAATCAAAACACACATTTTGTGTATCCTAGTCCATAATATTTTGTACTCCACTGATTGATATGTATGTTTACCTTTACTATTTCAGTATTTTGATGAAACTTTTTGTTTAAACTAATTATGGTATTAAACTGATATTTTGTGATTTTTTTTTATTGTGAATTTAACGCTCACTAATTTCACCGTTTACATAAAAAAATGCTGATAAGTAACTTTTACTATGTTTCAAAATTGTACCCGAATTACTGAGTTTAAAATTATCTTCCATTGTTTTGATAGCCTTCCCAAAATGACACACGAGTTCTTGCACAATGGTTCTTTATTGACCACCAGACTTCTGATTTTTCAGACATAAGGAACTTCCAAATAGAATGCGGAAAATCTTCCACTAGAGTAAGAAAGTAGACAAATTTCCACGTTGCTGGTGTGTGATAGCCATAGGGTCCCCAAATCTTCCCAAAGCTTCATCAGTTTTTTAAATGCATGTACAGGTTGTCCGTCTTGCTTGCAAGCAAAGATTTCATTCTCCAATAGTTGCTTGTAGACTCTATTTCAGTGTTTCCCATAGAGAAACGTCTACGGAGACTTTCCCAAATTTTAGGCAAGGTTGGACCTAAAGTGTTGTTGTTACTATTGCTGCCATGGTGGTGGACTGACCTGACCCGTGTCTTTGATTCAGTATTTAGGACCTTTCTTTAGTTTCGGACAGATCTTGCTCAGCATGAGACTGTGTGTTTCCTTCGCCTTTAAGAGATTTTTTCGAATCTCTTAAAGGCTAGAGCAATCTACTAGAAGTCCAGAACTCTGGTCATTTGTCAGTTTGCAACGACCAACATTGCTCAATCAGCTCCTTCAAGCTCGTAAGACACTCGAAGACAAAGGACCTTAAAAATATTGTTAAAACGAGATTTGTTTTAATGAAACACTATTTCACAGATTTGGTTGCAAATCTTATATATAATTGGAGAGTGTTCTCTCCACCTAGCCTATCCACATCAGCAAATTTAACATTAAAATATAGTTAAGACTTATTTACTATTTTTTCATTTAATACATGACTATTCATATTTCTTCATATTTTAATTTCACAGAAATATAAATAAAAATAAGAACACATAAACATAATACTAAATTTAAATTATGTGATAAGTTGAAATTTAAAGTAAAAAGAAAGTTGTAACATAAAATAGAAAAAAAGTAATGAAATATTTAGATTTTTAACCACAAACCTGTATATAAGACATATCATATTTAAAATGTTATAATATGTTGATCTTATATATAATTGGAGAGTGTTCTCTCCATCTAGCCTATCCACATCAGCAAATTTAACATTAAAATATAATTAAGACTTATTTAATATTTTTTCATTTAATACATGACTATTCATATTTCTTCATATTTTAATTTCACAGAAATATAAATAAAAATAAGAACACATAAACATAATACTAAATTTAAATTATGTGATAAGTTGAAATTTAAAGTAACATAAAATAGAAAAAAAGTAACGAAATATTTAGATTTTTAACCACAAACCTGTATATAAGACATATCCTATTTAAAATGTTATAATATGTTGACAAGTAAAAAATAAAGAATATAATTCAATTAAAATAATGCGAAATTTGAATAATACAAATACCGTAAATTTCATTAAAATTGAACGTTTCAAAATTTTTAAAATATTCTGATATAGTAGGAATTAAAATTATATGTATGTCAAAAAAACTAAATTTACAAAACTAAAATAGTAAGAAAATAATTCATAGTCACAATGCTCAAGCATTACCACAAAACAATACATAAAAGATGATACATATTATTTTGTATCATATTCCGAGAGTAAATACGATTCTACGTATTGTCTGAGAACTTTTCTTTCAATGTAAATGCTTATAGTTTAAAAGATTTAAAGCATATTTTTGGAAAGATATGGTCATAAATTGTAAAATTTCACTGTTTTATGTGCCAAATACTATGATAGATTATTTTGATATAGTTTCAGTCCCGCGCAACGCGCGGGTTCACTTTTCTAGTATGGAATTAATTAGAAATGAAAAGTTTGGATGGTTTAGTAATGAATTTTGATACTTTAAGGGATGAAAAGTTAATGATGAGTTTAAAAGTTGTCCGACCCTTACCATGACTTGAGTTATGGTGTTTGGAGCATGTAATTAACCAATGTTATTATATACTCTTTGCTTTGTTAATTAATTTCAAACAATCGTCGTTTAGATGGTAATGTTGTTTGTGAATTGTTTAGTGTTTTATATGTTCGAGAAAGAGTTTGAGATTCTATTCAATATATAAAAAGTATTAGAGGAGGAGGTTGCAGAAATATTATATATACGGCTCGATTGGTAACACTTTTACTAAATTTTGAAGTATACTTTTGGCCTTACTGCATGAATAGGGAAAACGACAAATTTAAATGAGAATGTAACTTGTAAAACAATTGTCAGGTTTTTCAAAATCTTGTATTTTTCTCTAAATGAAATTAAAATACTTAATTTATAATTTCATAATTTTCTTGACAAATGTGTATTACTGAATAACTCAAATATCAATATATTTTGAGTGGTTCATTATCAATATATACTGTATACCTTCTTGAATTTGTTAGTTTTTAGCTTACATAATAAAACCTCTAGTGCTTTCACCTAGTTGAATAGAACACGGAACTAGCTTGTTTGAAAGCTTCCCATTGGACTTTTGAATACGTCACCGAGTCATTGTTGGGTTACTACAAACTTCAAAAGTTCTCTTCCATCTTTTTCTTCTTCTTCTGCTCCTAATTACCAAAGTTTCATCAAGATCTAGGGCAACTGCAAGAGCGAGTATGGGGTGGTGGCTAAAAGGCAGAGTTTGGATAATGATGACGATGGCCATTATTTCTTTTGTTCTAGCCAAAGATCGGGTTTTCGACTGGAGAGTCACTTACGGCAAAATTTCTCCCGTTGGACCTCCTCAAATGGTACATAATCTTCCAAGATCAACAAAAATGGTTTCTTGTATATATGTTTGAAACACATCACATGAATAGATATACAGGTTATACTAATAAACGGACAATTTCCTGGACCAGAGATTCACTCAGTCACTAATGACAATTTGATAATCAACGTTCACAACGATATTGACGAGCCCTTTCTCTTGTCTTGGTATCTAGTTCTTGACCACTTTCTTTAGTTTCAACTTTTACTAGACAATTTTTTTAACACCTATTTTCCCATTCATTTGAACAAGCAATGCAACTGTAACGTCAATAAATATAAATGCAAGCGTAAATTATATTTGAAGAATGCAATTTGTGTTAATTATTTACAAAAAAAAGAGCATTCTCTAATCACCTCTGTGGAACAATATTAATAGGTAAAACGTACAGATTCAGAATATCGAACGTGGGGCTTCAACATTCCCTAAACTTTGAAATATTAGGTCATACGTTGAAGCTCGTTGAGGTCGAGGGAACACACACGGTCCAGTCCATATTAACCTCACTCGACATTCACGTTGGTGAATCGTACTCTGTCCTTGTCACTATGGACCAGACTCCAAGAATCTATTCCATTGTCGTCTCCACAAGATTTAGCGACAAACAACTTTTTGTCGGATCCACGCTTCACTACTACAACTCCAAAGGGTCTGATTTTGTCCCTAATAAACAACCTGTCAATGAACTTGATTTTTCTATCAAACAAGCACGGTCCATTAGGACCAACCTGACTGCGTCCGGGCCAAGGCCTAACCCTCAGGGCTCGTACCATTATGGTCGAATCAAGATTTCTAGGACTTTAATACTTGAAAGCTCAGGACCCTTGTGAATAATAAGCAACGTTACGCCATAAACGGCGTATCGTTCGTGCCTGCGGATACTCCATTGAAGCTGGCGGATTACTTTAAGATCAAAGACGGTTTCAAAGTGGGAAGCATCCCTGACAAGCCGAGAATAGGAGGGATGAGGCTGGACACGGCAGTGATGGGAGCACAACACAGGGAATTTATTGAGATTGTATTTCAAAACCGGGAGAAGATCGTTCAGAGTTACCACCTTGATGGCTACAACTTCTGGGTTGTCGGGTGAGAACAATAGCTAAACCATACGAATGCATCGTTGGTCGTTGAGGTTGACCTCCTAAGTTGTCTACAGGTTGAATAAGGGACAGGGCCGGGCCTGAACCCATTCTAACAATTCTCTAGAATAGGGCCTCAGTTATTTTTTTCTGTAAATTTTAGTGCCTATAATTTTTTTTATTTTTTTTAGCTTAAAAATACAATTTTAGGACATCAATTTATTCTTTTGAATTGGACCCCTAAAATATCAGGCCCAGCTCTGATAAGGGAATATGGTCACATTCTAACAGACAAGAGTATAACCTTAGGGATGCTGTCTCTCGCTCCACTACTCAAGTACGTTATCTTTCTGAAATAAATTAAGGGAAAATTGGCAATTTACCCCAAAAAAAAAGCTCTTCTTGTCCACATACACTTTCACAAATCCACGTTGTCCCCTTACTCTTTTTTTTTGACAATTAATCCAATTTTAACCTTGAAATTGATTAGATATAATTAGATATAGTTTTGTTTGAAATCTTAATTAAAATAAGAAAGTTTTAATTTTAGGGGAAAACTCGCCATTGTTTCTTTTCCCCTCATCTCCTTTCTTCCTCTTCCCCTCATCTCCTTTGAACGCCGATTTCTTCCTCTGGTTTCTTTTTCTCTTCTCTCCTCCCCGTTTCCTTATTCTCTTCTCTCCCCCGATTCCTTTTTCTCTTCTCTCCTCTCCGATTTCTTTTTCTCTTCTCCGTTCTCGTCAGAGAAAGCTCGTCCGTTTTCTTCGCCGTGTTTCATCTGCTCTCCGAGCGCTTCGCCGATTCTTCCTCTTCCCCCGTTATCCGTCAATCACAAGGTTAGTAGTATGCAAATTTCTCATCTCATTGTCTCTCGGTTTAGATTCATTGGATTATTGGACATGAAAACTGATTTGGGGTTTCTAAGGTTTGATTATGTGTTTATGGGTTTAGGTTTGCTCTCTGTGGTAACTGATTTGGGGTTTCTAATTTACATGTCAAATTGTTCTTGAAGTAAATTTAAATCCATCGTTAGATTAGAGAATGCAAATTTCTCATCTCATTGTCTTTCGGTTTAGATTCATTGGATTATTGTTGCTGAGGTTAGACTCCGTTTAGTTTTCTGTGGTAACTTTGATTTGATGTTAGCTGCATATGTCGGAAAAATGTTAGACTTCAAGATCGATAACAGAAACATAATCAAAACCGGTTAATCTCTCTATGTAATGAGCGTAATTGTAAACACTATCGTCAAGATCGTTAACAAAATTTGTTAATTTCCCTTCTTATTCTTTATTTTGCTTATTGAGCTTGTTCTCTAATAGTACAGATGTCGTAACTGGCATTGTCTTGATTTAGACATGTTTCCCGAGTTTGGTTTTGTCTTCCATAGAAGGCTGCAAACTGTCCAGCAGCTATAGCATTGGCTTCAAATTCAAAAACCACTTTAAAAGAGATGTTTTTGAAGAACATTGATTTTATAAATATATTTTCAGGAGCACAGATGCTTCTTAATGCGACATTTTCAGGAGCACAGATGTTTTTGAAGAAAATTGATTTTATAAATATATTTTCAGGAGCATAGATGCTTCTCGGTTTTCATTTGGATTTGATTATGTTTCAATTGGTCGCTGATGTTAGACTTCGTTTATGATGGTTATGATGCAAAAAAATTCATGATGCACTTCGTTTGTTTTGTGATTCACATCGTATTCAGATGTATTGTTCAAAAGTGGTTTGTCAGAAGAACTTCAGGTTTTTTATTCTAATTCATGTCCTTTTGCTTAATAATGTTTATTCGTCGGTTGGATTTTCGCGTTTGGTAGTTGGTTTGAAATTTATTTTCCGTGATGCCCAATGATTATTATTACAGTTTATGTGTCACACCCACTGCATGACATGGTGAAGGGTGATCTTGTGCTTACGTTAGAATACTGTGCTAGTTAATATCTAAAGCATAGATACCTTTTGCTTTTACTTAAGCGAACAGTTTATGAGCGTAAATTAGAATGTTGTGCTACTTTTTGCCATTAAAGTTATTAATTCATGCTCTCTTTCTTTTCCTGAATGGCTTTATCTGCAGCAATTCTGTGTTGCAGTAATTTGTTATGTCTTGTTTCTGCATATATCCTAACTTAGTGCATATATTCTCATTGGCAGGTGCGGCACTGCCATGTTTGATTGTGTATTTCCGCTTGAAAACTGTTACCTGTTTGTTTGTTGTCCATTTTGTGGGGAAACAATTCTCGATACATTAGAAATTTGTGTTTGGAAAGTTTGTAAATGGTTTTTGATGAATTGATATATCCATATTTTACATGTTTTTACCTTGGTTTTCTTTATATTTTCTTACCTAATAATAATGATTTTGTATCCAAGAGGTAGTTTTCTTGTATATTGTGGTTTTGGGAAGCAAACAGGTCAAAATGGCAAAAAGGAGGCAAAAGAGCTTCAAACAATGATCCATGCAAGTTCCCAAGTCAAGAGCTTCAACAAAACTCAATTTAGCCGGTTCCCGCATTCGGACAGAATCGAAGCATCCGAAAGATGACCGCGGCAAAGGGTCTTTCCTACGTCCAAATCATGAGATCTTTATATGGAAAGATAGATAAATGAGTCATGCGTCGCGGCGAAGTGGAATTGGGCTATTTGGAGCAGAAATGCGGCCTAGGATCTTTTTCTCCCAAGACATGTCCGTCTGGCGAGTAAGTGAAGCCCATGGAGTTTGGATGAGCAAAATGGACTGGGATCACTTCGGGCCAAGCCTAAACCTCATCATGACTCAAGCCCACATCTCTACACGCGAAAAGAAGGTGGCAGCCGCGCCTCACTCAAGACTTGGTGAGCAAGTTCACGCGGGGAGAAGAAATGGAAAGTTTCCTCTTCTCCTTTGCGCATTAACTCAGCCGACCTAGCCTCCCCTCACCTATATATACTTGCTTTTAGCCTCTTGTATCGACATCACGAATCAATAGACACAACTCTCTTCTTCTTTCAGTTAATAAACCGGAGCCACTTAGGTGGTCTCCTTGTTCTTTCTCTTCTTTTGCACTTTGTACATACTCGCATGTTTTAGCTTCTAGTCTAGGGTTTAGAGGTTTCTCTCTAGGGGAGAGCGGCGGCTTGATCTCTATCACTCCGCCTTCTTTCCCTAGAACCATGAGATCCTCTCTACTCCCTTAGACTCATTATTGAATCATAGATCTTTCAAAGAAGACATGATATGATAAGCCATCAAGAATCGGTTGTTAAAGAAAGGGAAACCTTATGGTTCACCATCTTTATTCATACCTAAAGCTTGTTGCTAGAGTAGCTAACTAGCGACTTGATCCAAGGTTGATATACTCTCCAAAAGCTTGTTATATCTCCGGTCCTAATATTTGATGGGCAAATCGTCTTAGGCTATGAAAGTAGACCTAAGGAGTTTTGTGAACAATCACTACTCGATTTTATTGCATGTTTCACTCTTCAATGACCATGTGAAAGCTGAGTCCATTGGTTTAAGAAACATAGGTGGTCGGAGCCACGAAAGTGGGATGACCACATCTTAGTGTTTTGAGTTCATGGAAATCGGATTTAACAAACTTTTCAATTGATTTGGCTTATGTCTTTTGCGGATTGTCCTTTGTTCAATAATGGTGTTTGTATAGTTGCATTTGTTATTTGAATTTCCTTTATAAAACAAAAACACAAAACCCCCCTTGCATATTATTGATTTAGCTTAACCAAATCTTTACAAATGTGTAATGTGTAATTCGCATTCTCTTGTGGATCGACCCCTAAGTACTACAACAACATGTTGTGCACTTGCAACCATGTTTAGCTTGGGGTTTTTATTACTTGCATATATACCACACCCTTGTTTGGCACACATCAAGTTTTTGGCGCCGTTGCCGGGGAATGCATTGCACTTGTAACAGTCCGTCTCCGGGCCCACTGCCCACGGCACTGCCAGCGCTGCAGCACTATACACCCCAACCCCTCTGGTGTACACGGCCACAGCCAGCTGTACCAACCTAGGTTGTTGGTGAGGTTCGAACTCCCTACCTCACCCTTTAAGTAGCCTTCCCACATGGAAGCTACCACCAATTGACCTGCAGATCAATTGGTGGTAGCTTCCATGTGGGAAGGCTACTTAAAGGGTGAGGTAGGGAGTTCGAACCTCACCAACAACCTAGGTTGGTACAGCTGGCTGTGGCCGTGTACACCAGAGGGGTTGGGGTGTATAGTGCTGCAGCGCTGACAGTGCCGTGGGCAGTGGGCCCGGAGACGGACTGTTACAAAAAAGTGAAATGAAACAACCAAATTTTTTTTTTTTAAATAATTAGCCCAGATTAATATTCCCATAAATATTAATCCTCAACAGCTAATTCAACAACACAATGCGGAAGAAAACAATAATATTATTAAATCATAAATAACCGTTCAACAATAACCAATAAAGAAATAAACCAATAAAACCAATAACCAATAAGCAATAAGCAACCTAAGCACCAGGTATGCTACATTATTGAAAATAAACTAACACCCTAAGAATTCCTTGTCAACCACAACAACAATGCCAATATCAAATTCCTAATCTCATCATCCTCTTCTCTCGGTCTCTTTCCGCGGAAGAACATTGCTGTTACCTGCATCACATTGGAATAGAGATGCGTAAGTATTATCATAAATACTTAGTGAGTGGATCATCCTGCCTACAGGCCAATTACGTCAAACACTAGACAAAACATCACAATAAACATCAACCATAACAATGCTCAACAATACTCAACAATATAAACATTCCCTGTCAGGAAACACCCACGTTTCCTGACACCCAGGTCGGTGTCGACCGACACCTCTATGGTGTCGATCGACGCCAGCCCCCCGAGTGTCGATCGACACTCATCGAGTGTCGCTCGACACCGGCTCGACGCCCAGAAACCAGAAGCTACGAAAATCACATTCCAAAATCGCAATAACACAAAATCTAGGGGTTTTCAACGCCCCAATACTATCAAAACACGAAAACCAGCATAAACAACTCAAGAACACAACCAAAACTCGAAATCAAACAATCTCTATTGATCAACGGGCCTACAGTCACGCACTCACCTTAGATTGGATTGGAAACAAGGGAAAGAGATGAAACAGCGAAGAACAGCAACAAATCAAGCCCAGAAACTCCAAAAATCAACCAAAATCGCCCTGCCTCTCTCTGGAAACTCTCTGCCTCGAAAAACGTGAAAAGTGATGCGGCTACAGTGTTTTCTCGCATAAAATAGGGTTCCCTCGCACTTAACCGACCAAACCGCAATCACTTGAATCAAACCGGTCGATTTCACCATAACCGGTGTCGATCGACACCCTTCCTTGGTGTCGGTCGACACCCATCGACCAAAACCAACCCAATTGCAAATCGATCGACTTAAACCGGAAATCAAACCCGATAACCGGTGTCGATACTAGTCGTTCAGAAGAATTTGACACACCTTCTTCGCGATGCTTGAACCTTAGACCGACTACACAACAATCAAACAAGAACATGCACAGCCAATCCTCAATTCACACCTCTAAGAGCATGTGCCAACTACTCCCGAACCCCTAGCATCGTCCAACACCACTTCCAAAACAACTTTCTGGTTCACGGATGTTACAATTCTCCCCCACTAAAATGGATTCGTCCTCGAATCCCAACACAAACGTCTCTCCAAGACCTCAAAACTCAAATTTTAGTCCTTTGTTATACGCATGTTTCCAAGATATTATTACTCTCAATGCCATAATCCACTGTCATGACATCCATACTGCAACTCACGGTCCAGTACCAAAATGTGACCAGTGTCACAAAACCAAACGTGACCCGAAGTCACAACCAAAATGTGATCCCTGTCACAACCAAAACGTGACCCACTGTCACTAAAACAACCCATATCGAGGTAGCGACCCCCAATATAAGTCCGTTGGGCACCTAACGTCCCAACACAAATAGAACCACCGTCTACAAGGCCCACCACCTCTAGACAAAACGAGTAATAAAATCTGAAACGCGTACCAACATGTGACTAAAAACTCTCAATGACCCCACCGGCCAAAGAAACTTGTAACATCCAAACCATAACCAAAAATATGAGGCAAAACTCCATCTCATATAACTCCAAAAATGTATATCGTACAACAAAACGAAAATACATAAGTCCAAAACCAACAACAACAAAACCAAAACAAGACTAGAACCACAAAGATGAATCACTCCACAGCCTGCTTGTCGAACCACTTTCCGAACTTCAGCTTCATCTTTGCCTCTGGCTCCCAAGTCTGCTCCTCTGTGCCACTACAGTCCCACAAGACTCTCAACAATGGCACCCTCTTGTTCCGCAGAACCTTGACTCTCCTCTCAAGAATCCTCACAGGAATTGCCGGAACTGTCATATCTGGCTGAAGATCCTCTGGAATCTCAACCACAACCTCCTCTGAAGGACGCAAACACCTCCTCAACATAGAAACATGAAACACCTTGTGAAAGGCGCTCATAATCGGTGGCAACTCCAACCGATAAGCCACTGGCCCAACTCGCTCCACCACTGGAAACGGACCCATAAAACGCGGACTGAGCTTGTTCTCTGCTATAGACCTGTTAGGGCCCCTCAACATAGCCATCTTGAGATACACTCTATCTCCCACCTGAAACTCAAGCTCACGTCGCCGTCTATCTGCATAACTCCTCTGTCTATCCTGAGCCTCCTTCATGTTCAGCCTCAAGACACGAATCTTCTCCGTCGTCTCCTGAACAAAACTAGCTCCAAACATGCTGCGCTCCCCCACTTGGGTCCAGCATAACGGTGTCCTACATGGCCTCCCATACAACGCCTCGTAAGGAGCCATGCCAATACTAGACTGAAAACTGTTGTTATAGGCAAACTCTGCCAAACACAGATGATCAGCCCAATGACCACCCCAATCCAGTACACACATCCTAAGCAGATCCTCCAAAGTCTGAATAGTCCTCTCTGACTGCCCATCTGTCTGCGGATGATACGCTGTACTCATATGCACCTTAGTGCCCATCTCAGTCTGAAATGCCCTCCAAAACTCTGAAGCAAACCTCGGATCTCTATCCGACACGATACTGGCTGGCACTCCATGCAGCCTCACAATCTCTCGCACAAACTTCCTAGCCAAGACAGCCGCTCCATCTGTCTTCTTGATAGCCAAGAAATGTGCTGACTTGGTCAAGCGATCCACAATGACCCAAATAGCATCGAAAGTCCGTGAGATCGGCAATCCCACAACAAAATCCATAGTGATCATATCCCACTTCCACTCCGGAATGGGTAAACTCTGCAGAAGACCACTAGGCACCTGATGCTCTGCCTTGACCAAAGAACAAGTGTTGCACCTCGCAACCCAATCTGCCACATCCCTCTTCATCCCAACCCAATGATAATACCGTTTGAGGTCACGGTACATCTTGGTCGCACCCGGATGAATCGAAAACTTGCTCGAATGAGCCTCTCTCAAAACCTCATGCCTCAACTCCTCATCCTTGGGCACACAAACTCGCCCACGAACCAAGATAGTCCCATTCGAAGAGACCTGATACTCAGAACCAACTGCCTGCGAAGCATCAATCAAACCCTGATCACTCTGCTGCGCCACTCTGATCCTGCTGAGTAAATCTGCCTGATCAGCTGCCTCTAAACCCAAAGGCTCCTCTGAAATAGCACACAATCGCAATGTACTAATCTCGCTGACCAACGCCTCAACACCACGCTCTCTATCTGAATCAACCCTCCGTCGACTCAAAGCATCTGCCACCAAATTGGCCTTGCCCGGATGATAAACAATATCCAAGTCATAGTCTGCCAGAAATTCCACCCAACGCGTCTGTCTCGCATTCAGCAAAGGCTGAGTGAAAATATGCTGTAGACTCTTGTGATCTGTAAAGATCTGCACTCTACCACCATAAAGATAAGACCTCCAAATCTTGAGTGCAAAAACCACTGCTCCCAACTCAAGATCATGTGTAGGACGGTTGCGCTCACTGCCCTGCAACTGCCTCGATGCATAGGCAATCACTCTGCCCTCCTGCATCAAAACACAACCAAGTCCAACACCTGAAGCATCTGTGTACACAACATATGGCTTCCCCGGGTCAGGTAATGCCAAAACAGGTGTACTAGTCAACATCTCCTTGAGCTTCCCAAAGCTCTCCTCGCACTCCTGCGACCACACAAACGGCACATCCTTGCCAGTCAACCTCGTCATCGGCTGAGACATACTCGCAAACCCCTTGACGAACCTCCTGTAGTAGCCTGCTAAACCCAGAAAACTCCTGATCTCGGTAGCACTACTCGGTCTAGGCCAATCCCTGATGGCCTCAATCTTAGCCGGATCCACAGAAACTCCCTCTGCAGAAACAATATGGCCAAGAAAACCCATCTCCCTCTGCCAAAAGCTGCACTTGCTCAACTTAGCATACAGCTTCTGGTCTCGAAGCTTCTCCAACACAAGCCTCAAATGAGTCGCATGCTCCTCTGGACTCCTCGAATATACCAAAATGTCATCAATGAAAATAATGACAAACACATCCAGAAACTCCCTGAACACGTCGTTCATCAACCTCATAAACGCTGCCGGCGCATTAGTCAAGCCAAAAGGCATGACCACAAACTCGAAATGCCCATACCTCGTCCGAAAAGCTGTCTTCCGGACATCTGCCTCATCTATCGGGATCTGATGATAACCCGATGCCAAGTCAATCTTAGAGAACCAAGTAGCCCCTCTCAACTGATCCAACAACTCGTCGATCCTCGGAAGTGGGTACCTGTTCTTCACTGTGACTCGGTTAAGTCCCCGGTAATCAATGCACAACCTGAAACTACCATCCTTCTTCTTCACAAACAACACTGGCGCTCCCCATGGCGACACGCTAGGTCTGATGAACCCTTTACTCAAAAGGTCCTCTAGCTGCTTCTTCAGCTCTGCCATCTCTGCTGGAGCCATCCTGTAAGGTGTCTTCGATATCGGAGCTGTCCCGGGCTCTAAATCAATCGTGAAAGGATCTGACCGAGATGGTGGCAATCCCTTCAGCGACCGAAACACATCCTCAAAATCCTGGACAACCTGAATATCCTGCAGACTCACCTCACCACTGGACTCTGTCATAGTGATCGTCGCCAAATAGGCTTCGCAGCCCCGCTCTAACAACTGCTCTGCCTGAATAGCTGAAATCACTATACTCCCCGAAGTCGGTCTCACTCCCTGATAAACCAACTTCCCCGCATCCTGCTCAAACACCACTCTACCTCTGTAGCAATCCAGATGAACTCGGTAAAGAGATAACCAGTCCATCCCCAAAATCACGTCATACAGTTCCACTGGACTGATGACCAAATCCGCTGGCATAGACTGCCCCGCAATCTGCACATCAACTGCTCTAGCTCTGCCCGAAGTAGCCAAATAACCACCACCAGCCACCTTGACAAAGCCTGAAGCCTCGCCATCGCTACTCCGAATACCACTACCCTCAGCTCTCTCCGGAGTAATGAAGCAATTAGATGCTCCCGAGTCAAACAGAACGTGAGACTCAAAACCTCCAACTAACAAGGTCCCTACACAATTCCACAAGTGTTGAGAACCTCTAACTCTATCACAGTAAAACAACAGAAACAGACAACACCAACAAATTCTACCTTAAGAATTTAAAAATCTGAGTCAAGATTTTACCTGTGATCTGGCCTGACTGACTGGTCTGGCCCACCTCTGCCGAAGTATACACTCTCGGCGCTCCACCTGACTGCAACGCCGCAACCTGCGCTGCTGACTGAATAGCCAACGGCTGAATCGCCGCTGCCACCGCTCTCTGCTGCAACTTGGGACACATAGTCTTGATATGCCCCGGCTCCCTGCAGTAGTAGCACACTGTCGTCTCTCTGGATCCCGCCCTCTTGGGGCACGTAGCAACTCTGTGATCCAGACTCCCACAACCAAAACACCCACCCGTACTCGGGCTACTAGCAGATATCTCGTCTGCTCTCCTCTTCTGGCCCTGCGCAGGCCTACTGCCCCTGCCGTAACCAGAACTGTGACCTCTGCGCTGCTGATGCTGCTGCTGGCCCCGAGGATGGGTAGCAGGAACAACTGCAACTGGAACAACCGCCGTACTCACCGGCTCACGCTGCCAACTCCACTAAACCAGCTCTGGTGTGGTACATACCACCTCTGCACTGAGTCCTGATGTTCCTCCGAAGCCCCTGGAGAAACCGCGACGTCAATGCCCGCTCACTGATCAACTCACCACCAGAAAAGACCACCAATCTGCAGAACTCTGCATCATACTCTCGAACAGACCTCTCACCCTGAGTCAAGTCCAAAAACCTCATCTGCAGCCTGTCACGAGCCTCCTGAGGGAAAAACTTGTGGTTGAACTCCTCGACGAAGTCAACCCAAGTCCAAACCTCTCTCCGGGTCCTAACAGACCTCCACCACAAATGTGCATCACCTCCAAGGTAGTGTACTGCCAACTCAACCTGAAACTGTGCCGGACAACGAACAGAATCGAAGTTCCGCTCCAACCTCTGACGCCACTCATCAGCCTGCTCTGGAGTAACCCCGCCCTCAAACGTAGGCGTACCAATCCTCTGCATCTCCCTCATCATCTCACGATAAGGAGAAAACCCAACTGCAACACCCTGCTGCACCGCAGCCTCCTGCTGCTCAACAAAACCGGCACCAACATGTGCCCCGACACCAACCTGTGCCCCGGCCGCTGGAGGTGCAACCGGAGCCTGCTGTGGAACTGCCTCTGGAAGACGTGCCAAAAGCTGCGTCAGTAGCCCCACAATCAAATCACCCTGAGCAAGAGCCGCGCCCCCACCGGGAACTGCTCCTGCCCCCGCGCCACCCCCGACGCCCAAACTAGCCCCACCGGCTAACGAAACAGACTGTGTCACCGACGCTGCCGCCACACTAGGCGCCGCACTCTCCACTGAGGCCTCAGCCTCTGGCACTCCACGACCAGCACCCCGACCTCCACGACCCGCTGCTCGCCCACCGCGACCAGCTCCTCTGCCCCCACGGGCTGCACCGCGACCACGACCACGGCCACGACCACGACCTGCGTCCATCTCTCTGCACTACCACCAAGTACAGAAAAAGAGCAAAGGTCAAAACACAGACACAAAACCACAACACACCAAATATCCAACTCACTTACCCGCGGAAAACTGGAAGACCGAGAGGATGAGATTAAACCACTAATTGACTAACTCACATAATCAATTAACCACATAGTCCAGCTCACCCAAACTAACAGTCCTAAAACCGTATTCGCTCTGATACCAAAATGAAACAACCAAATTTTTTTTTTTTAAATAATTAGCCCAGATTAATATTCCCATAAATATTAATCCTCAACAGCTAATTCAACAACACAATGCGGAAGAAAACAATAATATTATTAAATCATAAATAACCGTTCAACAATAACCAATAAAGAAATAAACCAATAAAACCAATAACCAATAAGCAATAAGCAACCTAAGCACCAGGTATGCTACATTATTGAAAATAAACTAACACCCTAAGAATTCCTTGTCAACCACAACAACAATGCCAATATCAAATTCCTAATCTCATCATCCTCTTCTCTCGGTCTCTTTCCGCGGAAGAACATTGCTGTGACCTGCATCACATTGGAATAGAGATGCGTAAGTATTATCATAAATACTTAGTGAGTGGATCATCCTGCCTACAGGCCAATTACGTCAAACACTAGACAAAACATCACAATAAACATCAACCATAACAATGCTCAACAATACTCAACAATATAAACATTCCCTGTCAGGAAACACCCACGTTTCCTGACACCCAGGTCGGTGTCGACCGACACCTCTATGGTGTCGATCGACGCCAGCCCCCCGAGTGTCGATCGACACTCATCGAGTGTCGCTCGACACCGGCTCGACGCCCAGAAACCAGAAGCTACGAAAATCACATTCCAAAATCGCAATAACACAAAATCTAGGGGTTTTCAACGCCCCAATACTATCAAAACACGAAAACCAGCATAAACAACTCAAGAACACAACCAAAACTCGAAATCAAACAATCTCTATTGATCAACGGGCCTACAGTCACGCACTCACCTTAGATTGGATTGGAAACAAGGGAAAGAGATGAAACAGCGAAGAACAGCAACAAATCAAGCCCAGAAACTCCAAAAATCAACCAAAATCGCCCTGCCTCTCTCTGGAAACTCTCTGCCTCGAAAAACGTGAAAAGTGATGCGGCTACAGTGTTTTCTCGCATAAAATAGGGTTCCCTCGCACTTAACCGACCAAACCGCAATCACTTGAATCAAACCGGTCGATTTCACCATAACCGGTGTCGATCGACACCCTTCCTTGGTGTCGGTCGACACCCATCGACCAAAACCAACCCAATTGCAAATCGATCGACTTAAACCGGAAATCAAACCCGATAACCGGTGTCGATACTAGTCGTTCAGAAGAATTTGACACACCTTCTTCGCGATGCTTGAACCTTAGACCGACTACACAACAATCAAACAAGAACATGCACAGCCAATCCTCAATTCACACCTCTAAGAGCATGTGCCAACTACTCCCGAACCCCTAGCATCGTCCAACACCACTTCCAAAACAACTTTCTGGTTCACGGATGTTACAATTTGCACTTTTTTGTAACAGTCCGTCTCCGGGCCCACTGCCCACGGCACTGCCAGCGCTGCAGCACAATACACCCCAACCCCTCTGGTGTACACGGCCACAGCCAGCTGTACCAACCTAGGTTGTTGGTGAGGTTCGAACTCCCTACCTCACCCTTTAAGTAGCCTTCCCACATGGAAGCTACCACCAATTGATCTGCAGGTCAATTGGTGGTAGCTTCCATGTGGGAAGGCTACTTAAAGGGTGAGGTAGGGAGTTCGAACCTCACCAACAACCTAGGTTGGTACAGCTGGCTGTGGCCGTGTACACCAGAGGGGTTGGGGTGTATTGTGCTGCAGCGCTGGCAGTGCCGTGGGCAGTGGGCCCGGAGACGGACTGTTACAGCACTTACACGTTTATGAGATTAAAAGTTAAGACTAGATCTTTTGTTTCATGTTTACTAACTTTTGCAATTTTGTTTCACTTATGTTCCTTAGGTACTTTAAGGATGAGCCATCACTCAAGCATGAGTAACAACTTTGGAAGGAGAAAACCTCTTCCCCATGAAGTCCAAAGGCGGCCACATGATTCAAATCCGGCCGGAGACTTCATCCCAATGCCAATCCCACCAAATTTCCATCATCCGCTCTTTGCCGAGACTAGCCGAGAAGAACATCATCACTATCATCAAAACCGATCACCGGTTTATCAAGGTCGACCTCACCAGCCACCTCATCATCACCACCGTCCACGCCCCGACCTTCCCACATACCAAGAGCACGCGCTTAATCGGCGGAGAGATGACAATCTCAAAGCCATGATAGAAGACTTCATGGAAATCCAAAGAAAATCTAGCCAAAGTCTTGAGACAAGGTTAGAGTTTCTAAAGCATGACCTTGATAGAAAGTTCGGAAACCTCTCTGACCAAGTGGAGAGAGTCGAAACAAGGTGTTTTGAAGTGGAAGGGGAGCTAAGGGAACAAGCCGCAACCGTTGGAGGCAACACCAAGGCGATCCGAGACTTAAACCTCAACTCAAAGGAGATGGATAGCCACTTGGATGAGAAGATCACCGGCTTAGAAGACAACCTTAATGGCACAACCATGAGCCTCAACTCAATCTCGCTTGTTGCTCACCAAGCCAAGAAGAAAGCATCGGAGGTTAACCAAAGAGAGAAGGAGGTTTACTCAAACATGGTGATGTTGGTGGAAGGGCAAGAACAATTCAAGGAATCAATCAATGACTTGAAGCATCTTGTGGAAGAGAGATACAAAGAGCTACTTGAGAAGACCACGCTATGGCAAGATACAACCGGAGGAGCCTCCAAAGGAGTCAAAGACCTCACCAAACGCTTGGAGGATATGGAAGAAAGAGACCGAGCTTCAAAAGGCACAAAAGCGGCTAACTCAAAGCCTAACAATGCTTTGGTTGCTTTTGGTGCTAAAGAGACCAATCCAAGAGTGGTTTGGGATGAGGATGAAAGGAGACAAGGAAAGCGGACAGCAAGGATAAGAGGAAGAAAGTTGCCGGAAGGAACACCACTTTCTCCAAGATCTTCATTACCACCCCTCCCTAAGGAGAAAAGGAAAGCAAGCTCCTCAATGGATTACACCATTGATGACTTCAATTTTATGGCGAAAAGGTTCCCTAGCAATATGCCCTTTGATGTCGCTTGCAACAAGAGCCCTTACCTTCAAGACTTTGTATGGACTCATGATTGGAGCTTAGCCGAAGTGGAGAAGATGTATAATGAAGCAAGGGAGGAAATGCCTGCTCCAAGAACACTACACAAGCTTCATGACCCAGGTTACTTCCTTATACATTGCTCTATCAACGGCAAATTCTTTGATGATGCGTTATGTGATTCCGGTTCAAGCGTGAACCTCATGCCGGCGGTAATAGCAAGAAGTTTGGGTCTGATTGAGACCATGGAGCGGACAAACATGGGGATAAAGCTTGCCAACAGCTCTTCATTCAAACCACTTGGCAAGGTAAAAGATGTTCCGCTTGACTTTGAAGATTGCATCATTCCAGCCGATTTCTATGTTGTTACTATGGAGGATCCGGAAGACCAAGCTCTTTTACTTGGAAGATCTTTCTTAGCAACGGCTGGAGCAATCATGGATTGGCCGAACAGGAGGATCTCACTAGCTAATGTTGACAAGGACACCTACTATGTTGCTGCACCTCCGGGTTTTTCATCAAAAAGATTTCGGTACACAAGTGGAGGAGAAGGCTCACAACAAGGTTACTTGATCAAAGAAGTGTTACAAGACAAGATGCACTCGGATCCATCCAGCACTAGGAGCTTCCTACAGCCTCCACACTTGCCTAACACTTAAGGAACACAAGGAGTCGAGCTAAAAAGACTTAAAACAAGCGCTTATGGGAGGCAACCCATATTTTTCTTTTCTTTTCTTTTTAACTTTTGATTTGGTTTTTATTAACTTGAATTTTTGTTGGGAATTTTATCAAATCCAAAAAAAAAAATAACAAAGTTTTAGGATTAAGTACCAAAGGAGACTATCAAAGGAGTCTTGCATGCTTCATGAGACGATTAAGTCCCACCCAATCATCCCACCCTTGTTCACGGCAACTCCCGGCCTAAGTTTGACAAGAAGACACAACGGAGAAGCAAAGGACGGGACAACCATAACCAGGCGGCAAAGACTATGGGATGATCACAGAGAGTTATGGCGACGGAAAGGTCGACAAAAATCAGCAAACGATCGAGCAGAATCGAGGATATACAATCCGGCACCATTTTCTCGACCACTCGGGTAAAGAGGAGCTTACAAACGACAATCTCACAAACGGCTCAACCAAAGTCCATCAAACTTCACAGGCGGCCAAAACACACCATGTTGGTCGGCAAATACAAAAGATAGGACGAAGAAAAGTTGACGGTTCAGGAGATATGCTTGGAAGCCCTAATCCGGTCGATGGCGGGCACCAAATGGTCGACAAAACACAAATCACGACATAGGTGCGGCAACCAGCTGGG
Organism: Erythrophleum ivorense; assembly: GCA_026724425.1. Lineage (NCBI taxonomy): Eukaryota > Viridiplantae > Streptophyta > Magnoliopsida > Fabales > Fabaceae > Erythrophleum > Erythrophleum ivorense. Next base: position 48,258 of record JAIUCV010000329.1, read on the forward strand.
AACGACTTATTGGAGCCTCACTAACACTTTTCCAGAAGAAGATCCAAGATTGAACGAGCCAATCACAAAAGAAGTCAAGAAAACCCTTCCCGGAGCCGTATTGACCACTTTGTGAAGGAGTTCTCAATCCGCTCGTTCGTTTGGCCCCCCCCACTTCACCAGTGGTCATAAAACATAAGGTTGGTCGATGGAATTTGAAGATAGGTCGGAGAATTCATCATCATTTGCGCTGTGGTCTACTACACTCTCTCCGGATCGTTCGCATGCAGCACCAAATGACGGATCTCTCCAACCGCTCGTTTGTTTGCCCTGAAACTCCACCACGGCTCCTAAAACATATGATTGGTCGGTGGAATTTCAAGATCGGTCCGAGAATTGTTCACGGTGCAGGCTGCGGTCATCTACATCACCTTCCGGCCAGCCGATGAACCCACCCGATGACGGATTCTCACATCCGCTCGTTCGTTTGACCTCATACTTCACCAGCAGCTCTCAAACATCATATTGGACGGTAAATTTTCAATCCCGTTCATAAAATTCTTAACGGTTTGTCATGTGGTCCACAGCCTTCATTTTTGGCCGACACACGGGCCTTACACGACCACACTGCACACCGGACGGAATCACACCTTCAGATTGAAAACTCACCGACCAAATGGATCTAAGGCGTGATTTGATGTTGTCATATCACACTTAGAGTCACTTCACAATGCAAACCCGCTCTTCATGACCTATGGTCGCACTTTGGTAACAAAATCCGAAACACTTTCCCAACAAATTCAATTTTCTTTTTCACCCCTCTTAATTGGATTTGCTTCCACCGGGACGGTGCAAGTTAAGTCTGGGGGGATTACTAACACGTTTGTTCTTTTTGATTTTTCTTTTCATTTTTCCCTTTTTCCTTTGAGTCGTTTTATTGAGTCAAAATTTTGTCCGAGAATTATGACCTTTTTCTTTGAAACTAACCATGTTACACTAATGTTTAAGTGACCATTGAAACAGTATTTGGCAACATTCACCCAATGTACACTTTGAGCGGATCGGTTTACCAAAAAATGGCCACATTTCCAAAAAGCCAATGGAGGATCCACCTTTGACTCCGCACCTAAATGAACTTAACTCTCTCAGCTAGGGGCTTGGTTTTGCAAAGGGGATGACTCCTCATCCTCACCGAATAGTGAAAGTCTACGTGAGTTCGGTTTTCCCTCTCTCTCCCCTCCAAATTTAAGAAAAAGCATCAAGGTCCAAGTAACCGGGGATTAGGTGGCAACCACCATCAATACTCGCGTATATGGAAGACCTTTTGATCCAAGTAACCGGGGATTAGGTGGCTACAACCATCAATACTCGCGTCTATGGAAGATCCATCAAAAACCTCCACAAAGAGGAGAAGAAGTCGAATATAAAAAAAAATACCTTGCTACCCTAAAAAAGGGATCAATCGACTTAAGGAGTGAGAAGAGAGAGAGGTGAAACGAGAGCCAAGACAAGTGTTTAAACACAAGAGGATGAGAAAGAGATCATAAACCCTTTGATCGATATCCCCTAGTTGAGACCGCACCTTTAAAAACTAAAGGAGTCAAGGGAGGTGAGCCCGGATGGTCATATGGAGTGTGGGTTACTTTGGGACAACTGCTAAACTCAATGTAAGTACTCATGCTCCTCATCATAAAGCCAAAACCGTTTTTCATGTGGATTACTAAGACATAAGCTAGCATGGATTTTCAAAATGCATTGAGAGTTCTCATGTTTTCAAACCTCTTTTCCTTTCTTAGTTTGCTTGAGGACAAGCAAAAGGCTAAGTCTGGGGGAGTTGATATATCCATATTTTACATGTTTTTACCTTGGTTTTCTTTATATTTTCTTACCTAATAATAATGATTTTGTATCCAAGAGGTAGTTTTCTTGTATATTGTGGTTTTGGGAAGCAAACAGGTCAAAATGGCAAAAAGGAGGCAAAAGAGCTTCAAACAATGATCCATGCAAGTTCCCAAGTCAAGAGCTTCAACAAAACTCAATTTAGCCGGTTCCCGCATTCGGACAGAATCGAAGCATCCGAAAGATGACCGCGGCAAAGGGTCTTTCCTACGTCCAAATCATGAGATCTTTATATGGAAAGATAGATAAATGAGTCATGCGTCGCGGCGAAGTGGAATTGGGCTATTTGGAGCAGAAATGCGGCCTAGGATCTTTTTCTCCCAAGACATGTCCGTCTGGCGAGTAAGTGAAGCCCATGGAGTTTGGATGAGCAAAATGGACTGGGATCACTTCGGGCCAAGCCTAAACCTCATCATGACTCAAGCCCACATCTCTACACGCGAAAAGAAGGTGGCAGCCGCGCCTCACTCAAGACTTGGTGAGAAAGTTCACGCGGGGAGAAGAAATGGAAAGTTTCCTCTTCTCCTTTGCGCATTAACTCAGCCGACCTAGCCTCCCCTCACCTATATATACTTGCTTTTAGCCTCTTGTATCGACATCACGAATCAATAGACACAACTCTCTTCTTCTTTCAGTTAATAAACCGGAGCCACTTAGGTGGTCTCCTTGTTCTTTCTCTTCTTTTGCACTTTGTACATACTCGCATGTTTTAGCTTCTAGTCTAGGGTTTAGAGGTTTCTCTCTAGGGGAGAGCGGCGGCTTGATCTCTATCACTCCGCCTTCTTTCCCTAGAACCATGAGATCCTCTCTACTCCCTTAGACTCATTATTGAATCATAGATCTTTCAAAGAAGACATGATATGATAAGCCATCAAGAATCGGTTGTTAAAGAAAGGGAAACCTTATGGTTCACCATCTTTATTCATACCTAAAGCTTGTTGCTAGAGTAGCTAACTAGCGACTTGATCCAAGGTTGATATACTCTCCAAAAGCTTGTTATATCTCCGGTCCTAATATTTGATGGGCAAATCGTCTTAGGCTATGAAAGTAGACCTAAGGAGTTTTGTGAACAATCACTACTCGATTTTATTGCATGTTTCACTCTTCAATGACCATGTGAAAGCTGAGTCCATTGGTTTAAGAAACATAGGTGGTCGGAGCCACGAAAGTGGGATGACCACATCTTAGTGTTTTGAGTTCATGGAAATCGGATTTAACAAACTTTTCAATTGATTTGGCTTATGTCTTTTGCGGATTGTCCTTTGTTCAATAATGGTGTTTGTATAGTTGCATTTGTTATTTGAATTTCCTTTATAAAACAAAAACACAAAACCCCCCTTGCATATTATTGATTTAGCTTAACCAAATCTTTACAAATGTGTAATGTGTAATTCGCATTCTCTTGTGGATCGACCCCTAAGTACTACAACAACATGTTGTGCACTTGCAACCATGTTTAGCTTGGGGTTTTTATTACTTGCATATATACCACACCCTTGTTTGGCACACATCATGAATCCTTTTTTTGTAATGTTTACTGCAACTTCTCAATTTAGAATCATTTGGAGCTGATACTTGTTTTCCTACTAGAGATTCACATGATATGTGGTTGTTTTGTTTTCTTAGCATGGTTTTTTGTTTATAAACTCTGTGATTGTCCTTGCATATGATCTCCTGCTGATGATATCTTTTTTTGCTACTTGTTTGTGTTCTATGATATTCATTTGTTGCATCTGCGTATCATCTGCCTATTTTGTTACTTATCGAGAAATTTTCATTGATTTCATTAGCTTAGTTTGCATTGATGTTCTTGCCATATGGTTTACCTTATACGCAGTGTTGCCTTGATTGAAAATTATCTGGGTTAATTATATTATAGGAATTGACAAATACTGTACATGTACCATTTTTGTTTCTGTTTTTATATAAGATTTGCACGAGAGCTATATATTGTTTGCTGAGTTAGGCTTCTGTTTTATAAGGTAACATTGATTTGATGTTAGCTGCAATGTCGGTCAAAATGCTAGTGGCTTTTGTGTTCATTATGACGTTTTTAAAAAACAACTCAGTGATATCTTTGTTTTTTTCTAGTATGTTTTCTAGGATAACTTTCATTTTATCAATCTGCATATGAGCTGCTTATTTTGTTACATTTAGAGTATTTTTTCCTTGATTTTATTATCTTACTGTGCATTAAGGTTAGTGTTCAAAGTCAAAGTGCATTACATTTTTTTCTTCATCTCGTTTTCGTATTGTATTCATTTATATTGTTTTCGTTAGTTGCAGGTATGGATCTCGAGTTGCCCAAGAGACTATATGAGGAAGGAGCCGAACCATTAGGTGAAAAAATAAACAAGTGTGCAAGAATCTCGATATTGAAGGATCTGGCCAGTGGTGTCAAATCAGAGTACAATGAAGTGAAGAAAGACCCGTTGTTTGCTCATATCATAGCCATCCACGAAAACCGGCTAAATTTCTCAGCAAAATTGGTACACAGTCTCATGACTAGGCAGCTTGTTACGGCAAAAAAACATGAGCTCTGGTTTGTGTTTGCCAGGAGGCCATTGCGATTCTCTATCCAAGAGTTCCATGCTGTTACGGGGCTCAAGTGCATAGACGATGGCAACTACGACCTCAAGAATTGGGTTGACGATGGCGGTTTCTGGAGTAAGCTGTTAATGACTCGTGGAAAGATTAGCCTCGAGATGATTAGGAAGAAGCTTATCTCGGAGGCAAACAAGTGGACTCGTGTGGACAGGCTGCGATTAGTGTATTTTTGTGTTGTTGGTCTGCTGATGGCAGTAGATGAGAAGACTTGGATTTCTCATGACTACATCAAACTCATCATGGACTTTGATAAGCTAAAAGCTTATCCATGGGGTCTACGCTGCTTTGATCATCTAGTGGAGGGTGTCGTCCAAGCGAGGAGCGACTTGAGTAAGACAAGCTACGTTTTGGAAGGATTTGCATATGCTCTTCAGATTTGGATCATGGAAGCTATTCCTGATTGTGGCGTTATGTTGGGGGCGAAGCTCAATGCGGTGGACCATGTCTTTCCTCGATGTTCAAACTGGAGAGGGGCTGCAAGGGCGGGGTTTGCAGAGATCATTAACTTGGAGAAGGCGGTTCTAAAAACTGTGAGTAGTGCCGTCTGATTTCTCATGAGAAGGTTTTTGTTTTTAACTATCAATTGTATACTCATCTTCTACACTCTCTTGTAGGGACTTGTGTACTCATTCATCTCGTCAACCGGGAATATGGATGTAATCGACTCTGCTGAATTCCTAAGGATTGACGAAATGAGAGATGAAAGGGTGGATCGAATTAAGGTGCTCATCAACAACAATTATGATTGGAGTTGTCACACATGGGAATTTGAAGAACCGGTGGAAACAATTCCTGCTCCTCCTCCAGCTGCCGAGACAGAATCTGAGGTGTTCCATAACGAAAGTGGTGAAACGGCTGAGGACTTCAGAACACCATGCGGTGAAGCCACATCCTCTTCTGGTTCAAGGACTGGTAAGAGGAAGGTTATTGATAAAGGAGCTGAGACACGTAAGAAACAGTTGTTGTTCCAGCGATCAGTAGAAAGTGCTGGACAAGGGATGGAGAGTCTTATGCGTGGTATGCTTGATGATTTTCAGAAGAAAATGATAAAGCAAAGTGATGAAAAGTATGACAAATTGGCTACTGAGTTCTGCGAGTTTAAGAGTGAGGTGTCAGAGCTGAAGGATATGCTTAAAGAAGCATTATCTCGTGGGAACAGTGGAGAGCCATCATCAAGGTCCAACCCAGTGCCAGCGACCAGCTCTCATCAAAGAAGAAAGGTACAAAACAAACCTACGAACTGACCAACTTTTCTGCTGTGTAATGTTACTTGTGACCTTGTAACATAAACTCTCTAGGCCTTTGTGTATTATGTTCGTCCTTGAAGTTTGTCACATAAAAACCTAGGTTCTACTAATATATTATCGCTTGTCTTAAAGCTTGTTGTAAGAACTGAATGTTGTAATATTATGTTCGTCCTTGAAGTTTGTCACATAAAAACCTAGGTTCTACTAATGTATTAAAGCTTGTCTTAATGTTTGTTGTAAGAACTGAATGTTGTAATGTTTCTGATAATTTATATATGTTTTGACGGTTTAGAACTGAACTGATGTGCATTCTTCTTTAACAACAGGGAAATATTGATGTGTCACTAGACAAACTGGTTGATATTAACTTAACCCAAAGCTCAGAGATCAATATTGGGGAAAATACCCAAAGCTATCTCGACAGAAAGACTCGCCACCTCTCACAAGATTCTTTCGTACCCGGATTTGATCTATCGCAGCGATCGAAAGACGAGTCTAGGAAGTCGCAGCAGAAGAAAGAAAAAATAAAGAAGTCGCAGCTTTCGGAAAACAAGTCTAAGAGAAAGGAGATGGTATGTACTCGCCACCTCTCAACTTGTTTTTTAATCTACATTTTTTGTTTCTGTTTTTTTTAAAAAAACCTGCAATGTCAATCTTTCCACAGGCCAAAAACACTGAGGTAGAGCCCATGATTAACGAAGACACCTCAAAGAGACAAGAAAAGGTAAACATTAAACAAAACTCCATCTCTCTTCTACTTCGATATTGGTTGTTTTGTTTCTCTTTTTTTCCTCTAAAAATGCAATGTCATTCATTTTCACAGGCTGTGAAGAAGACAGAGAACAATATGGATGACGAAGACGAAGAAGAAGTCCTCTTGAATAAATTGCTTGCCGAGATAACTAAGCCTCCTCCACGTCGACCAATGTATGATTCTGGAGAAGAGAGGGACGATGAAGAGCCGATGGAGGTTGTTGAACCAGTAAGTGAACTGCATCAAATCCCTATTAACATGGCAGAGAAGTATCCTAACCCCGGCGAACAAGATCCCGATGCATATTTGGTTTTTGTCTCTGACGAGCAATTTGGAGAACTGCAAAAATGGTCATTCATGCCCGAGTGAGTTACAATTCATACACAAATTTGTATTTTTCACTTTGACATGGTATGCTGCTAATTAGTTTTAATTGATATTACAGGAACCTACAGGTTGGTCCAACTGTCTTCACTTCGGAGCTATCGAAACGTGTTATTGGTCCAGATAAATGGCTTCAAAACCAGGTTATAGCTACCTCAGATTGCATATTACTATCATATAATAATATGCAACCCACATTGTTACTAACCGGTTCAAGCGTATTATTCAGGAAATTGATGCCATGCTCTACTTATTTCGGGAGAATACTTCTCTGCAACGATGGAATGTGGACAGAGTTGGTTTCATGAATTTCACTTTCGGTTGCGAAATCAAGGGTGCATATGATCGTTGGAGGACTGACAAAAAGAAGTTCGAACTAAGTGAGTTTATCTTGGCTTTTGGAAAAGGTGTGCTGCCTTCTCACGGGAGAACCGACAAGGTTTGGGGTGTCGATGTTGATCGTATCTACACTCCAGTCTGTTGCGGCGGCAATCATTGGATCTCCTTGTGCATCAACTTTGTACAACGGACCATAGACGTCTTCGACTGTAATGGTCAGAAAAGGTACAGAGAGGTTGATGATTTCTTAAACATGGTACCCCGTATTTTGAAGGAGGTTCAGCCAGATGCTACGAAGAAACACCTATCGGTTGCACCATATTCTGCCAACTACGTGCCTATGCAAAAGGGTCTGAACAAAAAACAAGATCATTGTGGGGTTTATGCTTTGAAGTTCATCGAATGTCATGTCTTGGGACTTGACTTCTCTTTGCTGCATGATAAAAACATGAAAGAGGCTAGGTACAAGATAGTATGTGATCTACTTCAAGCGGGAAGGGATGAGGTTCTTCTTCAGCGCATGTCAAAGTATGTAGCTCCAGAGTTTTCTTCATGTGAGACTATAGACCTTAGCTGAATAATCTCATTATTATGTATTTGTTTTCATCTCGATTTGGACACATGAGGAATTCTATTATGTTGTTAGTTTTTTCAAACTCTTATTTGACAGATTATTGTTATGATTGCCATGATTCAATGAAGTCGCAGGTTGCAAGTCACTGAGTTTATGTTTGTGACCTTTCATGTTTCATGCTAGTTTTCTCAGAGTCATTCTTCAGCAGAATCTCGAACACACAATGCATTCTCTCTTTTTAACATCAATTAACATTATGGCATGTTGTGTGTTTCCTCACCATACATATCAATGTTCCGAAGAATATATGTTCTGCAGTTTGAAAGCAAAATAAGCAGTTGGTGTGCAAAGTAAGAAAGATATGCAATAGCCAGAAAGATTGTCAACGAGTCTAGCTCCAAACAAAAGGGAAAGTGAAACGAAAACAATAAGTAGATAAAAAAAACATTATTATATTGGCATATCACAGGTTGCTCTGTTGTGGCCCTCCTTATGACAACGACTGCACCTGTGTTTCTTCTTATTCTTTGATCTTATCTTGTCCTCAACTGTTTCATATCGTCGTTTTCTTCTCCTTCCAGCAGCTCTGCGTGATTCCGGACAAGAAACAATTTCTTTTTCAACTAGTAGAGGGACACGCCATGCATCCTCAGGAACACCTATTGGATTAATAGGTTCTTCATACGCTACTCTCCAAAACTCACTCTTGGACATGTCATCAGAGTATTCGTGTGGTTGCTTTCCTAGGAAAAAAATAGCTCTGATTGCATGCCTACATGGAATTTTCTGCAGATCGTACTTGGCACATGTACATGTTCGTTTCACCAAATCAACCACACAGTTGAAGCTGTCGCCTCCAACCACAAATCTGTTTGCATCAATAGGCTGAACCGTAAATGCTTTACCCTTTTCAATTCTTCTGTTAATCTTCTTCTCAACTGCAACAGTTAAAGGGTGGCTATGCTTGGAGCTCAGAGTTCTTCGCTCATAGAACCACCGTGTCAACATTTCTCTGATGCTGTCCAGAAGAGGGATCACTGGGTACTCTCTAGGTGATCTCAATGCCGAATTTAACGACTCTGCGGGGTTAGTAGTCCTAATATCATACCTGTAACCAACAAATAGACAACGAGCCCATTTTCTCACATCAGCTTCCAAGAGATATTTTGCAACAACTGCTCTATTTTTACAGACGTCAGTCATCAGCTTCTGAAAATCAGCAAGTCTGTATGCTTTGGAAGCCTTTGCAATCAAACCAACCAAATCTTTACCATGGAGATGTGAGATGACATTGTTGAGCAAGTGGTGAATGCAAATTCCATGACTAGCTCGTTGGTAAACTATAGGAAGCTTGTTACCAATGGACTGATTTCTGTCTGAGATAAAAGCCAAATTGTAATCATCCTCAATAACAACATGTAACTGCCTCAAAAACCATTCCCATGAGAGATCATTCTCCGAATCAACCACACCAAAAGCTAGTGGATACAAATTAGAGTTACCATCTAAAGCTGTAGCAACTAGTAGCGTTCCTTTGTATTTATTCTTCAAGAACGTACCATCAATAACGATCACCCGACGCATCGCTTTGTAGAACCCTCTTATTGATTGACCAAAAGAGATGAACATGTATCTGAAACTACCATCAGGATCAGTTTTATAAGCAGTATGCGTACCCGGATTAGCTTCTTTTAGCATGTGCAAGTACTTTGGTATTTTACCATAACTCTTCTCAGGTATACCTCTCACATAATTGACAGCATACTCACGTGCCTCCCATGCTAGATCGTAAGAAATCTGGCATCCATGCTCTGTACGCATCAGCTGTATGATATCATTTGGTTTAGGTCCTTCTTTGATACCTTCATACTTCTTCAGAATCAGATTGCCAACTGTTTTGGCTGACGCCATCCTAGCGTTTTTGGTTTTACCTGAAGGAGCACAAGTATGTTCACCCACATACTTGTTGATGATAAATAAAGTCGTGCCCTTCAGATTCTCCGCACGAACACGCCAGTTGCAGTCTTTTTCCACACAACGAACAGCCCACCACCTAGTATCGGATTTTAGCACCTTGTAGTCGAAATTGTGCTTCATTGCAAGAATTTCGAAATTTGACTTCAACTCAGTTTTGCTTTTGAATTGTTGCTTGATCTTCACAGCTTCCATCAAAGCAAAACGAAATTGATTAGCATAATCGATTTCCTTCACAGACAATACTTCCTCATCATCAATGAATTCCCTTTTCTCTTTCTTAGTTTCACGAAAATTACCCTCTGCGGGTGGTCCTCCCTCACGATCAACATTATCATCAACGTTGATTCCATTGTTTCCATTGGGATCATTAAGTGTCACACACAAATGTCTTGAATCTTGTTTCCGTATGTAGGACACGAAATTTTGCACCTGACGATCATTCGCAATCACAATTCGGGGAGACATAGCGTCATTGATCAAACCGCGTGGCAAATAGCTAAACTCAACGTCAATCCCCCTCTCGATTGAGAAGTCCTCCAAAACAATCGTTTTTAACTCCTCAAAACTAGTAGTAGATTCCAGAGAAACTACTCTTCCTCCTTTATTCTCATCAGCAACAAATATCCACCCATTGGTTGCACACCTTTTCCATGAACCACAAGCTACATAGATATGCAACATATTACTTTAGCAGAAGAAAAAGAGAGTTAGGGTATCAAAGAGGAAGATCAGGTGGCTGAAAATCGACAGAGAGGCGTTGTGGAAGAATATTTTCGTGCCTTGAGAGAAAAAAATAAGTAAAGATTTGAAAAATATTCAGTTGCAATATTTTCTGGATTCTCGTAGACGACGAATTCTACGAATGGTAGATGTTAGTTATTTTGGTAGAACATGTAACGAAAATATGCATTCTACGAAATTGTAGCCAATATGTTTTTTGTAGAACACAAATTCTGCGAATGGTAGAATATAATTGTGCGAGCCGAAACTGCACTACGATACTTTTAGTGTTTTTAGGGAGAGCCGAGAATTTTGTACGTAAACACAAGGATCGATCCAAATGATGGTTATTTGATTAGCTGTTATGCGAGCTACAATATGTGTGGCGTGTGCCTTTTTCTATGTGTAAAGCGATGCCTCAAATAATGACTATCGGTTCCTATTTATAAGAGAATAGGAACCGACTTTTACAACCGACTTTAAGCAAAAATGTAAACTTTCCTTTTCTGCTCGCGCCGATTCCGCAATAAATGTAAACTTTCCTTTATGGCTCGCGCCGACTTCAATTTAAGGAAAGTCTTTGATGGGCCTCGGCTCGAATCGCTCCGTCGGATGTTAGTTCGGCCCATCGAGAAGTTTCCGGCTGGCCTTCGATTTGACGCCTGGTTCGGCCCGGTCTGGTGCGGTTCAGCTAGTGCGGTTCAGCTCGATCTTCCCCCATTTGTCCAATCCAAATGACGATGCTCGGGGTGGAATCCGACCCCAACAGTTAGCCCCCAGCTCGTTAGTCTTAGGTGTAAGAGTGACGAGCTAAAAGTTGAAAGTGAGAAGACATTGTCATTTGATTCTTCTATGGATATGGCTCGCCAAATGTTGCTTCACTCGATATTTGACGCGAGATATTTGGCTCGCTGTTTGCTTCTGAAGAAACGATGTCGAATTGCTTTATCGATATATGGGCTTAGAATTCGAAACGTCTCTGGGCCCACCAATCTTTGATAGAAACCCTAGAGATTAGGCGGGAATGCCGTTTCGTCTTCCCGAGCCAGCGCGTGGATTAGGTCGCGCCGTTTCATCTCCCCGAACCGACGCGCCCACGCGCCAAAACTTCTATAAATATGAGACCTTGGGGTTCATTTTTCTCATTCTGCCTCTCTCTCCTCGACCGAGCAAAAGGTAGTTCTCTCTTTCTCTCCTCTCTTTTTTTAAAAGTTATTCGTGTTCTTCGTTCGCGCCACCGTGATAAGACATATCTCCGGCGTATCTTCAAACTTTCCGATCCATCTCCTTCCGAGCCAAATGTCTTCAGGCAGTCGTATCTCTTCCATTGGGCCAGATCACTCCGAGGATCGTTCATACAATTCCAACGATTCCGGGACTTCGGGTCGACGTTGGTTTTCGGATACATCCGACGATTCTAGCGGCTCGCAATCAAAAGTCAAAAGTCGGTCGGTTCGGCCTACGGGGGACGCTGAGATCGATCGACTGGCGAGCGAGCCCCCGGTTGCTCAGCGTGACGGTTCTAACGAGGCACGCGAGCCAACTGACGTTGATGAAGGGGCTATGGGCGAGCCAACTTTTCCTCGTATGGAAGCGGATCCTTCCCATGATCGATCAGATCGCGCCGTATTATCGCTAGATCCGATATACGATTGGGAGGCGATCAAAATTGAGCAGGCGTTTGATGACGGGGCGATCGGAGATATTCTCAGACCGTTTGCACCTCTCGCTCAGGTATCGAGTCGGCCACAATTTGGAGCCGGTTCGTCACGGGGAGCAAGGAGGCGAGCCAAATCGACGCGAGCCCCGAGGGGGTCCTCGCAGAAGTCAGTTCAGAGTCCTCCTGGAGCGACGCTTTGTACCAAGACATCTTTGGAATCGCTCCGCCGTTACTTCAACATATACGAAGAAGTTGAGTTTCTCCTACCAGCGAACCACCAGAGAGCCAATGATCCACCGCCTGGATGCCTGACGCTATATGAAAGCTATTTCTACCAGACTTTTCTGTGGTTTCCCGTCCCGAGCCTGATTTTTCATTTCCTAGGGAAATACGGGCTCGCACTCGGTCAACTGCTGCCCCGAGGCATGCGGCATCTGGTTGGGTTGATCGTCCTGAGTTATGAGATTGGCATTCCGCTCGGGATCCATCACCCTCAGAATCTCTTGGAGTTTCGTCGCAGCGGGAAGTCGCTTCGCTATTATATCTCCAATAAGAAGAATCGGAAAATCATCGACGGCTTCCCCAACAAAGATGATGGCTGGGAGAAATATTTTTTCTTCGTCCCAATAAATGAAGCTTCGGTTGGGAACACACGGAGGAAGTTTATCAAGGACAATTGGCAGGAAATCGGTGCGAGCCGAAGAGAAACTACTATTTCAAATTCTCGCCAACCGTCATCTAACGTTGCTCGATCTTCTTGTTTTGCAGATCGACGATTGGTGCTTCGATTCCCACCGGATCTTGTCGAATTCCTCGACCGTTCTTGCGAGCTGCAAGTTAATTGGGAGCGAGACTTTACTCTCGAACGAGTGGAGAAGGCGCGCTAACAAGCCTACGATTCATTCGACTCCTCGGACAGTTCGGACGAGGAAGTTCCCAATTGGCCCGAGCCCTTGAATACAATGCCTCCAAAGTCTGCACGCGCGCTACTCAAAGAGCAACGACGAGAAAAGGAAGCTCGTCTCGGAGTTGATCCGGTGGCTCGTCGTGAAGCTGTACCCTCGAAAACCGAGGGTAAGAAGGTAATGCAACCCCGCCCGGAGAAGAAAGGTCCTGGTAATAGGCCGCCTACGGAAGTTGGGAAGGCGGTCAAGCTGGCCCAGGAAGCCTTGGCGAAAAGCAAGGCTTCGAAGCGGAAAAATTCTCCTAGACCTCCTTCTCCGGCTCGCTCGAACGCATCGAGGGACCAGGACGCCTTAGTCCTTAACCGGAGGCGGAGAAAAACTTCTAACCCTATCGGCGAGCCGTCGGCAAGCGAGCCATCTGAGATGACGAGCAAGAAGAGAGCCGCGGTTGAGGGGCTTGAGGAGAACGCGCCCAAGAAAGCCAAAGGGGATGCTCCTTCCGGTTCCTGTGTCGATCCTGTTCGGGTCCGCTCTCTTCAGAGGAGCGAGGCGGCGAACTATCTCGTCAGGAGTACCCCCGGGGTTCGCCTTCCTCCTCCCGACACGCTTTTGGAGAGGGAAGCGTATGAAGAGGCGGCCTCTCGTCTACATTTGGTAAGTTCCCTTTTCGCTTCGCTTATTTTCCGAGGAAGGTTTGCGTATATATACTCAATCGCTTTTCGTTTCTATTTTAGTTTTCAGAGTCTTTCAACAGGGTCGTCGAACGCTATGAAGCCAGGGCTCGCTCGGGTCAAGCCGCTCTCGAAGAGCTTCAAAAGCATACCAATGATCTGAAGAGATTGCATGAAGTCGAATCGAAGGCACGTGCCATAGAGACCAAACAAGCCGAGGAGAAGGTGGCTAAGCTCGAGGCTGAGTTGGCCAAGGAGCGGAACGAATCAGTCAAGCACCGGGAGGCTGCAGCTAAGATGGCCGGCAAAAATGTTGATGATGCCATCAAAATGAAAGCTCTCCATGGTAAAATCTGCGAGCTCAACGAGAAAGTGCGAGCCATGGACGCCAACTATCTGGCGGAGGTTAGAAAAGTGAAATGCCGAGTGAACAGTCGGTACGCCAAGCTCCTCGAGTCGATCAAGTCTGAGTTGACGAGACTCCAGAAAGTGCATGAACGAGCCGTGCGCGTCGCTCAAGCCGAAGGCAACGTCGAAGTGATCAACGACATGCGAGGCGATGATCCGCCGGATCTCGACATTGAGCTCGCTGATCTCCAGGCGCTTATTGATTCGGATCCTGGGGTCGCTGAAGAGGCTGATGCCCTGTTAGCCAACGTAATCGGTCAGCTCGTTCCCTTTCTGAATCCTGTCGAGCCGCCCGACGTACACCTTAGAGACGAAACTATTACTCGGCTTGACCGACTTGGTCTCGGTATTGTCGATCAATGGGGTACTAATAGAGAGTCCCTTGTATTTCAGAGTGGAGTTGGACCGGTGGTGATTCCCGAGATAAGGCCGGTTGGCGCGACCCTGGAGTCGATGAGCCAAGTTCCAGTGAATCCTGCTCAAGCTAGCGAACCGCCTCCCAGAACCGAAGGTTTGGTTGAGAAAGCCCCATCTGATATCCTGGAGGCATCAAGCCAAGCTCTGGAGGCTCCTGAGAAAGCCGCAACCGAAGTCCTGGGCGTTCCTGATAAAGTTGATGAGGCGGTTTCGAGGCCGGAGGATGTTGCCGGGAAATCTGTGCCCGACGTTCAAGAATCGTCGAACCAAACCCCTCACTAAACTCAAATAATTTGTTTTTATATGCTGCCTTGATGGCTTTTATTTTATTTTTGTACTTGGTGCCTGGACGGCTTTATCCACATACTTTTTAGGATACTTTTAATCGAACCGTTATCTGATGGAACGATTTAGCTCGATGAAATGTTTGCTAGTCGAAACAAATATGTCTGCGAGGTGTCCTAGTATTATACCAATGTTTTCCATGAAATGTTTAATATATTGGGCTTGGTCAACTTACCCCCGTTTACCGCGAACCCTCGTTTTGCGAGCTGCGGTTTGGAATAACAAATTAGACCAACGTTGCTATGGAGCGTTTATGTTGGGTTTTTGTCAACTTATTTCGATTTTTGCCGCGGACAACTCAATCAGAAAGCCGCGGGTTGAAATATCGACGAATTAAATTAGACCAACGTTGCTGCGAAGCGTTTATGTTGGGTTTCTGATCGATTTATTCCAGTTTTTGCCGTGTCCTCATCTATTAGTGATTAACGGGTCGGAATAAACGATGGTGATCACATTTGTATAGCGCGCGCGTGAGAGTGTAATAAGATGTTTGAGATGATCGAATGTTGCGGCCAACAACATTCGGCTCGGGACAGTTTATGAGTTTTTATCGAGATGTTAACAGCGAACCGTTTAAGAGAATTGATATGCGAATTGTACTCATCGTTGTGTTTAGCGGCGAGCCGCGTTACAGACGGAAAATTCACCGTTCGACTTATGTTATCGGCGAACCGTGTTACATCGATTTTGAGAGTGCGTTAACGGTAAACCGTGTTAGCGAAGATAAAATGCATTTAACGGCGAACCGTGTTGCATTTGAATGGGAGTGTATAACCACGTACCCCACTCCCCCCCCTTTTTTTTGGGGGGGGGCAACTGAATCCACTCGAAAGTGAACTGCCTACGTACCCCTCGCGGGGATCAAGTCACGCGTAGTTCTAGGTGATGGCGCCTCGCGCCTTATTGGTAATATTTCTTGAGATGCATAACGTTCCATGGCTTTGGTATTGCTTCGCCAGCCATGTTTTCGAGCCGATAAGCTCCCGGGCGAACTGTTTCGGTGATCTTGTAAGGACCTTCCCAATTCGCACCCAGTTTTCCAGCGTTTCTCTCTGCGGTGTTTTGGAACACTTTTCTGAGAACTAGGTCTCCTGTTCTGAATCTCCTGGTTCGGACATTAGAGTTGTAGTACTTAGCCGCGGATTGCTGATAGTTCTGGATCCTGATAAGTGCTTGGTCGCGCCGTTCGTTGATCAAATCCAGCTCGTCCAGCATCATCATATGGTTGCAGTCTGCTTGTTCTTGTAACAACCATCGGCGTACTCCGGGAAAATGCACTTCGGGGGGAATGACACATTCCATTCCGTAGACAAGTGCGAATGGCGTTTCGCCGGTGGCTCGTCTCGGGGTTGTCCGATGAGACCAAAGGTCTCCTTCTAGTTCGTCTGCCCAGCGGCCCTTTTTAGCGTCGAGCCGTTTTTTAAGCCCATCGAGAATCGTCTTGTTAGTTGCCTCGGCTTGACCATTCCCTTGCGGGTAGCGAGGCGTTGACTTGCTAAGGCGGATCTTCCATTTGTCGCAGAAGTTCTGAAATCGAGCCGATATAAATTGCGAGCCATTGTCCGTGACAATTTCATAAGGAACACCGTGCCGACAGATGATGTTTTTCCAAATGAATTGTTCAACCTGCGCGTCTTTTATACTTGCGTAGGATTCAGCCTCGACCCATTTAGAAAAGTAGTCGGTTAAAACCAACAGAAACCTTTTCTGCTTTGATTTATGCAGTGGCCCGACAATATCCATCGACCATCTCATGAATGGGTATGGTGCGGAGATGGAAGACAACAGCTCGGCCGGCTGATGTATCGTTGGAGCATGACGCTGGCATTTCTCGCATTTCCGCGAGTATTTTTCGCAGTCACTGATCATAGTTGGCCAAAAATAGCTGTGCCGTTTGATTTTGATAGCCAAGGCTCGTCCTCCGGAATGATTTCCACATGATCCACTATGAACTTCTTTCATTATCTCTCTCGCCTTCTTTCCTTCTACGCACGCGAGCAGCGGTCCTGAAAACCTCCATCGGAATACAGCGTCGCGTATCAGAATGTATCGCGCTGCTTGAGCCTTCAGCTTGCGAGCCGCCCACTTATCTGCTGGTACTTCTCCATCGGCTATATATACACGGATCGGAGCGAGCCACTCTTTGTCGCAACCGTATTCCGTATCTTCCTCGATTTCCATATCCGCGGGCTGATCTCCATCAAGTATACCGTTATCGTTCGGCTCGTCTGTGATGATGGTCATTAGAACTTCGGGCTCGTCGATGTCGATACTGGGATGTTCGATAAATTCTACGGGGATTATCCTTTTCAAGTCTGGATCGGAGGTCGAGGCTAAGGATGCCAAGGCGTCGGCCTGAGTATTGTCTCCACGCGGAATCTTCTCCAAGGCAAATTTTTCGAACTGTCCGGCTAGATTCTTGACTACTTCAAGGTAGGCTTCCATTCTTTTGTCTTTTGTAGCGTATTCTCCAGTGAATTGGCTCGCGACGAGCTGGGAATCACAGTAAGCATATATGATTCGAACTCCAATTCCGAGCGCCAACTTTAATCCAGCTATTAATGCTTCGTACTCTGCCTCGTTGTTTGACGCGCCGAAATTGAGACGAAGAGACTGTTCCAAGATTTCGCCCGTCGGGGAGGTGAGTCGAATTCCGACTCCGGCGCCTTGTTTTGACGACGAGCCGTCAACATGAAGTAGCCAATCAACGGAAAGATTTGGTTCCTCGCTGGCGGCGATTGGCAGCTCGATCAAGAAATCAGCCAAAACCTGTGATTTTGCGCTCGTTCGATTTCGATATTCGATATCGTATTCGCTCAGCTCGATTGCCCACTTGGCTAATCTTCCGGATTGGCTCGGGCTGTGCAGGATCGTTCTTAATGGTAGCGCCGTTAGAACTACGATCGTGTGAGACTGGAAATACGGGCGTAATATGCGGGCCGCCACTACGACTACTAGTGCCAGTTTCTCGGTCTGGGGGTACCTCGTCTCTGCGTCAGTCAAACTTTGGCTTACATAGAAAATGGGTTTCTGGATTCCTCGGTCTTCGCGAACCAGGACCCCACAGACTGCTGTTACTGATATGGCGATGTACAGATATAATGGCTCTCCTTCTTCTGGTTTCGTCAGTATCGGTGGGTTCGCTAGGTACAACTTCAGCTCGCGGAAAGCCTCCTCACACTTCGCTGTCCACTCGAACTTCTTGTTTCCTCGCAAAGTGTCGTAGAAAGGGAGACACTTATCCGTGGATCGTAAAATGAATCGGTTGAGCGCGGCGACACGTCCGGTTAGTTGTTGTATTTCCTTCTTCGTCTCCGGCGACCTCATTCTGATTAGAGCCTGGATCTGCTTCGGGTTAGCTTCGATGCCTCTGTAGGTAACCAGATATCCCAAGAATTCTCCGGATGTTACAGCGAACCGACACTTCGTTGGATTTAGCTTCATATCGTGTGAGTTCAGCTGCTCGAAGCAGTCGCGGAGATGTGCCACATGTTCTTCCTTTTTCAGAGATTTCACCAGCATATCGTCGATATAAACTTCCATCGTCTTCCCAAGCTGCGAGGCGAACATCTTGTTTACGAGCCGCTGGTATGTCGCTCCCGCATTCTTGAGTCCGAACGGCATGACTTTGTAGCAATAGATGCCTCGCTCTGTTTGGAACGCTGTCTTTTCTCTGTCGTTGGGGTGCATCCGGATCTGATTATAACCTGAGAAGGCATCCATGAAGGTCAGCAGTTCGTTTCCCGCCGTCGCTTCTACGGGCCGGTCGATATGAGGGAGTGGGAAACTATCCTTTGGGCACGCTTTATTCAGATCCGTGAAATCTATGCAAACCCGCCATTTTCCGTTCTTCTTTTTGACCACTACTGGGTTAGCAAGCCACTCTGGGTATTTTGCCTCGGTGATCGAGCCCACTTTCAGGAGGCGTTCCACCTCGTCGTTTACTGCCTTTCACCGCTCATGCCCCAATCTTCTTCGCTTCTGTTTCACCGGTCTGAACGTCGGGTCGACATTCAGCTCGTGGCAGGCGATGTTGATATCTATCCCCGGCATATCCTCGGCTGTCCAAGCGAAGGCGTTGACGTTTTCTTTCAAAAAGGAGATCAATTCCTCTCTTATTGTCTCGTTTAGGTTCGCTCCGATCTCCACACATCTTTCTGGGTTCTGCTCGTCTATGCAGACGGATATTACCGCTTCACAGCTTGGTTCTTCGATGACGGGATCCTCATTTTTGCCTGCTTTCTTTCTAGGCGGCTCGATCTCGCCGGTGATCTGTAATTGCTATAAGAGATTGGCTAAACCGTTCGCTGACTCTCGGTTCGTCTTTACCTTCTTTCGGTTCTCCTCCGGAGTTGGTTTAGGTAACGGGTTACGGAGTTTGTGTTCCGTCATGAAACAGATTCTCGAATCTTTCTGCGAGCCGAGGATGGTCTTGACTCCTGTCGGAGTGGGAAACTTGAGACAAAGGTGGTAAGTAGATGGCACGGCTCGCATCGAATTTATCCAAGGAGTGCCCATGATGATATTGTAGATTGGAGGATTATCCGAGACGGAAAAGTTCACCATCTTAGTAATCCCTCCAGCTTCGACTGGGAGTATGATACTTCCCATGGACATCGTCGTCTCGCCCCCGAACCCGGTCAATGGTTTTGGCGTCGTCTTTACGTCGTTCGGATCGATTCCCATTTTTATCAACGTGCTCTTGTAGATTATATCGACTGTGCTTCCTGTATCGATCAGGACCCAAGCTATGTCGTAATTACCGACGGCAAGCATGATTACGAGCGGATCATCATGCGGTCTATCGATCCCGATGACTTCATTTTCCGTGAAAGTGATTTCGACGTTTGGGATTTTGGGTGGTCCATACCAGTTAACCGCTGCGTCGGTTCGCCGTTGAAAAGCTTTGATCGACGTCACCGTATCCTGACAGTATTGCGAGCCACCCAATATGAGGTAGATTTTTTGTCGCGATCCCGATGGTTCGTCTGAATCATCGCGTCTCCCGCGTTTCGGTCGATCCGCTGGTTGGCTCGGTTGTCGATCTGATTGTTCCGGTCGTTCTCTTGGCTCGGGACGTTCCAGATCTTCCAGCTTTAGATCGCCTTTCAATTCACCGCTAAGTAGTTTTCTTGCGAGTTCTGCTCCGAGATGGCGGCATCTCTCTGTCGAATGGCCGTAGCATTGATGGAATTCGCAATAAACCTTCTCGTCTTGTGGCGCGGGATTTTGGTTCCTTGTCCAAACATAGTTTTTCGATCCTCGCCCCCTTCCGGCGCCCGCTTGGCTCGTGCCGCCTGTCTGTTGGCTCGTTCCGATCTGGTAGTTATGCGACCCGGAGAAGTTCGGCCCTTCGTGATGGATGTAACTGTTCTTTCCGCGCCGATGGTTGAAGTGATTGGGATGCTGATTCGGCGGTTGATGAGCTATCGGCGGGTTAGGTGGTTGTTTGGTGGCTGCCTTCAATGTGGGATGCGAGGCGGCTAGCAACTTCATATCTTCCTCTTCCTCGATGAACACGACAGATCGGTGGATGGCATCGGCGATCGACTTAGGTTTGTTGTACGCGAGCTCCTTCCGAAATTCCGATTTGACGCCTAAACCCTTTTTCAGAGAATCTATGGCGATCTCGTCGTTGACCGCCCCGGCTTTTGACATGGTGGTTTTAAAGCGATCCATGAAACTGCGAAGCGACTCGCCTTCGCCTTGCAACATGTTCCACAGATTAATCACCGAGGCAGATTTCTCGATGAACATGGAGTACTGCTTAAGAAAGGAAGCTGTCAACTGCTGGAAGTTTTCAATCGAATTTCGCTCGAGACTTAGGAACCAGTCCAGAGCCGGACCCTTCAGGTATTCAGCGAATAGGAGGCAGAAACCGGCATCTTTCTCTTCCGTGTTTCGGAATTTGGCTCGACTTAAGGCGACCCGAAATGCGTTGATGTGATCTTTCGGGTTCGTCGAACCGTCGTACTTCTGGATGCTTAGTTTCCCGGGATCCATTATTCTGGCGCCCATCACTTTCGCCGAGAAAGGAGTGTGTTCGGCGTCTTCGCATATCTGAGCAATTTCCGGTGCCGAGCTGAGTGCCCTGTGGATCTGTGATCGAAGTAATTTGGCCTCGTTGTCGGATTTTTCAAGACGAGCTCGGATCTCGGCCAATTCGTCGCGACTCATGCTCTGACCCTTGCCTTTTCTTGCCGTACTCACGCCTCGGGGCGATCGCTTTTCGGTTCGTGTTTCCAGCAAGAGACGTGATACTGCTTCGGCGAGCTCCGCAGGATCTAAGCTTGGTGAATCGCCGGTTTCCTGTCCCGTCGCCTTATCAGTTCCTTTGCTTTCCAACATTATCTGCCTCAGGGCTTTGGTTAGCGCCTCGGGAGTGATTTCGCTGGGGAGCGGATCTTCTAAGTCAATTCGTATTGGTTTGGTTGGCGGCGCGCTCTTGACTTTATTTTGCTTCTTCTTCTGAAGTGGCGGTGGCGAACCATCTGATTCGGATTCTGTTTCCTCTCGTTCCGGGGTTTCTTCCACGTCGTCCCCTTCTTCTCCATCTACTTCGTCAGCCCGGGAGTCGAAAACCAGATTTTTTGGATGGGAATTTTTACGTCGCGCGACACCTCGTGCTTCTTTCTCTTTTAGTTGGGCTCGCAAGGTTGCGAGCTCTTGCGTCAACGAGCTGTTCAAAACCTCTTGTTCTTCGGTCTGCCTCTGAAGGGCAGCGATCTTTTCTGCTTCCGTCTGAACTGTTGTCTCGTTATCCCCGTTCTGCAAACCGGTTGGTGTGGATCTGTTCAATTCTTCGTTGGTCATCTTGTCGAGCCCTTGTGTTTTCTAGTCTCAAATCCCCCCTCCTTCTAGCGCCAAATTGTGCGAGCCGAAACTGCACTACGATACTTTTAGTGTTTTTAGGGAGAGCCGAGAATTTCGTACGTAAACACAAGGATCGATCCAAATGATGGTTATTTGATTAGCTGTTATGCGAGCTACAATATGTGTGGCGTGTGCCTTTTTCTATGTGTAAAGCGATGCCTCAAATAATGACTATCGGTTCCTATTTATAAGAGAATAGGAACCGACTTTTACAACCGACTTTAAGCAAAAATGTAAACTTTCCTTTTCTGCTCGCGCCGATTCCGCAATAAATGTAAACTTTCCTTTATGGCTCGCGCCGACTTCAGTTTAAGGAAAGTCTTTGATGGGCCTCGGCTCGAATCGCTCCGTCGGATGTTAGTTCGGCCCATCGAGAAGTTTCCGGCTGGCCTTCGATTTGACGCCTGGTTCGGCCCGGTCTGGTGCGGTTCAGCTAGTGCGGTTCAGCTCGATCTTCCCCCATTTGTCCAATCCAAATGACAATGTCTCGGGGTGGAATCCGACACCAACAATAATGTAATACGTAGAACACAGACTCTACGACCGGTAGATGTCAGTGTTTACCGTAGAACTTGAAATCTACAATTAGTAGAAGATAGTGTATTACGTAGAATATGTTTGGAGCAAATTCTACGAAACGGTAGAAGTATAAACAACTTGTAGATTTCATCTTCTACGCTCGCTAGACGTCTACGTAAACAGTAGAAAACGTATTCTACTTTGAAAATCGAAGTTCGTAGACTCAACCTTAGATTAATTTTATAAACATGAAAAAAAAATCTAAAAAATCTCAAACATTGTACACAGTTTTAACATCATTTTTAAGAATTTTAGAAATTTTGTTCACTTTCAAAAGAAGTTTGTATGAGTTATTAACTATATTGAAGGGCAATGTTGGCACAAAATAGCAAAAATCAAAAAAGGGGTAAAGGGACAAGAAGAGCTTTTTTTTGGGGTAAATTGCCAATTTTCCCATAAATTAATCCATTCATTTTCACTTTGAGTGATGTTCAGACAAATTGCACACAAATGTTACAAAATATCTCTCATAATCCTATTTTATATTAGTGAGATATAGAAAAAACAATCTAGTAATTAATCATTTAATATAAAGACAAATAAGGAAAAAATCTATATCACATCTTTTCAAATAATGTTTTTTTTTTTAATATGAAATAGAAAAAATAAAGGATGCTGATCTCAAAATTGAAATGTGTTTGGTTGTTGTAGGTCTATCCACAATCTTGGACAGCGGTATATGTGGCATTGGACAATGTGGGGATGTGGAATCTAAGGAGCGAGTTATGGGCGAGACAATACTTAGGTCAACAATTCTACCTCCGAGTTTACTCTCCGATTCAGTCTCTAAGAGATGAATATCCTTTGCCCAAAAATGCTTTGTTGTGTGGTCGAGCCTCCAACAAAAATAAGCTCAATATCACTCATTAGCTTCTATTGGCAATGACTCAGTCGATACCAGTCTTGAATGAGTTAACCAATGTTATATTCGGAAAATAAAAGATAAAAGACTACCTTATGCATAAATTTTCACAAAACAACTGTAACATCCGTAAACCAAGACTAGCCGATTCCGCAATAAATGTAAACTTTCCTTTATGGCTCGCGCCGACTTCAGTTTAAGGAAAGTCTTTGATGGGCCTCGGCTCGAATCGCTCCGTCGGATGTTAGTTCGGCCCATCGAGAAGTTTCCGGCTGGCCTTCGATTTGACGCCTGGTTCGGCCCGGTCTGGTGCGGTTCAGCTAGTGCGGTTCAGCTCGATCTTCCCCCATTTGTCCAATCCAAATGACAATGTCTCGGGGTGGAATCCGACCCCAACAATAATGTAATACGTAGAACACAGACTCTACGACCGGTAGATGTCAGTGTTTACCGTAGAACTTGAAATCTACAATTAGTAGAAGATAGTGTATTACGTAGAATATGTTTGGAGCAAATTCTACGAAACGGTAGAAGTATAAACAACTTGTAGATTTCATCTTCTACGCTCGCTAGACGTCTACGTAAACAGTAGAAAACGTATTCTACTTTGAAAATCGAAGTTCGTAGACTCAACCTTAGATTAATTTTATAAACATGAAAAAAAAATCTAAAAAATCTCAAACATTCTACACAGTTTTAACATCATTTTTAAGAATTTTAGAAATTTTGTTCACTTTCAAAAGAAGTTTGTATGAGTTATTAACTATATTGAAGGGCAATGTTGGCACAAAATAGCAAAAATCAAAAAAGGGGTAAAGGGACAAGAAGAGCTTTTTTTTGGGGTAAATTGCCAATTTTCCCATAAATTAATCCATTCATTTTCACTTTGAGTGATGTTCAGACAAATTGCACACAAATGTTACAAAATATCTGTCATAATCCTATTTTATATTAGTGAGATATAGAAAAAACAATCTAGTAATTAATCATTTAATATAAAGACAAATAAGGAAAAAATCTATATCATATCTTTTCAAATAATGTTTTTTTTTTTAATATGAAATAGAAAAAATAAAGGATGCTGATCTCAAAATTGAAATGTGTTTGGTTGTTGTAGGTCTATCCACAATCTTGGACAGCGGTATATGTGGCATTGGACAATGTGGGGATGTGGAATCTAAGGAGCGAGTTATGGGCGAGACAATACTTAGGTCAACAATTCTACCTCCGAGTTTACTCTCCGATTCAGTCTCTAAGAGATGAATATCCTTTGCCCAAAAATGCTTTGTTGTGTGGTCGAGCCTCCAACAAAAATAAGCTCAATATCACTCATTAGCTTCTATTGGCAATGACTCAGTCGATACCAGTCTTGAATGAGTTAACCAATGTTATATTCGGAAAATAAAAGATAAAAGACTACCTTATGCATAAATTTTCACAAAACAACTGTAACATCCGTAAACCAAGAATTATCGTCTTTGTGAGGTGTCGAGCGATACCAAGGGCTGGTGTCGGTCGACACCGGTCCGAATTTGGAATTTCGGTTCGTTTTGAGTGGTCCGGTTTGGGCTGGTTTGGGTCGGAAACCCTTGTTTCGCGATTAAAAGAAGGCAGCCGCATTGTTTTGTCGTTTTTCGAGAAAAGGCAAAGGAAATGAGGCAGAGAGGGTGTTGAGGTGATTCTGGAGATTTCTGGAGCTTTGTGGTTGATCAGAGGTTGTTCTTCATCTCTTCCTTCTTTTCAATTCTTCCCAATGTGAGTGTATGACCGTAGGCTCGCAAATAAGAGGATTTATGGAATTGGATTGTGTTGACGGTGAAGTTTATGTGGTTTTCGTGTTGTTTATGTGATAATCGTGCCTTGAATCATGTTGATTGATGTTTGAGAGTGTTTTCTGTGTTGTTGTGCTGAGAAATTGAATTGGGCGTCGATCTCCTGGATCGGTGTCGAACGACACCAATCGAGCGAGTGTCGAACGACACAAATCGTGTGTCGGTCGACACTGGCCGGTTTAATCCGGTTATCTGGCGATATAACTTAATTAATTGGATTAAGTGGTTTAAACTGGTTTAACTCAGTTTAAATGGAATTAAATGATTTAATTCGATAATTAATTATTAAATGGTGAATTTAATTAATTAATTGATTTAAAATAATTGTGGAAATTATTTAAGTGTTTAGAAATTATTATTTAATTGTGAAAATTATTTAATAATTAAAAAGGAATTATTTTAATAATTGTGGTAATTATTATAAATATCTAAATGTGTTATAATTGCGTAATTGGCCTGTAGGCGGGGTGATTGCCTCATTAAGTATTTCTTAAATACTTATACATTTCTTTTTCCCTAATGTGATGCAAGTAAAATGAAAGTGTGATCGCGGAATCGGGCCGAAGAGAGGATGATAGGATTTGTTTATTCGTTTGAGTTATTTAATTATTGCAAACCTGGTGTTTAGGTTGCTAGTATTTTATATTATTGATGGAATTGAATTTGGTTGTTTGGTTTAATTATTTAAAGTTATTTATTGGAGTTTGATTTAATTAAGTTTTCCGCACTTGATTAATTATTTATAAAAAAAAAACTTGGTTGTTTCATTTTGGTATCAGACCGTATACGGTTTTAGGACTGTTAGTATTGGGTGATCTGGACTATGTGTTTAATTGATTAATTGTGTTTAGTCAGTTAGTAGTCTAGTATCATCCTCTCGGCCTTTAGTGATTATGTGGTAAGTTGTGTGTTTGTATTTGTCTAGCTTGCTCATCTGCTGTACTTTGGTAGTGCAGTGAGATGGAGGCAGGTGGTGCTAGAGGTCGCGGTAGAGGCCGTGGCAGAGGCCGTGGTCGTGGAGCGCAGGCGGATTCGGGAGAGAGTGCAGTGCCTAATGTGGCGACTGCGTCGGCGACCCAGTCGATGGCGGGTGAGGCCAGTTTGGGCGCTAGTGGAGGCGCGGGAGTTGGGGCTGCCCCGGGTGCGGGTGCTGCTCCGGCTCATGGTCTTGGTGATCAGTTGATGGGACTACTGACGCAGCTGTTGGCGCGTCTTCCGCAGGCGATTCCATAGCAGGCTCCGGGTGTTCCTCCGGTGGTGGGGGCACATCAGGGCGCTTTTGTTGGGCAGCATGGTGCTGCGGTTGTTGGGCATCCGTCTTATCTTAAGATGATGAGGGAGATGCAGAGGATCAGGACACCCTTCTTTGAGGGCATGGGTGGGCCCGAGGAGGCCGATGAGTGGCGGCAAAGACTGGAACAGAACTTCCGTTCGGTCAGGTGTCCAGAGGGGTACCAGGTGGAGTTGGCTGTGCATTACCTTGGTGGGGATGCACATTTGTGGTGGCGGTCTGTCGTGTTGAGGAGGGCAGTGTGGACTTGGGGTGACTTCCTAGCGGAGTTTGATGCCAAGTGCTTTCCTCAGGAGGGCCGAGACAGACTTCATTTGAGGTTCTTGGCACTATCTCAGGGAGAGAGATCAGTGCGTGAGTATGACGCGGAGTTCGGCAGGCTCGTAGTTCATACCGATTTTGGGTTGGGAGGCGAGCGGGCCATGTTGCTGAGGTTTTTGCAGGGACTTCGGTCGAGCATTAGGACCCAGTGCAGAGGCCGTGCGTTTACCTCGAGAGCAGAGTTGGTGGAGCTAGCGGCTTCCATCGAGGAGGACCTTCGTGAGCAGGTTGGTCCAGTAGTGGTGCCAGCTGCGGTTGTTCATGCTACCTAGCCGAGGGGCCAGCAGCAACTGCAGCAGCGCATGAGCTTCGGTTCTGGTTCTGGCAAGGGCGGCAAGCTTGCGCAGGGCCAGAAGAGGAGGTTTGAGGAGGTTGCTGGAGGCAGCCAGAGTGTTCGTGGTGGTTGCTTCGGTTGCGGGAGCTTGGAGCATCGGGTGGCTAATTCTCCCAAGAGTGGTGCGTCTTGGGATACCAAAGTGTGCTTCTATTGTAGAGAGTCGGGACATCTTAGACCGATGTGTCCCAAGTTGCAGCAGTTGTCAGTGGCGTCGGTTCAGACGGTATCGCAGATCGCAGCGGTGCAGCCGTTGGATCATATGGGGGTAGCGCCGCGGGTGTACTCTTCGGCAGAGGTGGGCCAGACGAGTCAGTCAGGCCAGATCACAGGTAAAATTCTGATTCAGACTTCGTAAATTCTTAGTGTAGAATTCTGGTTGTGGTTGTCTGTTCACTTATTTTACGGTGATAAAGTTTATGGTTCTCAACACTTGTGGAATTGTGTAGGGACCTTGTTAATGGGCGGTGTTGCGTCTCACGTGTTGTTTGATTCGGGAGCATCGAATTGCTTCATCACTCTGAAGTGTGCCGAGAGTAGAGGTATCCGGAGTAGCGCTGGTGAGCTTGCGGGCTTGGTCAAGGTGGCCGGTGGAGGTTTCCTGACTACTTCGGGCCGTGCTAGAGCAGTCGACGTGCAGATTGCGGGGCAGTCTATGCAGACAGATTTCGTCATAAGTCCGGTGGAGCTGTATGACGTGATTTTGGGGATGGACTGGCTGTCGTTTTACAGAGTTCATCTGGACTGCTATAGAAGCAGAATTGTGTTTGAGCGGGATGCGAGGAGGTTGGTTTATCAGGGAGTGAGACCAACTTCTGGGAGTCTTGTTATCTCGACTATTCAGGCTGAGCAGATGATAGAGCGAGGTTGCAAGGCGTACTTGGCGACGATAGTGAAGTCGGAGTCCAGTGGTGTGGTGGCTCTGGAGGATATTGAGGTTGTCCAGGAGTTTGAGGATGTCTTTCGATCGCTGAAGGGATTGCCACCATCTCGGTCAGATCCTTTCACGATTAAGTTGGAGCCCGGGACAGCTCCGATAGGACGGCACCAGCGGAGTTGGCAGAGCTAAAGAAGCAGCTAGAGGACCTTTTGAGCAAAGGGTTCATTCGGCCGAGTGTTTCACCGTGGGGAGCACCGGTGTTGTTTGTGAAGAAGAAGGATGGCAGTTTTCGGTTGTGCATCGATTACCAGGGGCTCAACCGAGTCACAGTGAAGAACATGTATCTACTCCCGAGGATTGATGAGCTGTTGAATCATTTGAGGGGTGCTACTTGGTTCTCCAAGATTGACTTGGCATCGGGTTATCATCAGATTCCGATAGATGAGGAAAATGTTCGCAAGATGGCGTTCAAGACGAGGTCTGGGCACTTTGAGTTTGTAGTCATGCTGTTCGGGTTGACTAATGCGCCGGCAGCGTTTATGAGGTTGATGAACGACGTGTTCAGGGAGTTTTTGGATGTGTTCGTCATCATCTTCATTGATGATATTTTGGTGTATTCGAGGAGTTCAGAGGAGCATGCGACTCATTTGAGGCTAGTTTTGGAGAAGCTTCGGGAGCAGGAGCTATTTGCTAAGTTGAGCAAGTGCAGCTTTTGGCAGAGAGAGATGGAATTTCTTGGCCATATTGTTTCTGCAGATGAAGTTTATGTGGATCCAGCTAAGATTGAGGCTATCAGAGATTGGCCTAGACCGAGTAATGCTACCGAGATCAGAAGTTTTCTGGGTTTAGCAGGCTACTACAGGAGGTTCGTCAGGGGCTTTGCGAGTATGTCTCAGCCGATGACGAGGTTGACTGGCAAGGATGTGCCGTTCGTTTGGTCGCCGGAGTGCGAGGAGAGCTTTGGGAAGCTCAAGGAGATGTTGACTAGTACACCAGTGTTGGCATTACCCCATCCGGGGAAGCCTTATGTGGTGTATACAGATGCTTCAGGTGTTGGTTTGGGTTGTGTCTTGATGAAGGAGGGCAGAGTGATTGCCTATGCTTCGAGACAGTTGCAGGGCAGTGAGCGCAACCGCCCTACACATGATCTTGAGTAGGGAGCGGTGGTCTTCGCACTCAAGATTTGGAGATCTTATTTCTATGGTGGAGCTGTGCAGATCTTTACATATCACAAGAGTTTGCAGCACATCTTTACTCAGCCTTTGCTGAATGCGAGGCAGACGCGTTGGGTGGAGTTTCTGGCAGATTATGATCTGGATATTGTCTATCATCCATGCAAGGCCAACTTGGTGGCAGATGCGTTGAGTCGACGGCAAGTTGATTCAGCTAGAGAGCAAGATGTTGGGGCTTTGGTCAGCGAGATTAGTACATTGTGGCTTTGTGCTATTTCAGATGAGCCTTTGGATTTGGAGGCAGCTGATCAGGCAGACTTACTCAGTAGGATCATAGTGGCTCAGCAGGATGATCAGGGTTTGATTGATGCATCGCGGGCAGCTGGTTCTGAGTATCAGGTCTCGGCGAACGGGACGATTTTGGTTCGTGGGCGGGTTTGTGTGCCCAAGGTTGAGGAGTTGAGACGGGAGGTCTTGAGAGAGGCTCATGCGAGCAAGTTTTTTATTCATCCGGGTGCGACCAAGATGTACCCTGACCTCAAACGGTATTATCATAGGGTCGGGATGAAGAGAGATGTGGCAGATTGAGTTGCAAGGTGCAACACATGTTCGTTGGTCAAGGCAGAGCATCAGGTTTCAGGTGGACTTTTGCAGAGCTTACCCATTCCAGAGTGGAAGTGGGATATGATCACGATGGATTTTGTGGTGGGATTACCTATCTCACGGACGTTTGATGCGATTTGGGTCATTGTGGATCGTTTGACCAAGTCCGCGCATTTCTTGGCCATCAAGAAGACAGATGGAGCTGCTGTTTTGGCTAGAAAGTTTGTGCGAGAGATTGTGAGGCTGCATGGTGTGCCAGCCAGTATTGTGTCGGATAGG
Organism: Erythrophleum ivorense; assembly: GCA_026724425.1. Classification (NCBI taxonomy): domain Eukaryota; kingdom Viridiplantae; phylum Streptophyta; class Magnoliopsida; order Fabales; family Fabaceae; genus Erythrophleum; species Erythrophleum ivorense. Next base: position 78,170 of record JAIUCV010000329.1, read on the forward strand.
GATCCAAGATTTGCCTCAGAGTAAGAGTTTTGGAGGGCATTTCAGACAGAAATGGGCACTAAGGTGCATATGAGTACAGCTTATCATCCACAGACAAATGGGCAGTCAGAAAGGACTATTCAGACCTTGGAGAATTTGCTGAGGATGTGTGTGTTGGATTGGGGTGGCCATTGGGCTGATCATCTGTGTTTGGCAGAGTTTGCTTACAATAACAATTTTCAGTTTAGTATTGGCATGGCTCTCTATGAGGCTTTGTATGGGAGGCCATGCAGGACACCCTTATGCTGGACCCAAGTGTAGGAGCGCAGCATATATGGAGCTACCTTTGTTCAGGAAACTATGGAGAAGATCCGTGTTTTGAGGCTGAACATGAAGGAGACTCAGGATAGACAGAGGAGTTACGCTGATAGGCGGAGACGTGAGCTTGAGTTTCAGGTGGGAGATAGAGTGTATCTCAAGATGGCTATGTTGAGGGGCCCTAACAGGTCCATAGCAGAGAACAAGCTCAGTCCGCGGTTTATGGGCCCGTTCCCGGTGGTTGAGCGAGTTGGACCAGTGGCATATCGGTTGGAGTTGCAACCGATTATGAGCGCCTTTCACAAGGTGTTTCATGTTTCGATGTTGCGGAGGTGTCTGCATCCTTCAGAGGAGTTAGTGGCTGAGATTCCAGAGGATATTCAGCCAGATATGACAGTTCTGCCAGTTCATGTGAGGATTCTCGAGAGGGGAGTCAAGGTTCTGCGGAACAAGAGGGTGCCATTGTTGAGAGTCTTGTGGGACTGTAGTGGCAAAGAGGAGGAGACTTGGGAGCCAGAGGCAAAGATGAAGCTGAAGTTCAGAAAGTGGTTCGACAAGCAGGTCGTCGAGTGAGCTTCTTCGTCTTTGTGGTTCTCGTTGCGATAGCGTGGTGCTATGTTTTTGTTGTTGTTGTTATGGCTTATGTATTTTTGTTTTGCGTTGTAACGATATATGTAACATCCCGGTTTGTGATAAATGAGGAGAGGCTTAAGAGAATTGATTTGGCTACCTATGTCAACAAAGTGCACTTACCTTTTCGGTCAAAGGCCCATAAGTAACTCCAGAGTTAAGCGTGCTTGAGCTGGAGTAGTGGAAGGATGGGTGACTGATATAAGATTGGAATCACACCAACTTAAGATCACTTGATGATTAAGAGATTCCAAGCTTATGGCTTGCGGAAGGTGGGTTGATGTCGAGATGGAAGGTGATGATGGACGATTGACTCACTCAATCAATGGAGGGGCGATTGACTCACTCAATCAATGAACAAACAAGAGTGTTTGAATCTCTCAAACAATCTTAGCTTGCAGATCAATAGACCAAAAGTATCTCACACACTTAGGATCTAAAGATAAGAACACAAGAGCTAAGGAATCCACCTAAGACTCTAATGAACAACACAAAAGAAAGACTTTTGTAAACTGAATAATACTTTATTAATTTCAATGATCAAGGGTGCTTTACAATGAAAGAATAGTCGAGCTTATATAGTCCTCATGACTTAAGAAAACTAATGGTAATAAAATCTACATTAAACAATATGGCCGTTGGAGCTTGATGACAAAATCAGGCCAAACAAGGCAAGTCTTGGCTCCTTGAGTCTTGACAGCTTCGGCGCAAAGCTGTGATGTCTTGGAACGTCTAGGTTCATTGAACAAGTCTCCAAAACGCAGCAGCTTAGAAAATAGAGCCGTTGGAGAGTTATTCCCCCAAGTGTGAATGCATCCGGAAAAGGAAAGTTCACAAGCATGGGAATCCGCCTGATTCTGTGGGTGCTGGTGCATGGGAAGATGTGGGATGACTCTCCTAGATGCATTGACGTCTCTACTGAACGGTTGGATCTCTCTCCTGGTCGCCAAAGTCTGGTTTGTAAGTGATCAAACCCGTGAGCCTCCAAATAAGGCAAGCTGAGAATCATCCGGTTTAGAAGTTGAATAATTTCCACGCCAAAACCGGTATTGGGATGATTCCAATTCGACAAAATCCCTGGTTGAGTGACAATTCCATAGCAAATCGAATTATAGCTTATCTCCTTCTGGTTCGATCGGAATCCTCCAATAAGTGCGCCTATGTCCAAATCGGGAATATTCCGGTTTACCCGATTTGTAAAATCAATAACTCCTTGTTCTGATCTCGGATTGAACCGAATCCAATTCGCCGTGCTCCTATGATGAGTTGGGAATCTAAAACATTTGGATTTGCATCTTGGTTCATCCTGGTTGGGTCGGAATGATTCGATGAGTGGCCGCATGTCTCCATCGGGTCCATTGAAGATATGCCAGAATGTATCTTCAATGTCTTCTTCGTATGAACTCTTTTTTGGCTGATTATTCTTCGTGGCTAACTCTGGATGAGTTGAGTATGATCTCCAAGTGTTGATTGAGCTTGGTATTTCGATCTTATCCTCCACTTGAGCTGAGCTCAGCTCACTTGTCTCCTTAGCTCTCCTCAGCTTCATGCTCGCCTCCTCAAGACTCCTGGTTCGGTGCTCTTTAGCTTTGATGTCCTCATCATACTCACCCTCTTGAAAAGGTTTCGACCTCGAAACTATTTCTCCTGCAGCAAGATAGAGCAAGTTAGTATCTCTACATAAATGTGAGTCTAGAAACTTACCTTGGCCAAAATATTTTTGGCGGTGTATGTGGGTTGAGGTATGAGCGTCTGGTGGTTCCTCTTTTATCAGTGAACTAGCAATTACTCCTCTCCAAGGTTTCTTCCGGGCTTCTTTGAGCAGTAAGGTTGCTGTCTTGGTGAAAACTCCTTTTTCACACTGGTTGTCGCCATTGAGCTCTTCTTGAGGTAACGCATTGTTGCCGATGACTACTTGTTTATCATCTTGAGCTGTCCAACTGGTGCATACTCCTCTAGCACCTGTTTCCTTCTTGACACTTAAGAAAAAGATCAAGTGCTTTATACTAGAAGTGGGATCATTGAAAACAGAGTATGTAAAACTATGTCTAACTAGGATGTTATTCCAATATTGCATGAGATCATAGTTGTTACTTACTAAGCTACCAAGTGAGGGTAGTATTATCTCTGACTTGATATCAGTGACTTTAGAGGCTGAGGTCGTGGCCTGAAGCCTCTTTCCTTTTTCCTCCTTTCCTAGTCCTGATTCAAAACCTTTTGACAAAGACAAGCACATGATACTAGAATTGGGAAATAGCAAATCAGATTGAGCAAAACTTTCACTTGTTTTAGGTAATTCCATTTTCTCTTCTAGTGATGTTTCTTTCAATACTTTCTTAGAGGGACAATATACAGCAAAGTGTCCTTTCTTATGACATCTATAACATGTCTGCTCCTTAGCGTTCTTAGAGTTAGAACACTTACCTTGATGTGGTGCTGCAGATGGCTTTTGTAAGGTATCAACTTCCTCTTGAGCTTTAGGTCTCTCGCTACTCTGTTTCTGCTCTACCTTTGCTTCCACTTTCTTTAGCTTTAGAGCTCCCTTGGGAACTTGTTTCTTCTCCTTGGTAGACACCATTGGTTGGGCTTTGGTTAGAGTCTTCTTTGGTGAGGTAAACGTAATCCATCTTCTTGGCTGGTTGGGAACTGACGGCCTAGGATAATATGGTTGATCAGCTTCTGGTTCCTCCACAAACTCTTTACGTAAGAATAGCTTCATCTCCTCCCAGCTGTAGTCTGGTAGATCATAGTCGAGTCTGAGGTAAGCATCTATCTCCCATTGTAAGTAGGCTTCATCAACTAGAGTTTGCTCGGCAATGGCTGTCCTTTCTTCATGAGGAATTTGATTTTCTTGAAACCATTCCTCCATGTCTCTCTCCCATCTTAGATAAGCCTCTGGTCCTTGATTGTGACCTGAAAAATAAATGTAGTATGGCTCCTCTTGACAAGAGTCAAGTTCTTCTTCCTCAGGCCATGCTCCTTCTTGATCAACCTCCGAGCTGTGATCGCTCTCCCATGCTTCTTCTATGAAGTCTTCTTCTGTTTCAGCATCGGCTTCTCTTAAACTGATTTGAGAATCAGTTTCATCACCTTCTTCATAGCCTTGATGGTTGGTTTGTTCCCCAAAGATGTTTTCAAGTTCTGGTTGTTCTTCAAGGCTTGATTCACCATCATAACTTGCTTCTGATTTCGCCTCTTGGCTCCATGGTTCTTCTCCATGATTGAATTCTTCATGTTCTGGTTCAATTTCGTGGCCTCCCTCTCCTAGACTGAATTGAGAATCAGTCTCTTCAGGCCATCCTTCATGATCTTCTCTAAAGTCATCTTCTTGGTCGCCTTCTTCTTCTCTAGACCAACTCTCATTGCTCATGCTGTTGTGGTCAAAGTCTGGTGGCTCTGGTTCAAAATCCTCACCTCCTGGTTCATCTTCGAAGTCAGTGCTTGAATAGCCATCTCCAGGCCATGGCGGTGCTTCATAGTCAGCTCCTTCATCAGACCAGGCTTGGTCCGATTGTTCCCCTTGACTCCAATGGTCCTCATGGGATGGCTCGTAGGGACTTTCATCCTCTGAATCATCCATGGTTGCTCTGAAATCTCTGATATAAGATTACGGAGAAGAACGTATCAATAGAAATAAAAACAAGGAAAGGAAATTGAAGGCAAATGTAAAAAGAAAAGGAAAACAAATATTTTTTTTTTTTGGCAATTTTCTGGTTTATAAATCAATTAAATGGAACAAAACTATTTTTTTTTTTAAATGAAATAAATAAATAAAAACAATTTTATGGGTTTTTAGTTTTTAAAGAAGATTCAAATAAACAGAAACAAATAAAAACAAATGCAATATTTTTATGGTTTTCAATTTATATGAATGGAAACAAAAATAAACAAAACAGAAAATGATAGATGAAGGTTGAATTGATACAACCTGATGGGTAGGAGCTTTTGAAGCTCTGATACCAGATGATATAAGATTGGAATCACACCAACTTAAGATCACTTGATGATTAAGAGATTCCAAGCTTATGGCTTGCGGAAGGTGGGTTGATGTCGAGATGGAAGGTGATGATGGACAATTGACTCACTCAATCAATGGAGGGGCGATTGACTCACTCAATCAATGAACAAACAAGAGTGTTTGAATCTCTCAAACAATCTTAGCTTGCAGATCAATAGACCAAAAGTATCTCACACACTTAGGATCTAAAGATAAGAACACAAGAGCTAAGGAATCCACCTAAGACTCTAATGAACAACACAAAAGAAAGACTTTTGTAAACTGAATAATACTTTATTAATTTCGATGATCAAGGGTGCTTTACAATGGTAATAAAATCTACATTAAACAATATGGCCGTTGGAGCTTGATGACAAAATCAGGCCAAACAAGGCAAGTCTTGGCTCCTTGAGTCTTGACAGCTTCGGCGCAAAGCTGTGATGTCTTGGAACGTCTAGGTTCATTGAACAAGTCTCCAAAACGCAGCAGCTTAGACAATAGAGCCGTTGGAGAGTTATTCCCCCAAGTGTGAATGCATCCGGAAAAGGAAAGTTCACAAGCATGGGAATCCGCCTGATTCTGTGGGTGCTGGTGCATGGGAAGATGTGGGATGACTCTCCTAGATGCATTGACGTCTCTACTGAATGGTTGGATCTCTCTCCTGGTCGCCAAAGTCTGGTTTGTAAGTGATCAAACCCGTGAGCCTCCAAATAAGGCAAGCTGAGAATCATCCGGTTTAGAAGTTGAATAATTTCCACGCCAAAACCGGTATTGGGATGATTCCAATTCGACGAAATCCCTGGTTGAGTGACAATTCCATAGCAAATCGAATTATAGCTTATCTCCTTCTGGTTCGATCGGAATCCTCCAATAAATGCGCCTATGTCCAAATCGGGAATATTCCGGTTTACCCGATTTGTAAAATCAATAACTCCTTGTTCTGATCTCGGATTGAACCGAATCCAATTCGCCGTGCTCCTATGATGAGTTGGGAATCTAAAACATTTAGATTTGCATCTTGGTTCATCCTGGTTGGGTCGGAATGATTCGATGAGTGGCCGCATGTCTCCATCGGGTCCATTGAAGATATGCCAGAATGTATCTTCAATGTCTTCTTCGTATGAACTCTTTTTTGGCTGATTATTCTTCGTGGCTAACTCTGGATGAGTTGAGTATGATCTCCAAGTGTTGATTGAGCTTGGTATTTCGATCTTATCCTCCACTTGAGCTGAGCTCAGCTCACTTGACTCCTTAGCTCTCCTCAGCTTCATGCTCGCCTCCTCAAGACTCCTGGTTCGGTGCTCTTTAGCTTTGATGTCCTCATCAGTGACCTTTCGGGAAGTGGTCTGTGGAACCGTGTAAGTGAGACCAAATTAAACACGGGGAAAGGTCGGGTGTTGATTGCAGGGATAGTAAACAAGTCTCTAGAGCCTCCCAAAAATAGCTGATCGGCCGTCGGACAGGGGTGGGGCCCATGAGCCGAGAGAGGTCGTGGGCGACCCAATGTGATGGGCGGTCGGGGCGTTATAATTTGGTATCAGATCCGAACCCAGACGTGAGTGTGGAGTCAAGTGGAGTAGCCTTGACTCACACCGTCAGGGGGTGACGATCCAGGTGCACAACGAGGACGTTGCGCGCAGTGAGTGGAGGTGAATTGTAACATCCCGGTTTGTGATAAATGAGGAGAGGCTTAAGAGAATTGATTTGGCTACCTATGTCAACAAAGTGCACTTACCTTTTCGGTCAAAGGCCCATAAGTAACTTCAGAGTTAAGCGTGCTTGGGCTGGAGTAGTGGAAGGATGGGTGACTTTCCGGGAAGTGGTCTGCGGAACCGTGTCAGTGAGGCCAAAACATGGGAAAAGGTCGGGTGTTGATTGCAGGGATAGTAAACAAGTCGGTAGAGCCTCTCAAAAATAACAAACCGACTGTCTGACAAGGGTGGGGCCCACGGGTCGAGAGAGGGCGTGGGTGACTCACCGGGATGGGCGGTCGGGGCGTTATAATTTGGTATCAGAGCCAAATCCAGACGAGGGTGTGGAGTCAAGTGGAGTGGCCTTGACTCACATCGTCAGGGGGTGACGATCCAGGTGCGCAACGAGGACGTTGCACGCAGTGAGTGGGGGTGAATTGTAACATCTCAGTTTGTGATAAATGAGGAGAGGCTTAAGAGAATTGATTTGGCTACCTATGTCAACAAAGTGCACTTACCTTTTTGGTCAAAGGCCCATAAGTAACTTCAGAGTTAAGCGTGCTTCGGCTGGAGTAGTGGAAGGATGAGTGACCTTTCGGGAAGTGGTCTGCGGAACCGTGTAAGTGAGGCCAAAACACGGGGAAAGGTCGGGTGTTGATTGCAGGGGCAGTAAACAAGTCTCTAGAGCCTCTAAAAAATAGTGCACCAGCCATCGGACAGGGGTGGGATCCACGGGCCGAGAGAGGGTGTGGGTGACTCACCGGGATGGGCGGTCGGGGTGTTATAATATACATTTGTGAGTTATATGAGATGGTGTTTGCCTCATATTTGTTTGTGGTCTGGATGTGACAAGTGTGTTGACCAGTGGGTCGTGAGACAATCTATTTAGTTATGTTATAGAAGTTTCAGAATTTTTACTCTAGGGGCCGTGGTGTCCCCGGATAACTCTTTGCCAAGAGATAGTGTTCTTTGATAGGGAAAGTGTTCTCTGATAGACTTGTACGAGAGGGTCGCTACCTCAAGTATAAGTGATATGGTATGTGTACTTACTAGTGACTAGTGTGTCGCGTAGTAAGTAACGAGGGGATAGTGTTCCTCTTGGGGAGATAGTGTTCTCCTGCATGTCCTTTGGAGATAGTGTTCTCCGGCAGAGTTGAGTTAAGAGTAAAGATGTTTGGGAAACGTGCGTATGACATAGAATTAGATGTGAGTCTCGGGGATCAGGTGAGGATCTCTGGTGTTTGGCCATGTGGACCGGATTTTTGCCGTCTGTGGTAGACGTATTGTGTTGGGATTCGAGGTCGAATCCATTTTAGTGGGGGAGAATTGTAACATCCGTAAACCTAGAATTGTCGTCTTTGTGTGGTGTCGAGCGATATCAAGGGCTGGTGTCGGTCGACACCGGTCCGAATTTGGAATTTCAGTTCGTTTTGAGTGGTCCGGTTTGGGCTGGTTTGGGTTGGAAACCCTCGTTTCGCGATTAAAAGAAAGCAGCCACATTGTTTTGTCGTTTTTCGAGAAAAGGCAAAGGAAAAGAGGCAGAGAGGGTGTTGAGGTGATTCTGGAGATTTCTGGAGCTTTGTGGTTGATCTGAGGTTGTTCTGTGCTGTTCTTCATCTCTTCCTTCTTCTCAATCCTTCCCAAGGTGAGTGCATGACCGTAGGCTCGCAAATAAGAGGATTTGTGGAATTGGATTGTGTTGATGGTGAAGTTTATGTGGCTTTCGTGTTGTTTATGTGATAATCGTGCCTTGAATCGTGTTGATTGATGTTTGAGAGTGTTTTATGTGTTGTTGTTCTGAGAAATTGAATTGGGCGTCGATCTCCTGGATCAGTGTCGAACGACACAAATCGTGTGTCGGTCGACACTGGCCGGTTTAATCCAGTTATCTGGAGATTTAAGTTAATTAATTGGATTAACTGGTTTAATCTGGTTTAAATCAGTTTAAATGGAATTAAGTGATTTAATTCGATAATTAATTATTAAATGGTGAATTAATTAATTAATTGATTTAAAATAATTGTGTAAATTATTTAAGTGTTTAAAAATTATTATTTAATTGTGGAAATTATTTAATAATTAAAAAGAATTATTTTAATAATTGTGGTAATTATTATAAATATCTAAATGTGTTATAATTGCGTAATTTGCCTGTAGGCGGGGTGATTGTCTCACTAAGTATTTTTTAAATATTTATGTATCTATTTTTCCCTAATGTAATGCAGGTAAAAAGAAAGTGTGATCGCGGAATCAGGCTGAAGAGAGGATGATAGGATTTGTTTATTCGTTTGAGTTATTTAATTATTGCAAACCTGGTGTTTAGGTTGCTAGTATTTTATATTATTGATAGAATTGAATTTGATTGTTTGGTTTAATTATTTTTAAGATTATTTATTAGAGTTTGATTTATCTAAATTTTCCACACTTAATTAATTATTTTTTAAAAAAAAACTTCGTTTTTTCAATAACTTCATAATAGCCCCATTCTTTTGTATTTTATAAAATATGTATATGAACGATTCTCCCACTGCTATTCGCAAAAGTTAGGTTTATGAACGGTTGCAGTTGTTAATGTTTGATAACACTCTCAAAGTTTTCTCTGAACTGTTTTGTACCGCACTAAACTAAAAATTCTTTTTTTCGACGTTGCAGCAATTTTTGAAAAAATGGTCTGGAAATTCAATAAAGAATTATAACAAAGTAAAAAAAAATCCAATTTTTATTCTAGTCTTTCAAATATTGTCATATCATATATTAATTAAACTAAAATGTATTTATAATTTTATTTTTTTGTTATATACAATTATATAAACAAATAATTCAAACCTCTTTAATATGTTTTTAATTAGTTATTCTATATATGAACTTAGAACTTCAACTTTTTTCTTATTATAATAACAGAAAAGATGCAGAGAAACTCTAATTTGGTTATTTGTCCTCAAATGATTTTGTTGTCTAAAGCAAAGCACGTGGTAGGACGTGTGCTACGAAAAAAACCTACATTATTTTATCGAATTTGTCGGTCATTGCATAACGATGCGTTTTGCTGTCCATAACAGATATGAAAGTTGATGCGTTTTGATGTCCATCAAAAAATTAACATGATTTTCGCTGGAGTTGTAACTCATTTTGATGCGTTTTGATGTCCAAATTCCACCACTATAAAATATATATATATATATATATATCATAGATTATATATAAAAGTTGTTGTTGCAGAATAAAACTGCAACTCAGTGATCCAAATTCATATTAGATCAAGTTACTGATATTCAATACATTCATCAAATTAGCCCCGTCTAATACGTAAAATGTATTTTATTTCAAACTCTGTTATTTTTTAAGCAGATACCATTACATTTTATTAATTTATTTCATCTTCCATGCATACTTATCTACTAACACAACAACATCCTACGGTTTCAACGCAAATGCCAAATATATAGCCCTTCTCTCTTCTACAATACACAGTGCAGCCTCTGTCCCCTCCATTTATACACGGGTTGAATTTGAAGCATTTTTGACGAAGTTGATCTATTCCAAAACATAAATAATAGTTATAATCATTAAACCAATATATAGATTCATATAAAAAGGGGTAACATCATGTAATTAAAAAAAGGGGTATAATAGTAAAGGCAATACCAGGACTGCTAGCAGATATCGTATGACAATGACCATAAGATATAATAAAAAAGACAGTGAAAACTATTGCCACTAAATGTTTCATGGTGATAGCCATTTGTATGCTATTCTTTTAACTTTAGGACTTTTAGTTTGCTTAGAATAATATATAGAATACCACGAAAATACGTTAAAAGATATTTTATCTGGTCAAAGATGAAACGAAAAATAATCTTTGATTTATTTATAGTCAAAAGGAAAATAAAGAAAATGGTTGAATCATATATTCATATTATATATTTGTAGTCAAAAGGAGACCAACTCTGTAATAAGAAGTTTGCCAATTCTAATAGTTGCAGTTTAGTGAAAGCCATGTAGTCTAATGGTTGACCAAAATAGTTACTTAATACTTTTACACCAAAAGATTAGAGATTTGATTCCTATAAGATGTGGTTTCGGTAAGGTATTGAAGACAAAGCTTAAAGAAAATCTCAAGCGTGGTGTAAGTAAATGTTTGTTCATGATGAGCATGTATAGTATCGTGGATATTTGTGAAACCGATAGATTATCCATTGAATTTAATTGTTCTCATAATTTGCAATAAAAATGACGAGATTTGACTGTTTGGTGACTGATCACTATATATATAGTTGATTATCCGTTAGTTGACAAAAAGTTGCAATTGAAATCATGTCACAAAGGTAAATTTTCTTGAAAGTATTATTAGCTTCTTTTAAAAGTTGAATCCAAATAAGAAACGCTACACTCGCTTCGACATGTCACTGTTTTTGGTGGTAATCTGGAAGAGCCATCACCAGTGACATGATTCTGCTCTAGAAAAGGATGGAAAATATATAATTATCCAAGTGAGTGTTAGTAATATAATATGAGTTTCATAATGGACAAAAGTCAAAAGAAGATGTTTGATTTGTCAACAATTGTGGACTCATTCTCAACAATTTAGTCTCAATACTCAACCTCTCCCTATATATACGCGGTGATCTCTCCTCATCAAAGCATCCCATTCCAAAAAAAAAAAAAAAAAAAGATACGTGAGAGAGAGAAAGACTTCTCTTTGTGAGAGATAGAATACACTATTAGTAATATTGAGATTTGAGATTGAACAGAAACGAGACTCTCGTGAGAAGAAGATGATGAGCTCTGAGAGGATTTGGAAATAAGAAATTGTTTCTGTTAATAATAAATGTTGCTGTACAATTTGTTTATATGCAAATAATAAACTATCCGGTACAAACCGGTTCACTACACCAAAATCGTGTATCTAAACCAGACCATAATATCTAATAACTCCCCTTCAAAATGGAAGGCACTTTCATCTTGAACATGAAAAAACTTATGGTCTTGAAAACTCAACGTGAAGTTGAGGTGAAAGCAAAATGTTCTTCTGGTGGTCTTGGCAATGAACAGTACAGAAAATCAAGTATGGACCTGAACCAACCAGAATGAGTCAGAAGCTTATGGTCAAGGAAACCATAATATAGACTCCGCCTTTGTAGAAGAAGAACTTCAGGCAAAATCTGCTGTAACAGCTCAAGAGAAACGAAGTGGTTGAGTATGTGTAAGGCTGCTTGATTGTCACAAAACAAAGCAACATAATCAACCCACTGTATGTGAAGATCATGTAGACGATTACTGAACCAATCCAATTCATATGTAGCATTAGCCATTGAAGTACATTCAGCTTCTTCGGATCTTCTACTAACCACAGCTTGCTGCTTAGATATCCAAGTATCATTATGAGATGCACTTTCCAATAAGCTGGCGATAGTGAGAAACAGCAGCTAGAAGACCTCCATTGTTTTGACTTAAAGAACACCTTATGAAGTGAAGGGAGTGGAAGCTGACATCATAAAGATCTTCTGGTGGTCTTGGCAATGAACCATAAAGTATTTCAGTGAACATGCCAAAATGACCAGAAGTAGCCACAAGTCGACATCCAAAGAAGCCATAAACTCGGCTCTGTATGTGATCACTCAACAAAGTCAAACTTTCAGCAACAACGAACAACAATGTCACTAAACAACCAGTTGAAACCTTAAAACCAGCAATCATCTTGCTATATATCGGCCAGAAATCAACTGTGGTAACAGCCTGTTGCTATCAAGAGAGACCAAATATCGTTGATCAATTCCATACTCCATAACCAGCTTAAGACTTTCTAACCTTAGCTCCCCCTCAATTAAAGCATATCCAATTGCTAAATATCTCCAAAACGCACCACCAACAACGACAGATTGTGCTCTCGAAGCTACATTCTTAAAGAGCAATGTCAGAGAACACGTACATACCACAAAGGATCGAACATCTAGTGGCCGTGGAAGAGATTCATAGAGGAGCATAATCTCTGATTGCAAATCCAACCATGGATTTTCTCCAAATATCTTGTCATGATCATGATTCGTTCCTGGTGGAACAATAATAAGCTCATACAAACCAGGAAACAAAGAATATGAATCCATCACAAAATCAGTCATAAGATCAAGCGCAATCACATAAGGGAATTGCTGATCGACTAAAATCTTCAGGAATGAAAGAGTTCCAAGCATACAAGCTTGCTTTACCAGCGCAACGCCCAAACTTGTGAACAATCACCATTGAAGCAGCTGTACAACTATCGGCGGAACAACCGAGAGAAATCAACGGAATCGACACGATATCCGAAGAAAATGACTGAAATCGCACAACTGATCCAGCGGAGAGAGGCGTATGGACTGAAACCGAAGAAACCGCATAATCGACAGATCGCGAAGCTCCAGAAGACTGATCACCAGAGACTGGAGGAGATATCGCATAAGAACTAATCGAGGCGGTGGATCCAATCGAGTGACGCAAAACAGAATAATCACCGTGATGAAGGAAGAGATGCGAATTCATTGGATCCTGAATTTCCGGTGCGACGGCGAGAGAAACTCCGGGAACAGGAGCTGAGCTCGTCACAGCGACAGATCCACTTGATTTTCGCGAAAGTATCTTCACAAAAAACATCACAGGATGAAAGGGAACATACGAACCTCTGGTGATGTAAACATCAGCAAATCCCGTGTAGAAGTTCGATGCCTGCATTGAAACTTCCATTTCACCATTGAGAATCGATTTCTGTTCAAATCCAAAGATGATTGCTGCAGATCAACAGAAATCGCAAAGGAAATAGGAAGGAGAAGCTCGAAATAGCTACAGATATGGATCGCCAAGTGAAGAAACAAATCAAAGTAATCGAGGAAAGCCGATCTCAAAATCAATAGAAAATAACTCGAATCTGATAATCAAGCCAAGGGATGAAGCTACCAAAGCTCGATTCATAGAAAATTAGAGCTCGTTTCGAAGAGATCGGGGCTCGATGAAGATGATTTGTGAAAGGAAGAAAAAAAAAAATGATCAATCGATGAAACAAACGAAGCGGAAGATAATCGGAGCTTGAAATCAGGTGTTTCTTTGCTCTGATACCATATTAGTAATATTGAGATTTGAGATTGAACAGAAACGAGACTCTCGTGAGAAGAAGATGATGAGCTCTGAGAGGATTTGGAAATAAGAAATTGTCTCTGTTAATGATAAATGTTGCTGTACAATTTGTTTATATGCAAATAATAAACTATCCGGTACAAACCGGTTCACTAAACCAAAATCGTGTATCTAAACCAGACCATATTAGGGCATCTCCGTGGTTTTAAGTTTGGTTTTTAAGTAAATTGAAGTGATTAATTAAAGAGAAAATAAATTATTTTCTTAAAACCATATCTTAGCTGAAAACTTTCGAGAAGTTTTTAAACCTGCCACATGTAGAATTCATGTTAAATCACGAGATGAGAAAAAAAAAAAAAAAAAAAAACCCACCATTTCCTTTCTTCTCTCTATCTCTTTCCTCTTCTCTCCGATGGAAACGAGGTGTCGCCAACATCGTGAATCGACTCCGGCGATGGTCTCCGACCGACCTCTCCGATCAGACGACGCTCACGATTTTGGTCTCCGTGCTGCTATGGCGGCGATTTTGGTCGGGCTTCGTTCTATAGACGACGGAGTAGTGATCAAAGATGAAGAAATCGAATCATAGTGCCGAGAGCTAGAGTCTCTCCTTACGAGGTTCTTGGTGTGTCTCCGTCGGCGACTCCTCAAGATATAAAAAGGGCTTACCGGAAACTTGCTCTCAAGTATCACCCAGATGTTAATAAAGAGGTAATCATGGTTGCAATTTCTATGGAATCAAATTCATTGTGAAATCAAGTTAGTTGGGAATGTGGATAGATGCTTATGTCCTTTATATACATACAAATTCATGGAATTATGACTTTTTATGGTTTTATCATGTGTATATCCCTGTACTTACTTGTAGCTAAAGTCTGTATGGATTAAAACTAGTTCAAGTCTGTATCTTTATGAAAGAGAGTATGATTTTTTATAGCTGTTTTAGCAAATGAGAATATCCATGGAAGTTGGGAGGATTTGTTATGAAGAAGAAGGAGAGACTCCAACGATTTTTTTATTTACAAGACTTTAAACCAAAGTTAATAGCCGAACCATACATTGACCAATAACCTGGCTGTTTTTGGTGTAAAGGCAAATGCGCAGGAGAAGTTTCTGAGGATAAAGCATGCATACACCACTCTGATAAACTCTGAGTCACGGCGTAAGAACGGGTCAGATAGTCGTGCGTCTGGTTATTCATACTCCGCCGGTCAAACAAGCCGAAAAAGCGACAGTCAAGTGGAGGAAGATTTCTATGGACTTGGTACAACCCTAAACCCTTGAAAAATACCATAAAGTTGTTATGAAATGTGGTCATTTAGGGGTCCTTCTGTGTGCCAAGAGCATTTCTGTGTGGAAGCATTCGCAAAGGGTTCCAAACACCAATGCTAAATAGGATTTTTGAGATATGTTTATGGTGTTTGGAAACTTAGTTCGAATGCTACAAAGCACCATTTGATGCCATTAATGGCTGTGGTTAGAAGTGTGGTGCGGTGTTGTCTGTTATGTGTTGTCATCTTTTGGGGGACTTAGGTTGATTGAGGTCAGTGTGATCTTATGCACAGCACACTTTATTGTGCAGGTGAATTCGTGAAGGATGTTCAAATAACAATCGGTAGAGGCAACCTGTGAAATTATATTTTCTTTCTGTCGTTTGATTGTTTTTTGCACGTCTAGAGATTGTATGCACAGGGCATTGTATAGTTGTAGTGAAATTGTTCATTTAAAGGCTCACTTTCTGTGGTACTTGCAGGGGATTTCTTCAAAGATCTTCAAGAAGAGCTCAAGAACTGGGAAGTGAGTTCGTCCTCACAAGGAAAACCGAAAAGTCTCTGGGAGGAACTAGCGGTAAGCCTGATGATCCAGAGTCCTTAATGCGTGTCAAATATGAATTCGAACTTTAAAATTTTGTTGCTTATCAAAGCTTAGATCTTCCCTCTGTTTAAGGCTATAGTATCATGCATCCTCTGATTTGGTTTTGTAGTTCTTTCGATACAGTAATGTCTAAAGTGAGCATGTATGGCATAAACATCGCCCGACTGTAAACTAGTTCTTCTCGGTATGTCTTTTTATGTTTAATTTGCAAATTTTTAATATAATATTTTGTATATCTTTCTATGTTTCAAAATTTATTAAATGCAATATATTTTATGTTTTTATGTATTATGTTCAAAATTACAAGTTTTTTGTAAATTTTTTTTTTGGTAAGAACCAAATAAAAAGTTTTAGGGATGGAAGAAGAAATAATTAAGAAACCACATAAAGTTTGTTAGCATAAAAATTAATAATTAAAAATGTTTAGAACCAAAAACATGGTTTTAGGGATGGAGATGGTCTAATATCTAATATACACTTCTTCTTTGTAAGAGAAATTAAGAGAGTAATTTCTTTGAGTGTAATTGAGTTTGGGTGAGAGTTGAGAGTGTTGTAATTTCCGGAGTTTATAATAAAAGATCTGCAGTAGGTCCATAGGCAAGATTGGCGGAACTTCGTTAACAAATTGTGTGTATTTTTTTCATTCTCTTAAGTCTGATTTCTCGGAAATTTGACGTTATTCCCTCACAACGTAGATCTTCCTTGTTCCTCATGTACACCATGGTGTGGTCAAATGTCGAGTACAAGCCTCGAATACAGCAAAGGTGCCTCCCAAACGAGGAGCATTCATTCTCACCGCTTGTGCTCCTCCAACAAAACGAGCACCGTTCGGAAAATTGTATGTCCCTTTTATGAAATGATATACAGATCCTCCTATACCTCCCCTCCCGAATGCTCTCCCGACATCATCAACTATACGTTGCAGACTACGTTCCCCAGATTTCTTCTCTGTTTCCATTCTCTTTCTGCAAAACACCCACAAGTCAAGTCAAAAGTGTTGTGTATTATTATTATGCTCTTTAATTTGAAGTAAGATGGTAAGAGGAAGCTCAAGGACGAGTTAAGGCATCATGAATCAGCTTTGTTTCTAAATTCTAACACAATAGAATCATTGGAGATATGAGAGCACAGAAGCCACTAAACAATCCATGGAGCAAACAATATTAGAGCTTCCAAACTAAGATATCCTTACAAGTTACCGATACTCCCGCACGAGGACCCAAATAACACTAACCAGAAGGAAGCAGATTCAAATGACCTATATGAAGTCGCTTCTGAGTAGGGAGAGAGAGAGAGAGTGCTGTGCGACTAATTAGGGTTTCTACGTCAAAGCGAACAACAATTGGAAATAGATGCCTCACTCTGTTAGAATTGTACCAAAGATTTGTGGACAACATATATATAGCTTTTGGGTATGAGTTAGGAGCCTAGGTTATACCCAACTTTCTCCTTTCTCCATTGGGCGCACACCCATTACTAATACACTTGAGTAGTAAACTTGAAATACAAGTCTTTCTCTACGTTTCTAGTAATGGCGCCATGACCTGAGCTTATTTTCTATTTCTCCAATAGTAACAAACTAGGAAATTCTCGATTTGTTTGTCCCTGCAAATATATGCATCTATGAGACTTGTACAGTTTGTAAGAAAGAGGTTTTGTGTTTTAATGGTCAATAGTTAAGACTAACAATTTAACTCTATCATTCAAAAAAATAAAAAACAATTTAACTCTATGAGACATGAATTTCTCTCTAACGGCAACAACAAATGATGTTTCCACGGCTCTTCACCTGAAAGTTAGAATCTTGATGCAACAGTATCATTCAAAACTTATACAACTGTTTGATATTCACACGAAAGAAGAGATATATAGATGAACAATTTTTTACTTTTTTCTGGTCATGTGATATATAAAAATATTAGTAACTAATTGAATATTATTTCCGACTCAGAATCTGAAAAACCTCAAGCTTTAATTCATACTAAGTCTTTTACCCGCGCTACACGCGAATCTGTATTAATAATTTGATTTAATATTTTTTATTCATAAGTTTTTGTCGTCAGTAGCATGGTCATGGTGATTGTGTGAACCAATGTTCTTATTTTTTTTTTATTTTTTTTCAATTTTTTGTTTGTTTTTTTCCGATATATTCTGCTTTATTCGGTTTTTTTCTTCTTCTTTGGTTTCTTCTTCATCTTTACTCTTCCTCACCGTCCTCTTCAATTTCTTTGTTCTTATGTTTTTTATTCCGTTATTCAGTCCCCTTCTTCATCTCTAATCATCTTCATTTTCTTCTTCGTTCTTGTTTATATGTTTTTAAATTTTCTTTGATTTATTCTTTTTCAATCTCTCCTGCTTTGATTTCTTCTTTGTTCCTATTTGGCTTTTTCTTCATTTTCACTTAATTCGCCTTTGCTCTTCTTTATTCTTCCTTTTTGTTCTTGTTTGGTTTCATCTCCTTCGATCGTATTTGATTTATTCTTCGGATTTGTCTTCGCAAGTTTTTTATCCGGTTTTTCTTTTTTCATATTTGTTTTCTTTTATTTATATTACGTCTTCGCACTTAAATATCTTCGTTTTCGCTCTTCTTCGGTTTCATCTCTGACTCTTATTTTTCTTTGAATTCGTCGTGGTTTTTTTTTTTCTTCAATTTCTTTTTCTTCTTTGTAGTTTATTCTCCTCTCTTCAAATTTTACATGACTTCATTCATTTTGTAAATAACTTTAGTGTAAGATTTTTTAATTTTATATATGCTATATAAAATTAGTTTTATTGTTACGTATATTTGTTATAAATTTTTAAGTGATTATTTATATAATTGAAATCCTTATTTTAAATTAAGAAAATTTTCTAATTTAATTATAAGTAGATTTTTGGTGTTAATAAAAATTTATACATGTTTTCCTTATCTTTTACATATCTTTATGGATATTACAATTTAAAATTTTGAAAATTTACTAGTTTTAGATAAGTTTATATATAACAAATTTACTATAGCATAGTTTTCTTTTTATTGTTATTAAAAATATAATTTCTTTATATTCTAAAGTGTTTAATTAAGAAACTTTTCTAAAAAAATAAAATGTCAACATACTATGTTTTCAACATATGTAGAAATGTTACAATGATCTTGATTTGAATATATGTATGTCAAGTTTCAAAAAAAGTTGTTTGATCGAACATTTATAAGTTTATATACAAAACAATCCAACAAAATGTGTAACAAATCAATTAAACGCTATTGTTTAACAAACATAATATTGACATGAAGATAAACTGATAAACCATTAAACTTCAAATATTCTAATAAAATAAAATAATTTTTTTTCTCATCTTCAAATTCTTTTTTATATATTTTTGTTTAAAATCTATCAAATAATTTCAATTTTCATAAGTAATAGATAAGGAAATTAATTTTAGATTATATATTATAGATTAATATTCCTAATGTTATTATAGATTAATATTTTTGTTGTTAATACAAACTTACATAATTTTCTTACCTTTTATATATTTTTATTGATAGTAAAATTTTCAAATTTGTAAAATATCTTATTGATGTGGACCAATCAAATTAAGTTTTTTTTAATCCATGTGGACACTCTTAGAAGTTTAGAGGGTCAATTTTTATTAGTAAATAAATAGATAGATGGTGGATAATGGATAACTGAAAGAGGAAAACTAAAAAAAGTGAAAGATGAAAATCTCAACCTGCATGGTGAGTACGACGACGTAGTGTTTAATTGTAACGCAAAATTTGAGAAAATCACACCTTTTTAGATTTTTTTTGGTCAAAATTGGTCAAAACATGTCTACCCTTTGAAGCTTCCATTTGATTTTATTTTTGGGGAAACGTTTCCTTTTGATTATGTTGGAGCTTATGTGGTGGGAATGATTGGTACAGGCGAAGTTGTGTTGTCGACGAGGTTAGTTACATCTAACCTACTATTCTATGTTCTCTACTTCAATCCTAAGAGAAACACTCTTAGAAAGGTTGAAATCCAAGGAATGAAAACGTATAATGGTTGTAGAGTTGAGACCTTCCTAGGCCATGTCGAGGATCTCAATTTTATAACATAGAGCTTTAGTTTGGCTCTTAGTCAATGACTTTTGTTTTTTTTCTTGGGTTTTCTTGTGATGATTTTCATCTTTTCTAGATACTAGCTAGTTGATCATTGCATTAATATTAAGTAATCAAGTTTAAAATATCTCTGTTTTTCTCTTATTACACTACAAGAAAACAGGCTTATTGCGACGGAAATTTGCGATGGAAATTTTTCCGTCGCAAATTTGCGACGGTATTGCGATCGAATTGCGATGCAAACTGAGATCATCGCAAATTCATCGCATGTTTGCGACGATTTTGCGATGGAAACCTAAAAATAAACAATCCATCGCAATTCCGTCGCAAAATTGCTACGGAATTGCGATCGAAACCTAAAAATAAAACATTCCATCGCAATTCCGTCGCAAAATATGATGTTGTTGGATAGTAGTAGAGAAGATGGGGATTTATATCCGAGAGTGAGAGATAATCCACTGAGGTGTATTAGGTATGACGTTGATAACGGAGGATGCGATAAGCGCTTATATATCGTATCCTCCTTTATCAACTTCATACCTAATACACCTCAGTGGGTTATCTCTTACTCTCGGATATAAATCCCCATCTTCTCTACAACTATCCAACAACATCATATAGCGACGATCCATTTTGGAATCCTAACCATCATTACCATTAGTAGCACAAGAAATCGGTTACATGTTGGAGAGAATATATATCAGTTTGCTCAGCATTAATTATCCATCGCAATATATCCTCCAATAGATTTATATACCCCAAGACGATTCACCATCATCCTATTTATCCCCTGTTGATCCTCCATGGAAATTGGATAATTAGGAAGTGATCAACGTACCGTCATCCTTCTTAATTATCTCATGTCCACAGAGGATAAACATGGGGTAAAAAAGATGATGGTGTATTTTCTTATGGTAAAAAAGAAATTAAAATCCACCGTGGGGTAAAAAAGATGATTGTGCATCTAGCTTCGTAACTCCTAAATTCCGTAACTCATTTTTTTGGTGGTTTTTTTTTTCCTTTCTCTTCTTTTCTTCTTTTTTCTCTTCTCTTTGTATTGGTGTGAATTGTGACGTGAGGTCGCCGGCTATTTATAGAATCAGATATTTGTTTGCGATGGATTTGCGATGGATTTGCGATTGAAATGAGCGACGGATTTGCGACGGTTTTACTTTTGCGACGGAATTACGACTTACTTGCGAGGACCTTGCGACGGATTTGCGACGGAAATATTCCATCGCAAAAAGTTAGGTGAACTTCTTCTAAACGTGCGTACCTAACCGTTACGCATGTCGGCCACCAACTTTTCCTCGCAATTCCGTCGCAAACTTGCGATGGAATTGCGATGGAATCTTGCGTTTCCATCGCAATTCCGTCGCAAAATTGCGACGGATTTGCGAGGAAAAGTTGGTGGCCGACATACGGATTGGTTAGGTACGCACGTGTTAATTGAGTTTACCTAACTTTTTGCGATGGAATATTGCCGTCGCAAATCCGTCGCAAGGTCCTCGCAAGTAAGTCGTAATTCCGTCGCAAAAGTGAAACCGGCGCAAATCCGTCGCAAAGTAGCCATCGCAAATCCATAGCAAAAAATTTTCAGAAATCTATAAATAGCCAATCGTTCATCTTTCAAAATCAGAATTCAAAAAAAAAAAAAAGGGGAAGATAGGGAGAGAGAGGAAAAGAGAGGGAAGAGGAGAAGGAAAAAAAAAAATAAAACACTAAAAAAATGAGTTACGGAATATATGAGTTACGAAGCTAGATGTACAATCAAAGAGATCCAGGGACCGGCGAAGTGAGGAGAGAGTTTGTTGAAGGATTACATGGATTTTTTAACCAAGCACAAAACCAACCGCAGACAATGCAAACGGGTAAAATATTTTGTCCCTGTGAGAAATGTAGGAACAAAAAATATATCGCTGTTGATACTGCTAAAAAACATGTATTTAATAGAGGATTTGTACCAAACTATTATGTATGGTATTTTCATGGTGAAAATCATTATAATACGACGACTCACTATGAAGCGGGAAATAGTGGTTCGAGTCAAGGGGTTGAAGAACATAATTATAGCGGTAGCTATGATTATGGTTGTTGGGGTCGGATTCTACCCCGAGACATCATCATTTGGATCGGGCAAACGGAGGAAAACCGAACCGAACCGCACCGAACCGGGCCAAACCGGGCGTCAACCCGAAGGCCAGCCAGAAACTTCTCGATGGGCCGAACCAACATCCGACTTAGCGATTCGAGCCGAAGCCCATCAAAGACTTTCCTTAAACTGAAGTCGGCGCGAGCCAAGAAGGAAAGTTTACATTTGTTCTGAAGTCGGCGCGAGCCAAAAAGGAAAGTTTACATTTCTGCGTAAAGTCGGTTGTAAAAGTCGGTTCCTATTCTCTTATAAATAGGAACCGATAGTCATTATTTGAGGCATCGCTTTACACATAGAAAAAGGCACACGCCACACATATTGTAGCTCGCATAACAGCTAATCAAATAACCATTATTTGGATCGATCCTTGTGTTTACTTACGAAATTCTCGGCTCTCCTTAAAAACACTAAAAGTATCGTAGTGCAGTTTCGGCTCGCACAATTTGGCGCTAGAAGGAGGGGGTATCGAGACTAGAAAACACAAGGGCTCGACAAGATGACCAACGAAGAATTGAACAGATCCACACCAACCGGTTTGCAGAACGGGGATAACGAGACAACAGTTCAGACGGAAGCAGAAAAGATCGCCGCCCTTCAGAAGCAGACCGAAGAACAAGAGGTTTTGAACAGCTCGTTGACGCAAGAGCTCGCAACCTTGCGAGCCCAACTAAAAGAGAAAGAAGCACGAGGTGTCGCGCGACGTAAAAATTCCCATCCAAAAAATCTGGTTTTCGACTCCCGGGCTGACGAAGTAGATGGAGAAGAAGGGGACGACGTGGAAGAAACCCCGGAACGAGAGGAAACAGAATCCGAATCAGATGGTTCGCCACCGCCACTTCAGAAGAAGAAGCAAAATAAAGTCAAGAACGCGCCGCCAACCAAACCACTACGAATTGACTTAGAAGATCCGCTCCCCAGCGAAATCACTCCCGAGGCGCTAACCAAAGCCCTGAGGCAGATAATGTTGGAAAGCAAAGGAACTGATAAGGCGACGGGACAGGAAACCGGTGATTCACCATGCTTAGATCCTGCGGAGCTTGCCGAAGCAGTATCACGTCTCTTGCTGGAAACACGAACCGAAAAGCGATCGCCCCGAGGCGTGAGTACGGCAAGAAAAGGCAAGGGTCAGAACATGAGTCGCGACGAATTGGCCGAGATCCGAGCTCGTCTTGAAAAATCCGACAACGAGGCCAAATTACTTCGATCACAGATCCACAGGGCACTCAGCTCGGCACCGGAAATTGCTCAGATATGCGAAGACGCCGAACACACTCCTTTCTCGGCGAAAGTGATGGGCGCCAGAATAATGGATCCCGGGAAACTAAGCATCCAGAAGTACGACGGTTCGACGAACCCGAAAGATCACATCAACGCATTTCGGGTCGCCTTAAGTCGAGCCAAATTCCGAAACACGGAAGAGAAAGATGCCGGCTTCTGCCTCCTATTCGCTGAATACCTGAAGGGTCCGGCTCTGGACTGGTTCCTAAGTCTCGAGCGAAATTCGATTGAAAACTTCCAGCAGTTGACAGCTTCCTTTCTTAAGCAGTACTCCATGTTCATCGAGAAATCTGCCTCGGTGATTAATCTGTGGAACATGTTGCAAGGCGAAGGCGAGTCGCTTCGCAGTTTCATGGATCGCTTTAAAACCACCATGTCGAAAGCCGGGGCGGTCAACGACGAGATCGCCATAGATTCTCTGAAAAAGGGTTTAGGCGTCAAATCGGAATTTCGGAAGGAGCTCGCGTACAACAAACCTAAGTCGATCGCCGATGCCATCCACCGATCTGTCGTGTTCATCGAGGAAGAGGAAGATATGAAGTTGCTAGCCGCCTCGCATCCCACATTGAAGGCAGCCACCAAACAACCGCCTAACCCGCCGATAGCTCATCAACCGCCGAATCAGCATCCCAATCACTTCAACCATCGGCGCGGAAAGAACAGTTACATCCATCACGAAGGGCCGAACTTCTCCGGGTCGCATAACTATCAGATCGGAACGGGCCAACAGACAGGCGGCTCGAGCCAAGCAGGCGCCGGAAGGGGGCGAGGATCGAAAAACTACGTTTGGACAAGGAACCAAAATCCCGCGCCACAAGACGAGAAGGTTTATTGCGAATTCCATCAATGCTACGGCCATTCGACAGAGAGATGCCGCCATCTCGGAGCAGAACTCGCAAGAAAACTACTTAGCGGTGAATTGAAAGGCGATCTAAAGCTGGAAGATCTGGAATGTCCCGAGCCCAGAGAACGACCGGAACAATCAGATCGACAACCGAGCCAACCAGCGGATCGACCGAAACGCGGGAGACGCGATGATTCGGACGAACCATCGGGATCGCGACAAAAAATCTACCTCATTTTGGGTGGCTCGCAATACTGTCAGGATACGGTGACGTCGATCAAAGCTTTTCAACGGCGAACCGACGCAGCGGTTAACTGGTATGGACCACCCAAAATCCCAAACGTCGAAATCACTTTCACGGAAAATGAAGTCATCGGGATCGATAGACCGCATGATGATCCGCTCGTAATCATGCTTGCCGTCGGTAATTATGACATAGCTCGGGTCCTGATCGATACAGGAAGCACAGTCGATATAATCTACAAGAGCACGCTGATAAAAATGGGAATCGATCCGAACGACGTAAAGACGACGCCAAAACCATTGACCGGGTTCGGGGGCGAGACGACGATGTCCATGGGAAGTATCATACTCCCAGTCGAAGCTGGAGGGATTACTAAGATGGTGAACTTTTCCGTCTCGGATAATCCTCCAATCTACAATATCATCATGGGCACTCCTTGGATAAATTCGATGCGAGCCGTGCCATCTACTTACCACCTTTGTCTCAAGTTTCCCACTCCGACAGGTGTCAAGACCATCCTCGGCTCGCAGAAAGATTCGAGAATCTGTTTCATGACAGAACATAAACTCCGCAACCCGTTACCCAAACCAACTCCAGAGGAGAACCGAAAGAAGGTAAAGACGAACCGAGAGTCAGCGAACGGTTTAGCCAATCTCTTATAGCAATTACAGATCACCGGCGAGATCGAGCCACCTGGAAAGAAAGCAGGCAAAAATGAGGATCCCGTCATCAAAGAACCAAGCTGTGAAGCGGTAATATCCGTCTGCATAGACGAGCAGAACCCAGAAAGATGTGTGGAGATCGGAGCGAACCTAAACGAGACAATAAGAGAGGAATTGATCTCCTTTTTGAAAGAAAACGTCAATGCATTCGCTTGGACAGCCGAGGATATGCCGGGGATAGATATCAACATCGCCTGCCACGAGCTGAATGTCGACCCAACGTTCAGACCGGTGAAACAGAAGCGAAGAAGATTGGGGCATGAGCGGTTAAAGGCAGTAAACGACGAGGTGGAACGCCTCCTGAAAGTGGGCTCGATCGCCGAGGCAAAATACCAGAGTGGCTCGCCAACCCAGTAGTGGTCAAGAACGGAAAATGGCGGGTTTGCATAGATTTCACGGATCTGAATAAGGCGTGCCCAAAGGATAGTTTCCCGCTCCCTCATATCGACCGGCTCGTGGAAGCGACGGCGGGAAACGAACTGCTGACCTTCATGGATGCCTTCTCAGGCTATAATCAGATCCGGATGCACCCCGACGACAGAGAAAAGACGGCGTTCCAAACAGAGCGAGGCATCTATTGCTACAAGGTCATGCCGTTCGGACTCAAGAATGCGGGAGCGACATACCAGCGGCTCGTAAACAAGATGTTCGCCTCGCAGCTTTGGAAGACGATGGAAGTTTATATCGACGATATGCTGGTGAAATCTCTGAAAAAGGAAGAACATGTGGCGCATCTCCGCGACTGCTTCGAGCAGCTGAACTCACACGATATGAAGCTAAATCCAACGAAGTGTCGGTTCGCTGTAACATCCGGAGAATTTTTGGGATATCTGGTTACCCACAGAGGCATCGAAGCTAACCCGAAGCAGATCCAGGCCCTAATTAGAATGAGGTCGCCGGAGACGAAGAAGGAAATACAACAACTAACCGGACGTGTCGCCGCGCTCAACCGATTCATTTCGCGATCCACGGATAAGTGTCTCCCTTTCTACGACACTTTGCGAGGAAACAAGAAGTTCGAGTGGACAGCGAAGTGTGAGGAGGCTTTCCGCGAGCTGAAGTTGTACCTAGCGAACCCACCGATACTGACGAAACCAGAAGAAGGAGAGCCATTATATCTGTATATCGCCGTATCAGTAACAGCAGTCAGTGGGGTCCTGGTTCGCGAAGACCGAGGAATCCAGAAACCCATTTTCTATGTAAGCCAAAGTTTGACTGACGCAGAGACGAGGTACCCCCAGACCGAGAAACTGGCACTAGCAGTCGTAGTGGCGGCCCGCAAATTACGCCCGTATTTCCAGTCTCACACGATCGTAGTTCTAACGGCGCTACCATTAAGAACGATCCTGCACAGCCCGAGCCAATCCGGAAGATTAGCCAAGTGGGCAATCGAGCTGAGCGAATACGATATCGAATATCGAAATCGAACGAGCGCAAAATCCCAGGTTTTGGCTGATTTCTTGATCGAGCTGCCAATCCCCGCCAGCGAGGAACCAAATCTTTCCGCTGATTGGCTACTTCACGTTGACGGCTCGTCGTCAAAACAAGGCGCCGGAGTCGGAATTCGACTCACCTCCCCGACGGGCGAAATCTTGGAACAGTCTCTTCGTCTCAATTTCGGCGCGTCAAACAACGAGGCAGAGTACGAAGCATTAATAGCTGGATTAAAGTTGGCGCTCGGAATTGGAGTTCGAAACATACATGCTTACTGTGATTCCCAGCTCGTCGCGAGCCAATTCACTGGAGAATACGCTACAAAAGACAAAAGAATGGAAGCCTACCTTGAAGTAGTCAAGAATCTAGCCGGACAGTTCGAAAAATTTGCCTTGGAGAAGATTCCGCGTGGAGACAATACTCAGGCCGACGCCTTGGCATCCTTAGCCTCGACCTCCGATCCAGACTTGAAAAGGATAATCCCCGTAGAATTTATCGAACATCCCAGTATCGACATCGACGAGCCCGAAGTTCTAATGACCATCATCACAGACGAGCCGAACGATAACGGTGTACTTGATGGAGATCAGCCCGCGGATATGGAAATCGAGGAAGATACGGAATACGGTTGCGACAAAGAGTGGCTCGCTCCGATCCGTGTATATATAGCCGATGGAGAAGTACCAGCAAATAAGTGGGCGGCTCGCAAACTGAAGGCTCAAGCAGCGCGATACATTCTGATACGCGACGCTGTATTCCGATGGAGGTTTTCAGGACCGTTGCTCGCGTGCGTAGAAGGAAAGAAGGCGAGAGAGATAATGAAAGAAGTTCATAGTGGATCATGTGGAAATCATTCCGGAGGACGAGCCTTGGCTATCAAAATCAAACGGCACGGCTATTTTTGGCCAACTATGATCAGTGACTGCGAAAAATACTCGCGGAAATGCGAAAAATGCCAGCGTCATGCTCCAACGATACACCAGCCGGCCGAGCTGTTGTCTTCCATCTCCGCACCATACCCATTCATGAGATGGTCGATGGATATTGTTGGGCCACTGCATAGATCAAAGCAGAAAAGGTTTCTGTTGGTTTTAACCGACTACTTTTCTAAATGGGTCGAGGCTGAATCCTACGCAAGTATAAAAGACGCGCAGGTTGAACAATTCATTTGGAAAAACATCATCTGTCGGCACGGTGTTCCTTATGAAATTGTCACGGACAATGGCTCGCAATTTATATCGGCTCGATTTCAGAACTTCTGCGACAAATGGAAGATCCGCCTTAGCAAGTCAACGCCTCGCTACCCGCAAGGGAATGGTCAAGCCGAGGCAACTAACAAGACGATTCTCGATGGGCTTAAAAAACGGCTCAACGCTAAAAAGGGCCGCTGGGCAGATGAACTAGAAGGAGTCCTTTGGTCTCATCGGACAACCCCGAGACGAGCCACCGGCGAAACGCCATTCGCACTTGTCTACGGAATGGAATGTGTCATTCCCCCCGAAGTGCATTTTCCCGGAGTACGCCGATGGTTGTTACCAGAACAAGCAGACTGCAACCATATGATGATGCTGGACGAGCTGGATTTGATCAACGAACGGCGCGACCAAGCACTTATCAGGATCCAGAACTATCAGCAATCCGCGGCTAAGTACTACAACTCTAATGTCCGAACCAGGAGATTCAGAACAGGAGACCTAGTTCTCAGAAAAGTGTTCCAAAACACCGCAGAGAGAAACGCTGGAAAACTGGGTGCGAATTGGGAAGGTCCTTACAAGATCACCGAAACAGTTCGCCCGGGAGCTTATCGGCTCGAAAACATGGCTGGCGAAGCAATACCAAAGCCATGGAACGTTATGCATCTCAAGAAATATTACCAATAAGGCGCGAGGCGCCATCACCCAGAACTACGCGTGACTTGATCCCCGCGAGGGGTACTTAGGCAGTTCACTTTCGAGTGGATTCAGTTGCCCCCCCCCAAAAAAAAAGGGGGGGGGGGGGGAGTGGGGTACGTGGTTATACACTCCCATTCAAATGCAACACGGTTCGCCGTTAAATGCATTTTATCTTCGCTAACACGGTTTACCGTTAACGCACTCTCAAAATCGATGTAACACGGTTCGCCGATAACATAAGTCGAACGGTGAATTTTCCGTCTGTAACGCGGCTCGCCGCTAAACACAACGATGAGTACAATTCGCATATCAATTCTCTTAAACGGTTCGCTGTTAACATCTCGATAAAAACTCATAAACTGTCCCGAGCCGAATGTTGTTGGCCGCAACATTCGATCATCTCAAACATCTTATTACACTCACGCGCGCGCTATACAAATGTGATCACCATCGTTTATTCCGACTCGTTAATCACTAATAGATGAGGACACGGCAAAAACTGGAATAAATCGATCAGAAACCCAACATAAACGCTTCGCAGCAACGTTGGTCTAATTTAATTCGTCGGTATTTCAACCCGCGGCTAATTGTTGGGGTTGTCCGCGGGAAAAATCGAAATAAGTTGACAAAAACCCAACATAAACGCTCCATAGCAACGTTGGTCTAATTTGTTATTCCAAACCGCAGCTCGCAAAACGAGGGTTCGCGGTAAACGGGGGTAAGTTGACCAAGCCCAATATATTAAACATTTCATGGAAAATATTGGTATAATACTAGGACACCTCGCAGACATATTTGTTTCGACTGGCAAACATTTCATCGAGCTAAAACGTTCCATCAGATAACGGTTCGATAAAAAGTATCCTAAAAAGTATGTGGATAAAGCCGTCCAGGCATTAAGTACAAAAATAAAACAAAAGCCATCAAGGCAGCATATAAAAATAAATTATTTGAGTTTAGTGAGAGGGGTTTGGTTCGACGATTCTTGAACGTCAGGTACGGATTTCCCGGCAACATCCTCCGGCCTCGAAACCGCCTCATTAACTTTATCAGGAACGCCCAGGATTTCGGCTGCGGCTTTCTCAGGAGCCTCCAGAGCTTGGCTCGATGCCTCCAGGATATCAGATGGGCCTTTCTCAACCAAACCTTCGGTTCTGGGAGGCGGTTCGCTAGCTTGAGCAGGATTCACTGGAACTTGGCTCATCGACTCCAGGGTCGCGCCAACCGGTCTTATCTCGGGAATCACCACCGGTCCGACTCCACTCTGAAATACAAGGGACTCTCTATTAGTACCCCATTGATCGACAATACCGAGACCAAGTCGGTCAAGCCGAGTAATAGTTTCGTCTCTAAGGTGTACCTCGGGCGGCTCGACAGGATTCGGAAAGGGAACGAGCTGACCGATTACGTTGGCTAACAGGGCATCAGCCTCTTCAGCGACCCCAGGATCCGAATCGATAAGCGCCTGGAGATCAGCGAGCTCAATGTCAAGATCCGGCGGATCATCGCCTCGCATGTCGTTGATCAGTTCGACGTTGCCTTCGGCCTGAGCGACGCGCACGGCTCGTTCATGCACTTTCTGGAGTCTCGTCAACTCAGACTTGATCGACTCGAGGAGCTTGGCGTACCGACTGTTCACTCGGCATTTCACTTTCCTAACCTCCGCCAGATAGTTGGCGTCCATGGCTCGCACTTTCTCGTTGAGCTCGCAGATTTTACCATGGAGAGCTTTCATTTTGATGGCATCGTCAACATTTTTGCCGGCCATCTTAGCTGCAGCCTCCCGGTGCTTGACTGATTCGTTCCGCTCCTTGGCCAACTCAGCCTCGAGCTTAGCCACCTTCTCCTCGGCTTGTTTGGTCTCTACGGCACGTGCCTTCGATTCGACTTCATGCAACCTCTTCAGATCGTTGGTATGCTTTTGAAGCTCTTCGAGAGCGGCTTGACCCGAGCGAGCCCTGGCTTCATAGCCTTCGACGACCCTGTTGAAAGACTCCGAAAACTAAAATAGAAATGAAAAGCGATTGAGTATATATACGCAAACCTTCCTCGGAAAATAAGCGAAGCGAAAAGGGAACTTACCAAATGTAGACGAGAGGCCGCCTCTTCATACGCTTCCCTCTCCAAAAGCGTGTCGGGAGGGGGAAGGCGAACCCCGGGGGTACTCCTGACGAGATAGTTCGCCGCCTCGCTCCTCTGAAGAGAGCGGACCCGAACAGGATCGACACAGGAACCGGAAGGAGCATCCCCTTTGGCTTTCTTGGGCGCGTTCTCCTCAAGCCCCTCAACCGCGGCTCTCTTCTTGCTCGTCATCTCAGATGGCTCGCTTGCCGACGGCTCGCCGATAGGGTTAGAAGTTTTCTTCCGCCTCCGGTTAAGGACTAAGGCGTCCTGGTCCCTCGATGTGTTCGAGCGAGCCGGAGAAGGAGGTCTAGGAGAATCTTTCCGCTTCGAAGCCTTGCTTTTCGCCAAGGCTTCCTGGGCCAGCTTGACCGCCTTCCCAACTTCCGTAGGCGGCCTATTACCAGGACCTTTCTTCTCCGGGCGGGGTTGCATTACCTTCTTACCCTCGGTTTTCGAGGGTACAGCTTCACGACGAGCCATCGGATCAACTCCGAGACGAGCTTCCTTTTCTCGTCGTTGCTCTTTGAGTAGCGCGCGTGCAGACTTTGGAGGCATTGTATTCGAGGGCTCGGGCCAATTGGGAACTTCCTCGTCCGAACTGTCCGAGGAGTCGAATGAATCGTAGGCTTGTTCGCGCGCCTTCTCCACTCGTTCGAGAGTAAAGTCTCGCTCCCAATTAACTTGCAGCTCGCAAGAACGGTCGAGGAATTCGACAAGATCCGGTGGGAATCGAAGCACCAATCGTCGATCTGCAAAACAAGAAGATCGAGCAACGTTAGATGACGGTTGGTGGGAATTTGAAATAGTAGTTTCTCTTCGGCTCGCACCGATTTCCTGCCAATTGTCCTTGATAAACTTCCTCCGTGTGTTCCCAACCGAAGCTTCATTTATCGGGACGAAGAAAAAATATTTCTCCCAGCCATCATCTTTGTTGGGGAAGCCGTCGATGATTTTCCGATTCTTCTTATTGGAGATATAGTAGCGAAGCGACTTCCCGCTGCGACGAAACTCCAGGAGATTCTGAAGGTGATGGATCCCGAGCGGAATGCCAATCTCATAACTCAGGACGATCAACCCAACCAGATGCCGCATGCCTCGGGGCAGCAGTTGACCGAATGCGAGCCCGTATTTCCCTAGGAAATGAAAAATCAGGCTCGGGACGGGAAACCACAGAAAAGTCTGGTAGAAATAGCTTTCATATAGCGTCAGGCATCCAGGCGGTGGATCATTGGCTCTCTGGTGGTTCGCTGGTAGGAGAAACTCAACTTCTTCGGATATGTTGAAGTAACGACGGAGCGATTCCAAAGATGTCTTGGTACAAAGCGTCGCTCCAGGGGGATTCTGAACTGACTTCTGCGAGGACCCCCTCGGGGCTCGCGTCGATTTGGCTCGCCTCCTTGCTCCCCGTGACGAACCGGCTCCAAATCGTGGCCGACTCGATACCTGAGCGAGAGGTGCAAACGGTCTGAGAATATCTCCGATCGCCCCGTCATCAAACGCCTGCTCAATTTTGATCGCCTCCCAATCGTATATCGGATCTAGCGATAATACGGCGCGATCCGATCGATCATGGGAAGGATCCGCTTCCATACGAGGAAGAGTTGGCTCGCCCATAGCCCCTTCATCAACGTCAGTTGGTTCGCGTGCCTCGTTAGAACCGTCACGCTGAGCAACCGGGGGCTCGCTCGCCAGTCGATCGATCTCAGCGTCCCCCATAGGCCGAACCGACCGACTTTTGACTTTTGATTGCGAGCCGCTAGAATCGTCGGATGTATCCGAAAACCAACGTCGACCCGAAGTCCCGGAATCGTTGGAATTGTATGAACGATCCTCGGAGTGATCTGGCCCAATGGAAGAGATACGACTGCCTGAAGACATTTGGCTCGGAAGGAGATGGATCAGAAAATTTGAAGATACGCCGGAGATATGTCTTATCACGGTGGCGCGAACGAATAACACGAAGAACTTTTTAAAAAAAAGAGGAGAGAAAGAGAGAACTACCTTTTGCTCGGTCGAGGAGAGAGAGGCAGAATGAGAAAAATGAGCCCCGGGCCTCGTATTTATAGAAGTTTTGGCGCGTGGGCGCGTCGGTTCGGGGAGATGAAACGGCGCGACCTAATCCACGCGCTGGCTCAGGAAGACGAAACGGCATGACCTAATTCCCGCCTAAACTTTAGGGCTTCCATTGAAAATTAGTGGGCCCGGAAACGTTTCGGATTCTAAGCCCATATATCGATAGAGCAACTCGACATCGTTTTATCAGGAGCAAACAGCGAGGCGACTCTCAGCGAGCCAAATATCTCGCGTCAAATATCGAGCCACCTCCATAGAAGAATCAAATGACAATGCCTTCTCACTTTCAACTTTTAGCTCGTCACTCTTACCCCTAAGACTAACGAGCTGGGGGCTAACTGTTGGGGTCGGATTCTACCCCGAGACATCATCATTTGGATCGGGCAAACGGAGGAAAACCGAACCGAACCGCACCGAACCGGGCCAAACCGGGCGTCAACCCGAAGGCCAGCCAGAAACTTCTCGATGGGCCGAACCAACATCCGACTGAGCGATTCGAGCCGAAGCCCATCAAAGACTTTCCTTAAACTGAAGTCGGCGCGAGCCAAGAATGAAAGTTTACATTTGTTCTGAAGTCGGCGCGAGCCAAAAAGGAAAGTTTACATTTCTGCGTAAAGTCGGTTGTAAAAGTCGGTTCCTATTCTCTTATAAATAGGAACCGATAGTCATTATTTGAGGCATCGCTTTACACATAGAAAAAGGCACACGCCACACATATTGTAGCTCGCATAACAGCTAATCAAATAACCATCATTTGGATCGATCCTTGTGTTTACTTACGAAATTCTCGGCTCTCCTTAAAAACACTAAAAGTATTGTAGTGCAGTTTCGGCTCGCACAATGGTCATCCTGATATCTTGGGAAATGATATTGGGTATCAGCAAGGGAATAGATTTCATGATATGGTTACAGATGCATTTCATGAAACTACACCTGCTCTTGCCAATAATCCTACGGAAGCAATTCTGGAAGAACCCAACATAGAAGCACAAAAGTTTTATGATATGTTAGATGCTGCAAATCAACCACTTTACGATGGGTGTAGAGAGGGACTTTCTAGACTGTCACTAGCAGCTAGGATGATGACAATTAAAAGTGAGGATAACAACAGCGAGAGTAACATGGATAAGTGAGCTGGACTATTTCAAGAGTATTTACCGGAAGATAATCTTTCTGCTGGTAATTACTATGAAATACAGAAGTTGGTTGCGGGTCTTGGGTTACCTTATGAAATGATTGATGTATGCATTGACAATTGCATGATTTTCTGGAAAGATGATGATAAGCTGCAGGAATGTCGATTTTGTGGGAAGCCGAGATACAAACCCACTATGGGAAGGAGGCGGGTCCCTTACCAACGTATGTGGTACTTGCCAATCACCGAAAGATTGAAACGGTTATACCAATCGGAAATGACGTCAGCGTCAATGAGATGGCATGCAGAACATTCCACACATCATGGAGAGATAACACATCCCTCAGATGCAAAGGCGTGGAAACACTTTCAGACGGTACATTCAAACTTTGCTAATGAGTCCAGGAATGTTTATCTTGGATTATGCACAGACGGATTTAGTCCATTTGGTATGTCAGGGAGACAATATTCGCTATGGCCCGTCATATTGACTCCATATAATCTTCCGCCTACAATGTGCATGCAGCGAGAATTTTTGTTCTTAACTATTTTAGTGCCAGGTCCAAAGCATCCGAAGCGATCCCTAGATGTATTTCTGCAACCTTTGATCGATGAGCTGAAACAACTGTGGTATTCAGGAGTCTGCACATTTGATTACTCGCAGCAACAAAACTTCAACATGCGCGCAGTATTATTGTGGACGATTAGTGACTTCCCAGCGTATGGAATGTTGTCGGGGTGGACTACGCACGGAAGACTATCGTGTCCACACTGTTTGAATAGGGCAGAAGCATTTCAGCTGAGGCATGGAAGAAAACCTTGTTGGTTTGATTGTCACCGTCGTTTTCTTCCTATCAATCACAAGTACCGAAAGAACAAGGTTTTATTTACGAAGAATAAAGCTGTCCGCGGTCCCCCTCCGGATTATCTTTTGGGACAGGATTTGCTTGATCAGATCGATTATTATGGTGGTGAGGAAACATGCAAACGTGGGGGCAATTGGCATTGTACTGCAAACATGCCTGACGGATATGGACAAGCACACAACTGGCACAAAAAAGTATATTCTGGGAACTCCCATATTGGAAGGATCACCTTTTGCGACATAATCTTGACGTTATGCATATCGAAAAGAATTTTTTTGATAACATCATGCATACCATTTTGAACGTCCAAGGGAAAAGTAAAGACAATATGAAATCGAGGCTGGACGTAGCAGAAATATGCAAAAGAAGCGAGTTGGAGATTACTAGAGACGGCAAACAGCCAATTCCGAGTTTTCGATTGTCTGCAGATGGGAAGAGAGCTCTATTTGATTGGGTGGCCTCAGATGTCAAATTTCCGGATGGATATGTTTCCAAATTCTCACGATGTATAGAGCGAGGACAAAAAATTTCTGGTATGAAGAGCCACGATTGCCATGTTTTCATGCAGCGACTACTACCGTTTGCGTTACAAGAGCTATTGCCGTCTCATGTCCACGAAGCAATTGCGGTAATAATTAAACAAGTATACATTTACATTTCGTTTAATTGAGTTTATGTACGTAATTAAATATATATGTTTGCTTAAGGAGATTATGTATGGTGTATATTATATTATAGGTATTGGGGCGTTTTTCCGAGATCTTTGCACGCGAACACTGACAGTAGACGGGGTAGAGAAGTTAAAAAAAAACATTGCTCTCTTGTTGTGTAACATGGAGAAAATCTTCCCTCCTTCATTCTTCGACGTGATGGAACACCTAACGGTACATTTGCCATATGAGGCGGATCTCGGGGGGCCTGTGCAATTCAGGTGGATGTATCTGTTTGAGCGTTTTATGGGACACTTGAAGGGAAAGGCTAAAAACCTTGCAAAAGTTGAGGGATCCATAGTACAAGGTTCATTGACAGAGGAAACATCTAACTTCGCGTCTTACTATTTTAGTCCAAATGTGAGAACGAGAAGAACCGCTACGAAACGATACGATGATGGAGGCGTTGCACCTGTTTATAGGCATGTTGTCCCCAGCATCTTCAAAGAAATAGGCAGACTTGCTGGAAAGTTGAAGGAAAAATCGTGGGACCATGAAGATTTGAGAGTGGCTCACAATTACATATTGCGTAATCTGGATGAAGTGCACCAATTTGAGAGGTAACATTAGATTATATATACGTTTACATATATATATATATATACTCGAGATGTTTGTGCAGCATATTTGATAATCTGATCCGCCAAACATACCATGGTTTACAAGAGCATGAGTATGAGTTTTACAAAGAACGTGACTTTGCTGGATGGTTAAAATACTATGTAAGTTCTCTTCAAATGAGTGATATATAAACTAAAACCTAACACTATAGCTAGGTTACATAATTAATGTACCATTTGTTTGTATATAGGTGAGAGAGGGCTGTCATCCGGAACAAATACCGCTGTGGCTGCATGAGATTGTGAACTCTCCAATAGGAAAGATCACTACAGCACCAATGTACTGTACTCGCGGGTACATTTTCCATACATACAAGCATGGCATGCGGAAGTCGACCGCAAATTATGGTATTCATGTCCCGGGGGAAATAGAATTCTATGGAGTTTTGCAAGAGATCATCGAGGTCACATACCCAGGAATTATCAACTTGAAATGTATTATATTCAAATGTGATTGGTATGATCCGACACCAGGTCGAGGGGTTCGGAGAAACGAGACGGTAGGTGTCACCGATGTAAATGCAAACCGAAAGTTTTCCAAGTTCGAGCCCCTCATCCTTGCATCGCAGGCAGAGCAAGTGTGTTTCATTCCTTATCCTCGAGTTAGGCAAAGACGGGAGACTTGGTTATCGGTCATAAAGGTCAATCCAAGAGGTTATGTGGTTGGTTTAGACGATGAAGTGGCCATGCAGCATGATAGAGTTGCAGAAGTTTCAAACCCGAGCGAATCCACAGAAAATATCATACACGTTAACCCCGAGAACAGAGAAGTTGAAGACGTCGTTGACGATTCAAGTGAAGATGGAGAAGCCGATGAATTCGAAGAGTCTGCGACTGATGAAGAAGAAAGAGAACACAGTGAAAACTCTTACGTATCTGAAAATGATGACGAAAATGAGGATATTCTTGAGTTTGATTAATTTTAAGGTTTTTCTTTGTATTTTCTTATGTGCTGTATGTTACATATATTGTCACTCCATCGCAAACTTTATACTTACAAGCCGACACAAAATTCATTTCAGTATAACAATTTGAGATTGCAGATGTCTTCTCTATGGTTCCCCACGCCGAGGCAGTTGATGACGGTGATTTTGAAGTCTTCTCTTCTCTTCTAGATTTGACGTCACCGGGTGGCTTTTTGTTCCAGCCGCCGTCACTGTTGTTTCCGCTATCCCCCTGATCGTTGCCGGTTCCCCAAGCTGCTTTGTTATCATTTCCCGGTTTGTCATTGGAGTCTAAACCCCAGCTAGACCAGTTTTCGACAGAGGACGAATCGGTGGAAGGCTTTCTAGTGTTTGAATATAGTATTTAAATCCACCCGTCATCATTCTTACCCCATGAAGATCCACCATCATCTTTCTTACCTCACAAAGATTCACCGTCATCCTTCTTACCCCATGCATGGGGTAAGTAGTATGACGGTGGATCTTCTTGAGGTAAGAAAGATGGTGGTGGATCTTCATGGGGCAGTAATGATGATTGTGGATTTAAATAATATATTCAAACACTAGAAAGCCTTCCACCGATTCGTCCTCTGTCGGAATCTGGTATAGCTGGGGTTCTAACTCCAAAGACAAACCGGGAAGTGATAACAAAGCAGCTTGGGTAACCGGCAACGATCAGGGGGATAGCGGAAACAACAATGGCCGTGGTTGGAACAAAAAGCCACCCGGGGACGTCAAATCTAGCGGCCAATTGCGATGGATTTGCGATGGAAAACAAAAAATTTTGTATCCATCGCAAATCCGTCGCAATGCAGCGATGGAATTGCGATGGAAGCTTAAATACTTAAAATTTCATCGCAAATCCATCGCAACCTTGCGACGACATTGCGATGGATACAAATTAATTTTTTATTCCATCGCAATTCCATCGCAAACTTGCGATGGAATTGCGATGGAATTTTAAATTTTTAAGTTTCCATCGCAATTCCGTCGCATATTTGCGACGGAATTGCGATGGAAACTTAAATATTTAGGGTTTAGGGTTTTCGCTGTTTCTTATAACAAGTGTTTTGTGTTTAGGGTATGTTTTTATGTGATGTATAATTCAAACTAAAAGCTTTCAAGTAAATAAAAAACATTTCTCTTCAACTAGGTACATATCAAGCTCACTAAAGCTTATGACGTATATAACATTACAAACGGTTTTGTGAAAACACATCAACCATGTACATATATATCTACGAATGTTCAATATCTAAATAAATATTCAAATTCATCTACTAATGAGCATAAATATTTCATACGTACAAACTTATTAGTCTGTTATCAAATCCCTAAACCCTAAAACCTTAACCCTAACTTTCCCTCGCAAATCCATCGCAAAATTGCGATTGATTTGCGATGGAATGGGACATTTTCATCGCAAATCCATCGCAATTTTGCGACGAATTTGCGATGGAATGGACCTAATTCGAAAACTATTAGGGTTTCCAATCATTCCATCGCAAACCCATCGCATTTTTTGCGATGGATTTGCGATGAACTAGCCCATTCCATCGCAAATCCATCGCAAATTTTAGGGTTTTCCAACATTTCCCTCGCAAAGCCATCGCAACGTTGCGATGGATTTGCGAGGGACATATATTTTCTATATAATCAGAGCGTCGGGTTTGAGCGAAGCTCAAACCGACCCCTTTCCCCGAAAAACCCGCAGCCTTCTCTCTTATTCTGCGACCCCGTCTCTCGCCGTGAAGCCCCCGTCGCCGTGAAGCCCCCGTCTCGCCGTCTGTCTTATTTCTCGTCTCTCGTCTCTCGACCCCGCCGCCGCCCCCGTCTCTCGCTCCAGCACACGCCGCCGCCGCCCCCGTCTCTCGCTCCAGCAGACGCCGCCGCCGCCGTCTCTCTCTCCAGCCGCTGCCGCCGTCTCTCTCTCCAGCCGCTGCCCCGTCTCTCTCTCCAGCCGCCGCCCCCGTTTCTCTCTCCAGCCGCCGCCCCGTTTCTCTCTCCAGCCGCCGCCCCCTCTCTCTCCAGCAGACGCCGCCGCCGAGTGGTTCTCCAGCCGTGAAGCCCTCCGCCGCAGATCCGCCGAGTCGTTCTCCAGCCGCCGCCGGTCGTCCGTTCCGCCGCCGTTCCACCGTTCCGCCGCAGGTCATCTTCTCCGCTTCCGCTCATACCGCCCATTTGGTAATTTTTCAGTTATTTTTTTCCCTGAATTTGGTAGATAATTTTTGGTTTAGTTAGATAATTGAATTAAAAATTTTAGAATTGTTAGATAAGTGATTCGATATTTTTATAATTGTTAGATAATTAAATCAAACTTTTAGAATTGTTACATAATTAAATCAAAATTTTTAGAATTGTTAGATAATTAAATTGAAATTTTTTGAATTGTTAGATAATTAAATTGAAATTTGTTGAATTTGTTAAGATTGTTGAGTTTTTTATAAATGAAATAAAATCTGATTAAATCATGGGTTAACTTTGAAATGATTTTGATTTTGTTAGATAACTAAATATAAATTTTGGGAATTGTTTGACAATTAAATCGAAATTTTTAGTTTTCACAAGTAATTTGTTCATGTGATTAGATTAGTTTTACAATTGTTTTAATTTCTAGAAACTAAAAATGTAACAATATTGTATTTTACTTTTTTAATTTATTGCAGATGGAGCAACAAAACACTTACCAGGAGTTCCTGAGTCAGGGAGGATCCGGGGGCCGTGCTGGTTCCGGGGTTCCCGTGGTGCTCGTTCCGTTCCCGTGAGGAGTCACGGGCACCCTGCTAGTAGCTCCCATGGTTCTACGGGACGGGAGCAGCAGCAGCGGGTACGGTCTCGGTCTCCTTCCCCACCACGTCAGCCAGCCGCAGTTGAGGCCGCGGTTGAGGCCGCTAGAGCCCAATTTTATGCGGCCATGAGGCAGATTTTAGAGGAGCCCGGTCATGATCTCCTCCCTCATCTTCATCCACACCGCCCACCGAGAACTTTATGGTATGTAATTTTTAATTTTTATTAGTTTTAATTTGGTTTTATTTTATATCTAACAATTCTAGAATGTCAAAGTGTATTGTTTTCTTTTTAAGGTTCTCTCATGATTCGTCCGTAGCTTCAGCAGTTACGGAAATCTTTGAAAAATATTACCAAGATCCTTTTGCCCGGTGGAAGGATGTGAAGGAACCCGCTCTTCAACGTTGGTTCTCTACTTTTGCTGTAAGTGTTTCTGGTATTTTTTAATTAATTTTTAAAAATATTTTCTTATTCATGATCACTAACATTATATTATTGTTTTTAGATTTTTTTTTTCAAGCGCAAGTATCACTGGGACTCTGGCATTACCGAGAGGGTTTACCAAGAGTTCTGCGCCAAAGTCCACGATCGGTTACCCGATATGGTACATCGATGGAAGAAGTCGTGGTTGGCGAAGGGTGATGCTGCCAAGCCACTTCACTTTGATCAGAATGTGTGGGATGCCTTGGTTGCTTACTGGTTGGATCCCGATCACCAGAAACGGAGTGACAACAGTAAGTCTGCTCGAGGGAAGAGCAAAAATTCTAAACATCGATCCGGCCGAACTTCTTACGTAGCCCGCGGCCGAATGCTTGTAAGTTTTTTTCTATTTATTTTTTAACAATATTTTTTGTACCATTTATAATTCTTATCGTTATAATGAAATCAAAAATTATTTTATAGGCCGAGGAACAAGGGGAATCAGAGACGGATTTGCTGGCAGTTCTCGCGTATGCCAAACGGAATCCGGATGGCACTTTCCTGGATGACGATTCTGAGGAGCTCTACAACGACGTTAACTCAAAACTACAAGAGTTGACTCAGAATGATGATCCCGACAGCGTCGCTTCTGGTACTTCCGTGGCCGTGAAGAACAAGGTTTTTGTTCAGGTAAACTTGTATCTTTTTTTAGTTTAAATTATTTTTATTCTTATGTATATTGTTGCCTTTTTAATTTCAATGTTTTTTTTTGGTTTTTCAGTCCGCTCCCCGTAGAAAGGGGAAGATTTGGGGGGTTGGTTCTCTTCAATCCCAAATCGATCTTGGGAGCGGATATGTTTGCGGTTCCGCTTCGAGTCAGTTCCCGGATCCGAACGAGGTTGCAGTGTTGAAGGAGGAATTGACTGCAACAAAGACGGAATTGACTACAACGAAGACGAAGGTTGCGGCGTTCGAAGAGATGTTCAACTACTTGGGCAACTCGGATCCGAAGCTCAAGGAGATTATGAGCCGTTTGCGTCAAACCCAGCAGCAACCCGAGGGCGGAAACAGCGGAACCGGCGGATCGGGTGACGACGGACCTAGTGGACCATCCGTCGATTTTTAGTTTTTCTTTTTATTGTTTTTTTGTGAATTTGATGAATATTTTATTTTAATGATATTTCATTAAAATTAAATTAAATTTAATTATGATTTTCAAATTTTTTTAATTTATTTATTTATTTTAAAAAAACAATTTCATAATTAAAAAAATGAAAATAAAAAATTAAAAACTTGCGACGGAAAAGAATCCATCGCAAGTTTGCGACGGATTCAGTGCCGTCGCAAGTGTGCGATGGATTGATTCCGTCGCAAACTTGCGATGGATTCTTTTCCGTCGCAAGTTAATGCCGTCGCAAGTTTGCGATGGATTCTTTTCCGTCGCAAACTTGCGACGGAATCAATTCCGTCGCACGGTTGCGACGGATTGCGATGGACCGTCTTCCGTCGCAAACTTGCGATGGATTGCGACGGAGTTATATCCATCGCAAGTTTGCGACGGACTAAAATCTCTCGCAAACCCATCGCTAAATTGCGACTGAATAAATATGGCCGTAAATCAGTCGCAAATTTGCGATGGAAATAATTCCATCGCAAAATTGCGACGGAGGAGCTTCTGTCGCAAATTTGCGACGGAGTTGCGACGGAAATGTCATTGCGAAGAACAAGTTGCGACGGAAAGTTTTGTCTCGCAATTCCGTCGCAAATCGTTATTTGCGACGGAATTGCGACGGGAATTTCCGTCGCAAATGGCCTATATTTCTTGTAGTGTTAGTTTTATTTATTTATTTGTCATATATATATATATATATATATATTCTACTTGCAAAATCATTGAAATATTAATTGGAGAGAAACTACAAATGTTATGAGAACTTGTGTTTGGCCACAGAGCGATATATATTTGGTTGGAAAGAAACTCATAATGGTTGTTTTTCATAAATTTTGTCTCATTCTTAAAGAGTTGTTGAATTCTGTTTTATACTATTACCCTATATAT
Source organism: Erythrophleum ivorense (assembly GCA_026724425.1). Classification (NCBI taxonomy): domain Eukaryota; kingdom Viridiplantae; phylum Streptophyta; class Magnoliopsida; order Fabales; family Fabaceae; genus Erythrophleum; species Erythrophleum ivorense. The sequence continues at coordinate 120,152 of JAIUCV010000329.1, forward strand.
ATGACCACGTTGAGTTCGACTATTTAATGAGCTTTCTGATTGAGAGAGAAATTGCGTTATTAATTTTGTTTTCATTTTCTTACTGCAAGAAAAAACTAACAAGCCATAATCATTTTTTTCTCTCTCACTATTATATGGTTGGAATACGAATCAAGGTGTGGAATATCAACTTTTACCCTTAGGTGAAATAACATTACCCCATCAAGAAGACTGATTGATATTTTAATCTAGAGTAATTTTTATTACCTTTATCCGAACGCTTCGAATTATTCAGATCGGATATAAAATGATACCTAATCCGTAATACTGAGGCCTAATCATAGGAATGAAAAGAGGTTTATTTGTAAAAGCGAATAGGTTTATTTGTAAAAGGGAAAAGCTTATCTTAATATTATTTTTTTTTAAAGACGAAAAGCCCAAAGGCTAAACCCAGAAATCGATTTGATACATATTCCATGTTATTTGATTAATTAATTTAATCGAACATTTCTTCTCAACTCTGAAGTGCCCAACCAACCCTCTTCTCTCTTTGTCTGATTTTCCTTATCGCTTTCACAAACCCTTTCTTCCTCTTCCTCTTCCTCTTCCTCTTCCTCTGTAATCTCTGTGAAACCAGAAATGACTTCTTCATTAGTAACCTCAAGCTTAAAGTCTTTAGCCATGGCGGAATCATCATCGTCGACCCTTTTCTCTCTTCCTTCAATCTTCAACATCTCTTCCTCCAAACCTCGCCGCTCCAGTTTTCCCCTTCTTACACGACCCACTAACCTCCCTCTCTCTCTCAAATCAAGAACTCACCATAATTTATCTCCTCTCGTTACCTTTGTTTCCCAAACTTCGGATTATGCGGAGGAAGAAGGTGAAGATGCTTCCGTGGCCATTGAGGAAGCCAAGCTGTGGGATGGAGAAGAAGACACGAGTGGGACTGAAGAAGACGGTGGTGGGTTTCAAGAGCCACCGGAAGAGGCTAAACTGTTCGTCGGAAACTTGCCGTACGATGTTGATAGCAAGGCTTTGGCTATGCTCTTTGAGCAAGCTGGTACAGTTGAGATTTCAGAGGTATAAGTTCTTCTTAATTTCGGTTTATGTAAATCTCGTTTTTTTGAACATTGAATCCAAATAGTGGAACTAATGTCTTCTTTAGCGTTGCTACTTCTTGTTCTTGAGAAAGTTTTCAAATTTCTGTTATGTGAATCTCATTTCTTAAATTGAATCCAAATGGTTGAGAATCGTTGAACTAATGGCTTCTGTAGCGTTGTCTAAGTTTAATGTCTTAAATTCATATATTGTTTTGTCCTAAAGGATGTTTTGTTATGCCTTTTGGTTAAATGGTGTTTTCTTTATTGGGATCTGATGGTGCAGGTTATATACAATAGAGACACCGACCAGAGTCGCGGATTCGGTTTTGTAACAATGAGTACCGTTGAGGATGCAGAGAAAGCTGTTGAGAAATTCAACCGCTATGTAAGCCAATTTTAAAAACTTTCTTCTTGTTTCTCACTTGTGAGCCATTTGGATATTAGTTAAGATGTTTTAAACATGGACCGGTTTGTTTGATTAACTTCTACATCAGGAAGTGAATGGGAGGCTTTTGACTGTGAACAGAGCAGCTCCTAGAGGATCAAGACCAGAACGCGAACCTCGTGTATACGAATCTGCGTTTAGGATCTATGTTGGGAACCTGCCATGGGATGTAGACAATGCTCGTCTAGAACAAGTGTTTAGCGAGCACGGGAAAGTAGTCGAAGCTCGAGTGGTTTACGACAGAGAGACAGGTCGTTCAAGAGGGTTTGGGTTTGTTACAATGTCAAACGAAACCGAAGTTAATGACGCCGTTGCTGCTCTTGATGGACAGGTTAAAAAACAAAAAAAAACATTCTCTGACTACAGAATCTGTTACCTTTTCTTCTCATTGTATTGCTTCTTTTGCTCTCTTTGTTTGCAGAATTTGGAAGGCAGAGCAATTAGAGTGAGCGTTGCTGAGGAACGACCAAGGCGTGGATTTTGAAATCTGAAATGCTTCTCTCTTTCATTTTCCTTAGCATTCATAAACATCTTTTCTTTATTACTTCTCATCAAACCATATTATCAGACATATACACAACCCTTCTATATCTATCTACACTAAGACGTGGGAAAAGAAGAGTTTGTTGTTTTCTTGTTTCTTCTTCAAAAGCCTCCCATCTGTTCTTCACGGCTAGTAAGAGGCACGTACCTTACCGAGGTTTCGGTGTGTAGCTTAACGGAACCATCCTCGCTTTTATCGATCACCTTCAGCTCTTGAAAATAAGTTCCTACCGGAATCACCATCCGCCCGCCGGGTTTTAGCTGGTCCAAAAGCGCCTGAGGGACTTCTGATGCCGCTGCTCCTACATGTATCGCATCGTAAGGCGCAAACTCTTGCCAACCTTTTCTTCCATCTGTCATAATAAGAGAAAAGCTCTCAAGTCTTTCACTATGTATCCATGAGGCTGAAACATACAATGTGTGTGTACATACTACATAGTACATACTAGGCCTGAGATTTTTACCCGAAACCCAAACTCTACCCCGAAAAACCCGAACTGAACCTGAACCGAAATTTAAAAATACTCGATAGATATCTATAAACTCGAAAGCCGAAAAAACTCTGGAAAATAAAAAACCTGAATTTAGCCGAACCAAAACATCGGGTTCATGTACAACCCGGAAACCGACCCGAACTCGAACCGAAATTCAAAAAAACATTAAGGGTTTCTAGATATCTAAACCCGAAAACCCAAAAACGAGGCCTAGTACATACCACCAACATGTAAAGAGAGAGATCCTTTCTTAAGCAAAGAACCCGCGACACTCTTTTCGATATTCATGATCGACATATCAACTAGCTGAGGGATATGATCAACGCCAACGACGCGGCCTTGGGGTCCAACCATGAGAGCAAAACAGCCAGTTAAGTAACCGGTTCCTACAAAGACGATGAACCTGATTGATTGATATCCCAAAAAAAATTCAAAAACCTTCATGATGAGTACTTGTTGCAAAGAACCTGAACCAACGTCCAAAGCGCGCATCCCGGGCTTAAGCTTATCTTCCAAGAGCTGCAAGCACGTGGCGTGCATATGCGGCGCGGAGATTGTGGCATTGTAACCTATGGGAACGGGAGTATCTGCATAAGCTGAAGATCCGACTGGTACAAACAGACCTCTATCTAATGCCTCCATGACTTGAGCTACTTTCTTCGATGATATCACACCGAATCGCTTCAGAGTCTCCACCATTGATTTCTTCCCACTCGATCCAGACTGCTAACAATTCATAGATATGCTAAATTCTTAGAATCGAATACAGTTACAAATTTGATACCTCTGGCGAAACTGAATAATCAAATTACTAAACTGAAGCAGAGGTTCATGGCGAAAGAGGAGGGAAATTAGCGAACCTCCATGCGGAAGAAAGGAAAACGGAAGGCGGTGAAGAGAGAGAGATTGAGAAACGGAGCAGAACCGTGGCGGTGGTGGAGAGGTGTGAAGGTTAAAGAGACGAGTCTGCGTGGCGCACAATAGTACTGGTGACCATATGCTGTTGTTAGTGTTGGGTATAAAACCTGAGCTCGCATTTTTTTCGAATTATTATTCTAGTTTCTTCTTTCAAGATCTTCTTGTTCTCTAGACCCTGGATTCATTTGTTGCCATCTGTCTCTCTAATGACGTGTGATAACAATGTGAATAGGCTTTTATGGGCCCAATACGGTGAGATTTATCATATTCACCCAAGAACAATCATTAATTATTAATTATTTATTTAAATGTTGAATTGGTTTGGTTTAATTAATTATTTATGATTTTATAATTAATTAAGATTATTGTTTAAATATGAAAATTATTTAATAATTATTTGGAAATATTTTAAATATGAGAAAAATATTTAATAATTGTGGAATTAATTAAACAGTTCTAATTGTCTAGAAATTTCTAATTGTCTAGAAATGACGTAATTGGCCTGTAGACAGAATGATCGTCTTACTATTAAGTATTTGTGCTCTTTTCTTGTGATGCAGGTAAAAGTAAAGTGTGATAGCGTAATCAAAGCCGAAGATGATGATAGGGTTTATTGTTTCGTTGAACTGTTTAAGTTGTTAAACTTATTTAATCAATTTACTTACTTCCGCTGAATATTGTTGATTTGATTATTATTTATTTATTGGTTTTAAGATTTCCGCTAGTGTTGATTTAATTATAAAAAATAAAAAAAAAGCTTGGTTGTTTCATTTTGGTATCAAAGCCTAGACGGTTTTAGGACTGTTAGAAATTGATAGTTTAGTATCATCCTCTTCGGGTTTCAGGAGATTCCGCGGTGAGTTGTTTATGTTGTTTAGTTTTGTGTTGAGTATCTCACCTCTTGTTTCGTACAGTGAGATGGACGGAGTTGCTAGAGGTCGTGGTAGAGGCCGCGATATGGGCTTTGGCACAGGCCGCGGAGGCCGGGGTCGTGGAGTACCAGTGGAGTCGGACGAGAGTGTAGCGCCAAGTGTGACGACTGCATCGGTGACCCAGTCTGTTTCTTTGGCGGGTGAGGCCGGTTTGGCGCAGGAGTTGGGGCGGGCCTAGGTGCGGGTGCTGCTCCGGCTCAGGGTCGAGATGACCTAGTTGTGGGGTTGCTGACACAGTTTCTGGCACGTTTTCCGCCAGTGGTTCCGCAGCAGGCGCCGGGTGTTCCTCCGATGGCCGGAGCACCGCAGGGTGCGGCAGTGTTTGAGCAGCAGGGTGCAGCGGTTGTTGGTCAACCGGGAGCGGCTTTTGTTGGGCAGCATGGGGCTGCGGTGGTTGGGCATACGCCTAATCTAGAGATGATGGGGCAGATGCAGCGTATTGGGACGCCTTTCTTCGAGGGCGGGGTTGTTCCAGAGGAGGCCGACGAGTGGAGATCGAGACTGGAGCGGAATTTCTGGTCTATCAGGTGTCCAGTAGAGTACCAGGTGGAGTTAGCAGTCCACTATCTGAGTGGTGACGCGCATTTGTGGTGGCGGGCCGTTCAGGGGAGGAGAGCTGTTTGGACTTGGGGCGAGTTCGTGGCGGAGTTTGACGCCAAGTACTTCCCTCAGGAGGCTCGGGATCGACTTCAGCTGCGGTTCATTGCGTTGACGCAGGGAGACCGTTCGGTGCGTGAGTACGATGCCGAGTTTGATAGGCTAGTGGTGCATACCGGTCTCGGGATAGGCGGTGAGCGCGAGATTTTGCAGAGGTTCCTTCAGGAGTTTCACCCGAATATCAGGACTTCGTGCAGAGGTCGTATGTATACCACGAGAGCAGACTTAGTGGAGCTGGCAGCTTCGATTGAGGAGGACCTTCGTGAGCAAGTTGGTCCGGTAACGGTGCCGTCTGTAGTTGCTCCTGCTATCCAGCCTCGGAGTCAGCAGCAGCAGTCGCAGCAGCGCCGAGGTTCGAATGTTGGTTCTGGTTCTGGCAAGGGCGGCAACCCTGCGCAGGGTCAAAAGAGGAATCGGGAGGATGTTTTTTTCGGTATCCGTTTTCCTCGTGGAGCGTGTTACGGGTGCGGGAGCATGGAGCACCGTGTGTCTAGCTGTCCCAAGAAGGAGGTGCCTCGGGATACTAGAGTGTGTTTCCATTGCGATGATCCGAGACATATCAGGCCAATGTGTCTCAAGATGCAGGGTTTGGCAGTTGCGGCGGTTCAGCCATTAGCGGCTCGACCAATGACTAAGATTGCAGTGGTTCAGCTAGTGGGTCAGCTTGGGCCGGGGCCGCGGGCTATTCTTCGACAGAGGTCGGTCAGAGGAGTCAGACCAGGCAGATCACAGGTAAAATTTATTGAGTCAGACTTCGTAATTTCCTTAAGCTTAAATTGCGGTTGTTGTTTGTTTGCGATATTTTGCCTGTGATGGGATTAGCAGGGTCTCATAGTTTTAAATGTGTAGGGACCTTGTTAGTAGGTGGCATTGAGTCACACGTTTTGTTCGATTCTGGAGCATCTAACTGCATCATTACTCCGGAGCGGGCCGAAAGTAGTGTCATACGGAGCAGCGCGGATGAGCGTTCGGGCATGGTCAAGGTGGCTGGAGGCAGATTCCTGGCTACTTCGGGCCGTGCTAGAGGCGTCGATATTCAGATTGTCGGGCAGTCGATGCCAGCAGATTTGGTTATTAGTCCGGTGGAGTTGTACGACGTCATTTTGGGGATGGACTGGTTATCTTACTATCGGGTTCATCTAGATTGCTAGAGAGGCAGAGTGGTCTTTGAGCGTGAGGGCGGGAGGTTATTGTTTCAGGGCGTAAGATCGACTTCCGGGAGTATAGTGATCTCGGCGATTCAGGCAGAGCAGATGGTTGAGCGAGGCTGTGAGGCCTATTTGGCGACGATCACTATGGCAGAGTCCAGTAGCGAGGTCGTTTTTGAGGATACTCGGGTTGTTCGGGAGTTTCCGGAGGTATTTCAGTCGTTAACGGGGTTGCCACCATCTCGGTCAGACCCTTTCACGATTGAGTTAGAGCCGGGAACAGCGCCGATATCCAAGACGCCTTACAGGATGGCTCCAGCAGAGTTGGCAGAGCTGAAGAAGTAGATAGAGGACCTTTAGAGCAAAGGGTTCATTCGACCGAGTGTTTCACCGTGGGGAGCACCAGTTCTGTTTGTGAAGAAGAAGGATGGGAGTTTCCGGCTGTGTATCGATTACCGGGGACTCAACCGAGTTACTGTGAAGAACATGGGTGCTACTTTGTTCTCCAAGATAGACTTGGTATCGGGTTATCATCAGATTCTGATAGACGAGGCGGATATCCGCAAGACTGCTTTCAGGACGAGGTATGGGCATTTTGAGCTTGTAGTCATGCCCTTTGGTTTGACGAATGCGCCAGCAACATTCATGAGGTTGATGAACGACGTATTCAGGGAGTATTTGGATGTGTTCATCGTCATCTTCATTGACGATATTTTGGTGTATTCAAGGAGTCCTAAAGAGCATGAGACTCATTTGAGGTTGGTTCTGGAGAAGCTTCGAGAGCATAAGCTGTATGCTAAGTTGAGCAAGTACAGTTTCTGGCAGCGAGAGATGGGATTTCTCGGACACATTGTTTCTGCAGAGGGAGTTTCTGTAGATCTGGCAAAGATTGAGGCCATCAGGGATTGGCCTAGACTGAATAGTACTACTGAGATCAGGATTTTTCTTGGGCTAGCAGGTTATTACCGGAGGTTCGTCAAGGGCTTTGCGAGTATGGCGCAGCCGATGACGAAGTTGACCGGGAAGGATGTCCCTTTTGTTTGGTCGCCAGAGTGGGAGGAGAGCTTTGGGAAGTTCAAGGAGATGTTGACTAGTACATCTGTTTTGGCGTTACCCGAGCCAGGGAAGCCTTATGCGGTGTATACTGATGCCTCAGGAGTTGGTCTGGGTTGTGTACTGATGCAGGAGGGCAAAGTTATTGCTTACGCTTCGAGGCAGTGCAGTGAGCGTAACCGTCCTACACATGATCTTGAGTTGGGAGCGGTGGTCTTTGCACCTAAGATCTGGAGGTCTTATTTGTATGGTGGTTCATTACATATCTATACTGACCATAAGAGTTGCAGCACATTTTCAATCAGCCATTGCTGAACATGAGACAAATGCGCTGGGTTGAGTTTTTGGCAGATTATGACGTGGAGATTATCTATCATCCAGGCAAGGCTAACCTAGTGGCGGATGCTTTGAGTCGACGGAGGTGTGATTCGGCTTTAGAGCAGGACATGGAGGCATTGGTGAGCGAGATTAGCACTTTACACCTTTGTGCTATTTCGCAGGAGCATTTGGGCTTAGAGGCAGTTGATAAGGCAGATTTGCTGAGCAGGATCAGAGTACCGACATCTGATTGATGCATCACGAGTACCGAGTTTTGAGTATCAGGTATCTGAGAATGGGACTATTCTGGTTCGTGGTCGGGTTTGTGTACCCAAGGTGGAGGAGTTGAGACAGCAGATTCTGAGAGAGGCTCATTAGAGCAAGTTTTTGATTCATCCAGGAGCGACCAAGATGTACCATGACCTCAAGAGGTATTATCATTGGGTCGGGATGAAGAGAGATGTGGCTGATTGGGTTGCGAGGTGCAACACGTGTTCTTTGGTGAAGGCTGAGCATCAGGTTCCGGGTGGTCTTCTGCAGAACTTACCCATTCCAGAGTGGAAGTGGGACAGGATCACTATGGACTTTGTTGTGGGATTACCTATCTCACGGACGCATGATGCTATTGTGGATCGGTTGACCAAGTCAGCACATTTCTTGGCCATCAAGAAGACAGATGGAGCAGCTGTTTTGGCTAGGAAGTTTGTGCGAGAAATTGTGAGGCTGCATGGAGTGCCGGCCAGTATTGTGTCGGATAGAGATCCGCAATTTGCCTCAGAGTTTTGGAGGGCATTTCAGACCGAGATTGGCACTAAGGTGCATATAAGTACAACTTATCATCCACAGACAGATGGGCAGTCAGAGAGGACTATTCAGACTTTGGAGGATCTGCTAAGGATGTGTGTGCTAGATTGGGGTGGTCATTGTGCAGATCACTTGAACTTGGTTGAGTTTGCCTACAACAACAGTTTCCAGGCGAGTATTGGCATGGCTCCTTTTGAGGCTTTGTATGGGAGGCCATGTAGGACACCCTTATGCTGGACCCAAGTGGGAGAGCGCAACATTTATGGAGCTACTTATGTTCAGGAGACGACAGAGAAGGTTTGTGTTGTGAGGCTGAACATGAAGGAAGCTCATGATAGACAGAAGAGTTACGCAGATAGACGCAGACGAGAGCTTGAGTTTCAGGTGGGAGATAGAGTGTATCTCAAGATGGCTATGTTGAGGGGGTCCTAACAGATTTATAGCAGAGAACAAGCTGAGTCCGCGTTTTATGGGTTCGTTTCCAGTAGTGGAGCGAGTTGGGCCATTGGCGTACAGGTTGGAGTTACCTCCTATTATGAGAGCCTTTCACAAGGTATTTCATGTGTCGATGTTGAGGAAGTGTCTTCATCCTTCTGAGGACCTAGTGGCTAAGATTCCAGAGGATCTTAGGCCAGATATGACAGTTTCGGCAGTTCCTGTGAGGATCCTTGAGAGGAGAGACAAGATTCTGCGGAACAAGAGGATACCGTTGTTGAGAGTTTTGTGGACTTGTAGTGGTATATAGGAGGAGACTTGGGAGCCAGAGGCGAAGATGAAGTTGAAGTTCAGGAAGTGGTTCGACAAGCAGGTCGCGGAGTGAGCTTCTTTTGTCTTCGTGGTCCCAGATGTTAGTTCTTTTATCGGTTTTTGTTGTTGTTAGCTTCGAGCTTTGGCTTTGTTGTATTTTCGTTTTCGTTGTAACGATATACATTTTGGAGATTTATGAGATGGAGTTTTCCTCATTGTCTGTGTTATTTAATGTTTTTTCGGATGTTACACGTGTCGACCAGTTGGGTCGCGAGACAGTTTTAATCTTATGGTTATAGACGTTTAAGAATTTTCTCTAAGGGCTGCGGTCCTGAATAACTCATTACATTTTTGGAGACGTTTGTTCTCTGGCAGACTTACCTGAGTGTCGTGGCTTCAGTGTGGGTGGCTTATCCGAGTGTCGTGGCTTCGGTATAAGCGATGGCAGGCCCATCTGGGAGGCTGTGGCCCTAGTTTGGGTAGTTGCAGACTTGTTTGGGAGCCGTGGCCCCAATATAAGTAGTCTAGTTTAAACTTATTTGGGAGTCGTGGCCCCAATATAAGTGTTTTGGATAATGAGTTAAGAGAGAGATGTCTTGAAACGTACGTATAACATGGGATTGAATGTGAGTCTCGGGGATTAGGTGAGGATCCCCAGTGTTGTGGCCTTGCGAGGTCGGGTTTTGGTCTTAATAGACGTGTTGCGTTGGGATTCGAAGTCGAATCCAGTTAGTGGGGGAGAGTTGTAACATCCGTAAACCAAGGAATTGTGATTTTCACCTAGTGTCGGTTGACATCGGTCCGAAATCCAATTTCCGGTTTGATTTAAGTGTGGTTTGGCCAGGTTGGGGAAAAGGGAAGCTCTAGGTCGCGAATAAAAGAGAAGGAACAGTCTCTTTTCACGTTTTTCGAGACAAAAAAGGAGACAGAGAAAGAGCTGTTAGTTTTTGGGAGTTTTGGACAGTTTCTGAGGCTGATTCTTGCTGTTTCCACTCCCTTTCTCCGTTTCAATACGTTCTAGAGGTGAGTGCGTGACAGTAGGCCCGTAATTCTCTAGATCTGTGGTTGTGTGTTTTATTGGTTGAGTTATTATGATGTTCATATTGATTTTCGTGGTTTCTCGTGATATGTGGTGTGATTTGGTGATGATTGTCTGTTCTGTGCAAAATCGTCGAGTTGGGATTCTTCCCTGCGTGCCGGTGTCGAGCGACACCAAGCTGGTGTCGGCCGACACCAAGTGGTCGAGTGTCGACCGATATCAAGTGGGTGTCGCTCGACACTGGCCGGTTCAATGTCGGTTTAATTCGATTGTAATTAGAATTTTATGGTTAATTCAGTTAAATGGTTTTAATTGATTTAAATGGTGAATTGGTTTGGTTTAATTAATTATTTATTGTTTATAATTAATTAAGATTATTGTTTAATTATGAGAATTATTTAATAATTATTTGGGAATGTTTTAAATATGGGAAAATATTTAATAATTGTGGAATTAATTAAACGACTTTAATTGTCTAGAAATGACGTAATTGGCCTGTAGGCAGAATGATCGTCTCACTAAGTATTTGTGATAATACTTACGCATCTCTTTTCCTATGATGCATGTAAAAGTAAAGTGTGATCTCGGAATCAAGGCCGAAGAAGAGGATGATAGGGTTTATTGTTTTGTTGAACTGTTTAAGTTGTTAAACTTATTTAATCAATTTACTTACTTCCGCTGAATATTGTTGACTTGATTATTATTTATTTATTGGTTTTAAGACTTCCGTTAGTGTTGATTTAATTATATATATAAAAAAAAAAGTTTGGTTGTTTCATATACTCCCTTTATCTTAGTGGAGTTTTAGAACTAAAATTGTTTAAATTCAGTTTTCAAATATCAATGCAACTTTTACTAATATACTAGGTTTTTAATCCGCGTTATGCGCGGGTCTATATTAATATTTTTATTTAATCCATTAAAATTATCAAATCATAATAAATTATAGATTTTATTAAGAAAAATAATAATAAACCAATTAAAAGAGAGAAAATGTAGGTTACATTTGCATTTGACCTCAATTCACATATTTTTTTGCAACTATCCCTTGATTTTACCTAATTAAAATACCAATTTCTTTAATTTAGATAATTAGTATTGGTCCTTTATCCTAGTCGGCCAGAAGACCTCGTGCTTCTTGAGTTTGAGTGCTAATGATCGTCCGCCGGAGTGGTTGCCGAGTTCTCCTTCATGCAGATCGCTCATTGCATTTTGTGCTTCGGTCTCATTGCAGCATCGAAATATAACTTTGTTCGCTGTTCAGCGAAAAAGTTCACCGTCGTGCAAATAGTGAGCGGCTTTGCGTCGTAGGCGCGTGCTGCCCATCGGTTTGACGGAACGGTTCCATTGATGAGGTATTCACGGAACTGATCTTGCCATGACTAGATTTCCGGGGACTCGGGGTCTTCGGGAGCAGCAGCTGGTTCTATTTCGGTGACATCGTCGAGTGCCCTGTTGCAGGTTCCATGTGGGAGGATTATAATTGGTGCATCGATCGTCTCGATCGGTATTGTTCGTCGTAGAGCCGAGTCGGTTGTTGTAGCGAGATTAGCAAGGGCGTCGGCCGATGCGTTTTCGGCACGCGGAATTTTAGTTAACTCGAACGAAGAGAAGGTCTTGGCGAGCTCTTGGACTTGCTTCAGATAAGCATCCATTCGTTCGTTATTTGCCTCGTATTCGCCGCTATATTGATTAGCAACGAGCTGAGAATCGCAAAAAGCCTGAATACTTTTAGCCCCCACCCCTTGTGCGAGTCGAAGGCCGGCGATGGTTGCCTCATATTCGGCTTCGTTGTTGGATGCGTGGAAGGCGAGCTTGATATACTGTTCCAAGATTTCGCTAGTTGGTGATGCGAGTCGAATGTCGAGTCCAACCCCCTTCTTTGAGGATCCACCTTCGATGTGGAGACTCCATTTAGACTCATGAGTTTCCTTGGGTTCTTCGAGCTCGAGAGGGATTTCTACCAAAAAGTCGGCGAGGACTTGAGACTTGGCACATGTTTGGCTCCTCTATTCGATGTCCACCGCCCACTTAGCCATTCGGCCAGAGACGATGGGGCTATGCAGAATGGTTCGGATCGGCTGTCCGGTTAAAATGACGATCGGATGTGATTAGAAGTGAGGTCGAAGCTTCCGAGCCGAGATGACAATGGCGAGAGCCAACTTTTCGAGGGCTGGGTATCGTGTTTCGGCTCCATCGAGTGTCCTACTGACGTAGAAAATTGGCCTCTGTTTCGCCGTCTTCTGGTTTGGCAAGGATCGGCGGTGTCGTTAGGTATGTCTTCAGTAGTTGGTAGAAGGGGAAGCATTTATCCGTGGATCTCGAGATGAAACGGTTAAGTGCCACAATTATGCCCGTGAGCCTTTGAACGTCTTTTGGTATTTTGGGCGAAGGGAGATCCATGAATACGCGAACTTGCCATTGGTTGGCTTCAATCCTGCATTGAGTGAAAATGTATCCCTGAAATTCACCGGACGTTATGGCGAAAATGCACTTACCCGGATTCAACTTAATGCCATATTAGTCGAGGATACGAAAACATTCGCGGAGATGCTTCACATGGTCGACAGCGACTGCTGATTTGACGAGCATGTCGTCGATATAAACTTCCATACTTTTGCCAAGTTCATTGGCGAACATCTTGTTGACGAGGCGTTGATAGGTGGCTCCCGCGTTTTTGAGGCCAAAGGGCATGACTTTGTAGCAATAAGTCCCTCGATCTGTTATGAAAGCGGTCTTCTCTCTGTCGTCGGGAAGCATGAAGATCTGATTGTATCCCGAGAAGGTGTCCATGAAGGAGAGAAGTTGATTCCCAGCAGTGGCTTCCACGAGGCGGTCGATATGGGGGAGCGGGAAGCTATCCTTCGGGCATGCTTTGTTAAGGTTGGTGAAGTCTACGCAGACTCTCCAATTGCCGTTCTTCTTCTTTAATACTACCGGATTAGCTAGCCAATAGAACCTGCAGCAAGGAGTTTTTCTACTTCGGCATTCACTACTTCGGCTTTCTCGTTGCCGAGCTTTCGTCGTTTCTGCTTGATGGGTTTGAAGATTGGGTCAATGTTCAAATCATGTGAAGCTACCTTCGGATTGATCCCTTTCATGTCGGGCATGGTCCAAGCGAAGATGTGGATGTGGTCTTGCAAAAGTTGTTCCAGTTTGACTCGAATTGCCTTATCAACGTCTGCGCCGATGCTGACGACTCATTTGGGGTGACCCTTATCGATGCACACTTCGAGAGTGCGATCGGGTCTCGGCCGTTCGGGGTAAGGAAGCCGAGGGTCCATCTCTTCGTTGATCATACATGCCGAAGCGGTACGCATTCGGCGCTCGCTAAAGTAGCAGGATCGCGCGACTTGTTGACTTCCGTGTAACGTGAATATCCCAGTTGAAACTGGAAACTTCATACACTGATGATAGGTCGAGACGACACCTTTCATCTCGTGTAACCAAGGCGTGCCGAGGATGATGTTGTAGATTGCTGGTTTGTCCATTACCGTGAACTTGGTCGTTTTGGCTACTCCACCGGCGAAAATTGTGACGTAAATCGTGCAGATGCAGAAGAAGTGATTTCCAATAAAATCGGTTAACGGTTTTGCCGAGGGCTTGATATCGTCTTCGCTGATTCTCATCTTCTCCAAGGTCTCTTTGAAGATGATGTTGATGTTGCTGCCGGTATCGATTAGAATCTTAATCACCTGCAATTTTGGATGTTCAGTATGGAGTCCTTGGGCATCCTGCGGCTCGAAGTAGATGGTTGGGCCTGGGCTAACTGACACCGGATATCAGCGAGCCGAGGCTGCTTTCCTTTCGTAATTTTGGATCGCTTAACGGTGTCGTCGTAGTCAGGTAATCCTCCCATGATCATAAGAATTCTCCGCCTTGGTGCTGGTGGGAGGTCTTCGTTTTCCTCGTCTGGTTCGTCATGGTCGCGTTTGGCACCGCCTGCCGTCTGAGATTGCCCGGCGCTCTCGGCTTCCGCTCTGCGCTTGTCAGCGGCTATTCGATTTTTGTTGCGGCGCTCCGCGTTGCTTCGGCTGCGAATACGAGCTTCGGAAGGTCATGCATCGACTTTTACGACACCTTAGTTGTAAAGGTCGACGAGTTTCTCGATAAGATGTCGGCATGATTGATGCGTTGGGTTTTATGCTTCAAACTAATACAATTTATAACCCAACTTGGTAGAGCTGCAAGTGCACAGCCGTGGTAAGTCGGGGTCGAACACAAGGAAGAGAGATTTCGTTTCAAGTTTATGTTGAGTGATAAGTAGCTAGAACGAAGATATGAGTGTGGGGTGGTCTTAATATCTAATGAAAACAAGTGAGTAAGTGAATGAGGTTGTAAACAAGATGGGGAAGATGTTAGGCAAGGGAAAATCAATGGAAACTTTCAATGAAATGACAAGAGATTGCATGGGATAATTTATAAACCGCCTTGAACTCACAACACTAAGGTATAGCCTTTCCACTTTCGTGGCTCCGGCCACTATGCTTAAACAACCTAATAGACTCAACTCTCGATGGTTATTACAAGTTATAAGCATGCATTAATCAATGTTCAAGTTGTGATTGTTCACTAAGTTCCTTAGGTCGACTTTTGGAAGCCTAAGACACTTAGCTCATCAAATACTAGTTTCGGCAATACAACAAGCTTTTGGAGAGTGTATCAACCTAAGTTCGAGTTGTTGAGGCGCGCTTTCCTAACAACAAGCAATAAGAGCAAGCAAAGATGAAGAACCAAAAGAGTAAATCCCGTTTTATGCAATCAAACAAGTCAAAACATATCAAGAGTCCATCGATCTCCCTCGGCCTAACGAGGGGATCTACTCGGACATACTAAGATCAAGCAAGCAAGGCAAGATTGATATCATTATGCAAGTATAAAAAGAGATAAAGGATTGAAAGAGGCTTCTCTGATGAAGAACAAGTCGAATCCCTTGATAACTTTTGATCCAAAGTACAAAAGAGAAAAGGAAAAGATGAAAGAACAAAGATGAATGCGAGTGCAAGAGTTGAACGGCGCCTTCCTTCTTCCTTCTGGACGGCGCACCACCTAGGGCTTCTCCTCCTTGACGGCTGCTCTCTCTTTTGCACAATACACTCGCGGCTCTCTCCCTCCAAAGGCTAAAAACATTGTATTTATAGGCTTGATGTCGCTAGGGTATTGAAGTGCTGAAAAAGGAAACTTTCCGGTTAACCGACTCTGAAGATTTGCGACGTGATTGGACCGGGTTCGGGACAAGTAAACCACCAAAAGCAAGCTGGGCTTGTGTTAAGTCTAGACAAGGTCCATGCCGCTGCATCCCGGGCCATTTGGTGGCGCTAAGTCTCCATGGGCTTCGTTTACTCGCCTGGCGGACACGTCTTGGGAGAAAAAGAGTATCTCCGTGATGGTTGATCCAAATGACTTGAATCCACTTCGTCGTGATGCATAACTAAAATATCTATCCAGCAAGACCAAGATCATGATTTTTAGACGTCGGGAAGACCCCTTTCCGCGGTTATCTTTCGGATGCTCCGGTTCTGTCCAAATGCGAGAATCGGACAAATGGAGTATTATTGATGCTCTTGACTTGGAAACTTGCATGGATCATGGTTTGAGGCTCTTTTGCTCCTTTTTGAATCCTTTTTGATAATTTAACCTGTTAAGACTTCAAAACCAACAAATACAAGAAAACTACCTCTAAAGGCATAGAACCTTATTGAAAACATTTGAAAATACCAATAAATACTTAGTGAAAACATGCAAAATATGATGATATCAACTCCCCCAGACTTATCCTTTGCTTGTCCTCAAGCAAACTAAGAAAGGAAAAGAGGTTTGAAAACGTGAGAACTCTTAAATCTTACGGAAATCCATGTTGACCTTTGTCTTAGTGATCCACACAAATCAGCAGCGGTATTGAGAATTAAGAACAAGAAAGTACATACCATGAGTTTTGCAATCATCCCAAAGCAATCCACTTCTCTTTAGGCCATCCAAATTCTCCACCCTTGACTCCTTTAGTTTCTAAAGGTGTGGTCTCAACTAGGGAGTATCGATCAAAGGGGTTATAGATTCTTACTCATCCTCTTTTTATAAGGCACATGTCTTGGCTCTTGTTTCACCTCTCTCTCTTCTCACTTCTTAAGTCGATTCATCCCTTTTTTAGGGTAGCATAGTATTTTTTTATTCGACTTCTTCTCCTCTTTGTGGAGGTTTTTGATGGATCTTCCATAGACGCGAGTATTGATGGTTGTAGCCACCTAATCCCCGGTTACTTGGATCAAAAGGTTTTCCATATACGCGAGTATTGATGGTGGTTGCCACCTAATCCCCGGTTACTTGGACCTTGGTGCTTTTTCTTAAGTTTGAAGGGGAGAGAGAGGGGAAACCGAACTCACATAGACTTTCACTATTTGGTGAGGATGAGGAGTCATACCCTTTGTAAAACCAAGCCCCTAGCCGAGAAGGTTAAGTTCATTAAGGTGCGGAGTCAAAGATGTATCCTTCTTAAGCCCTTGGAGGTGTGGACGTTTTTTTGGTAGATCAATCCACTCATGGTGCACATGTGATGAAGTGGACTGCCAAATACTGATCAATGGTCACTTAAACGCATGCACAACAATGGTTAGGTCCAAGATAAAGTCATAATTCTCGACAAAAGTTTTGACTCAATAAAAACGACTCGATGAGATGAAAACAATGCAAACAAAATGTCAAAATGAACAAACTTATTAGTATAATCCCCCCAGACTTAACTTGCACCGTCCCGGTGTAAGAAAAATCAGATTAAGAGAGGTGAAAGACATAATAAATTTGAAAAAGGGAAAGGTTAGAATGATGTTACCAAGTGATGACCAAGTGGAATGAAGATCATAGTCAGATAGCTGAATTGGGCTCTTCTGGAGGCGTGAGTGGTCGGTAAATGTTGAAGGTCAAGGCCCGAAATCCTTTGGTTTGCATTTATGTCATGTACGTCTCATTCGGTCGACCCGAAATGAGTGCTATGAACAACATGACAAACCGTTAAGAATTTTATGAACGGGATTGAAAATTTACCATCCAATATGATGTTTTAGAGCCGCTGGTGAAGTTTGGGGTCGTTTGGTCGAGCAAAGTTGAAAATCCGGTGTCGGGTGGATCCTTCGGATGGCCGTGAGGTGATGTGATGGCCCACAGCTCGAACCGTCAACATTTGGCCGACCTACCTTTAAATTTCACCGACCAATCATATATTTTAGGAGCAGTGGTGAAGTTTCAGGTCAAACAAACGAGCGGTTTGGGAGTTGCATCATTTGGTGTTCCATACGGCCGACCGGATGATAGTGTAATAGACCACAGCGCAAACAGTGACAAATTTCCTGACCGAGCTTGAAATTCCACCGACCAACTTCATATTTTATGAGCACTGGTGAAGTTTGAGGTCAAATGGATGAGCGGTCTGAGACTTTCTTCACAACGTGGTGTAAACGGCTCCGGGAAGAGATTCTTGATCGTTCTTGAATTTGGCTCGTTCGTTCCTTGATTTTCTGTTGGAATGGTGACTTTGAAGCTCCAAGAATCCATTTCCATGTGGTGGTGTCTCCATGCCGTGATTTTGGTTTTTGTCGGCCTTCGGTGACCCGCCAACGACCGGATGTGGCATTCGTGCATATCTCCTCATCCGTTCACATTTCTCCGTCCTATCTTTTGGATTTGCCGACCAATATGGTATTTTCTGGTCGCCTGTGAAGTTTGGTGGACTTCGGTCACACGGATTGTGAGATAGGTCAAGTGTGTACTCCTTTGCACCCGTTTGGTCGAGAGAATTACGCCGGGTGGGATATCTTGAATTTTACTCGACCGTTTGGTGATTTTCTTTGACCGAAATGATTCTGCTTCCTTCCTTTATTAGTCCCAGGTGGTGCCCGCTCCTTGGTGTCGGTTTGGACAAGGGTGGGATGAATGGGTGGGACATTTTCTTGTTTGGTCTCCTCTTGGTTTCTCATCCTAACAAAATGCATGCAATAATGATGTCAAAACTAAAAATGAAAAAGGAAAAGAAAGATACCGTGTGGGTTGCCTCCCACAAAGCGCTTGTTTTAAAGTCATCTAGCTTGACTCCCGTTTTTATTTGTTTGGTTAGGTGCGGATGTGATCGGCCAAAGGGTTTGGGATCCCTTTGATGTCTTCACATTCTGGTTCAGGTGGCTCATGAGGTGGTTTGGGCTCTCCATGATCATCTTCCATGTCGTCCTTGAAGACCAAAGCTCTCGGAAATTTTTTTAAGGTTTTTCCGAGTCTTTCCTTTGCAGTTTGCTCATCTTTGGGGTCCAGATCCTTTGGGAGAAGGATTCTTATGCTGGCAAAGGACTTAGGCACACCGTCAGGCTCTTCTTTAGCTCCATGATCGTCAAAGGATGGTGACAAGACCGAGTGAATATCCTTGAAGACATTCTCATGCTTCGGCTTCAACGGTTTCATCGCTTCTTTTGGTTTAGGGTAGGGCTCTCCCTTCTTGGTGCTTCTTGGCCGCTCGGCTCCTTCTCTTGGCATGAGTGTGATCCTTTCTGGTGGTAGTTTGACTGCACTTGGAGCTTGTTTAAAGTTGACGCTTGGGAAAAAGACATCTTGCCGGACATGACCAAGTGTTAGTTGGTTTCTCATGTAGTTGATGACCGCCCCGGCTGTTGCTAAGAATGGGGTACCGAGAATCAGCTGATTCCTCTTTCATCCTTCCCATACCATGATTTGGAAATCAGTTGGGACATGTCTCTCTCCAATCTCTAGCATAACATCTTCAAGCACTCCATAAGGCTCCATGCTTGATAGATCCGCAAACTCCACTCTCACCTTAGGCTCTTTGAAATATTTGAATCCCAAACCTTTGGCTAGTGCAAGAGACATGAGGTTCACGTTTGCTCCACTATCACACAAGCAATCGGTGAGTTGGTATCCGTTGATACAAACGGGGATAACAAATTTCCCGGGATCTCCTTGTTTAAGCAACGGCTAATTGTCAAGCCTTCTCTTGTAAGCTCGCCTTGACTCCCATGTGTACCTCTCTGGTTTGTACCTCTCCTTAGGCTCATCTTCTCTTTCTTCTTCTTGAGATGGTATGGAGACAATGGCTGGAAGATCCTCCTTGGATGAAACAACACTACAAAACTTTTGCGGATTTACCTCTTGTTGCTTTTTAACCGCCTCGGCTGTTTGAGAGACTTGAACATCTAACTTCTGGACGTGTGTTGACAACGTCCCAAACTTATTGTTTAGATCACCAAACATGTGATCCATCTTCTCATGTAAGCTCTTGGTAGCTTGTCTTTGCTCCTCCATATATTTCTTAACCGCCACATCTACTTTTTCTTCTTGTTGAGCCGGTGCAACTCCTTGGGGAAAAGTGAGTGGCTGCTTCACTTGGTAGACTCCCTTAGGATAGAATTGTAGCTTAGGCTGGTATTGCCTCCTTGGTAAGCGTTTTGGCCTCCTTGATAAGTGTTTTGGCCCGGATAGACTTGATCATTTGGATTCTCCACATTGGTGCTTCGGTAAGAGAGGTTGGAATGGGGGCGGAATGGCTGGTTGTATCCTCTATTACCGTAGTTACCTCCTATGTAGTTGACTTCCTCTTGATTTTCTTCAGCTCCATCTCTCATAAACTCCATGAGAGGCTCTTCATTAGTGGCCAAGACATCATCAATCGCATGCACTCCTCGGTTGCTCTTTAGTAGTTGTGAGACCATGTTCTTCAACTCCATGATTTGAGCCGATTCCGATGATGAGCTCGTGGTTCTCACTCCTCTATTGTATTCAGGGCATGCATTGGAATCACTTGCAGCAAGATTCTCGATCAAAAGCTTAGCCTCCGGCACCGATTTGGTCATGAAGTTGCCATTGCTCGCGGTGTCAAGTGAAAGCTTGTACTTGTGATCAATCCCATTGTAAAAGATGTTCCAAAGGTTACCTTCTGAGAAGCCATGATTAGGGCAATCTCTTGCATACTCCTTGAAGCGCTCCAAAGCTTCATAGAAAGACTCCATTGGTGCTTGCTTAAATCCGGATATCTTACCCCTTATAGAGTTCGATCTTTGCTTGGTGTAGAATTGGTTTAAGAAAGCTCCTTTGTATTCATTCCATGTTGTAATGGATTGAGGTGGTAGAGACTTTACCCATCTAAGTGCTTTGTCACTTAGAGAGAAGGTAAACAACTTGCACTTGAAGTAGTCCGGTGACACTCCATTGATCCGAGTAGTGCTACATATCTCCTCAAAGGTGTCGACATGGTCAAGTGGATGCTCGGTGGACAAACCATGGAATTGGTTTTGTTTCACCAAGGCAATGATTTGTGGCTTGATCTCAAAGTCGTTCCTTGGGGGCTGTGGTGGTCGGATTGGATTCCTATCCAAGAAGAATGCATCGGATGAATCAAAATCTCCCATAGTCGGATGCCTTGGATGCTGAGCGAATTGTGCTCTCCTTGGAGGCACATGTGGTTGAGCTTGAGGCATCCCTTGGTGACCGCCATGGGGGTTTTGATGATGCTGGTTTGGTGGTTGACCGGCGTCTTGTGGCTCCGGTTGTTGTTGATGTTGTTGTTGCGGCTGCGGCTGATCGGCTACACCGGGAGCGTTTTGATTGGGTTGAGGCACGGCTCCTTGTGCTGGCTGGTCAACTCCGGCTTCTGGTAAGACATGACGGGCTTGTGGTTGTTGTTCTTGGTCAGGGGCTTGTTGTTGGCCACCTTGTGCCGCGGCTTCACCGCCTTGATTCATTCTTTCTCTTCTTTGCCGCCTAAGTGTTCTTTCAAGTTGGTCAATGTCAAGATCTTCTTCAATGGTATTATCCGGATTGGACCTTCTTGTCAAGCACCTAAGAGACACAAAGAAAGAGGATTAAGTAAAAAATTTATAGTTTTTTTTTAGAGTTTTATGAAAAACAGAAAATGAAATGCAAAAAATAAAAAGAACTAGACTAAAAATCAATCAAGAAACTTGAAAGAAATGCAACTCTTCCCCGGCAACGGCGCCAAAGAGCTTGATGCGTTGGGTTTTATGCTTCAAACTAATACAATTTATAACCCAACTTGGTAGAGCTGCAAGTGCACAGCCGTGGTAAGTCGGGGTCGAACACAAGGAAGAGAGATTTCGTTTCAAGTTTATGTTGAGTGATAAGTAGCTAGAACGAAGATATGAGTGTGGGGTGGTCTTAATATCTAATGAGAACAAGTGAGTAAGTGAATGAGGTTGTAAACAAGATGGGGAAGATGTTAGGCAAGGGAAAATCAATGGAAACTTTCAATGAAATGACAAGAGATTGCATGGGATAATTTATAAACCGCCTTGAACTCACAACACTAAGGTATAGCCTTTCCACTTTCGTGGCTCCGGCCACTATGCTTAAACAACCTAATAGACTCAACTCTCGATGGTTATTACAAGTTATAAGCATGCATTAATCAATGTTCAAGTTGTGATTGTTCACTAAGTTCCTTAGGTCGACTTTTGGAAGCCTAAGACACTTAGCTCATCAAATACTAGTTTCGGCAATACAACAAGCTTTTGGAGAGTGTATCAACCTAAGTTCGAGTTGTTGAGGCGCGCTTTCCTAACAACAAGCAATAAGAGCAAGCAAAGATGAAGAACCAAAAGAGTAAATCCCGTTTTATGCAATCAAACAAGTCAAAACATATCAAGAGTCCATCGATCTCCCTCGGCCTAACGAGGGGATCTACTCGGACATACTAAGATCAAGCAAGCAAGGCAAGATTGATATCATTATGCAAGTATAAAAAGAGATAAAGGATTGAAAGAGGCTTCTCTGATGAAGAACAAGTCGAATCCCTTGATAACTTTTGATCCAAAGTACAAAAGAGAAAAGGAAAAGATGAAAGAACAAAGATGAATGCGAGTGCAAGAGTTGAACGGCGCCTTCCTTCTTCCTTCTGGACGGCGCACCACCTAGGGCTTCTCCTCCTTGACGGCTGCTCTCTCTTTTGCACAATACACTCGCGGCTCTCTCCCTCCAAAGGCTAAAAACATTGTATTTATAGGCTTGATGTCGCTAGGGTATTGAAGTGCTGAAAAAGGAAACTTTCCGGTTAACCGACTCTGAAGATTTGCGACGTGATTGGACCGGGTTCGGGACAAGTAAACCACCAAAAGCAAGCTGGGCTTGTGTTAAGTCGAGACAAGGTCCATGCCGCTGCATCCCGGGCCATTTGGTGGCGCTAAGTCTCCATGGGCTTCGTTTACTCACCTGGCGGACACGTCTTGGGAGAAAACGATTATCTCCGTGATGGTTGATCCAAATGACTTGAATCCACTTCTTCGTGATGCATAACTCAAATATCTATCCAGAAAGACCAAGATCATGATTTTTGGACGTCGGGAAGACCCCTTGCCGCGGTTATCTTTCGGATACTCCGGTTCTGTCCAAATGCGAGAATCGGACAAATGGAGTATTATTGATGCTCTTGACTTGGAAACTTGCATCGATCATGGTTTGAGGCTCTTTTGCTCCTTTTTGAATCCTTTTTGATAATTTAACCTGTTAAGACTTCAAAACCAACAAATACAAGAAAACTACCTCTAAAGGTATAGAACCTTATTGAAAACATTTGAAAATACCAATAAATACTTAGTGAAAACATGCAAAATATGATGATATCAATGATTCAGTCGAATGGCCGGTCTTATTATGAAAAGTGCACGTTTGGGTGTGATCTTGGTCATAAGCAGGGGTTTTCGTGGTCGACAAAATCGGCTCGCCGCGACGCCATTGATGAGATGCCTTCGTTGACGACGAAGTCGGCGGTTTATGAACCACGTAGGACGTCGACCTGGTTGTCTTTGGTTTAGCCTCGGTCTTAGCTTCGGGCTTCGGGACCGAGCTCTTTACGGTTTTGTATTTCTGATCGTTGAAGCTAGTGTTATCTTCCAGGAAGATGTAACTTTGTGCCCTTTGCAGAGCTTCCTGTAACGTAGCGGGAGGGCTAAGATGCAAATTCTTTGAGAACTTTGACCGATACAAGACTCTGCGTTCGAGTGCTTTCAGTTTGAGATCATCGGCCACCTCGGGATGGTCGGCGAGAGCTGTTTTGAATCGGTCCATGTACTTGCGGAGGGTTTCGTCTTTTCCTTGCTGCATGGTGAATAGATAGAGGTTGCTTTTCATCATGCTCATTGAGTTGTGTTGAAGGAACTTAGTCGCAAGATCTTTTGAAACTATCAATCGATCTGCTTGGCAGATTGGTGAACCATGTTAATGCTGATTTCTTCAGGTGCTCGGAGAAGATGTGGCAGTAGTTCGCCTCTTGCTGTAGCTTGGTGGCGTATGTCTGACGCTTCATTGCGAATTTGAAGGTCGAGAGCCAGTTACTCCAAGGGTGATGGGGCGGTCGAGGGTTATTCCCTGCGCCGTGCTTTGGTTGTTCAGGGTCGCTTGGAACAATTGTTGTCTGACGGTGGCCGGAGTAAACTGATCCTGGAATGATTGCTGCATGGAACGAATTACGCCGATTTGCGTGGTGAAACCCTCAGAGAGTTGCTTCATGGCTTCGGCGATCGCTGCATTCAGATCAACAGCGGTGATCGGGGCTGCGGTATCTGCTGTTTCTGAGGGCGGTATCTTCTTACCGGTACGGAGGTCTTCGGGTTGTCCGTCGTCATGAGTGTCGGTTGGTGGTGGTGTTTCGGGCATTCTTCCCAAGGGTTGATTGATTTTGATGGAGATTTATTCTCTTGTCCCCACAGACGGCGCCAATTGTATGATCCGATGTATCACACAACCTAATTATAGTAATTAGGTTTATGGTTTAGAGAATAATCCTTTTATTATCAAGTCAAAGCTCAAGAAGAGTTACAAAGGGGATGCCGGGATGGCTTTTAGGTCAAGAACAACAAAGAGAAAAGCTTAAAAGTGTTTAAAGTGCGAATTGCTCTCTAGCTCTCTCCGGGAATTCTTGGATGGGTCTTTTGGTTGTGAGGAGCTCTTCTTATATAATGAATGAAGGTCGGTTCCTTTGACTCTCATTCCTTATTGATTTAGGAAATCTTTCTCTTTGATGTTATCGTTTTCTTTTTTCTCGGCCTCTTCCTTATCTCTTGAACTTGTCTTCTTTTCTCTAGGTCGGCGGTTCGGCGGGCCTTGGCTCTGATGGGCTGATCTTTAACGTTGGAAGGGCCATAATAGGAATGTGCTCATTCCATCCCATACAATAGTAATTACCACCATAAATATTATCTTCCGGTAAATACTCTTGAAATAGTCCAGACCACTTATCCAGGTTACTGTCGCTGTTGTTATCTTCACTTTTAGTTGTCATCATCCTAGCTGTTAGTGACAATCTAGATAGTCCCTCTCTACACCCATCGTAGATTGGTTGGTTTTCAGAAAACTTTTTTTCTTCAATGTTGGGTTCTTCCAACATATCTTCCCTAGGATTATCAGCAAAAGTTGTTGTAATTTCATGAAATGCATATGTAACCATATCATGAAACCTATTTCCTTGCTGATACCCTCCATCATTTCCCAATATATCATGATGACCATAATCATAACTAGCGTTACAATTATGTTCCTCAACAGCTACCCCATGACTCGAACCACTATTCTTTGCTTTATGATAAGTAGTATTATAATCTTCCCCATGAAAATAGCTCACATAATAGTTTGATAGAAATTCTCTATTAAATACATGTATTTTTGCAGTTTCAATATTGAGATATTTCTTGTTCCCACACTTCTTACAGGGACAAAATATTTTACCATTTTCCATTGCTCGTGGTTGGTTTGCTGCTTGGTAAAAGAATCCTCGTAATCCGTCAAGAAACTCTTTTGTCACTTCAACGGTCTCTGGATCTCTTTGATTGTACATCCAGCTTCATAACTCGTATATTCCATAACTAGTACACTCGTATATCCAGCTTTGATTGTGAGGTCGCCAGAGTGCGAGGAGAGCTTTGCGAAGCTCAAGGAGATGTTGACTAGTAAACCAGTGTTGGCATTACCCGAGCCGGGGAATCCTTATGCGGTGTGTACAGATGTTTCAGGTGTTGTACTTGGTTGTGTTTTGATGCAGGACGGCAAAGTGATTGCATATGCTTCGAGACAGTTACAAGGTAGCGAGCGTGATTGCCCTACGTATGATCTTGAGTTGGGAGTTGTGGTCTTCGTGCTTAAGATCAGGATGTCTTATTTGTATGGCGGGTCAGTGCAGATCTTTTCGGATCACAAGAGTCCGCAGCATATCTTCACTCAGCCATTGCTGAATGCGAGACAGACGCGCTGGGTCGAGCTTTTTTTGGCAGATTATGACTTGGAAATTATCTATCATCCGGGCAAGGCTAACCAGGTGGCATACGCGTTGAGTCGACAGATGGTTGATTCAGCTCGAGAGCAAGATGTTGAGGCCTTGGTGAGTGAGATTAGCACTTTGTGTCTTTGTGCTATTTCAGAGGAGCCTTTGGGCTTAGAGACAGTTGACCAGGCGGATTTACTCAGTAGGATCAGAGTGGCTCAGCAGAGTGATCATGGTGTTGATTGATGCATCGCGAGCAGTTGGTTTTGAATATCAGGTCTCTGCGAATGGGACGATTTTGGTTCGTTGTCGGGTTTGTGTACCCAAGGTAAAGGAATTGAGACAGAAAATTTTGAGGGAGGCTCATGCGAGCAAGTTCTCGATTTATCCAGGAGCGACAAAGATGTACTATGATCTCAAGAGGTATTATCACTGGGTCAGGATGAAGAGAGATGTAGCTGATTGTGTTGCAAAGTGCAACACATGTTCGTTGTTCAAGGTAGACCATCAGGTTCCGGGTGGTCCTCTGCAGAGTTTGCCCATTCCATAGTGGAAGTGAAATATGATTACGATGGATTTTGTAGTGGGATTACCTATCTCGCGGATCTATGATGCTATATGGGTGATTGTGGACCGGGTGACTAAGTCAGCACATTTTCTGGTCATTAAGAAGACAGATGGAGCAGCTGGTTTGGCTAAGAAATTTGTGAAGGAGATAGTGAGGCTGCATGGTGTGCCAGCCAATATTGTGTCAGACCGGGATCCCAGATTCGCCTCTGAGTTTTGGAGAGCTTTTCAGACAGAGATAGGCGCTAAGGTGCATATGAGTACAGCTTATCATCTGTAGAGTGATGGGCAGTCAGAGAGGACTATTCAGACTCTGGAGGATTTACTGAGGATGTGTGTGCTAGACTGGGGTGGCCATTGGGCGGATCATTTGAGCTTGGTCGAGTTTGCCTACAACAACAGTTTTCAGGCGAGTATCGGTATGGCTCCTTTTGAGGCTTTGTATGGGAGGCCATGTAGGACGCCTTTATGCTGGACCCAAGTGGGGGAGCACATCATTTATGGAGCTACTTTTGTTCAGGAAACGATGGAGAAGGCCCATGTTTTGAGGCTGAACATGAAGGAAGCTCAGGATAGGCAGAAGAGTTACGCTGTTAGGCGGAGGTGAGAGTTTGAATTTCATGTTAGAAATCGTGTGTATCTCAAGATGGTTATGTTGAGGAAGTGCATTCATCCTTCAGAGGAGTTAATGGATAGGATTCCAGAGGATCTTAGGCCAGATTTGACGGTTCTGACGGTTCCTGTGAGGATTCTCGAGAGGAAAGAGTCAAGGTTATGCGGAACAAGAAGGTGATGTTGCTGAGAGTCTTGTGGGACTGTAGCGGTACAGAGGATGAGACTTGGGAGCATGAGGCAAAGATGAAGTTGAAGTTCAGAAAGTGGTTCGGCAAGCAGGTCGCGGAGTGGGCTTCTTCATCTTTGTGGTTCCAGTTGTTTAGCTTGGTGCTATGATGTGTTTGTGGTGTGTTTATTTTCGTTTTCGTATAACGATATACATTTTTGAAGATTTATAAGATGGTGTTTTCCCTTATAAATTTAAGTTTCGAGTTGGTTGACCGTTTTTGGGTCGTGTGGTGGTGATATTCTGGGTTGGGGAATAACGTGTGTTGACCAGTTTGGGTCAGGGGACGGTTCTAATCAGATATGTTATAGGCGTTTCAGAATTATTACTTTTTACGTTTTGGAGATAGTGTTCTCCTGCAGACTCATCTGAGTGTAGTAGCCTCAGTACAAGTGACCTATCTGAGTGTAGCAGCCTCAGTATAGGTGGTTGCGGATTTATCCGAGCGTAGAGACCTCGGTATAAGTGCTTGCAGACTTATTTGGGGGTAGCGACCCCAGTATAAGTGGGGAGATAGGATTCTCCGACAGCCTTACCTGGGGGTAGCGACCTCAGTGTAAGTGCTTGCAGACTTATCTGGGTGATTGTCCCCAGTATGAGTGGTTAGAGATGCTTACTTACTAGTGGCTGACGAGTCGCAATATGAGTATCGAGAAATATGGTGGGTCTCTTGAGGAGATATGGTGGGTCTCCTGCATTTCCTTTGGGGATGGTGGTTCCTCGGTGGGCTTATCTGGATAAGTGGGTTTCAGTGTAGGCAGTGTATGAGTGGTTAGTGTAATGAGTTAAGGACTTATCTGGGTGTAGTAGCCCCAGTATAAGTGGTTTGAGTATTGAGTTAAGAGTAATAATGTCTGGGAACGTGCATATAGCATAGGATTAGATGTGAGTCTCTGGGATCAGGTGTGGATCTCTAGTGGTTTGGCCATGTTGGGCCAGGTTTGTCGTCTTTGGTAGACGTGTTGTGTTGGGATTCAAGGTCGAATCCAGTTTAGTGGGGGAGAATTGTAACATCCGTGAACCGAAATATCGCTCTGGACGAGTGGTGTCGAGCGACACCAAGGTGGTATCGGTCGACACCGGTTATGGAAATTGATTTCGGTTTGATTTCAATTGTTCTGGTTTGGGCTGGTTAAGTGAAAAGCCCTAAGTCACGCTTATTTAAGCGAACAATCACCCTTTTCTGCACATTTTGTCGAGAAAGAGGCAGAGAGAAGTGAGAAGAAGAGATTTTTGGGAGAAATCGGAGCACTGTACATTGCAATGTTCATCTCGTTTTCCCTTTGTTCAATCTGTTATCGAGGTAAGTGTGTGATTGTAGGCCCGTAAATCCTAGATTTGATGATTGGTGATTGGTTGTGTGATGATTTTATGTTGATTACTAGGTTTAATCATGTATTTGTGAGAAAATTGGAGTATTTGGTGTTTTTTCGTCGTTGTTCGTCGTACTGGATTTCGCATCTGCGAATTGGTGTCGGTCGACACCAAGAGGCGAGTGTCGACCGACACCACTTGCTGGTATCGCTCGACATGGTGTGTCTGCGGGTTGAATGGTTCGATTTAATTGATTGATTTAAGTGGTTAACATTAATTAATTTGTGGTTTAATGTAATTGAT
Source organism: Erythrophleum ivorense (assembly GCA_026724425.1). Taxonomy (NCBI): domain Eukaryota; kingdom Viridiplantae; phylum Streptophyta; class Magnoliopsida; order Fabales; family Fabaceae; genus Erythrophleum; species Erythrophleum ivorense. The sequence goes on from JAIUCV010000329.1 coordinate 148,613, forward strand.
TGGTTTAAGTGGTTTAAATTAATTAATTTGTTGTTTAATTTAATTGATTGGTTTAAGTGGTTTAATGTAATTGATTTGTTTAAGTGGTTTAAATTAATTACTTTGTGGTTAATTTAGTTGATTGATTTAAGTGGTTCAAATTAATTAATTTGTGGTTTAATGTAATTGATTGGTTTAAGTGGTTTAAATTAATTAATTTATGGTTTAATTTAATTGATTGGTTTAAGTGGTTTAAATTAAATTAATTGGTGGTTTAATTTAATTGATGGTTTATTTGGTTTAAATTAATTAAATGGTGGTTTGATTTAATTAATTGGTGCATGTGAACATTATTTTAATAATTGTGGAAATTATTTAATTGGTTATTGTCTGGTATTTGTGTATAGGCGGGGTGATCGCCTCACTAAATATTTATGAAATACTTATGCATCTCTTTCGTAATATGATGTAGGTAAAAATAAAGTGTGATCGCAGAATCAAGGCCGAAGAAGAAGATGATAGGATTTATTGGTTATTTGAATTGTTCAAGTTGTTAGTGGAACTTGATGTTTAGGTTGTTAGCATTTTTAATTATTCTGAAATTAATTGTTGAATTGATTATTGAGTTATTGAATTATTTGTTTGAGTATGTTGATATTGTGTTAGCTATTGAGAATTAATATTTATGAGAATATTAATTTAGGCTATTTAATTATATATAAAACAAAAAAACTTAGTTGTTTCAATAGGAGAACCGATCTTTGTTTTAAAAAAAAAACAACGAACGAATACAAAATGATAGGAAACCAAATTGATAGACAAAGATGGCCTTTCGATATGACTAAACAACCAAACATAAAAAAAAAAACACTTTCTAAAACTTATATAACATACAAACACCCACAATTTATTCACTGCATATCTAACTTTTTACACAAATTCAAAACGTCGGGATAAGTCGAAAGGAACCTTCCATGAAATATAGTTTGAAGAAACTAAATAACAGGACAATAATAAGATTTTAAAAAATTGAATAACAATTTCAACATAACCGGCGGACTTTCACCTAGTTACTAAATAATAATTTTTGTAGATCTATACATAAGTTTTCTTTTGTTTAAAATGATTTTTTATATTTTTATTAAGCCTATTATAGTAATAAATGATAATTATTATGATAATTAAAATAGAAAAATCAAAATATAATAAACTAAATAAAGTGTGCTTACTCCTATTTGCTAATGTGGCAGCACCCGAAGAGAGCACCTTCAACGTCTCTCTTCGAATGCATCTCAAATCCTTGTCAAAAGTAGAGACTTTCCCTGGCGACAATGTGGTGGCCGCAGAGATTCCTCTGTACACTATTCTTGTGGACACACTTTGTTCCGACCAAAGACCAAACTCTACGAGGTTCCCTTCCGTCCACCTAACATTAACCGTCACACCGCCACGTGCCCTTAGCCCTTTCACATATCCGTTAGGCCATTTATCAGCTGGAAGCGCCGGCAGCAAATACAGATCCTTGGTCGTGCTCTGCACTATCATTTCCGCTATCGCTGCTGAGAATCTGCCCAAGAAAAAACAGAAAAAATGAGAATCATGTATTATAACAAGTATAGGTTAAAGTGTTTGCAAATAATTTGTGCCTGACTTACCCAAAATTGGCATCGATCTGGAACGGTGGGTGTGCTGTGAACATGTTACTATAGAGTCCTCCTTCATAGTTACGTTCGTTTAACGGATCCACCAGATCAAATATATGCGTGACCATCTGATACGCGTGCTCTCTATTGCGAAGCCTTGCCCACAAGGCAGCTTTCCAAGTGGTGGACCACCCTGGTCCTTCCTCTCCTGCATCACAATCATTTCAATGTTTACATGACATTCCGGAATGGGAATGGGAAAGAAGAAACAAGAAAGAAGAAGACATACCTCTTTTCTTAAGTGTTACTTCCACAGCTTTAGCAAGTTCCGGAGACTTGTCAAGTGTGATTGTGTGGCCCGGGAAGAGACCAAAGAGATGTGAAACGTGTCTGTGATGCACATCCGGGTCTTCAAAATCTTCTGCCCATTCCATTATAGAACCATCCTTTGATGATATTCTAGTTGGTGGAAGATTTGCTTGAGCAGCTATCACTTTTCCAATAAGAGTCTCATTCCTTTTCCCCAAAACCTGTTTGATAAAAGCAGAAGTTAGAAATCTCAGTGTATATGATTTCTTTTCGTTGTTTTTGTTACTTCATCAGTCTTGTTACCTCTGAAGCTAAAACAATAGCAGAGAAGACTTCTTTGACAATGGCAATGTCCATGGTTGATGAGTAGCTAACACTAGCAGGTTTGCCATCAGGAGCAGTGAACATATGCTCAGGGGATGTCGATGGATTGGTGTGGAGATATCCGTCTTTACCTTTGATCAGCCAGTCCAAAAGAAACGATGTACATCCTTCCAACAATGGATATCCTTTCTTTCTAAGAAACTCCTACAAATTAATCATACAAGTGGAGGTTGTTGAAAACACAGTAGCAGTTAAAGAAACTGATCAGCAAATTGAGGATCTTCTTACCTTGTCCATTGTGTATGTATAATGCTCCCACGTATGAGTGCAAAGCCAAGCTCCACCCATGGGCCAGAGTGCCCACACTGCCTCGCCTCTATCCGGTGAAGTTTTTGCCCATATGTCTGACACTTGATGTGCCACCCAACCACTTGCTTTGTAGTTCACCTATACGCCACATCAAGATGGTTATTGATCTTGATTGTTGACACACACAACAAGTTCTACACATTTATGTCAACATTATAAGGATAAGGAACTTACTTGTGCTGTCTTGCGGCCATTTATTGCTAAAGCAGACATATAATCAAACAACGGTTCTTGGCATTCCCAGATATTACCAGGAAGAGAATGCCAATAGTTCATCTGGAGATTAATATTCAGGTGAGGAGCACCACTGCAAGCACCACATAAGAAGATGAAGAGGGAGTTAGTTAGTGACACATCAACGAAGTGAGAAATTTTCAAGAAAAAAAGGCGAAAACTCACTCCCACGGCGGGTGAATGTCTCTGTTCCATATGCCTTGCAAGTTAGCCACCTGAGTTCCAGGTCTTGAAGAAGATATAAGCAGGTATCGACCATATTGGAACAGAAGTTCCACCAACGAAGGATCTTCATCGGTTTTAAACGACCGCACTCTTTCAGCAGTTAAAGCTGCTGCTTGTTGCACGGATTTGTTTTTATCATCTGAGCTGCTAGAGAGTTGCAAAGAGACACGGTTGAAAAGCTTCTGATAATCCCTCAAATGACGACCATAAAGATCAGCGTATGAGTATTTCTGAATTGAGCTGATTCTGCTAATGCATTCCTTTGCAGGGTCTCTCTTAGAATCAGCAGGCATCGTGAAAGGACCATCAAAGTTAGACGAAGCCGTCACAAGCAGAACAGCCCAGTCCGCCTTTTCAACGCTTAGTTTCTTACCACCTAAGGAAGACACAGAGCCACCACTGCTTACCCTCACTTCAAGAACGGAAGCAAACTGCAATCCTTTGTGATCATCATATGGTATTTTTGTGGCGTTGATGCTTTTCTTCAAGTTCACAGGAAGACGCTTAGGATGACAACTTCCCTTCATCAGAATCTGATTCGCCTTAGGATTCGTCTCCAAGTGATGATGCAAATCACTATCAAAAGACACTTTGAAAGACAAAGATCCAGGTTTGCTTGCAGAGATCTTGGCTACTATGACTTGATCCGGATTCGAAGCGAAAAACTCTCTTGAGAACTCCACAGTCCCAACAGAGTAGCTTACTTTAGCTACTGCTGTTTCCAAATCGAGCTCGCGGCGATAAGAGACTTGATTGTACTTACGATGAGAGCTGCCAAACTCTAAGTTTAAATCTCCCACTAGCTGGTATACCTTTAGAGAGACCAAGAACAAATGATTAATCTTTGCATGCTAATCAAGAACTTAAAGAAAATATTCATTAGAAGAAAGAAAAACATACATCAGAAGGTTGGCCTGATAATTTGACAGCTTCTGATGTAGCTTCAGCATATTTTCTGTCATCAACAAGTCTCCTAACTTCTGCTAATGCTTCTGGGGCGTTCGGGTTCGTGTAATCTGCTGGTACTCCAGTCCAAATTGTGTCCTCTGTCAATCAAAACCCAACAAAATTTTAACTCTTTAAAATTATTCAAGAACACAACAAACCAACAAAGATTTCATAATGCTCATACAACACAAGATTGAAGATTGCTTTTTTGTAGCAATGTCGATTTTTTACGCAGTTTTATTACACCAAGTGCAAAAACAAGATTCATGATTTTTTATTTTTTTAGCAAAGCGTTTTCATTACACAAGTAAGATACAAGTTATAAAACATAAAAAGAAAAAAAAAAGTAGGACAAAAGTTCGATTCGGCTAATTACAGTTTACGAATATGTCTCAAGCATATCCCTTGTTCTATTGCTTACAACGCTGAAATCATTTATGTCAATACATTTTCGGAGAATCATTTATGCCCATTATCATTTATAGCGTTTTAGAGAATAACAGAAACAGTAGTAAGTATGCATTCTTTACCTAAATCCCAAAAACAAGAAAATAAAAGGGTGATTTGGGTGAGTAACAACAATGGACAACATATTTAAACTAATAACCATATTACATCAAAAACTGCCCTCATGGACTCGGCCCTTTGGAAAAGACTGCGAAACCCTTAAAGAAACTGGCATGGATTTTTTTGGGTGATCTGCTGACGCAGTAAGAGGCAAATACGGACCATGTATTTTTACCGAGATAAAAATACGCGGTAAGAGGCAAATAGCCAAATCGACAACGAAAAACAATTTTCACCAATTCAATTATTGCTTACAGAAAACGATTATAGACTGACTATTTCACAATTATAGACTGGGATTCAGCTAACATAGCTATCAAAGTCTTCAAATTCCTTTGCTATGGGAAAACTAAAACTACAAGTAGATTATAAACTGGCATGAATTCTTTTTATCTCTTTTCTCAGGGAAAAAAAAATTACATCTCCTCTTTTTCCACGATCTTGTTGTTGTTGTTCTTCTTCTTTTTTTACCTTTTCTTTTTTTTTTTTACTTGAGTTTTTTCATAGATTTTGTGTTTTAGTTTCTTTCTTATCTTGATTATTATGTTGTATATCATATAACTAGTGGCACATGGAAATCGAGTGTAATCAAAGGTTGGAATTTTGTTGCTGATGAGACAAACTGATCAAGATTAGTTACTTTGGAATATAATCATGTTGCTGATGAGTTTTCTCTTTTGAATTAATTATTTCTCTTTTATCTAATAATTATTTATTTATTTATTAAATTATTTCTTAATTTAATAACTTATTAATTTAATAATTTATATAATGTAAAATTCGATTAAAACATGATTTTATGGTCAAAATTGAGTTTAAAATTTAATAAAGGGTAAGTGGACAAGATATGGCAAAAAAAAAAAAAAGTATAAAAATAACTCTTCTCTTTTTTGGAGTATTTTGCTAAATTTCCCATTATAAATTTATAACTCTTAAACTCGATTTAGTATTTATCTTTTGTGGTTGTTGTTTACCTCCACTCCAATTCACTCCGACGCGACCACACTAAACATAACTGCAAGATTTTACAGCATATATTATCCTTACAGTAATAGTTCTTTCCTTTTTACATACCACACAAAAAAAAAAACAAAAAATTAGAGCCTTGTATTCAATAGAGATGTGCAGGTTTCATCTACGATCGTGATCTTCAGAGTAGCTCTTCAATATCAAATAGCCAATCCAAAAACCATGTTCCTCTTTCCCCAAATTTTGAAGTTCTAAAACACACAAAAAAATTCGCTTTTACCTATAACCCACTCTACGTTGCAATTTCAAGCGGTGGAGATATTATTCTCCTTCTTGACGAGGTTACTTTTGCCATTATTATAGAATATATGCCTTATACTCTAGCTATCTAATCCTTTTGGTTACTTCCTTAATTGAACCGTTTTTTATTGTCATATCCTTCAATTTCCCAAAATAAAAACGAGAATGAAGACAACACAAGAACAAAAAAACAAGATGTTCAATGGGAATGGCGTCAGTCCAATTGAGGTTGAGAGTTTCGGAGGGGACGCCGCCCCAGATCGTGGCTCCGAGACGGCCATTTCCAATGGGAATGGCGTCAGTCCAATTCCGAGAGGGCCCACCGAACGTCAGCTTCAGAGGCCTCGAGAGATGTTGGCCGTCCATCAATGTCCTCTCCGATGGACGGCGCACCGGATTCCTCCCTCCTTCGGCACATGTTGTGATACTCAGTAGAAGAAGAAGGAAGCTGAAATGAACGAAGAAGCTCGACTTCTCCGCCATTGCTGCAATGCTGCTGCTCCGAGAGAGTTGCTTTCACTACAGAAGAGAGAGAGGTTTTTGGTCTTGAAATAGAGTGGGGAGAGATAAGATTTGGATATCAATTATCCTACGTGTTTTTTCTTCTCCAATCTAATTATATCCACTCGATCATAAGAACATGAAGAACATGAGGATGAGGTTTGGTCTTGAAATAGAGTGGGGAGATATAAAATTTGGATATCAATTATTCTACGTGTTTTGTTCTTCTCTAATCGAATTATATTCATTCAATCATACGAAATCTAAGATTATTTTTTTGATAAATATTTTTTTTTTTAATTCGAACACCAAAAAAAAAGATATTAAAAGTCAAATATACATTTATATAATTCTTTTATTAAATGGAGTTTAACCACAATTTTAATTACATGTGTTTATCAGTAAATTATACATTCTCGGATTCTCTAGAGTGTCTTTGTAATTTTAATGTAAATTTTATTAAAATAAACTACAGTTATTAACTAAAATAAACAATAATGTGAATATGACATTCAACTGTTTTATTTTGTAATGACATGATCAATTTAATTTGAAGTGGATAGGTAATTACTAACCAACTTTTTAAGGCCACTAGATATTTTACCCACGCTATACACGAATTTGTATTAATAATTTAATTTAATATTTTTTTATACATAAATTTTTGTCATCAATAGCAATGTCATGATGATTGTAATGAACCGAATATTCTTATTCTTTTGTTTCATTTTTTTTGTTTATTTTTCTTCGATGTATTCTGCTTTATTCGGTTTTTTTTTATTTTTTTGGTTTATTCTTCATCTTTACTCTTCCTAGTTTTCTTCATCTTTACTCTTCCTCATATTCTTCTTCAGTTTCGTTGTCCTTGCAGTTTCTTATTCCGTTATTTGGTCTTCTTCTTCATCTTTATTCATCTTTGGTTTATTTTTTTGTCTTCGTTCTTTGATATCTTCGTCTTCACTTTTTTTATGTTTCTTTTTGTTTTTTGTACTCATCTTGGTTATTGTTCTTCTGTTTCTTCTATAATTTATTATGGCGGTCAAAATTGCTAAGATTTTGCTATAGTTTTTTTAGTTTAGCTTCTTTTTTTCTTGATTATTCTTCGTTGGAAATTTCTACGCCTTTATCCCTTTTATATAGATAATTCTGTTGTAATTTTAGTTGTTGATTGATTCACTCGCTGCCACCCATAAACGCAGCTTTTGCGGGTGGTAGCGGTTGTTGGCGTTTGACTACAATCACCACAAACGCTTTCTTCAGCTTCAAAACATTCCAAACTGCTCCAGATCCCTCAAAATCAAAAGCTCATTTCCAACAGCGTTTGCGGTTGCTGGCGGTTGCGGGTGAAATTTTTTTTAAAATAAAAATAAAATAAATATAAATTTCTTTAAAATCAGCATATATATATTATTAAAAACTTAAGATTTGGATATTATTTTTACAATATAAATAAATAAATTTAACATTTCTTTAGTAAATATTCATTAAAAATATATAATAATTATATATATATAAGTTATATAATTAAAACATATCATTAAAATTCTCTTGATAAATGTTCTCTTTATACTAATACATTTATATCTAACATAAAATTATAATATAAACTTATTTTTCATATTAAATATGTATATTTTTAATGAAATCACATCTTTCATCCAAATTATAGAAATTAAAAGATAATTGTAAATATTATACACATATTATTTTTTATAAAATTTTATTATTAATTATATTGAACTTTAATTTTATAATTGTTCAATATAATATAATTTTGATGTTTTTATAATTATATAATGTGTTTAAATTGTTAATTTATTGTTTAACTGCTATTGCATCCGCAAGTCAAATAGTCATAAGTATCCGCAAATGCATCACTTTCAACCGATATGTCAGTCGTACAAACCGCTTAATAACGCTTTCAACTGCAACCGCCCGCTTCAATAAACTCCCGCAACCGCAACCACAGCGTTTAAACCAGTCAAGAGCAAACGCAGCTTTTGCGGGTAGTAATGATTATTGGCGTTTGATAACAATCACCACAAATGCTTTATGCCGCTCCAGATCCTTCAAGATTCCTCAAAATCAAAAGCTCCTTCCCAGCAGCGTTTGAGGTTGCGGGCGGTTACGGGTGGGTAATAATAAAAAAAACACAGATTTATTTAAAATCAGAAAATAAATAATAATCTTTATTAAAAAATAAGATTTAGATATTATAATCATAATAAAAATAAAAATATTTGCTATTTTTTTGGTAAAATTCATTAAAAACATATCATAATTTTATATTTCTAAGTTCTACAAATTAAAGTTCTCTTCATAAATGTTCACTTCATACTAATATATATATATCTAACAAATAAAATGTTAATCTAAATTTAATTTCCACACTAAAATTTAATAGAAATCACATTTTAATCTAAATTGTAAAAATTAAAGATGAACATAAGTATTATATACATATTATTTTTATAAATTTTTTTTATTAATTATGTTGAACTATAAATTTATAATTGTTCAATATAATACAGTTTTGATGTTTTATAATTATAAAATATGTTTATATTGTTAATTTATTGTTTAACCGCTATTTCACCCGCTGGTCAACCAGTCAAAAATATTCCGTAAATGCATCCACTCTCAATCACTATACCAGTCGTACAAACAGTTTAATTACGCGTTTAACCGCAAACTCCCACTTCCACAAACTCTTGCAACCGCAACCGCAATATTTAAACCAGTCTGATCCTAACTATATCTTTATGATCGCATAAATTGAATTATTTATATTATCGCCATATTGCTTAGACAAGAAGTCATCAACAGATTGTCGGACACCAATGTCTGAATGCATAAGTTCTTCTCTCAGCTCTGCAACCTAGTTTCTTTTGCAGTAAGACTGCCTCAAACTAGTCCAGACCCATACTTCCAGTTTCTCAGTTTATTTTTTTTTGGTTACAGAAGTTTTATCTTTTCTTCTCTCGCTACACAAATGTTCTTTTTAGCGTATGTATACTTAAATTATCAGATTTTGGTCGAACTAAACTTATGAGAACAAATCAGATATGCAGTTCAGAAATTTTTTTTTTTGGTATGATGCACTTCAGAAATTTGTATAGAAACTGCTCGTTTCTGCCTTTACGCTTTTGTATATATTACTCAAACTCGCATTTTCATTCTTCATACAATGGAATCAGATATATTACGTCATATTTCCAGTTTCCAGTCCACATAAACTGCTTGTCTAATGCGATTTGTGTTTTTTCCAGCACTTAAAAAAAACAGAGGCAAAACGGGTATAAAATTTTTCACATTGTTACTTTATTAATTGTTTTTTGCATATGGCTATATGCTTAATTCAATGCATGAATATAGCTATCAACTGCTCTGTCGATATTACAATATAAAAAATTTGAAAAATTTATTAGTTTTAAATAAGTTTATATATACCAATACTATTGATTGTTTAAAATCTATATAACTAATTTATTATAAAATATTTTTTTTGTTATTAAAAAATATAATTTCTTCATTTTCTAAAGTATTTAATTAAGATTTTTTCTGAAAATTAAAAAAAAAATTAATTAATTTTAGTGATGATATAGAATGAAACTATTGGTTATTTAAAATCTTATATATTTAATTTTCTTATTTTCTAAAATGTTTAATTAAGAATATTTTCTGAAAAAAAGAATAATTAATTAATTTTAGTGATAATGTGGAATGATACTATTGATTATTCAAAATTCTATATATTTAATTTATTTATCTTTTCTATTTTTTAAAATTATAAATTTTCTTAATTATGTAAAATATAACATGGACTAATCAAGCTGCGTTTAAATTAGATATTTTTTTAATTATATAATTTTTTACGTGCACCAATCAAATTGCGTTTAAATTGTAATTTTTTTAATTATGTAAATTCTTAAGTAGACTAATCAAATTATGTTTTTTAATTCTATGTGCACTTAGTCGTCTGTAGAATCAACTTTTATTAGTAATAGATGGTGTGTATCGCAACATAAAATAAAGAAGGAAGAAGAAGAAAGAAATCATTTGAAAACTGTAAGGGGGTGTATCCAATTTGGTATTTTGAGTGAGGTTATGTGATTTGTGTTAAAATGACAAATCCCCTGTTATTCAAACTTAAATTCTAAAACCTTTTTAAAATCCAGTGTTATTAAACTTGTGATTTTAAAATACATTTTCAAATCCAGTGTTATTGAAAATATTTTTTGATTGGATTTTAAGTAATTTCAAGTGATTTTATAGTTTTTTTTTTTTAACATCTATTTATTAATCAAAATGAACCAAAGTTTACAATGTTATGAATCAAAGAAACAAAAACAACAAATACAACCGATACATTGCTTAAGCAGAACTTTAAAATGGAATAAGAACAATTACACGTTGCTTTCTGTATCAGATAAGACTTCCACGTGAACAGATAACTGTATCTGTTATGTGCTGTATCCATCATCGTCCTCGGTCCCATATGATCATCTTGAGTGGCTATCATCATTGTGATAACAAGCCATTTGTTTCTTTGAAGATGAATGATTGCGATCCATCTGTTACATCGCAATCTAACCCAATATCTCTCGCTCCAAGAGATGACATGTATCTTGATTGTAGTCCTTGTCCATGACTTTGATTGTCTTCTTATTAGAGATAAATTATACCAGTATAAATTATACCAGTACATTATCTCTTTCTCCGATTCATGACGTCGCGATAAATCTGTCTTTCCGGGATCCCAAATTCGCCGACCAAGGCGCCATAAGACTTTTCGAACCTTAAATTCAATCCCTTCACCAAATTGGTGTCGGAGAGATTGGGCATCGTGAAGAGTCACATGAACCTTCACGGAAATGACATGTTCGACTTGGGTAAGGAGAGAGAACCACCCCAATCTGACGAACAAGAGATACTTCATCTCCATTGACGGAGAGACTTGATGGAAACAAATTCGTTTCCAAGCACCAAAGACATCATCTCTAACCGAAACTTGTTGCGTATGATCTGCCATCAACATTCTTTTTAACAAAGAAATTCCACCAAGTGATTTTATAGTTATTTGGTGGAATTTCTTTGTTAAAAACAAATCACCTAAAATCTCATAGTTTTTTGGTGGGATTATAGAGTGATTTCATTAAAATCATAACAACTTCTCTCAAATCACCCTAAATCACTATAAATCTCAAGTTCACTACATCCCATTAGATTATTTTAATTTGCATACTATAACTTTTTCCCTAAAACATCTTCAAAGATTTATTAATCGAACAAAATCTTGAAAGATTTCAAATTTTTTTATTGCTAATTATTTCAATAAATTATTGTTCAAAGAAATTATTTTCAGTAAACTAAGAATTTTGTGGGAAATTCTAAATTCATTCGCTCGGCAAAGTCGCTACCTCTTCCGATCAAATCGATCAAACTCTCCTTTCCTTCTCTTCTTCTACTACAAACCCTAATCCCTCTTTTCCGATCCGATCGACATGTTGTAAGTCTGCTTGAATCACGTTTTGCTGCTTTTTTGCGATTGATATTCAACGGAAACGAAAAATTTCTGATTCCGATGATCGTCGGGACTTTTGCAGGTCACAAGAGGAGAAAGCTATGGAAGCCATAAAAGACGCTTTGAGAGCTCTACGGAAGCGTCATCTTCTCGAAGAAGGAGCTCACGCTCCGGCGATTTCTGCTCTCTCTAGGCCTTTTATTTCTCAGGTACCTAGTTCGTAGGACTCTTCGTTTATCGAATTCAATCAATTTGTTTGTAATTTGTTCAGTTTTCGAGATTTTTTTCAGTTTCACTTTGCTTTTCTTGTATATGATTTGCACCATGAGATTTTGCAAGAAATGCTTCAAAGTTCCTTCTTTAATCCTTGTAGATTAAAGAAAATTCTGTAGTTCTCAGTATGTTTGTATTGTTGATTTTGTGAGTTTATCTATGTTGTGGTTAATTCATCAATTGATCCATTTTTTGAATCTGTTCTTCTTTTTGGTTATGTTGTTACACTGTCGTGTCACAAGGAAAGGAAGTATGTTATTATGAGTAGTTTAGTTTAAAACCATTGCTAGCTTCAGATGAAAAAACAACTTCTTGAAGTTCCTATTGAATCCTTTTGTGTGTATATGCATGAAGGGGTCAGAATGGAAGGAGAAAACAGAAAAGCTGGAAATAGAGCTACAACAATGCTACAAAGCACAATCCCGATTATCCGAACAACTCGTGATAGAAGTAGCTGAATCCAGAACTTCAAAGGCTTCTTTACAAGAGAAGGAGTTGTTGATTAACGACATGGAGACGGAATTAACCGAAACAAGGTCAGATTGTGTTTTCTTTGCAAGTGACTGTTTAACGGGATTAATAAGTTTTGTGCGGTTCTTGAAAACTAGAATTTGGGATTGTAGGGAAAAGTGTAGACAATTACAAGAAGAGTTAGAGGAGAAGAGCAAGACTTTGGATTTACTTATTGCCGAGAACAAGGAAGTCCGATCTCAGCTAGAGGAAATGGCAGATAGAGCGCAAAAAGCAGAGTCTGAGAATAAAATGCTAATTGATCGGTGGATGTTGCAGAAGATGCAGGACGCAGAACGTCTTAACGAGGTAACATGGGGACTTTCTTTCCATTTGGTTAGTTTGGAGTTTAATTCTGTTTTTTCTTTACTTAGGCAAATGCTCTCTATGAAGAAATGCTAGCTAAGCTTAAGGCCAATGGTTTAGAGAATCTTGCTCGGCAGCAAGTTGATGGAATTGTGCGGCGGAACGAAGATGGAACCGATCACTTTGTTGAGTCAACCATTCCGTCAACATGTGGACACCGTATCCATGCTCACGAAGGTGGCTGTGGTTCAATAATCTTTGAATACAACTCTGGTACTCTGTTCACCGGTGGACAAGACCGAGCAGTGAAAATGTGGGACACCAATAGCGGCTCTTTGATCAAAAGCTTACACGGCTCTCTCGGGAACATACTTGATCTAGCCATAACCCACGACAACAAATCCCTGATCGCTGCAACCACCTCGAACAATCTGTTTGTGTGGGATGTTAACTCCGGTAGGGTACGACATACTCTCACAGGCCACACGGATAAAGTCTGCGCCGTGGACGTGAGCAAGTTCTCGAGCCGGCATGTCGTCAGTGCGGCTTACGACCGGACCATAAAGCTTTGGGATTTGCAGAAAGGCTACTGCACCAACACCGTGCTCTTCACCAGCAACTGCAACGCCATGTGCCTCAGCATAGACGGGCTTACGGTTTTCTCAGGCCACATGGATGGGAATCTCAGGCTGTGGGATATACAAACGGGGAAGCTTCTCTCTGAAGTGGCTGGACATTCTTCCGCCGTGACCTCAGTTTCATTGTCACGTAACGGGAACAGGATCTTGACGAGTGGGAGAGACAACGTGCATAATGTGTTCGATACACGGAGTTTGGAGATTTGTGGGACGTTGAGAGCGTCGGGAAACAGATTGGCGTCAAACTGGAGCCGGTCGTGTATAAGTCCGGACGACGAGTACGTGGCTGCGGGATCCGCGGATGGGACGGTGCATGTATGGTCTATATCGAAAGGCAAGATAGTGAGCGTTCTCAAGGAGCAAACATCTCCTATACTTTGTTGTTCGTGGAGTGGGATTGGGAAACCATTGGCTTCTGCTGATAAAAACGGGTATGTTTGTACTTGGACATGATTGGTAAAACAGTTGTTTGATATTACTCTTTTTTCTTGTGGGTGCATTTGATGAAATGTTTCGTATATAAATTGGTTTTTAATGTTTGATTCAAGTGTAATTTGGTCAAATTGTTTCAAGAACACATACAACATAACACCTGATGCGAGTTTAAGAACAATTTGTCAGCAATTTAAGCACATTGCAAAGAACCTTGGACAATAATAATACATCAATAAGCTCGCTCCTAAGCCTCTCTAATATATATCCACATGCCTTCTTCAGCTTTTATTTATATCATTGTATACAATGTAATGCAATCCTTGTGATCATTAATCATTATTGCAGGAAGATCTTAAAATCTTCATGTTCCATCAAAACGTAAAAGCCTATAATTGTCGATAATTTAACTCTCCCAATTTCTTCATATAGCTTCAAGGGTACAAACTTAGTCATCTCTTGCTCACGCGACTTAAAACATCGTGAACAAGCTCCACTGGCAGCTCCTTATTCGCCTGCGAAAAACACGGATCCGGTTCAAGATTTCATTGAACATATTAACACAAAGCTTTACAAGAGATGATTGCTTTTTTTTACTTGGAAGTGCCTCATGTGAAGTATTGGCTCACACCCGACATCCGCGATAAGCTTTCCTTGAGGAGTCTGTCGTTTGAATCGCTCCGCTTCGAATCCTCCGATCACATTTTCCACATCAGGTAGATTGTGGCAAACTTTCAAGAGCGAGTTCAGTGAATTCATCTGCAGTTAACATCACAGAGATTCATATTTCAAGATAATAATAACAAAGCAAGAAGTTCTTGTTCTTGCCAAGAACTAACCTTCATATATGGACATGAAGCACATCCGCCATGAAGAGAGCAACCTTCACCGCTTGCTACTCCCGGTACAACCGGTAAAGCCACATCACCCGAGTTTGAACCATCCGAAGAGGTTTTCGACATGGAGTCTGAAGAAACAGGAAACACTATTTCCACCTTCACTTTCGAGTTCGAGTTAGCAGAAGAGCCTAGCAAGCTCCTGATCACCGCGACAATAGACGTTACCATTCCCGACTCTGTTCCTAGAACAAACTGTAGGTGATCATCGACATTCCGGTCCACCGCTTCCCCAACTCTCTCCTCGATGAAATCTAGAATGTTCTTCGTGGATCCAACGACACCCATTCCTCTCTGCTTTGCTTCCATTGCTAATGAAAACATCTCACCTGGAACCTCGAGGTGCGCAGTGAGAAAGGCATCGCAGTACATGTACTTTATCCTCTCCACTACCTCGTGACCGAAAAGATGATGTACAATACACGTTCCTTCCTGAAAACAAACACACACACAATCATAATAAGCAAAAAAACCTTCTTTCGAGACTTAAGAGTATTGCCACAAACAAGTTACCTGGAAGAAGTGAAGACGAGGAAGCAATGATTTAATGGAGTCTAGGTTGTGTTTAGGGTGAATACTGGCGATTTCTTCATCAGTCATCAATGTCATCTGCTGGAATAGCTTCACGATATTCGCTCCCATGTAAGAATCAGGACCGTACCAAACATTTAACTCCGGGACTTGAGCAAACGCCTAAGAAACAAAGAGTTTTAGAAAACCAAAAAAAGGTTGAATCATGAAGCTAACGCAAGAAACAAAAACCTGTAGAATCGTCTGCACAACGTTAGAGGAAGTGCAAGTAATGGTAGGTACAAGCTCGTGAGTGAAAGCTTTCGTCTCCAGAGATGTATTGATGTAAACAACATGCAAAGAAGGCGGCGTGAGAGAAGCAGCTTCGAGGTAACTCAAGTAAGCAGGAGCAGAAGCAGCATCAGCTAGAGAACAACCAATGGTCTCATTTGACATTCTGTACACACCAACCTACAAAAACCAAGAATCAGTATCACAAAACTAAGAATCAGAGATTTAAAAAAGCCACTCTACTAACCTCTCCAAACCCTGCTTGATCTAGAATGGCACGGACGTTTTCAGACATGAAATCGACACCAAGAACTGCAATGAACTGACATCCGGCTTTCGCCATTTTGACAGCTGCATCTGCCATGACAAGAGAATCAGATATATGGATGTGTGGCCAATGCTGTTGAGCAGCAGTCAAGACTCCTTGCACTTCTGGATCCATGTAAAAGTGAGCAGACACTCCGATCTTCTTCTCCTTCAGCACCTTGACAAGTTCTTGAACCCGTGACTCCTCCGGAAACAAAAATTTCGCCTGAAAGTGAAAAATAAAAACAGAAACCAAACAAGAATCTTAATAGTGACACAGAGGTGAAAACGAAGAGAATGTAGATTAGAAAACAGAACATCTACATTCTCACAAGGTACCGATTGCATCAAACCATTGTAACAAGTAAACAATGTTGCAAAACTTTAACTTTTAATTCCAAAAAAACAAATTAGCCAATCCAAAAGAGTGATACTTCCTTCACTTTTGAAGAGAAGAAAGCGCTCATTTGTTCATCCTCATACTCTTATTCAAACACAGATCCTTACTCTAAACAATGTTGCAAAACGTAATTTTCACTTCCAAAAGAGTGAGATTTCCTTCACTATCTGCTCTTCTAAAGACAGTCACATAGACAAAGAAAGCTCATTTTGTTCATCTTCATACTCCAAACAGATCTTTACCACAAACACACAAAAATCCAAAATTCAAAAACTGAGAATTTAAACAAAGAATGATTCTCACCTGAGATTCAGCAAAGCTTCCTTTAGCCTCAATGCCATGAGAAGTTAAAACCAATGAAGGAAACGGCTCAAAGGAAGGAGCTTTCCCTTCTTTCTCCGCCACCAACCGCCGTGTCTTCTTCTGCATACTCACGAGAACATTGTGCCACGTGTTAACCCTCGACCTCTCACTCCCCAGCAATCCAACGTTAAGCTCAGCCAAATCCTCAGTCTTCAATTCCAAAACTTCTTCAGGCGTAGCGGAATCAAGCACTTGAATCAGACAAGAACACATCCCTCTCGAGACATCTGAGTCACTGTCCGCCCAAAATCGCATCTTTCCGTCTTGACCTAGCTCGGCGTCGAGCCAGACACGAGCCGTGCAGCCCATGACTCGGTTCGACTCGGTGCGTGATGAGTCGGGCATCGGAGGAATGAGATTCGCGTGACGGAGAACCCATTTGAGCCGATCGATTGGCTTTGTTAAGGATTTGAATTCTCTGACTAGTCTCTGGAGCTTGTGAGGTACGAGCTCTGTGGTTTGTGAGGAAGAAGAAGAGGAGGCTATAGCTGAGATTGAGAATGAAGACTGGTTTAGGTCTCGTGAGGATAATTGAAGACAATGGAAGGATTTAAGGAGAGGATTAATGGCGTGAATCCTTCTCTGGGAAGTGAAATTCAGATGGGTGGTTTTGAAATTAGGAGTAGGGCTAAGGCTCCGAGAGGAAGATGAAGATGAAGGTGTGACGGACAGAGATAACGCCATTGGAAGAGACGAAACCTTGTGGTTTCTGAAGGAGAAGCAACAGTTTCTCTGAATCTTTGACGATGACGATGATGATGATGATGATGATGATGATGATGATGATGATGATGATGATGATGATGTGTCAAGTAGGAGAGGGGATGGTGGGGAATTTGATGCTCAATGCAATATGAAAGCGTTCCACTTTGAAAAAATGTTTTATTATATGTAAATGAAAGTAAATAAAGGAAATATATTTCTATTTCAACAAAGAGAAAGACACTTTTTTTTGGTCAACTAACAAAGAAACCTAAATTAAAATCTATACTATATAAAAGTTGAGGCTAAATGCCTCTAAGGGTGTCCACATCAGCTTTTATTTTTTTTTAAACCAATTAAATTATGCCAAATCAGTATCTCTAAAATTAAGAAATTTTCCAAATTTTAAACAATCAATAATATTTTTCTATATCATCATCTAAGATTAAGAAATTTTCCAAATTTTAGATTTGGAATATCGATAGATATAAGAAAAACATGTATAAGTTTTTTAGGAAAATTTCTTAATTTAAGATAATAGTTTTAATAATATAAATAATCACTTAATTTTTTTAACAAATAAGAAAAAACAAATTTATAAATCATATATATATATTTTATACGTGGACACTCTAAATAACTTATGGATCGATATCAAATTAGAAAAAGCTTATGTTAAAATTAGTTTACAAATTTCAACATAAAATTAATATTTTACAAGAGGAATGGAGCTATGTAGAATTTTAATAGTGGAGAATAACCTAGACAAATAAGAAAGAAAAAAGTTGAAGAAAAAAACAGACACAAAGAAGAAGAGTAAGAAGATAAAACCGAAGAAGAGCGAAAACGAATATATTGAATTGCGAAGACAAAATAGAAAAAGAAGGCAAAAATGAATAAGAAAAAACCAGATAAAAAACTTGAGAAGAAAAATTTGAAGAAAAACCTAGACAAATAAGAAAGAAAAAAAGTTTAAGAAAAAAAAGACACAAAGAAGAAGAGTAAGAAGATAAAACCGAAGAAGAACGAAAACGAATATATTGAATTGCGAAGACAAAATAGAAAAAGAAGGCAAAGATGAATAAGAAAAAACCAAATAAAAAACTTGAGAAGAAAAATTTGAAGAGGAAATCGAATAAAAACGAAGGAGAAGAAACCAAACAAAAACAAAAAATTTGCAAAGACCAATCTAAAGAGGAAAGCGAATAAGAACGAAGGAGACGAAACCAAAAAAAAAAAAGGAATAAAAAAGAAGCGTGGAGACGAAGAAAAGTAAACGCAAAGATGAGTGAAAATGAAGAAGAAACCATATAAGAGAAAAGATAAAGAAGAAATCAAAACAGAAGAGACTGAATAAGAATGAATCAAAGAAAATTAAAAAAACATAAAAACAAGAACAAAGAAGAAAATGAAAAACAATAACAAAGAAGAAAATGAAAAACAATAACAAAGAAGAAAATGAAAAACAATAAGATATGTCGATTAGCTTCTCTTCATTTTGGTTTTATAACCGTATGAAACTTACCAAAATATTAGCTTATCTTCTAGCTTAAATTTGTTTATGCGTACATTTTCATTTTTAAGTTTGGTTTGGTGTATCAGATAATGAAAATATGTTCTACATAGGATTAAAGAGACTTATGCTAAAATATGTACAAAAGCAATAGAGTGAGAAAAAAATTAGAAAGGAGAATAACCAATAATACAAAGAAGAAGAAAACAAATATAGCAAAACATTAGCATTTTCGATGGAAATAATTTATCATAGAAGAAACATAAGAATAAGAACCAAGAAGAACAAAAAGAAAATGAAGTAAATGAAGAAAAGGGAGGACGAAAATAGTAAAGAACAAAGCCATAAAAGAAACCAAAAAGATAAGGCTAGAGAAGGAAACCAAATAAAAAAATGAAACCGAAAAATAAGAAACTGACAGCTATGCGTAACTATATCTCTATGATTGCATAAATTAAATTATTTATATTATTATTAGACATTGCTTATTACATGTGTGAATATGTAATTGTACCATCTCTAGCTTAATTTTGTTTCCGTGAATCTTTTTCATTTTTAAGTTTGGTTAGGTGTATCAGATAATTAAATTTTTACTCTACATAATATTAAATTAAAGATAACTACAATAAAACTATTTATAAAAGGTATCAAGTCCTGGAGAATAATCAAGAAAAATAAAGAGAAGAAGCTAAACAAAAGAAATATAGCAAACTCCTAGCAACTTCGACCGCATGAACTAATTATAGAAAAAACGGAAGAACAAGAACCAAGACGAGGACAAAAATAAGAAGAAACAATTAAAAAAAGCGAAGACAATGATATTAAAGAACGAGGACAAAAGATAAACAGAAAAATAACAAAGATGAAGAATGAGACCGAATAAGAAATTGTAAGGACAAAGAACTGAAGAGGAAGGAAGACGAGGAAAAGTAAAGATGAAGAAAAAAAAAACGAATAAGGAAAAAAAACTACAAAACTGAAAAACATGAAACAAAAGAAATTAAAGAAATAAGAACATTGATTCACTACAATCAATCATGCTACGGACGAAAAAAACTTATGAATAAAAATATTTAATCAAATTATTAATACAGACCCGCGCGTAGCGCGGGTGAAAAACCTAGTGTCTATAAAAACGGGGATAATATAATAACTAGTGTTTTAACTTTTAACGTAACTAGGTTTTTCACCCGCGCTACGCGCGGGTCTGTATTAATAATTTGAATAAATATTTTTATTCATAAGCTTTTTTCGTCCGTAGCATGATTGATTGTAACGAACCAATGTTCTTATTTCTCTTCTTTTGTTTCATGTTTTTTAGTTTTTTAGTTGTTTTTTCTTTATTTTCGCTCTTTATTCGATTTTTTTTTCTTCATCTTTACTCTTTTTCGTCTTCCTTCCTCTTCAGTTATTTGTCCTTGCAATTTCTTATTCAGTCTCATTCTTCATCTTTGTTATTTTTCTGTTTATCTTTCGTCCTCGTTCTTTAATATCATTGTCTTCGTTTTTATTTTTTTATTGTTTTTTCTTATTTTTGTCCTCGTCTTGATTCTTGTTCTTCCATTTTTTCTATAATTAGTTCATGCAGTCGAAGTTGTTAGGAGTTTGCTATATTTCTTTTGTTTAGCTTTTTCTCTTTATTTTTCTTGATTATTCTCCAGTACTTGATACCTTTTATAAATAGTTTTATTGTAGTTCTCTTTAATTTAATATTATGTAGAGTAAAAATTTAATTATCTGATACACCCAACCAAACTTAAAAATGAAAAAGATTCACGGAAACAAAATTAAGATAGAGATGGTACAATTACATATTCACACATGTTATAAGCAATGTCTAATAATAATATAAATAATTTAATTTTTGCAATCATAGAGATATAGCTACGCATAGCTGTCAGTTTCTTATTTTTCAGTTTCATTTTTTATTTGGTTTCCTTCTCTAGCCTTATTTTTTTGTTTCTTTTATGGCTTTGTTCTTTGCTATCTTCGTCCTCCATTTTCTTCATTTACTTCATTTTATTTTTGTTCTTCTTGGTTCTTATTCTTATGTTTCTTCTATGATAAATTATTTCCATCGAAAATGCTAATGTTTTGCTAGATTTGTTTTCTTCTTCTTTGTATTGGTTATTCTCCTTTCTAATTTTTTCCTCACTCTATTGCTTTTATACATATGTTTTAGCATAAGTCTCTTTAATCCTATGTAGAATATATTTTCATTATCTGATACACCAAACCAAATTTAAAAATGAAAATGTACGCATAAACAAATTTAAGCTAGAAGATAAGCTAATATTTTGGTAGGTTTTCTAGGGTTATAAAACCAAAATGAAGAGAAGCTAATCGACATATATTATTGTTTTTCATTTTCTTCTTCGTTCTTGTTTTTATGGTTTTTAATTTTCTTTGATTCATTCTTATTCAGTCTCTTATGTTTTGATTTCTTATTTGTCTTTTCTCTTATATGGTTTCTTCTTCATTTTCACTCATCTTTGCGTTTGCTTTTCTTCGTCTTCGAGCTTCTTTTTTATTCATTTTTTTTTTTTTTTTTTTTGGTTTCGTCTCCTTCGTTCTTATTCGCTTTCCTCTTTAGATTGGTCTTTGCAAGTTTTTTGTTTTTGTTTGGTTTCTTCTCCTTCGTTTTTATTCGATTTCCTCTTCAAATTTTTCTTCGCAAGTTTTTTATCTGGTTTTTTCTTATTCATCTTTGCCTTCTTTTTCTATTTTGTCTTCGCAATTCAATATATTCGTTTTCGCTCTTCTTCAGTTTTATCTTCTTACTCTTCTTCTTTGTGTCTATTTTTTTCTTCAACTTTTTTTCTTTCTTATTTGTCTAGGTTATTCTCCACCATTAAAATTTTACATGGCTTCATTCCTCTTGTAAAATATTAAATTTTATGTTGAAATTTGTAAACTAATTTTAACATAAGCTTTTTTTAATTTGATATCGATCCATAAGTTATTTAGAGTATTCACATATAAAATATATATATGCTTTATAAATTTGTTCTTTCTTCTTTGTTAAAAAATTTCAGTGATTATTTATATAATTAAAACCATTATCTTAAATTAAGAAATTTTTCTAATATAAATCTAAGTAGATTTTTGGTGTTACTAAAAACTTATACATATTTTTCTTATATCTATCGATATTCCAAATTTTAGATTTGGAATATCGATATTTTTCTATATTTTTCTATAATATTTAAAATTTGAAGAAAAACCTAGACAAATAAGAAAGAAAAAAAGTTTAAGAAAAAAAAGACACAAAGAAGAAGAGTAAGAAGATAAAACCGAAGAAGAACGAAAACGAATATATTGAATTGCGAAGACAAAATAGAAAAAGAAGGCAAAGATGAATAAGAAAAAACCAAATAAAAAACTTGAGAAGAAAAATTTGAAGAGGAAATCGAATAAAAACGAAGGAGAAGAAACCAAACAAAAACAAAAAATTTGCAAAGACCAATCTAAAGAGGAAAGCGAATAAGAACGAAGGAGACGAAACCAAAAAAAAAAAAGGAATAAAAAAGAAGCGTGGAGACGAAGAAAAGTAAACGCAAAGATGAGTGAAAATGAAGAAGAAACCATATAAGAGAAAAGATAAAGAAGAAATCAAAACAGAAGAGACTGAATAAGAATGAATCAAAGAAAATTAAAAAAACATAAAAACAAGAACAAAGAAGAAAATGAAAAACAATAACAAAGAAGAAAATGAAAAACAATAACAAAGAAGAAAATGAAAAACAATAAGATATGTCGATTAGCTTCTCTTCATTTTGGTTTTATAACCGTATGAAACTTACCAAAATATTAGCTTATCTTCTAGCTTAAATTTGTTTATGCGTACATTTTCATTTTTAAGTTTGGTTTGGTGTATCAGATAATGAAAATATGTTCTACATAGGATTAAAGAGACTTATGCTAAAATATGTACAAAAGCAATAGAGTGAGAAAAAAATTAGAAAGGAGAATAACCAATAATACAAAGAAGAAGAAAACAAATATAGCAAAACATTAGCATTTTCGATGGAAATAATTTATCATAGAAGAAACATAAGAATAAGAACCAAGAAGAACAAAAAGAAAATGAAGTAAATGAAGAAAAGGGAGGACGAAAATAGTAAAGAACAAAGCCATAAAAGAAACCAAAAAGATAAGGCTAGAGAAGGAAACCAAATAAAAAAATGAAACCGAAAAATAAGAAACTGACAGCTATGCGTAACTATATCTCTATGATTGCATAAATTAAATTATTTATATTATTATTAGACATTGCTTATTACATGTGTGAATATGTAATTGTACCATCTCTAGCTTAATTTTGTTTCCGTGAATCTTTTTCATTTTTAAGTTTGGTTAGGTGTATCAGATAATTAAATTTTTACTCTACATAATATTAAATTAAAGATAACTACAATAAAACTATTTATAAAAGGTATCAAGTCCTGGAGAATAATCAAGAAAAATAAAGAGAAGAAGCTAAACAAAAGAAATATAGCAAACTCCTAGCAACTTCGACCGCATGAACTAATTATAGAAAAAACGGAAGAACAAGAACCAAGACGAGGACAAAAATAAGAAGAAACAATTAAAAAAAGCGAAGACAATGATATTAAAGAACGAGGACAAAAGATAAACAGAAAAATAACAAAGATGAAGAATGAGACCGAATAAGAAATTGTAAGGACAAAGAACTGAAGAGGAAGGAAGACGAGGAAAAGTAAAGATGAAGAAAAAAAAAACGAATAAGGAAAAAAAACTACAAAACTGAAAAACATGAAACAAAAGAAATTAAAGAAATAAGAACATTGATTCACTACAATCAATCATGCTACGGACGAAAAAAACTTATGAATAAAAATATTTAATCAAATTATTAATACAGACCCGCGCGTAGCGCGGGTGAAAAACCTAGTGTCTATAAAAACGGGGATAATATAATAACTAGTGTTTTAACTTTTAACGTAACTAGGTTTTTCACCCGCGCTACGCGCGGGTCTGTATTAATAATTTGAATAAATATTTTTATTCATAAGCTTTTTTCGTCCGTAGCATGATTGATTGTAACGAACCAATGTTCTTATTTCTCTTCTTTTGTTTCATGTTTTTTAGTTTTTTAGTTGTTTTTTCTTTATTTTCGCTCTTTATTCGATTTTTTTTTCTTCATCTTTACTCTTTTTCGTCTTCCTTCCTCTTCAGTTATTTGTCCTTGCAATTTCTTATTCAGTCTCATTCTTCATCTTTGTTATTTTTCTGTTTATCTTTCGTCCTCGTTCTTTAATATCATTGTCTTCGTTTTTATTTTTTTATTGTTTTTTCTTATTTTTGTCCTCGTCTTGATTCTTGTTCTTCCATTTTTTCTATAATTAGTTCATGCAGTCGAAGTTGTTAGGAGTTTGCTATATTTCTTTTGTTTAGCTTTTTCTCTTTATTTTTCTTGATTATTCTCCAGTACTTGATACCTTTTATAAATAGTTTTATTGTAGTTCTCTTTAATTTAATATTATGTAGAGTAAAAATTTAATTATCTGATACACCCAACCAAACTTAAAAATGAAAAAGATTCACGGAAACAAAATTAAGATAGAGATGGTACAATTACATATTCACACATGTTATAAGCAATGTCTAATAATAATATAAATAATTTAATTTTTGCAATCATAGAGATATAGCTACGCATAGCTGTCAGTTTCTTATTTTTCAGTTTCATTTTTTATTTGGTTTCCTTCTCTAGCCTTATTTTTTTGTTTCTTTTATGGCTTTGTTCTTTGCTATCTTCGTCCTCCATTTTCTTCATTTACTTCATTTTATTTTTGTTCTTCTTGGTTCTTATTCTTATGTTTCTTCTATGATAAATTATTTCCATCGAAAATGCTAATGTTTTGCTAGATTTGTTTTCTTCTTCTTTGTATTGGTTATTCTCCTTTCTAATTTTTTCCTCACTCTATTGCTTTTATACATATGTTTTAGCATAAGTCTCTTTAATCCTATGTAGAATATATTTTCATTATCTGATACACCAAACCAAATTTAAAAATGAAAATGTACGCATAAACAAATTTAAGCTAGAAGATAAGCTAATATTTTGGTAGGTTTTCTAGGGTTATAAAACCAAAATGAAGAGAAGCTAATCGACATATATTATTGTTTTTCATTTTCTTCTTCGTTCTTGTTTTTATGGTTTTTAATTTTCTTTGATTCATTCTTATTCAGTCTCTTATGTTTTGATTTCTTATTTGTCTTTTCTCTTATATGGTTTCTTCTTCATTTTCACTCATCTTTGCGTTTGCTTTTCTTCGTCTTCGAGCTTCTTTTTTATTCATTTTTTTTTTTTTTTTTTTTGGTTTCGTCTCCTTCGTTCTTATTCGCTTTCCTCTTTAGATTGGTCTTTGCAAGTTTTTTGTTTTTGTTTGGTTTCTTCTCCTTCGTTTTTATTCGATTTCCTCTTCAAATTTTTCTTCGCAAGTTTTTTATCTGGTTTTTTCTTATTCATCTTTGCCTTCTTTTTCTATTTTGTCTTCGCAATTCAATATATTCGTTTTCGCTCTTCTTCAGTTTTATCTTCTTACTCTTCTTCTTTGTGTCTATTTTTTTCTTCAACTTTTTTTCTTTCTTATTTGTCTAGGTTATTCTCCACCATTAAAATTTTACATGGCTTCATTCCTCTTGTAAAATATTAAATTTTATGTTGAAATTTGTAAACTAATTTTAACATAAGCTTTTTTTAATTTGATATCGATCCATAAGTTATTTAGAGTATTCACATATAAAATATATATATGCTTTATAAATTTGTTCTTTCTTCTTTGTTAAAAAATTTCAGTGATTATTTATATAATTAAAACCATTATCTTAAATTAAGAAATTTTTCTAATATAAATCTAAGTAGATTTTTGGTGTTACTAAAAACTTATACATATTTTTCTTATATCTATCGATATTCCAAATCTAAAATTTGGAAAATTTCTTAATCTTAGATGATGATATAGAAAAATATTATTGATTGTTTAAAATTTGGAAAATT
Organism: Erythrophleum ivorense; assembly: GCA_026724425.1. Lineage (NCBI taxonomy): Eukaryota > Viridiplantae > Streptophyta > Magnoliopsida > Fabales > Fabaceae > Erythrophleum > Erythrophleum ivorense. Next base: position 174,672 of record JAIUCV010000329.1, read on the forward strand.
TCTTAATTTTAGAGATGCTGATTTGGCATAATTTAATTGGTTAAAAAAAATTAAAAACTGATGTGGACACCCTTAGAGGCATTTAGCCTCAACTTTTATATAGTATAGATTACTTATTGTAGCTGATGGAGTAATAATCTATTAAATAATCTACTAGTTGTTTAATTGATTAAGTAATTAGCTGATGGAGTATAATCTATTAAATAATCTATTAAATAATCTATTAGCTGATGGAGTTATAATCTATTAAGTAATAATCTATTAAATAATTAGCTGATGGAGTATTAATTGTTTAAGTAATAATCTATTATAGATCATTGTATTTATAATCTATTAAATAGATTAATCTATTAGCTGATGGAGTAATAATCTATTTTTAATCTATTAATAATCTATTAAATAGAAGCTTAGTTTTCTATTACTTATTTAATCTATTTAATCTATTTTTGATGATATTTGCGTTCATGTTTTCTATAATCTAAAGCATTCAGTTAAGATCTTCTCTTTTTCCTCTTCAAATTTTTCTTCGCAAGTTTTTTATCTGTTTTTTTCTTATTCATCTTTGCCTTCTTTTTCTATTTTGTCTTCGCAATTCAATATATTCGTTTTCGCTCTTCTTCGGTTTTATCTTCTTACTCTTCTTCTTTGTGTCTGTTTTTTTCTTCAACTTTTTTTTTCTTTTTTATTTGTCTAGGTTATTCTCCACCATTAAATTTCTACATGGCTCCATTCCTCTTGTAAAATATTAATTTTATGTTGAAATTTGCAAACTAATTTTACGATAAACTTTTTTAATTTGATATCGATACATAAGTTATTTAGAGTGTCCACATATAAAATATATATATGCTTTATAAATTTGTTCTTTCTTATTTGTTAAAAAAATTCAGTGATTATTTATATAATTAAAACAATTATCTTAAATTAAGAAATTTTCCTAATATAAATCTAAGTAGATTTTTGGTGTTACTAAAAACTTATATATGTTTTTCTTATATCTATCGATATTCCAAAACTAAAATTTGGAAAATTTCTTAATCTTAGATGATGATATAGAAAAATATTATTGATTGTTTAAAATTTGGAAAATTTCTTAATTTTAGAGATAGTGATTTGGCATAATTTAATTGGTTAAAAAAAATTAAACAATTTGGTGTTACTAAAAACTTATACATGTTTTTCTTATATCTATCGATATTCCAAATCTAAAATTTGGAAAATTTCTTAATCTAAAATTTGGAAAATTTCTTAATCTAAAATTTGGAAAATTTCTTAATCTTAGATGATGATATAGAAAGTTATTATTGGTTGTTTAAAATTTGGAAAATTTCTTAATTTTAGAGATGCTGATTTGGCATAATTTAATTGGTTTTAAAAAACTTAAAAGCTGATGTGGACACCTTTAGAGGCATTTAGCCTCAACTTTTATATAGTATAGATGTATTTTAAAATTTTAATGCAATGTATTTTTCCTTTATTTTATGTGTAGAAATAAAAAATGCTCATTGCGATTTGTAAACATAGAGCAGATAAAAATTTGTATATCATAGATTTTGGGCAATTCTTACATCTACCATCAAAAAGTTTTTTACTTTCTCTTATACCATTACTATTTTTTTTTTTTCAACTCATACTATTTTCATAAGGGTTTATAAACATAAAATTAACTTTAAACCATCAAAACTAAATCCTAAACCATCAAAACTAAACCTCAAACTTTCAAAACTAACCCCTAAAATTCTAAATATTAAATCATAAACGCTAAATTCTAAACACAAACCTAAATATTTAAATTATAAATCATTTTTAGAGTTAAAACTTAATTAAACCATCAAAACTAAACTCTAAACTTTGAATACTAAACCCTCAATATTAAATCATAAACCATAAATACTAAATTCTACACCTTGAATACTAAATCCAAAACTAAATATTTTAAATTATAAACCTTTGTGAAAATGGTATGAGTTAAAAAAAAAAAAACAATTGATAGCATGAGAAAAATTAAAAAACATTTTCATGTTATTTGCTGGATTTTCTCATAGATTTTTGTCTCGTCTTTTTAGATAACTGTTGTTTTTACTATAACTTGTAACAGAATACTAAATTTTACAGACAAATCTCAAAGAAATATTAACAAGTGTTTTGTGAAAAGGGAAATCTGAAATTATATGGAACCGTAAACAACACAAAAGAAAAAGGAAAAGAAAAAATATGGAACCTAAATTACCTAACCACCGTAATAATAAATTTACGTTTGTGGTATTTGAAAAATGTTTTGGCTATCGGGATTTTCCAAAGTCCTATATTCCTTTGGGATTTTTCTACTTTTTCAGTTGGTCCTATAGAATAGTATTATCTTTTGTCATTCTTTAAAGTTTTTGTTTCTTTGTCTTTGCCTGATCGGGAAAACATCGTTGACCGTGGCTCAATGATTCTCTCTAATGTCTTCACTTTTTTCATTGTTTGTTTTTTTCTTTCTTAAATCGAAGCTATTTTTGATGTTATAAAATAAAGATATGTCGCAGTTTCAGAATAGGTAAGTAAGTTTTGATGTTACCAAATAAAGAACGGCATGTTAAGATTTATGTAACCAAATAATCATCTATCCTCTTTTTCAAGAAACCAACTCAATTTCTGAATAATTTTTTAATTAATTTATTGAATAGTTTCAAAAAGACGTGTTCAACTTGTTTACTAATTAAAAGAAAAGAAATGTGTAAAGAAGTTTACAACTTGTGTACCCCATTGGTCTGTTTGTATTTGGAACGGTCCAATGAGCAATGACAGTCGACAGAGGTGCACGAATGTATAGCAGTATTTGGGCCGTTTAACGAGTCATAACTACAATTTGGTGTAAAATTTGTTTCTTTTTGTAGAAAACTACGCTCAGGTTTTTTTTTTCTTACTTGTAAATGAAAAATTGTCTTCATTTAGAGAAAATAGTAAACTTCATTGTACCAGGGCGATTAATGGTTAAATAATAGTTTGAGTTCTGAAAACGAATTTCACTTAACAGGATGCTGCGTTTGTCTTTCGTCAGGAAGAAAGGAACTAATGGAGACTAGAAACCCTTTTTTATCTGTGTTTGTTTAGAAGAAGTATGGCAAGATCTAAGCAAAGGTCTCATCAATAAAAGATATTCAACGGACTGGCCAAGGCCAATTGTATCATATGTATCTATCGTTTCTGATATAAGACAAACTAGAATTGGAATCCTCTCTTGTTTTTGCTAAGTATGTTTTCCAAGCAACCAGACATCGCATTATATTTACAAAAAAACAAAAAAAGGCAGTATATAGGAAGAGAAAAAATAATGCCGCCATGGAGAAACTCATCCTAACGTATTTTAAAGGAAAACTTTACTGAGAATGAGACTGAATTTGAAACTGGAAAAACCGGTTATCTATATAATTTAATTATATTCAGTTATAAACCAGAGGAACGCATACTTGAGGAAGAAGAAACCGGAGAAGATCAAAGCAAACTCATGTATGCAAACATGGACACTTAAGTAAAACCACCATACAATAATTTTAACGGGTATAACAGAGGCAAAGGTCGAGGAGGCCACTTTGGTAGAGGAAAAGGTCGTGGTCGTTTCTATGAAGAAAGAGATACATCGAATGTAACTTGCTACCGTTGTGACAAGTTGGGTCACTATGCTTCAACCTGTCCGGATCGACTTCTAAAACTATAAGAAATTCAAGAGAATGAGAGTAATGAAAATGATACAGAAAGTGCATATAAGCTCATGATGCATTAGGTGGTGTATCTGAATGAAGAAAAGGTGGTACCAAACAAATATGAGACAAATAATGGAGAGGACAATGTTTGGTACCTCGACAATGGAGCTAGCAATCACATGACTGGAGATCGTCGTTATTTCTCCAAGATAGATGAATCTATTACCGGGAAAGTAAGGTTTGGAGATCATTCTTGGATAGACATTAAAGGGAAAGGATCAATTGAATTCATTGATGGAAAAGGCAAGCCAAGAAAGATGTATGACGTCTATTTCATTCCTGATTTAAAGAGTAACATCATAAGTCTTGGTTAAGAAACAGAAGCAGGATGTGATGTAAGAATGAAAGGAGAGCAACTAATGATGCATGATCGCAATGGAAAGCTACTCGTCAAATCAACAAGGTCAAGAAATCGACTCTACAAAGTTCGTATGGGGATAAAAGAGAGTATGTGATTATACTCAACAACAACAAGTGACTCAAGCAGATGGAATGCAAGGTTAGGTCATATAAACCTTGAAACAATGAAGTCTATGATACAGAGAGAGCTTGTCGTGGGGGTTCCACAGTTTGTGTTTGAGAAGAAGATTTGCGGTTCTTGTTTACTTGGAAAGCAAACAAGACAAGTATTTCCACAAGCTACCATGTACAAAGCATCTAAGGTACTTGAACTTGTACATGGAGATCTTTGTGGACCTATAACACTGAGCACGGCGGGTGGAAACAAGTACATATTTGTTCTCATAGATGATCACTCAAGATATATGTGGACAATTTTGTTGAAAGAAAAAGGTGAAGCGTTCAATAGATTCAAGAGATTCAAGAGTTTGGTAGAGCAAGAATCAGGAGCAAACATACAAACCTTCAGAACGGATAGAGGAGGAGAACTCGTGTCTAATGAGTTTAATATCTTCTGTGAAGACAAGGGTATAAAACGGCATCTCACAGCTCCTTACACTCCGCAGCAAAACGGAGTTGTTGAGAGACGTAATAGGACTCTATTGGAGATGACCCGAAGCATCTTGAAGCATATGTTTGTTCCAAATTATCTGTGGGGAAAAGCAATAAGACACTCTACTTATCTCTTAAACAGAATAGCTACAAGAGCACTTAAGGATCGAACCCCATATGAAATATTTCGCGGCAAGAAACCAAGCATCAATCATCTTCGAGTTTTTGGTTGTCTTGGATATGCAAAAACAGAAGGACCACACCTGAAGAAACTAGATGATAGATCACGTGTGTTGGTTCATCTTGGGACAGAGCCGGGATCAAAGGCGTATCGGTTGCTTGATCCACAAACATGGAAGATTGTGGTGAATAGAGATGTTGTCTTTGACGACACAAAGGGCTGGAATTGGAAGGTCATTAACTCTGAGCTAGATCAAGATTTGAGTATAAGTTTTGGAGATCCTGGTAATCATGGGATTACAAAATCAGAGGAGAGTACCGAAGCAGAGATTGCTAGTGACGATGATGGTGATACAAAAGATGATGATGGTGTTGTATCACACAATGACGAGTGTGTGACACACGAGGAAGAAAGTACCAATGATCAACCTCAAGAGATGTTGAGAAGATCTGAAAGGCCGAGAGAGAGGCCTACGTATCTAGATGATTATATTCTAATAGCTGAACAAGAAGGAGAGAGACTTCTGCTGTGTTTGAATGATGTACCAAGAGATTTCTATGAAGCAAAGGAATCAAGGGAGTGGATACTTGCATGTGAAGATGAAATCCGATCTATTATGAAGAATAACACATGGATTCTTGTAGATCTTCCTGAAGGAGCTAAAGCTATTGGATTGAAGTGGGTTTTTAAACTCACACGAAATTCTGATGGAAGTATTAACAAGCATAAAGCTCGGCTTGTAGCTAAAGGATATGCACAAAGGTATGGAGTTGATTACGATGAAGTTTTCGCTCCAGTAGCTCGTTTAGAAACTATATGCCTTCTCATTAGTCTAGTAGCAGGGAGTGGTTGGGAGATACATCATCTAGATGTAAAGACGGCTTTTCTTCATGGAGAGCTAAAAGAGACTGTTTTTGTTACTCAACCAGAAGGGTTTGAAGAAAAGGGACAAGAAGGGAAGGTGTGTAAGCTCAACAAAGCCCTGTATGGCTTAAAACAGGCTCCAAGAGCTTGGAATATCAAGCTAAATCAAATTCTGAAGGAGCTACAGTTTAGCAAGTGCTCAAAGGAGTCAACGGTCTATCAGAGAGAAGTCAAGGGAAATATTCTACTTGTCGCAGTTTATGTGGATGATCAACTTGTTACAGGGACAAGCTTGAAAGACATTGATGAGTTTAAAGAAGAGATAGCGTCAAAATTCGAGATGAGTGATCTCGGCAGGCTAACATACTATTTGGGAATTGAGGTTTACCAACATGAAGGAGGAATAACTTTGATACAAGAACGTTATGCATTGAAGATCTTAGAGGAAGCGGAGATGAAGAGTTGCAATACAGCTCATGTGCCAATGGAGCTTGGCTTAAAGCTGTTGAAATCATAGAACGAGAAGGATATTGATGCTACTAGTTACAGAAAGAATGTTGGTTGCATTAGGTATCTACTTCATACAAGACCTGATTTATCTTTCTGCGTTGGAGTATTAAGTAGATATATGCAGAGACCTAAAGAATCACATGGAGCAGCAATGAAACAATGCCTAAGATATCTAAGAGGAACCTCTGTTTTCGGCCTTGTGTTTGAACGTTCTATCTCAAAAATACCTAGATTGATTGGCTATAGTGATAGCAGTCATAATGTGGATCCTGATGATGGGAAAAGCACAACAGGTCATATCTTCTATCTTGGAGGAAATCCAGTTTCTTGGTATTCGCAGAAACAAGAAACTGTGGCATTGCCGTCATGCGAAGCAGAGTTCATGGCAGGAACAGAAGCAGCAAAACATGCAATATGGCTTCAAGACCTGATTGGTGAAGTCATTGGTTTGACATGCGAAAAGGTTGTTATAAGGATTGACAGCCAGCCAGCCATTGCTCTCACTAGAAATCCTGTTTTCCATGGGCGCAGCAAGCATATACATACAAGATATCACTTTATAAGAAAGTGTGTGGAGAATGGTCTAGTTGAGGTAGAACATGTTTCAGGTGATAGACAAAAGGCTGACATCCTCACAAAGGCACTTGGAAGAATCGATCAAGTTTAAGGAGATGAGAGATCTTTAGAAGATAACGTGCTCATCAGAAAAAGATCTCTCATCTCCTTAAACTATTGGATCCTTGCTGGTGTTTAGCCCTGCACGGATGAGCACGTTATCTTCTGCTGGACTCCATTTTCTTCTTCCTTTTCGCTCCTTAGGTGTTTCTTCTTCTAGCATTGGACCATCAGGCGATTGAGACAAATGTGGGACTTCTGTTGATCCAAAATCTATCATTGGAGAGAAGCTATCTTGTTGACTTTGTAAAAGATCAACATAGCTGGGTTTGTAACTAAAAGATCAACATAGCTGGGTCAGCCCTGTCCACATATATTCTCAATACTATCTCCCTGTTTCCAGTTTCATTAATACTTATACGAGTTAACATTGTAAAGCCCATTGCTTTGCTTTCTTATTGCTAAATTTTTTGAAAAAGGTTTGTTAGTCTAAAGCTACACGAAAGACACACCATGGCATGCTCAAACATTCGAACAAATTTAAATGTGTTTAGCTACATAAAGTATATGTTTCGCATGACCACATGTACAAACTATATATGGTTATATGGCCAACTACACAACCATACAATCCAACTTCAGAATAGTCATCAGAGTATTAATTACATCGCCGACGTTTAAAAATGATAGCTTATTTAGCCTTTCAAAGTAGCTTCACTAATTAATTAATTCAAAATATTGATCCATTGAAATGAATTTTGGAAATGAAAATTTATATTAATTAAATATTTAATTAATTTAAATACTTTTACGAATACTTATAGATTGTGCAACATTAAATTTATTTACCCAATACAAATGAACAGCCGTATTGATTTATAATTTTAACTGAAATTATATCAGCATAATTTTATTATTGATATTAAATTTTCATCATTTATTTAAATGTTGTTAGTTGTCTATCGTTTTGTAAGTGATACCAATACAAATTAGTAAATAAAACGATTACTAATTGATATAAACTTATATTTCGTATCAATTTTTTAAAATGATGTAAACTGATATAAATTTGTAATTTTGTATTGATTTTATTAAAGTGATGTGGAATAAGTTAATAACAACATTAATTTTTATAAGTGATGTTAGATATATATATTTTGTATCATTTATCAATAAGTAATTTAGATTACTATCATTTATATTTATGATGCTATTTAAGTAATGTAATACACTATTTTCCTTGTAGTGATTGTATGATTGTATAGTTGGTCACATAACCACAAATAGTTCGTACATATGGTCATACGAAACATATACTTTGTGTATTTAGTCATACATTAAATTTGTTCGGATGTTTGAGCATGCTATAGCGTATCTTTTGCGACAAACTTTTTTCCAAAAATAAATTGCATGATAGAGAGAAGAACAAAAAATAGCATGATAGAACCAGGTGGTCATGGCCTGGTGGTAATGGGCTCACAGCTGTGAGTACCGCCATCTGGATTTGACTCATGGCCACAACGGATTTAACATGGCTTCCGTTTAGCTTTCAGGACCACGCCAGATCCGATTGGATGCAGCACTAGTTGGGACCTTTGTGGGTCCCAAATACATTGCACTACAACAAAACAGGTCTTTTCCGATAGCCGGATTTCTTGTAAAATCGATGTTAATCGTCTCTTACATCGAATTTCCATTGATTTTCAAATCGTCGGTAAGCGATCGACGTTAATTTAAAATCGTCGTAAATTCGTCGGAAAATGCGACAACACAAATGTCGTCGTTAATTCGACGTTAATAATCGTCGTAAAATCGTTGTATTATTTACAACCGATTTACAACGAAAAAGTGTTTTCGTCGTTATCTTGATGTATAATCTAACAAGCAAATTACGACGGAATGCAATTTTAATTTACAACGGAACCAAATCGTCGTTAATAGCCGGTTAAAATCAATTATATATATTTTCGTCGTTATATCGTCGCAAATGGTTCAATGTTAATATGACGTTAATGCTTACGACGAATTTACAACGATTTTGTATCCCTATTAAAATAAAATAATTCATATCAATATATAGCCGAAAAAAATTTAAATAATTATTTTCGAAATTAAAAAGTACAATTAAAAGTTATATTTTTAATACATTTATATATTAACTAAACCCTTTCTATAAAAATAATTCCAAATATATTTTTAACTTATTTTCCATCCCTATACATATTATTCTATTAAAAAAACGAAATAAATCCATTATTCCAACTATAGCTAAAACCATTATTGAAAAAAAAACCTAAAATAAAATTTAATTAAAAAAATATATTTTATAATAAGGAAAAGGGAGAGTTGGTGAAGAATTGGAGAATTGAGAGAGAATGAGAGGAGATGGCGAGATCTGGTGGGTATATATAGATTTTTCCGCCCTCGTTAATTTGTTGTAATTTTCCAACGAATTTACAACGATTTTTGGAAAGCATTGTAAATTCGTTGGAAATCGGAAATTCAAATTTTTGTTTTTCCCGCACGCGGGATTAGTGAAAATTTAGAGTTTCCGACGAATTTACAAAGATTTTTTGAAATCGTTGGAAATCGGAAATTAGAATGTTTGTTTTTCTCGCACGCGGGATTAGTGAAAATTTTAAGTTTCCGGCGAATTTACGACGATTTCAAAAAATCGTTGTACATTCGTTGGAAAACGGAAATTATATTTTTTTTTCTTTTCCCCGCACGCGGGATTAGTGAAAATTTTAAGTTTCCGACGAATTTACGACGATTTCAAAAAATCGTTGGAAATCGAAAATTAGAATTTTTGTTTTTCCCCCACGCAGGATGAATCATTGTAAATTCGTTGGAAAATTACAACGAATTTACATCGAATCATCGTAAAATCTTCGGCTAATTTAATCAAAAAATTCAATTTCATATGATGAATTTAATATTCAAAATCGCTATTTTACCACGACTTTACAACGATTAATTGGTAAATCGTCGTAAAATATAACCCTAAACCCTAAAATTTCCCTAAACTCTTACGTGATCAATTTTAACTCTAAAGACCGAACTGATATTGATATATGTTTTGTTTATGTCAAAGCACAAAATCATTTTCATAGAAAAACATCAATTACAAAAATTCACTTGGATTACATATACCTAAACTCACACTATATGTAATGTTTGTATCACTCATCACTAAACTTAAACAACATATATAATCTTGGTTTAAACTTCAAATATGTTAACATTTGATGATGGTTAGACTTATCATCAGTTAACTGTGAATTAGGGTAATATTAGGGTTTAGGGTTTCAAATTTACAACGATTTTACGATGATAATTCGTTGTAAATTCGTCGTAAAGTGACATTTTCAATAGTAAATTTCATCGTATGGAATCGAAATTATGGTTTACAATAGCCGACAAATTTACGACCAATTCGATGTAAATTCGTTGTAAATTATAACAAAGTTACGACGATTCGTCTCAATTTCGTTGTAATTTACAACGAAGTTAAAACGAAAATAAATGTTGGAATACGTCCAGGTAAGACATCGTAAATCGTCTGTAAATAAGACGCTATTTTATGACGTAAATATTACGTTGTAAAATCGATGTGACTTAACGATAAATTTACAACGATGTATGAAAACGTCATGAAATCGTCGTAAAAAAAAAGTTACTTTACGACGATTTAACAACGTTTTATTTCTTCGCCAATTTACGACTAATTTACGACGATTTTGAAAATCGTTGTTAAATCGTTATAAGTCGATGTACTTTTCCGACGTTTTATTTTCGTTGTAAATTATCGATGGAAACAATATGTTTTCTTGTAGTGTGGGTTATTAAAAATGAAACAACTAAGCATATTTTTATTATTATTAAACAATGCGGAAGTTCTCAAAGAATAATCAAATAATTAATTTAATCAAATAATTCAACTCAACAAAATTCCGGAATAATTAAATAAATCTAGCAACCTAAAACACCGGGTTATACTAGACTATAGCATAAGCAAATAAACTCTAACATTTCCTATCACCCCTTCTTCCGCCTTGATTCCGCGATCACACAATTCTTTTTCCTGCAACACATGGGAAAAATAGTTGCATAAGTATTATCACAAATACTTAGTGAGACGATAATTAAACATTATTTAAATAATTACCAACACTCAAAATAATTTTCATAATTATCAAAATAATTTTCACAACTATTTTCCACCAATTAATTAATTATTTTAAACATTAAATAATTAATTTACCAATTAAACCATTTAAACCGGATAATTTAATTAACTCAATTAAACCAATTAAAATCATTGATTAAACCAATAAATTGAACCACTGGACCAACAATAGTCCACTTGGTGTCGACCGACACCAGATTAGTGTCGCTCGACACCGAGCTCGCAGATCAAGACCCCGAAATGATCAACAACACGAAAACACGAAAAACATCAATAAACATCAACAAGCACGATTCAAGACACCAATATCACATATTCCAAAATGAAAATCAACATAACTAAACCACACTCAACCAATACGACAAATATAGAAAAACACGAGCCGACGGTCACGCACTCACCTTGACAAAAAGGGTTGAAACAAAGGAAAAGAAGATGAACAGCGAAGATCAACCACAAACAGCTCCAAAAACTTCAGAAATCTCCCAGTAAATCCCCCTTCTTCCTCTCTTTCTCTCTTTTTTCTCGAAAACCACAAAAGAAGTCGGCTACTCACTTTTTATCACGAGACTTAGGGCTTTTTCCCACTTAACCAGCCCAAACCGGACAATGAAATTGAACAGGGAATCCAAAATTCGGACCGGTGTCGACCGACACCACTCGTCCACAGCGAGAGATTGGGTTACAGATGTTACAATTCTCCCCCACTAAACTGGATTCGACCTCGAATCCCAACGAAACACGTCTACCAAAGACGACAAACCGGGCCCCACTTGGCCAAAACCACTAGAGATCCTCACCTGATCTCCCGAGACTCACATCCAATCCAATGTTATACGCACGTTCCCAGACATTATTATTCTTAACTCAAAGGAAATGCAGGAGACCCACCATATCTCCTCAAGAGACCCACTCCCTCTCTCGATACTCATAATGCGACCCACCCTGCCATAAATAAGTAAACATCTCTAACCATTTATAACTAGGTAGCGACCCCAAGATAAGTCTACTGGAGACCCACCATATCTCCAAAAACTGTAATGAGTTAAACGGACATCCACCGTCCAGTAAAAATTCTGAAACGCCTATAACATCTCTGAATAGATCTGTCTCACGACCCAAATTGGTCAACAACCTCGTAACATCCGAACACAAAAAAAATATAAGGAAAATTCCATCTTATATACCTCCAAAATGTATATCGTTACAACCAAAAACAAAAATACATGAAACAACAGCACAAGGCCAAACAACTTGAACTACAAAAATGAAAGAAGCCCACTCCACGACCTGCTTATCGAACCACTTCCTAAACTTCAGCTTCATCTTTGCCTCTGGCTTCCAAGTCTCCTCCTGTGTACCGCTACAGTCCCACAAGACTCTCAACAATGTCACCTTCTTGTTCTGCAGGACCTTGACTCTCCTCTCGAGAATCCTCACAGGAACTGCCGGAACCGTCAAATCTGGCCTAAGATCCTCTGGAATCCTAGACACTAACTCCTCTCAAGGATGAAGACACTTTCTCAACATCGAGACATGAAACACCTTGTGAAATGCCCTCATAATCGGAAGTAACTCAAGCCGATACGCCACTGGTCCAACTCGCTCCACCACTGGAAACGGCCCATAAACCGCGGACTAAGCTTGTTCTCTGCTATGGATCTGTTAGGACCTCTCAACATAGCCATCTTGAGATACACACGATCTCCAACCTTAAACTCAAGCTCTCGTCTCGGCCTATCAGCGTAACTCTTCTGCCTATCCTGAGCTTTCTTCATGTTCAGTCTCAAAACACGGACCATAACTTTCTCCGTCATTTCCTGAACAAAACTAGCTCCATAAATGATGTGCTCCCCCACTTGAGTCTAGTATAAAGGTGTCCTACATGGCCTCCCATACAAAGCCTCAAAAGGAGACACGCCAATATTGGCCTGAAAACTGTTGTTGTAGGCAAACTTTGCCAAACACAAATGATCTGCCCAATGGTCACCCCAATGTAGCACACACATCCTCAGCAAATCCTCCAAAGTCTGAATCGTCCTCTCTGACTGCCTATTAGTCTGCGGATGATAAGCTGTACTCATATGCACCTTATTGCCCATCTCTGTCTGAAACGCTCTCCAGAATTCATAAGCGAATCTAGGATCACGGTCTGACACAATACTGGCTGGCACGCCATGCAGCCTCACAATCTCCCTCACAAATTTCTTAGCCAAAACAGCAGCTCCATATGTCTTCTTAATGGCAAAAGAATGTGTGGACTTGGTCAACCGATCCACAATCACCCATATAGCATCATAAGTCCGTGAGATAGGTCCCACAACAAAATCCATCGTGATCATGTCCCACTTCCACTCTGGAATGGGTAAACTCTGCAGAAGACCACTCAGAACCTGGTGCTCTACCTTGAGCAACGAACATGTGTTGCACTTCGACCCAATGATAATACCTCTTGAGGTCATGGTATTTGTTGTTCCTGGATGAATCGAGAACTTGCTCGCATGAGCCTTTCTCATAATCTGCTGTCTCAACTCCTCTGACTTGGGTACACAAACCCGACCACGAACCAAAATCGTCCCATTCGAAGAGACCTGACACTCTGAACCAACTGCTCGCGATGCATCAATCAAACTCTGATCACTCTGCTGAGCCACTCTGATCCTACTGAGATAATCTGCCTGATCAACTGTCTCTAAGCCCAAAGGCTCCCCCGAAATAGCACAAATACGCAATGTACTAATCTCGCCCACCAAGGCCTCCACATCATGCTCTCGAGCTGAATCAACCCTCCGTCGACTCAACGCGTCTGCTACCTTGTTGGCCTTGTCTGGATGATAGATAATCTCCATATCATAGTCTGTCAAGAACTCAACCCGACGCGTCTGACTCGCATTCAGCAAAGGCTGAGTGGAGATATGCTGAAAACTCTTGTGATCTGTAAAGATCTGCACTGACCGGCCATAGAGATAAGATCTCCAGATCTTAAACGCAAATACCACCGCTCCCAACACAAGATCATGCGTAGGGCGATTACGCTCGCTGCCCTGTAACTGTCTCGAAGTATAGGCAATCACTCTACCCTCCAGCATCAGGACACAACCAAGACCAACTTCTGAAGCATCTGTATACACCACATAAGGCTTCCCCGGTTCGGGTAATCCCAACACTGCTGTACTAGTCACATCTCCTTAAGCTTCCCAAAGCTCTCCTCGCACTCCGACGATCAAACAAACAGAACATCCTTCCCGGTCAACTTCGTCATAGGCTGAGACATGCTCGCAAACCCCTTGACGAATCTTCTGTAGTAGCCTGCTAAACCCAGAAAACTCTTGATCTCAGTAGCACTACTCGGTCTAGGCCAATCCCTAATAGCCTCAATCTTTGCCGGATCTACATAAACTCCCTCTGTATAAACAATGTGACCAAGAAATCCCATCTCTCGCTGCCAGAAACTGCACTTGCTCAACTTAGCATACAATTTCTGCTCCTGAAGCTTCTCCGGAACCAACCTCAGATGAGTCGCATGCTCATTGGGACTCCTCGAATACACTAAAATATCGTCAATGAAGATGATAAAGAATACTTCCAAAAACTCCTTGAACACATCGTTCATCAAACTAAAAGGCATGACCAGAAACTCAAGGTGCCCATATCTCGTCCCGAATGCCGTTTTGCGAAAATCTGCCTCATCTATCAGAATCTGATGATACCCCGATGTCAAGTCTATCTTGGAGAACCAAGTAGCACCCCTCAGCTGATCCAGTAACTCATCAATCCTCGGGAGGGGGTACTTGTTCTTCGCAATGACTCGGTTAAGTCCTCGGTAATCGATGTACAACCGGAAACTCCCATCCTTCTTCTTCACGAATAAAACCGGTGCTCCCCACTCTGCTAACTCTGCTGGCGCCATCGTGTAAGGTGTCTTCGATATCGGAGTTGTCCCCGGCTCTAGCTCAATCGTGAAAGGATCAGACCGAGATGGTGGTAATCCCTTCAGCGACCAAAACACATCTTCGAACTTCTGAACAACCCGAATACCCTCCAAAGCAACCTCACCACTGGACTCCGACATCACAATCGTCGCCAAATAAGCCTCGCAACCTTGTTCTATCATTTGCTCTGCCTGAATAACCGAGATCACAAGACTCCCGGAAGTCGGTCTCACACCCTGATAAACCAACCTCTCTGCATCCCGCTCGAAGACCACTCTGCCTCGATAACAATCTTGGTGAAATATGTATTACGCCAACCAGTCCATCCCAGAATAATGATGCGGGATAAGCTTTTCCCAATTTCTATCCCTCTTCTGCAAGTGCACAGATCGAGAGTAGTAACGGGTTTATCGAACACAAGGACCAGTAAGTGCACTACAAGGTATGAGATTGAGATTTAGCTAGGAAAGCAATATGAGTTTGGTTGTTGTCACGATTAAAGCAAGTAAAGTAAGCAAGTTAACAATGCAAATAAAGTTGTAAATCAATGGATGGAAGGCGCTAAGCAATAGGATAATCGCGGGATGAGTGATTCAAGCAAGCAAGTTCGACTTGTTAGGGTTTTAAGAACGTGTACCATCTAGAACTCAAAGACACTAATTTAGATCTTTCCACTTCCGTGGCTCCGACCCCTATGTTGATCTATCTAATCGCTAAACTTTCGGTATGTCCTTAGATAATCAAACAAGCATTAATTCGATCAAGTCTCAATTGTTCACAACCTCTAGTAAATCAACTTCCGCAGTCTAAGAGAGATTGCCCACCAAATACTAGTTCAGGCGAATGATTCATCACTTCCGTGGCTCAAATCTACCTAGGATCATATGTTGATTGGCCAGATCAACACCAAGCAATGAACACAAGCAAAGGTGAAGAGTTTATGTAAACCTTAATTCTATATATCGATTATCAAGCAAGCATGAACACTATCCTTTGATTTCCTATCACTTAACAAGGTAACTACTCATACATAGAGAAGGAAATCGAATTCATATTCATAAGAACAGAGATTCGAGATCCTCTCTTGAAGGAGACAAGGAAAGAAAGCAAAAACTATAAGAACTTGTATTGAAAATAATATGTTTTGTATCTCTATGTGTGGCTCTCTCTTTTACAAGGCTAAAAAGATGTATTTATAATGCTTCAGAAGTTGAAGGGCGGCTTGACCTAGGTCTTGGTCGAAACATAAGAGGCGGTGTAAGTTTGGGCTTGAAAACGTGCAAAACGGGCTTCGAAAACGAGCCGGGTCGAGCGGGACATGTCGTGGTCGAGCGGGGCGGTCGACCGGTCGGTCGGGATGGCGTCTGGGTCGAGCGGGGCGGTCGAACGGTCGGTCGGGATGGTGGTCGGGTCGAGCTGGGCGGTCGAGCGCGCACGGGATGGCGAAAAGAAGTCGGGTCGGACGGGAGCCTTGGAGTCCCTGTCCAACCGGCTTCGGTCGACCGGATGGTCATCGTCAGGAAGGAAGGTCGGGTCGGACGAGGGCCATGGAGTCCCTGTCCGACCGGCCTCGGTCGAGCGGCTTTGATGATGTCCGGTTTTCGGCTCCTTAGACACTCTTCACTAAAACGATCATATCTCCCATTCTACATGGCCAAATTGCATGATTCCAATTGCGTTGGAAAGCTAACTCACGTAGGCATCGTGGAAAACTGGTTTTGGTGAAATCCATTGAGTAGAATGTTTTTTAGGCTCCTCCAAAGTTAATGATAGTGCATGAGGCTGCTTGGAGGACCTTTTCCTTTGTTTTGCTCCAAATTGCATCGTTTGACCTGAAATGACTCTTGGCACTATATATGCATAAAAACTACCTTTTAAAGCAAAAATCCACGGTAAAACCATGCATAAAGTATATAAAAATGATGTAAAAATGGTGTAAAATAGAGGTATATCAGATAACATCAAACAGCTCCACCAGACTGATAACTAAGTCTGCTGGCCTCGTCTGCCCCGCAATCTGCACATCTAATGCTCTAGCAAGGCCGGAAGTAGCCATGAATCCTCCACCAGCCACCTTGACCATGCCCGAACGCTCACCAGCGCTTCTCCGAATGTCACTGCTCTCGGCACGCTTCGGAGTAATGAAGCAATTCGATGCTCCTGAGTCAAACAACACGTGGAACTCAAAACCGCTCACTAACAAGGTCCCTACACAATTCATATGCGTTGAGAACCCTAAAAATATATCACAGGAAAATAATTGAAGCAAACAACAACAACTCTACCACTAAGAATTTACGAAGTCTGAGTCAATATTTTTACATGTGATCTGCCCGGACTGACTCGACTGGCCCACCTCTGCCGAAGAGTACAGCTGCGATCTGAGACACTGGCTGAGCCCCCATAGGCTGAACCAACGCCACCGAAATCTGTTCAACTTGGGACACATCAGCCTGATATACCCTGGCTCCCTGCAATAGAAGCACACCTTGTCATTCTTGGATGCCTCCCTCTTGGGACAACTTGCCACTCTATCCTCTGTGCTCCCACAGCCGTAGCAACCGCCATGACTACTCTGGCTGCCTCTAGAAATCTCGTCTGCCCTCCTCTTCTGGCCCTACGCAAACTTGCCGAAACTCGAGCATCTACGCTACTGCTTCTGCTGACTCCTCGAGCATCTACACTGATAGCAGGAGCAACTGCAGCTGGAACAGCTAACGAACCAACCTGCTCACACAGATCCTCTTCAATCGAAGCCGCTAGCTCCACTAGATCCGCCCTTGAAGTGTAGACGCTGCTCTGCACTGAGTTTGGATACTCAACTGAAGTCTCTGCAAGAACCTCTGCAGAAGAGCCCGCTTGTCCTCCATACCACGACCCGTATGTACCACAAGCCTGCTGAACTCGGCGTCAAACTCCCGCACTGAACGCTCTCCCTGGGACAGTGCTATAAACCTCATCTGACGACGATCTCGAGCCTCTTGAGGAAAGTAAGCGTTGAACTCCGCTAGGAATTCACCCCAAGTACACACTGCCCTCCTAGTCTCAATGGATCGCCACCACAAATGGATCGCCACCACCCAGAAAATGCACAGCCAACTCCACATGATACTCCTCCGGACATCTGATAGACCGGAAGTTCCGCTCCAGTCTCAGACGCCACTCATCGGCCTCCTCAGGCCCAACTCTGCCCTCAAAGATCGGCGTAAAAATCCTCTGCATCTGCCCCATCATCTCGAGATAAGGCGGATGCCCAATAACCGCAGTCCCCTGCTGCCCAACAACTGCAGCACCCTGCTGCGCCCCGGCCACTGGAGGTGCATCCGGAGCCTGCTCTAGAACCGCTGGCGGAAAATGTGCCAACAGCTGCCTCAGTAATCCCACAACTAGGTCACCATGACCCTGAGCTAGAGCCGCGCCCCCACCTTGGGCCGCTCCAACTTCCGCGCCACCACCGGCACCCAATCTGGCCTCACCCGCTATCGAAACAGACTAAGCCACTGACGCAGTCGCCACGCTAGGCGTTGCACTCTCTCCTGAATCCGCCGGTAATCCACGACCACGACCACGACCCCGACCTCCACGGCCCGCAGCTCGGCCACCACGGCCAACTGCTCTGCCCCCACCGGCACCAGCTCTACTGCGCCTTCTCGCGCCACGACCTCTAGCACCTGCATCCATCTTGTTGCACTTCCAAAGAACAAAAGATGAGCAAGCTAGAAAAACACGACAAAAACACAAACACACACTCACCGCGGAATTACTTTGTAGGCCGAAGGGGATGATACTAAGACTACTAACTTACTAAAACACAATTAATCAATTAAACACATAATCTCAGTTCACCCAATTCTAGCAGTCCTAAAACCGTCTAGGCTTTGATACAAAAATGAAACAACCAAGCTTTTTTTATTATTATTAAACAATGCGGAAGTTCTCAAAGAATATTCAAATAATTAATTTAATCAAATAATTCAACTCAACAAAATTCCAGAATAATTAAATAAATTTAGCAACCTATAACACCGGGTTCTACTATACTACAGCGGAAACAAATAAACTCTAACAATTCCTAACATCCCCTTCTTCAGCCTTGATTCCGCGATCACACAATTCTTTTACCTGCAAAACATGGGAAAAATAGTTGCGTAAGTATTATCACAAATACTTAGTGAGGCGATCACCCCATCTACTGGCCAATTACGCAATTTTCAGATAATAAAACATTATTTAAATAATTTTCAACACTAAAAATAATTTTCATAATTATCAAAATAATTTTCACAACTATTTTCCACCAATTAATTAATTATTTCAACCATTAAATAATTAATTTACCAATTAAACCACTTAAACCGGGTAATTCAATTAACTCAATTAAACCAATTAAAATCGTTGATTAAACTGATCAGTTGAACCACTGGACCGACAGTGTCGGTCGACACTCATCCACTTGGTGTCGCTCGACACCGAGCTCGCAGATCGAGACCCAAAAACGATCAACAGCACGAAAACACGAAAAACATCAATAAACACCAACAAGCACGATTCAAGGCACAAGTATCACATATTCCAACATGTAAATCAACATAACTCAACCACACTCAACCAATTCGACAGATCTAGAAAACCACGAGGCTACGGTCACACACTCACCTTGACAAAAAGTGTTGAAACAAAGGAGAAGAAGATGAACAGCGAAGATCAACCACAAACAACTCCATAAACTTTCAAAAATGTCCCGGAAAATCTCCCGTCTTCCTCTCTTTCTTTTTTTTTCTTTCTAGAAAACCACAAAAGAAGTCGGCTACTCACTTTTTATCACGTGACTTAGGGCTTTTTTCTCACTTAACTAGCCTAAACCGGATAATTAAATTGAACTAAAAATCTAAAATTTGGACCGGTGTCAACCGATACCACATTGGTGTCGCTCGACACCATTCGCCTACAGCGAGAGATTGGGTTACGGATGTTAAAAAAAAAAAAAAAAAAAAAAAGCATGATAGCAATTAGCAAAAGAAAAAAGGGTTAGTTTGATGTCTAACAATATTGAGATTGACATCGAAGCATATAGCCATACTCTTTTGAAAATAAAGCAACGAGAAATCTTTTTGGCCCATTGTCTCCCTCAACTGGGCAGGACTTTTTCTCCCCAAAAATTCTGCGTTGTATAATTATTTTTTCTGTGGCTATAGCTAGTTATACGTATTCATGTTGGAAATGCATTTCATAAAAACGAATAACTCATGTGTATTGAAAAATAGAATATCCAAAGTTTAGTTGGTTAGCTATACTATTCAGTATACCCAATATACCCTAAACCCACAAGCATAACCACAAAACATTCTACACCCTAAACCATAAAATGTTAATTTTTTAAGAAAAAACACACACACAGAACATATATATCATATAACCTAAAACAAAAACTAAACTCTAAACACATAAATCTAAACCCTAAACCCAAAACCTAAATCCTAAACCTTAACTATTAAACCCTAACTCAGCCCATCAAAACCCTTCATCCCAAACCCGCAAATATTAACACTAACCATAAATAATAAACTTTGATCTGTAACCCCAAACATATATTTTGTTTGACAATGTGAAATCCATAGAACATACATTCATATTTGCTGTATGATTCTACAAATGAGCGATCGCATATTCCACAAATCCATAGTGCATAATATTAAGAAAGAAAAAATAGTACAAACATATAGAAATCCATACTACTTAAAATAGTACAGACATATAGAAATCCATACTACTTAAATTCATCTATGCTACATTGAAGGGAGGTAAAAGTCAATTAATAGCTTAATACATACTCATACAAACACATGCCACAATTCAGAGGAACTACGTACATAGCCGCTTATGGGATTTCATAGTACAGAGGCACATATATAGTATAGAGAGTATGAAATACAAACTACGACCAAGATTTTACAATATGCAACCCGGACATGTATTTGATGTTTCCCAAACTTGTAATGCATAGTTCACGGCAGCGGTTCGGATGTTGGACTCGGTGATGGTTCTGCAATGGGGGAGAAGAGCCAATAACAAATGCTGCAACAACTCAGAGAGCTGGTACCAATAACCATCCTAAATCTCCAATTCCGTCATGTTGGCTCAATCCATGTCTCGAGAATGACATTCTCATGGGTAAGCCTTTTTATTCTATGTCAAAACCTCCTCGAAAAAGGATGAGACCATTAGCTTATACTATCATACTGCAACTACTATAATCAATATCTCGTACTCACACACTTTCCACCTTCATCAATTCCAATTTAATTCCAATTTTAAGACTCTAGTAGTTATATAACGATGATAATAACTTATGTAATAAAGAAAACCAGAAGCAGAATGTTTTTCTGTATATTTCACAAAGGGAAAAACTTTACATCTTTATACACAGCGAACCTTAAATGTCCGTATCTACTTTCCTAAGATAAACGATTCTAATCAAGTGGAGGCCAACCCTTAATCAGCGGTCTCAATCAGTGGTGATTGAAGAGATGGAGATGGCGAGAATCCGATCTCTTAACTCTGTACAGCCTTTCCAGAAGATTCAGAAAATATGCCTTAGTTAGTGAACCGATACAAACCAGAATTAACCATACTAACATCAAACCGGGAGCCTGCTCCAATACCTCCCCTCAAGTTGGAGCATACAGATTACGTATGCCTAACTTGGATCGAAAGTCAGCAAAGCTATCTCTCCCAATAGGCTTCCTAAAAATATCAGCTAACTGAAACTCTGTATCAACATGACGTAGTACAATGTTACCAGCAAGAACCTCATCTCGGACAAAGTGCAAATCTATCTCCACGTGCTTTGTTCTCTCGTGAAACACCGGGTTCGTGGCGATATAGATAGCTGACTTATTATCACAATAAACCACCATAGGCTGATTGTGTCTGACACCAAGAGTTTCCAACATTCGTTTTGTCCATATGAGTTCTTGAGTAAGAAAGGCAATGGACTTGTATTCTGCCTCTGAGGATGAGCGACTCACAGTGGCTTGCTTCTTGGTTTTCCAAGCAACCGGTGAAGTTCCAAGCTGAACAAAGTATCCCGTAACTGATTTTCGTGTTAGACGACAGCTACCCCAATGTGAATCACACCAGCCAGTGATTTGAAGACTGTCATTGCGCCGAGAAAAATCCCCTGTCCTGGATCGAACTTCAGATATCGTACCACTCGTAATGCCGCCAACCAATGTTTCTCTCTTGGTGCCTGCATAAACTGTGATAGTATATGCACAGAAAAAGCCAAATCAGGTTGAGTCACTGCCAAATATATCAGACGACCAATTAGTCTTCTGTATCTGTGCGGATCCGATAGCATAGGAGATTCTGAAAGAGCCAATTTCTGATTCTGTTCCAAAGGAAAACGTGCTGGCTTGGCATTCTGAAGACCCGTTTCATAGATGATGTCCATAGCATACTTTCGTTGACATAGATAAAATCCTTTCTAGTTCCTCGCCACTTCAATTCCCAAAAAATATTTCAATGGTCCCAAGTCTTTCATGTGAAAACATGATGATAAATAATCCTTGAAATCTTGTGTTGCTTTAGGACAGCTCCCTGTGATAATCAAATCATCGACGTAGATAAGGATTTGCAAACGAACCTCCCCTTTCTCCTTAGTAAACAATGAATAATCGGATAGAGATTGCTCAAAGCCATAATCAAGAAGTGCTGTTGACAACTTTGCGAACCAGCAGCGCGAAGCTTGCTTTAATCCGTAAAGAGACTTTTTCAATCAACAAACCTTGTTGCTACCGTCTTTCTGGAATCCAGGAGGTAACTTCATGTAAACCTCCTCCTCCAAATCCCCATGTAAGAATGCATTGTGCACATCCATCTGATGCACAGGCCAATTATTCTTTGCTGCAACATCCAAAAAGAGTCTAACCGTACCCAACTTCGCCACGGGTGCAAAGGTTTCTCCGTAATCTTCTCCAGCAATTTGTTTGTTACCAAGAGCCACCAATCGGGATTTGTACCTTTCTACAGCTCCATCAGATTTGAACTTGACTTTGTACACCCACTGACATCCAATTGCTCTTTTTCCTGGAGGTAACTCTTCGATTGACCATGTATCGTTTTCTTCTAGAGCCAAAATTTCCAACGCCATTGAATCTCTCCATCTCTTATCTTTCATAGCTTGTTTGAAAGATTTTGGTTCTGTAGTAGCAACAACTGCAGTAACATATGCGGTATGTGTTTCAGAAAAACGACCGAGAGAGTCATAATAAGAGACGGGATACACCGTTTTCTTTCTAGGTTGATGAGGTTTGCTCTCGACGGAGTTGACCACATAGTTCTGCAGCTTAACAGGTGCGACCTTTTTCCGATGACCTCTACCCAATGGCTGTTCAATTTCAGGAGCACTGGTTTCTTCTGTCGCGACAACAAGATTTGACTCTTGTGAAGAAGAAGACGACGTCTGATTGCTCTCAATTTCATTCATGGGCTGGTGGGCTGTTACTTCAGGTGGGCTGTTACTTCAGGTGGGCCTGATTGAGTGGAAGGCCCAATTTCGACAACTGGATCTCTGTGCAGCACAGGTCGCTGGCCCATGTCATTGTCTTCAATCATCCCCTCAGAAATTGGAGCCCACAAAGCTTGTCCTGTTTCATTATCGTCAAGCTCGACAAGAGTTGTTTCAGGTAAAAAGGGAAATTTTGTTTCAGAGAAGACCACGTCTCTTGAAACAAAGAATTGAAGCTTCTCCAAATCATACAATCTCCATCCCTTTTTCCCATGTGGATAACCCACAAAAACACATCTTCTGCTACGTGAGGCAAACTTGTCACCTGCTCTTCCTTGATCATATGCGTAGCACAAGCTACCAAAAACTCTCAAATTTTCATATGTCGGAACCTTGTTATACAGTCGTTCGTACGGTGTAGCATTCTGCAAAACAGAGCTCGGTGTTCTGTTTATCAAGTATGCCGCTGTCAACACACACTCTCCCCAGAATTCAATTGGCAAGTTTGATTGAAACCGTAAAGCCCTTGCCACATTGAGAATATGCCTATGCTTTCTCTCAACCCTTCCGTTTTGTTGTGGTGTTCCCACGCAAGACGTCTCATGCATTATCCCGTTTTTCTGGAAGAAATCAGACAAACACGAGAAATCAGACCCATTGCCGCTTCTTACGTTTGGACCTTTGTATTGAATTGCCTCTTCGTTAAGGCAAAGAAATTCTTCAAGTGAGTAGGTGCCTCACTCTTTTCGTTTAAGAGATACAACCATACTCCTCTCGAAAAGTCATCAACAATAGTTAAGAAATATCTCGCTCCGGAATGTGAAGGTGTCCGATAAGGTCCCCACAAATCAACATGAATTAACTCAAATATTCTTGAACTTTTATTGATGCTAACAGGAAAACAATCTCTTGTTTGCTTCGCGCGGAGACAAATATCACACGCGTTATTCAAATGCTCAGAAGAAACAGAAACTGAAACACTAGGAAGTAATCCTACAACTCTTGCAGACGGATGTACCATTAGATTGTGCCATAGCTCAAACGAACGATCCTTTATTGTTGCGACAGATGCGACAATCTCCGTACTGCGAAAGTGAAACGTTCCACCAATTCTTTTACCCGCTCCAATCACCATCTTCGAAATGCGGTCCTGAACAACAAGATAGCGATCAGCCATTTGAACAACACATCTAATTTCATCCATTAGTTGCCCCACAGAGATCAAATTTGACTCCAATTCTGGCACATAGTAAACTGATTTCATCACTAAATCTGAGCCTAGACGAACTGATCCTTCTGTTTCAGAAACTTGTTCTCTACCATCAGCCATAATAATAAGAACAGGAGCCATTTTTCGAACATCAGACAGCGTCTCAAAACGTCCAGTCAAGTGATGAGACGCTCCTGTATCCATTATCCAAGTAGTAAGAGAACACGTACCAGTTAATTTTTCAGTCGAGGCAGTCTCCTTTGCAACATTGACATTGAGAATCCCCTTAATCATTTTCCATTGCTCCTCTGTCAAGCCATTCACACCATCACGATCTTGGTCCGTCAAAACATAGTTCGCCTGCTCATGATGCTGGTTCATATTGGGAACAAAAACTTGATTTGCATAAGTTTTTTGTCCGCGACCTCGTCCACGATTAGAACCACCAGGACCACCACGTCCTCTGCTGCTCAAGGTTCTGCTTCTCGGCATTTCTCCCCACCACTCAGGATATCCGATCACGGCATAGCAGCTATCAAAGACATGACCACTTCGGTTGCAATGCTTGCACAAGATAGATCGATCCTTATCTTCACTTCTGCAGCGTGATTGAGTCTGCATTGCAAACGCAGTCACCTCAGGCCTTTCATCACCACTTACACGCAAATCTTCCTCCTGCTTCACAATGTTATAGACTTCTTCAAGTGGTTGAACTGGAACACGTGCAACCAAACTTGATCGAACAGCACGAAACTGATCATCCAGGCCAAAGAGGAATTGATGCACCTTATCTTCCTCTCGATCAGCTTCCTGTGCAGTTCCGAGATCACATGTACACATTCCACATTTACATGTTCTCAGTGGACGGTAACTCGCAAGACTGTCCCAGATTCGAGTCAATTTCCCATAGTAAGCCTCAATTGCAATCCCTCTTTGTTTGCAGCAGGCCAATTCAGCTTTGATCTGCTGAATCCGAGAGCCGTTCATCACCGAAAAACGTTTCTTCAAGTGCTCCCACAGATCTCGAGCAACATCTCTGTGAGAGATGGTGGAACGGAGCATCGGGTCGATCGTCATTCTGATCCAGGACACAAGTAGTGCCTCAATCGTCCACCAATCATCAAGGTCAGGTGAGTCGTCGGCTGGTTTCGCGATTGATCCATCGAGAAACCCAAACTTCTTCCGCGAACTAAGTGTCGTCTTCAGACCGCAAGCCCATTCGTCATAATTGATTCCCTTCAAGAGAGGATGAGATATCACAGCACCTGGATTGTCAGCAGAGGTCAGGTCGTAAGGCGAGATGGTCCTTCTCAGTTCGTTGATCACATTCGTCGCCTCCGTCACCGTTGTAGCAGCGGCAGCCGCAGCCGCAGCGGCAGTAGCGGCAGCGGCACGGTCGGGTTTCCACCAGTGTTCGACATTATCAAAATTTCAAAAAATTTTGAAAAAAAAATGTTCAGGCTCTGATACGATGATAATAACTTATGTAATAAAGAAAACCAGAAGCAGGATGTTTTTCTGTATATCTCACAAAGGGAAAAACTTTACATCTTTATACACAGCGAACCTTAAATGTCTGTGTCTACTTTCCTAAGATAAACGATTCTAATCAAGTGGAGGTCAACCCTTAATCAGCGGTTTCAATCAATGGTGATTGAAGAGATGGAGATGGCGAGAATCCGATCTCTTAACTCTGTACAGCCTTTCCAGAAGATTCAGAAAATATGCCTTAGTTAGTGAACCGATACAAACCAGAATTAACCATACTAACATCAAACCGGGAGCCTGCTCCAATATGTAACACCAAAATTGATTTACCTTAGTACTGCGTTTGCCGATTCAAATCAACTCCACTACACAGCTTTTCCACCCTTCGTGAATGGCCACACTTTTTTTTTAAACGAACACCACCTCCAGTTTATCTTCCATTTCTTCATCTGTCAACTGAACTCGAACCAGATCATAAATCCGCTCTTTCTCTCCGTACATACTAGCTTTTTGCCCAATCAAACTTCCAATTGAAATCCCAAATCCAAATCCTAGATTCTGCCTCTTCTCCTCTGATGTTTGGTGCTTGCCCAGATCTCAAATAAACCCTAGATTTCGCCACCGCCACATAAGAAAACAAACAAAGCTCCTATTATCGACGGTGTGGGATCTTCATAGTAAAAGAGAGAAGGTTCATGAAGGAGCAATTGAGAGAGAGCACCGTCGGTTCTAATTGAGAGAGAGAAGGGTGATGAACATTGCTCAGTTGTCGCCATGTGATGTCTTGCGTTTTGGCGCATTCTAACGTTTGTTTTGTCAAGTTTTATCGAGTCTTTCTAGAAGTTATTGAGTCTTTTCAGGTATAAAGACGTTCAAAGGAGAGTTTCCGTACGAGGAGGAGCAAGTAGTTGAAAACGAGCAAAAAGTGGTCGAAATAGCCAGAAAGACTACTCGCCGGAGGTACCCGCCGGCCACTACTCGCCGGCCACCACTCGCCGGCACCCACTCGCCGGGCCATGCCGCCGGCTACCACTCGCCGGAAGCACCCGCCGGCTACCACTCGACGGGCAGGCCGCCGGCACCCACTCGCCGGGCCACTCGACGGGCCTGGCCGCCGGCTACCACTCGACGGGCGGACCGCCGGCACCCACTCGCCGGGCCAGGCCGCCGGCTACCACTCGCCGGAGGCACCCGCCGGCCACCACTCGACGGGCCAGGCCGCCGGCCACCACTCGCCGGAGTCCGCTCGATGGGCCTGATCACCCGAAGGCCCACTCGAGTACTTGACCCGATGGCCCAGTCGACTTTCACTACTTAGACCTATTTTCGTCTTGTTTTCAAGGACGTTTTTTGTTTTTACATTTTTTGTTGGGAGTTCATTCGAGGATAGCCGCTTTTTGATTATTGTTTGAGGAGAAGATCTCGAATTCATAGTGACAGTATTGGAGAAGATTTCTAAACCTCTTTGTTTGCTATTTCTACTATTCAATGAAAACTGTTTCTGCTATCGTTGCTGTTTGCTCGAACATGTGTGAGTAGTCGCCTTGCTAGATCTAGGTTTTTCAAAGGAGTTTCATGACTTAGATGACTGAATGCAGATAGGATACTTTGTCTTTGAATCAAGGATCACTTAGAGTGCGTCTTCGGATACATACCTCAACGAGAATCCAAATCTTCGGATTGTGGCAACTTCGACCATCAGCTAAGGTCGTCGTATCTCGGGATCCTTGATGAAAAGAGTCTCTTTGTTTTCGCCTTTGATAATCTTAATGCTAAGATTGATTTGATCGCCCAGTTTTAGATCCTAGGCTTCCTATTCATCAAAAGTGTTATAGGGTGCTAGATAAATCATTGGTGAGCGATCCGTCCTTAGCCTGCGAGAGTTGATGCTAAGGCGGATCGTGAACATATCGAACCTGATTTTACTGCTTGCTTTCAACTGCTAGATTCAAACGATAGTTTAGACATCTAGGTTGTTTAGCAAAGTCGTTAATACCGCGACAGTGGATTACCGTGCTTTCATGTTTGAGTTCGAAACCTGTTTGCAATCATTTTCCTGAATAGTCGTTTGGTTACCTTTCATGAGCTCCTGCGAATTACCTCGGTCTAGTGCTTTGTCTTTATTGAATTTTAATCGTTGTTTACATTTGTTATCGTTACTATATCACAACCAAACCAGATCATTGTCTTAGCTCTATTTCTTATCTCATAAGTTCACTGTGCAACGCTGGTCCTCTGGACTCGAATCATTTATACACACTTCCATCTTTTTATCAAACTGGCGCCGTTGCGACGGGGACCAACTCGTTGCCATTGAATTTTGATTGGAAATTTAGTCTAAGAATTTTACTAACTTGTTCTTTCTCTTGTCTCTCGTGTTTGTTTCAGGTGCATGACCACTAGATCTACAAGGAGCAACCGCACCGAAGATCTTGTTATCCTGTCCAACGCAGAACTCGCGAGAAGAGAACGAGAAAACAGACAGACCAGACCCGCTCAGATGGCTGATCAAGGCAATGCAGACCTGACTGCTCAGATGGCTGCTCAGATGGCTGCTCAGATGCAGCAGCTCCAGCAGCAGATCGAGCAAATGCGGAAGGCTCAACAAGATAGAGAACCGCATCCTCAAGCTTCTATTGGAGAGAGAGATAATCCGCATACCTTCTACCAAAACCGGTCTGCGATTGTTCCTCCCCCAATTCAGAGGCAAGACTTCAAGATAGACCCCAACATGATCTCACTGGTCAAGGCGCACCTCTTCAATGGCCTACCTGCTGAGAATCCGATGGACCACATCGAGAATTTTGAAGAGATATGCAGCACGACTAGCTCGAATGGGGTACCAGCCGATTTCCTGAAGTGCAAGCTGTTCCCATTCTCACTCGCCAATAAGGCTTCTCGCTGGCTGAAGTCATTACCACCAGGGTCTTTGACTTCGTGGGAACAATGCAGATCAGCGTTCCTGGACTACTTCTATACGAAGTCCAAAACAGCTTCTCTCCGTACCAAGATTGCATCATTCCACCAGTATGACGGAGAAGCTTTCTGCGAAGCATGGGAGAGGTACAAGGAGTATCGGAGAGATTGTCCTCATCACGGCTTCACTGATGAACAGATACTGGGAATCTTCTATGATGGAGTCAACTGGGACTACAGAAACATTTTGAACTCAGCCAGCAATGGTGATTTCATGACGAAGTCCAAGGAAGGAGCATTCGAGCTTATCGAGAACCTGGCTGCAAGCTCGAGCAACAAGAGCGCCGAATATGACCGAACTGTGAGTAGTGTGTCCGCCAAGGGAAGCGGTGTAGAAGCGCAGAAGATTGATGAGCTGACTGCAAGGTGAATCTGCTGCTGAAAGCGTCGCAGAAGTCTGTCCACTTCGTTGATGAGAGCGATAATACACCTGTCTCTCAAGAGTTTGGAGTAGGCGAAGAAGAAGATGATCAGATGGAGGTTAACTACGTGAACGGGCGAGCCTTTGTCCAGAACCGTAGCTTCAACCAGAACTACCGGCAACATCCGAACTTGTCCTATCGGAGCACGAACGTCGAGAATCCGCAGGATCAAGTCTACCCGCCACAGTCGAGCCAAAACCAGCAGAAGAGTTACTCTAACACCTTCCAGGAGAAGACCTTTGTTCCGAACCAGAAGACATTTGGTCAGCAGAAGGTGCAGTTCTGTAGCCAGCAGCAAGCTTCAGGTTCATCAAACAATTCGAACGACGAGCTGAAGAGTATGATGCAGCAGATGTTGATGAACCAGCAGAAGTCTTCCGAAGAGATCAACCAGAAGATTGACACGATGTACAATGATCTGAACGGAAAGCATGAAGCCGTGTGGACTCATGTCAAGAAGCTTGATGTACAAGTTGCTCAGATGGCCGAAGCTGTTAAGAGGCCTCATGGAACACTTCCTGGGAAAGGAGAGACAAATCCCAGGAATGAGTATGTTGCCGTGGTCGAGACGCGAAGTGGGAAGAAGCTGACACCTACACCAATCCCTGCAAAGAGAACAGGGAAGGAGAAAGTTGACGAGGACCTGGTCTTTGAAACAGAAGGACAAGCGAGTGAAGACGATCAAGCTGCTCCGAGTAGAGTGGATCGAGCTGAAGACGGGGGTTCATCTTCTCAGGAACCAGTCCCTGTGTCCGACGAGCCTACACCTGTAGCTGCAGAGGCTGTACCTACACGGATCTACAAGCCGAAGGTGCCTTATCCAGTTCCACCGAAGAAGTCGAGGAAACGTCTGGAGGAAGCGAAGTGTAAAGAGATGTTGAGGGACTTGACTGTGAAGTTGCCTCTATCTGATGCTGTACAGATGATTCCTGCGCTGAAGAGGTACATGAAGGAGCTGATTTCTGGGAAAGTAGCTGAGGAGGAAAATGTGATGCTGGTCTCTGAGGAGTGTAGTGCTGTGCTACAGAACAAAGTGGTGAAGAAGAAAAGCGATCCGGGCAGATTTGTTTTGTCAGTGAAGATTGGACAGATGATATTCGCTTGCTCTCTCTGTGATCTTGGGTCGAGTGTGAACCTGATGCCATACTCTGTGGCGAAGCGGCTGGGATTCACAAAGTTCAAACCCACGAAGATATCTTTGGTCTTCGCTGATAGGTCGACTAAGCTTCCAGTTGGAATACTTGAGGATCTGCATGTGCAGATAGGCAATACGGTCATTCCAGCGGACTTTGTTGTCCTCGAGACTGACGAAGAGCCGAAGGACCCACTGATACTTGGGCGTTCTTTCCTATGCACAGCAGGTGCTATTATAGATGTCAGAGGAGGAATAATTGATCTCCAGCTGGGAGACATGGTTATGAGGTTCGAGATGAACAGACTCCTCAAGAGACCAATGTTAGACGGGCAGACGTTTGTCATAGAAGATGGCCCGCATTTGGTAGAAGAAGTGAGAGAAGAACTGCTTCTTGACGACCCTCTAGAGGTCGCATTGACTAGAGCTGAAGGAGAGTTCAGCTATCTGAATGAAGAAGCCAACGGTTTGGCAAAAATGATGGACGCGACGAAGAGGATGGAGAGATTGGTTGCCTACATGAGTTTGGATGACGAAGAGGATTCGCCGAAGCAGAAAACCGACAAGGCACCCGTCCTCGAAACCACCATCAACAGCCCCTGGAGTGAGTTGAGAGCTCCCAAGCTCGAACTGAAAACACTTCCAGCGGGGCTCAGGTATGGATTTCTGGGACCTAATTCGACATACCCTGTGATAGTGAATTCTGAACTGAATAATGTTGAAACTGCTTTGCTACTCTGTGAGCTTAGGAAGTATAGAAAAGCCATAGGATATTCACTAGATGACATACCTGGAATATCACCTGATCTGTGCATGCATAGGATACATCTAGAAGATGAGTCGATGACTTCTGTAGAACATCAGAGGAGGTTGAACCCGAATCTAAAGGATGTTGTGAAGAAAGAGATAATGAAACTCCTAGAGGCTGGTGTAATTTATGCCATATCTGATAGTACTTGGGTTAGTCCAGTTCATGTAGTTCCTAAGAAAGGTGGTATCACTGTTGTTAAAAATGATAAGAATGAATTGATACTTACTAGGACTATCACTGGTCATCGCATGTGCATTGATTACCGTAAGCTGAATGCTGCAACTAGAAAAGATCATTTTCCACTCCCGTTTATTGAACAAATGCTTGAGAGGTTGGCTAACCATCCGTACTACTGTTTCTTAGATGGTTATTCAGGTTTCTTTCAGATCCCGATCCACCCAGACGACCAGGAGAAGACGACATTCACTTGTCCATATGGCACTTTTGCTTATCGCAGAATGCCATTTGGCTTGTGCAATGCACCGGCGACTTTCCAGCGGTGCATGATGTCTATTTTTACTGACCTTATTGAGGACATAATGGAGGTTTTCATGGACGACTTCTCAGTCTATGGAAGCTCTTTCTCTGTTTGTTTGTCTAATCTGTGCAGGGTGTTGCAGCGGTGTGAGGACAGACATCTAGTGCTAAACTGGGAGAAATGCCACTTCATGGTGAGAGACGGAATTGTTCTGGGCCACAAAATTTCAGAGAAGGGAATTGAGGTTGACAGAGCGAAGATCGAAGTGATGATGAGTCTGCAACCGCCTAAAACGGTGAAGGAGATCCGAAGTTTTCTAGGACATGCGGGGTTCTACAGACGTTTCATAAAAGACTTCTCGAAGATTACCAGACCTGGCCTTGACGCAACTGTTGTGAAAAGAAGTCCAGTTCGACTTTGACAGTGCATGCCTGGAGGCCTTTCACACGATCAAGGGAGCTCTCGTGAGTGCTCCAGTTGTTCAGCCTCCAGACTGGAATCTCCCGTTCGAGGTGATGACAGATGCTAGTGACTATGCTGTTGGAGCAGTTCTGGGACAGAGGAAAGAGAAGAAACTGCATGTCATCTACTATGCCAGCCGTACACTTGATGATACTCAGTGCAAGTACGCTACGACTGAGAAGGAGCTACTTGCAGTTGTGTTTGCGTTTGAGAAGTTTCGGTCCTATCTCGTCGGATCGAAGGTGATTGTCCACACGGACCATGCTGCGCTGAAGTATTTGCTGACGAAGAAGGATGCAAAGCCGAGATTGCTGAGGTGGATTCTATTGCTGCAAGAGTTCGACCTGGAGATTAAGGATAAGAAGGGGATTGACAATGGTGTAGCAGACCACCTGTCCAGACTGAAGGTGGACGAAGACGTTCCTCTCAATGACAGCCTACGTGAAGAGCAAGTATATGCAGTCGATGTGATCGACTATGGCAGAGCACACGATCTCGTAGTTAGCTGCGACTTTGTAGGCAGCATTGATGATGTCAACCGCCGGAGTTTTCCCTGGTTTGGAGAAATAGCGAACTATCTTGTTGCTGAGCAAGAACCGACAGGGTTTGTGGGGAATAAGAAGAAGAAGTTTCTGAAGGACATCAGGCATTACTTCTGGGACGAGCCGTACTTATATAAGCACTGCACTGACGGAGTATTCAGGAGATGTGTAGCTGATGAGGAGATACCCGGGATCTTGTTCCACTGTCACGGTTCTTCCTATGCAGGACATTTCGCTACGTATAAGACGGTTTCCAAGGCGTTACAAGCTGGCTACTGGTGGCCAACCATGTTCCGAGATGCGCAGAGGTTTGTCTCTACGTGTGATAGATGCCAGAGAGAAGGGAACATCAGTAAGAGAAATGAGATGCCGCAGAACTTCATCCTGGAGGTTGAAGTGTTCGATGTGTGGGGAGTTGATTTCATGGGACCCTTCCCGTCGTCTTACAACAACCAGTACATATTGGTTGCTGTTGATTACGTGTCTAAGTGGGTAGAGGCTTTGGCCAGTCCCACTAACGACGCAAAGGTGGTGATGAAGTTGTTTAAGTCTGTGATCTTCCCGCGTTTCGGTGTGCCGAGAGTTGTCATTAGTGATGGAGGCTCCCACTTCATCAATAAGACTTTTGACAATCTGCTGAAGCGGCATGGGGTGAAGCATAAGGTGGCGACTCCTTATCACCCTCAGACGAGTGGCCAAGTAGAGATATCAAACAGAGAGATTAAGAACATTCTGCGGAAGACATCAGGCACGAAAGGCAAGGACTGGGCTGCAAAGTTGGATGATGCTCTCTGGGCGTATCGCACTGCTTACAAAACGCCTCTGGGTACAACGCCGTTCAACCTTGTCTATGGCAAGGCTTGTCACCTTCCAGTGGAGCTGGAATACAAGGCTGCATGGGCAGTAAAGCAGATGAATTACGACATGAAGGATGCAGCTGAGAGAAGGAAGATGCAGTTGCTGGAGTTAGACGAGATTAGGCACCTGGCCTATGAGAACTCGAAGATTTACAAGGAGCGTACTAAGGCGTATCATGATAAGAAAATCCTAAAACGGGACTTTTCCCAAGGTGAGCAAGTCTTGCTGTTCAACTCCAGACTGAAGCTATTCCCTGGAAAGCTGAGGTCACGGTGGTCAGGACCATTTGTCATCAAGGAAGTCAGACCCTATGGAGCTGTGGTGTTACTGGACACCAAAGGCGGAGAGTTTGTTGTCAATGGCCAGAGGATCAAGCCATACCTTGCTGATTCTGACATCACAGAGAGAGAATCCGTTCCTCTCAGTGATCCGTCTCCAGCCTAATCGGCTTACAAGTCAAGCTAGTGACTCAAACCAAGCGCTTGGTGGGAGGCAACCCACCGGTAAGTGTACCATATTTTTAATATTTTTGATTAAAAAAAAAAAAAAAAAAAAAAAAAAAAAAACCTCACTCTCTTCCACTCCACTCGATCCCCCCTCTCCTTATCCATTTCTTCTCTTCACTCTCCCACCAAACTCGCCCACCCATCGAACACTCATCATCCTCTTCACTCATCTTCCATTGCATAAACAATGAGGAGGTAGACATATCTCTCTCTTTTTCTGTTCTTGTTCTGTGTTGTGCAGGTTTCGGTTCAAACCCCCAGTCGAGCGCTCGGTTCCTTCACCCAGACCGAGCGATCCCTCCGATCACCAGACCGAGCGCTTGCTACGGCCCCTGCCGGAGCGCCGTCGACCGACGGCTCCATTTTCCGTCGAGCGAGCGAGCTCTCCATCCGTCGAGTGGCCTCATTCCGGCCCGTCGAGCACGGGTCTCGTACCTCCATCGAGCGACTTCCTCATCCAATCGAGCCCTTGAACTCCTTATTCATTCAATTAATTGAGTGTTGTTTGCGTTGAATGAGTGCTTGCTGTGTTAATTTCTAGGCTGAGTTAGAGCTGAATTTGTGCTATTGTGCTTAATTGATGATTATTGTGCTGAGCAATTGATTTTTGCTGAAAATCCTGGGTTTGTGTCTTGAATATTTTTGAGCTAGGATTGCAATTAACTAGGCTGCTGTTGATAAACTCGGAAAATGTTCTACCGTCTATTTCACCTCTGTCTCATTGATTAACGCTGGTGTGACATCTGCTTGCTGGTTGCACTTAATCTGTGTTCTTGGTTTCCTTAAGCTATATCCCCTTATGCAAAGACTTGATATCAAAATATGTTTATAGAGGATGTTGACTAAGACGGTCGACCACTTGCAGTCGATCGAACGCTTACGGGTTTGGTCGAGATGATGGCATTGCTAACTTGTTGTTTCCTTTATGATTGCAGGAACACAGGTCGTAGTCAAGGCGAGGGATCATCGAGAA
Organism: Erythrophleum ivorense; assembly: GCA_026724425.1. NCBI lineage: Eukaryota > Viridiplantae > Streptophyta > Magnoliopsida > Fabales > Fabaceae > Erythrophleum > Erythrophleum ivorense. The sequence continues at coordinate 210,027 of JAIUCV010000329.1, forward strand.
GGAGAGGAAAACAGCGTTCTGAGTCAGACAGTGACTTCGAGTTGGACGACGAGATGGAAGACGCTGAGTCTCCAAGGGTGATGGGAACCGAGCCAGCTGTCGACGGCCTAACAGAACTGGAGGTCAAGCGCCTTAGAATTCTCCTTGACATGCAACTGGGGGGAACGAGATACCCAGATCGTGCTACAATGGATAAGCTTGGCATCACTGAGGATGTAGACGCCATGCTACACCGCCTGGGGATCGCGGTTTTCATGTACCGAAGGCATGAGTCCTACAAGAAAGCGACTTGCCTCTTCCTCGCCACGCTTGAGCTTCATCTCTGCACTCCTGACCAGCTTACGAAAGACGGGAGTGATGGCTATATTACGTTCTGGACAGGAGGCGCGAGACGCATGCTCTCTTTCCAAGAGATTGACAGAGTTCATTTCCTTCCTCCCAGCAACCAGGACGGCCTCGACGTAGACAGAGACGAGATAGACGCTTTATGGGAGACTATAGCTGCGGGAGTGTTCACTTCGGGATGCAAATCTGCTCAAATTAGAAGCCCATCGATCCGCTATGTCCACAAAGCATTGGCAAACGTACTCAACCCGAGGCAAATGACTGGAAACGTCCATCTAACCGAGATGAACATGATAGATGTGGCACTTACCGGAATTCAACCTCGTCTGAACAATGGAACGAGGTTGCAGGGAAGTAGAACGAATGGAGGGATCACACGAGCGCTGATCGACCAACTTATCTCCTACCAAAGCTGGGCGTTGAAGAATGAAAGTAATAGAACCAAGTGCGAGCTACGCATGGGAGGACTTGTGACGCCTATCTTGGCCGCCGTCGGGTTTATACCTGATATGAATGAGGTCGTCGCCGTGCCAGAAGAGCTAGACATACAGTACCTGCAGAACTGCCAATTTTTGAAGAGAACGGCAGCCGGTGAAGAGAACGACCAGATATACCAATTCACCCATCGACTACTCGGAAGTGCCCGCATTCGGCTCCCTAACCCGACCTACACTTCACTCAGAGGTGGGGCCAATGTCGACTTCAACCCGCCACCATCATCACTTGTCATCCACTCGACCGCGCGCGCACATCCAACCGCTTCAGACCCCTTGACTCCGTTACCGTACCAGAACCGCGGATTCCAGTCGCCGGAGGAAGCAGGCGATACGTTCTTTGACTTTGACCATTTCCACTTCGAGGAGACCACTGTGCCAAAGACTCAGAGCGCTGCACTCCGAGCCGCGCACGAGCACATCAACTTACTCCAACGCTGGCAGAAATGCCAGGATAAAGCATCAAACACGCTCGCCAGCAAACTACGGAGGAAGGTAAAGAAGCTAAGCGATCAAGTAAAGGCGTTGACTAACATGATGAGCTGCACATCTTCAGCGGCGGTCCGGAGGAGCACAGCACCCCCGTCCAAGCACCTCCGCCGCTAGAAGTCTCCGAAGAAGAACCCGAACACGACATTACAGAGGATCTCGAGCCTCCTCCTCGCCAGCCACCGCCAGACGAACCGCGTCATTCTTCATACGAACCCCGACTAGGGAAGAGACGCAACCGAGAGGACCATGCCTATCTGAGGCGATGTGCTACTACTTCCAGGGCGGCGAGGCCAGCGGATCACTCGACGCCGTATCCCAGCGTTCCGGCCGACCAGTACATGCACCAGACCATCGCCGGAGCAGGCTCCTCCTCCATTCCACAGTACACTCGAGAGAGTATGGATGCGGAGATAGACGCCATCATTCGTGGCCACCGCTGAACACCACAACAACTCTCATCACCACCACCACTGTAACATGTCATTTCTATCTCTTCTCTTCCTTTCATTTTATTTCATTGAGTCTGTTCACTCTCCTTTTGATTTATTTTCACACCGGGGACGGTGTGAAGTAAGTCCGGGGGAGGGTCATTGTGTACTAATGTCATTTTTATTTCTTTTGTTTTATGTTTGATCTTGAGTCATTTTGATGTTTTCTTTAAATCTGTGTTTTATTGAGTCAAAAACTTGTTGGGAATTATGACCGAATCATATGATAATCTTCAACCATTTGTGCTCTTGAATATTTTCGATCTAGTGACCAATTTTTCAGGGTTTGTTAGGTGCAAAAAGCCGAAATGCCCTTTTGGTCGGACTTCCCCCAGGAACTTTTCATTTTGCAGGAACTTTTGGTGAAGCATTCGGTTAACTCTATTTTATCTGGACTAAACTGAACTTTAAATACTTCTTGTTTTGGGCACTAGATAGTAGAGCGAGTTACACCATACATATTCAGGACTTCTTTTCCCTTTTACCACTCTTGCTGATCCTGAATAGCCCAACCACTCTCGACCCATGTTTTTCTTATCTCTCTCTTATGTGCAGATGTGTGCAAAAGGGTCGGAGAGAACTGGACTGACGCAACCTCTAACTCACTCTTGCTGAAGAATCGATCGTGAGTAGAGGAGAAAGATGGACCGAGCAACCGCTCTCGAATCAAGAGCACTCGCTCAGAGCGGACAATCAAGAAGTTTCAAGCGGTCCAGTTGTTTGGGGTATGTCTTCTATGGTCTCATCCTCTGTGTTTTAAGGGACGTTTATACGTATAGAGACCCTTTCATCCTTCAAAAAATAAAATAAAAAATAAAAAATTTCAATTCGAAGGATGAAGGAAAGGGTCTCGAAAATTCAATTACATACGTCCCTTAGCACGAGACAACCCCCGAGGAAGAAGAAGTGAAGATTTGGAGTTTGGTAGTCGAAGAAAGAGGAGAGTGATTAGAGGTTGTGGACATCAACAAGTCCAATCTCTCTTACCATTTTGTGCGACATCCTGCATCACTTTCCGGAAATAATGGTAACCCCTTCAACACCACTCTCTAAACACTTTAGTCACTTTCACCTGAAATGACCTACCTTATCAAAATTCGTTCCGCCTAGATAGTGCCCAGGATAAGGAGTTCACGCCAACCTTTAATGAAAGTAGGGAGTTGACCGATGTGTAGCTTGAGTCTCTGCAGGTTGGGGGTTCATGAAGGGATCAGGATTGCGAGATTTTGAGGGTACGACAGTGATTATGCGCTGATCAAGCGTTGTTTCTTGCGGTCTAATGATTTTCCTTCGGGGTATGGTTGCTGATGATTTGAGAGTCCCCGCGTTTTCAAACTTCTTCTCTGTGTCTTAGACCCTATGTTTGCTTGAGGGCAAGCAAAAGGCTAAGTCCGGGGGAATTGATGTCTTGCGTTTTGGCGCATTCTAACGTTTGTTTTGTCAAGTTTTATCGAGTCTTTCTAGAAGTTATTGAGTCTTTTCAGGTATAAAGACGTTCAAAGGAGAGTTTCCGTACGAGGAGGAGCAAGTAGTTGAAAACGAGCAAAAAGTGGTCGAAATAGCCAGAAAGACTACTCGCCGGAGGTACCCGCCGGCCACTACTCGCCGGCCACCACTCGCCGGCACCCACTCGCCGGGCCATGCCGCCGGCTACCACTCGCCGGAAGCACCCGCCGGCTACCACTCGACGGGCAGGCCGCCGGCACCCACTCGCCGGGCCACTCGACGGGCCTGGCCGCCGGTTACCACTCGACGGGCGGACCGCCGGCACCCACTCGCCGGGCCACTCGACGGGCCAGGCCGCCGGCTACCACTCGCCGGAGGCACCCGCCGGCCACCACTCGACGGGCCAGGCCGCCGGCCACCACTCGCCGGAGTCCGCTCGATGGGCCTGATCACCCGAAGGCCCACTCGAGTACTTGACCCGATGGCCCAGTCGACTTTCACTACTTAGACCTATTTTCGTCTTGTTTTCAAGGACGTTTTTTGTTTTTACATTTTTTGTTGGGAGTTCATTCGAGGATAGCCGCTTTTTGATTGTTGTTTGAGGAGAAGATCTCGAATTCATAGTGACAGTATTGGAGAAGATTTCTAAACCTCTTTGTTTGCTATTTCTACTATTCAATGAAATCTGTTTCTGCTATCGTTGCTGTTTGCTCGAACATGTGTGAGTAGTCGCCTTGCTAGATCTAGGTTTTTCAAAGGAGTTTCATGACTTAGATGACTGAATGCAGATAGGATACTTTGTCTTTGAATCAAGGATCACTTAGAGTGCGTCTTCGGATACATACCTCAACGAGAATCCAAATCTTCGGATTGTGGCAACTTCGACCATCAGCTAAGGTCGTCGTATCTCGGGATCCTTGATGAAAAGAGTCTCTTTGTTTTCGCCTTTGATAATCTTAATGCTAAGATTGATTTGATCGCCCAGTTTTAGATCCTAGGCTTCCTATTCATCAAAAGTGTTATAGGGTGCTAGATAAATCATTGGTGAGCGATCCGTCCTTAGCCTGCGAGAGTTGATGCTAAGGCGGATCGTGAACATATCGAACCTGATTTTACTGCTTGCTTTCAACTGCTAGATTCAAACGATAGTTTAGACATCTAGGTTGTTTAGCAAAGTCGTTAATACCGCGACAGTGGATTACCGTGCTTTCATGTTTGAGTTCGAAACCTGTTTGCAATCATTTTCCTGAATAGTCGTTTGGTTACCTTTCATGAGCTCCTGCGAATTACCTCGGTCTAGTGCTTTGTCTTTATTGAATTTTAATCGTTGTTTACATTTGTTATCGTTACTATATCACAACCAAACCATATCATTGTCTTAGCTCTATTTCTTATCTCATAAGTTCACTGTGCAACGCTGGTCCTCTGGACTCGAATCATTTATACACACTTCCATCTTTTTATCACCATGATATAGGATTATTTACATTATACAAGAGCCATATATTTGGTTTATTTCCTTTTCTGGTTTTTAAGTTTTGCTTAAGTCGGTTTTGCTTTTCTTATATAAAGAGTTGTAATTCATCATTCATAATATAATTCAGAAAATCTCTTGTTCTCTTATCTACTAGTTACGTTAAGCTCTGTTTAGCTGAGAATCTATCCTTCAATCAAGGATTCTTTGCAATTGAGTGCAGAATAGGTGTTTAAGGAACATCAATTCTGATTTCTATCGATTACTAAGGAATCCAGGTTTACCTCTACCAAAGGTATCAGACGTCACACGATTCTTAGGAAATCATGACTGACCCAGCTCAAACGCGTGCTCACACGGCCTTGAAAGAAGCCCTTCTTCAAGAAATCGATGCAGGTTTTGGGGCGAAATTTGATGAGGTTTTCCAGCATACTCAAAACGTGGAAGTGAAGATGGACAAAAAGCTCGACAAGATGGAAGTTGACCTTTCGGATATGTTTGCACTTATTCGCAAACTCAACTCATCCTCTACACCACCGTTTGTCACAAAACAGGCTCCACCGTTATTTCCTTCAACAACGACTGGTCCGGACTCGACTCGTGGCCGACATTCTTCCTCGCACACTTATTCTGGCATGACACGGCTTGCTAAGTTGGACTTTCCAAGGTTTAACGGTGCTAACCTTAAGGAGTGGCTGTTCAAGGTCGAACAATTTTTTAGTATTGACAACACACCTGATGATTTGCGAGTCGGCCTCGCTTCTATCCACTTCGATGGTCTTGCATCTGCTTGGCATCAATGCCTCGTTCAATCTGACATGGAACAATCAACGCTCCTTTTATATGAACGATTGGTCCTCTTATAAGCTCCTTTTATATGAACGATTTGATGATCTTTTAGATGACCCTGTCGCAGAGCTGAAACACTTACAGGAAACAGATGGTATTGTCGAATACCATGGCAGATTCGAACTTTTGCGTACACGCGTTAACTTCTCTGAAGACTATTTGGTTCGCCACTACTTGGCCGGACTCCGAACTGATACGCAGATGCACGTTCGTATGTTCCAACCGAGCACTGTTCGTCAATGTTTACTTCTCTGAAGGCTTTATGAAAAGGCTCATCCAAAGAAACCATACACCCCCAATTGGTCGGAGAACCGTCCAACGTCTACTAACAAAGGTCTTCTTCCTTTTAAAGATGTCGACCAGAAAAGCAGCTTCTCTACCCCGCCCGACAAACCAAAAAACCCATTGCCTTTCCTTACCAACGCACAGATGGCTCAACGCAGAGCTGCTGGCCTTTGCTACTACTGTGACGAGCAATACACTCCTGAGCACTTTCTTAAGGTGCATAAGAGGACTCAGTTATATATGATCACTACAGAGGATGACGACTCCGATGACGAACCCCTTGATGCACAAGTTACAGACGAGCAGACGCGGGAAGTTGCTCAAATATCCGTGAATGCCGTCGCTCGTATCTCTGATTACAAGACGATGCGTGTCAAAGGAATGCATGGCAAATGAGCTTTGTTTGTTCTCATTGATTCCGGCTCAACCCACAACTTCATCAGTCCTCAGGCAGCTGCCAAATTGGGTTGTGTTATTCAAACCTCGGGTCTTTCGCGTGTTTCCGTCGCTGATGGTCGTCGACTCCCGGTTAACGGTAAAATTGATAAGTTTCAGTGGTACTTTCAGCACACCTTGTTTCAAGCAGATTTCATGGTTATTCCACTTGGAGGCTGTGACATTGTGTTAGGTGTCCAATGGTTAGCCACGTTAGGCCCTATCACGTGGGATTTCCAGAAGCTGGAGATGGGATTCAAGTATGGTCACACAAAGGTTTTACTCCATGGTATCAAGGACTGCTCAATTCGTCAAATAAAAGCAGCTATAAACTCAATAAACTTCGTGAATCAGATGTCCAGTTAGCAATGATCTATGTCCAAGATTATTGTCATAATGACCAGGTTTCGTTATCTTCGTTGGACGCATCCTCAACTACAGAGCCCCTATGTTCTAACATCCAGCATCTTCTTGATGACTTCCGTGATATTTTCATGGAACCAACCACTTTACCACCTTTTCGCCAAAATCATAACCACAAGATTCCCTTGCTCGACGGTTCCAACCCTGTAAACCAACGACCTTATCGCTATGCTATTCATCAGAAGAATGAGATCGATAAAATAGTGCAGGAGATGTTAGTTGCTGGTACAATTCAAGTAAGCTCTAGCTCTTACGCTTCTCCGGTGGTTTTGGTCAAAAAGAAAGACGGCTCATGGCGTCTTTGTGTCGACTATCGTGGTCTCAACAACATGACTGTCAAGGATCGCTTTCCTATTCCGTTAATCGAAGACCTTATGGATAAATTGGGTGGCTCTGTCATTTATTCCAAGATCGATTTGCGAGCTGGCTATCACCAAGTGCGAATGGATCCCTGCGATATTCATAAAACAGCTTTCAAAACACATGGTGGCCATTATGAATATCTTGTCATGCCTTTTGGACTTACGAATGCACCTGCTACATTTCAAGGCTTGATGAACTCTGTTTTTCAGAGTTTCTTACGCAAGTTTGTTCTCATTTTTTTTATGACATCTTGGTCTATAGTCCTTCACTAGAGTCTCACGTACGTCACCTTCGCCGTGTGTTTGAGTTGATGAGGACTAACAACTTATTTGCTAAGGAGAGCAAATGTATCTTTGCTACAGAACGGGTGGAGTATCTAGGTCACTACATCGAAGCAAAGGGTATCTCCACTGACCCTAGCAAGGTTACGGCAGTTAATGAATGGCCCGTCCCAAAGAATCTCAAACAACTCCGCGGATTCTTGGGGTTAGCTGGTTATTATCGTCGTTTTGTTCGGAGCTTTGGAACCATTGCACGACCCTTAACCGCCCTGACAAAGAAAGACTCTTTCTCGTGGTCTCCTGAAGCTCAAACTGCTTTTGATGGTTTAAAAGCAGCGTTGTGTATCGCCCCTGTTTGGCTTTGCCACGGTTTGACAAACCTTTTGTTGTCGAAACTGATGCCTGCAGTCAGGGAATTGGCGCAGTTTTGATGCAAGACGGTCACCCTTTGGCCTACATTAGTAGACACTTGAAAGGAAAACAACTGTTTCTCTCCATCTACGAAAAAGAGTTATTGGCCGTTGTCTTTGCTGTTCAAAAGTGGCGCCATTACCTTCTTACATGACACTTTGTGATTAAGACATATCAAAGAAGCTTAAAATATCTCTTGGAGCAGCGCTTGAATACTCCGATTCAACAACAGTGGCTCCCTAAATTGCTGGAATTTGATTACGAAATTCAATACAAACAAGGGAAAGAAAACTTGGTTGCTGATGCATTGTCACGGATTGAAGGAGCCGAGATACTCAACATGGCTATGTCTGTTCTCGAGTGCGATTTTATTCAACAGATCCAGGCTGGTTATGATTCAGATTTGGAGCTTAAGGAGTTAATTAATGAACTGAAGCTCAAACCACAGGCTAAAAAGCACTACTCTTGGACTCAAAATATCTTAAGGAGAAAGAGCAAGATCGTTGTTCCTCATACTCCTCTTCTGCGAGGTAAAATTTTGGATTGGTTACATAGTTCTGGGAGTGGTGGACATACTGGCCGTGATGCTACGCATCAACGTGTGAAAGGGTTATTCTACAGGAAAGGAATGTCTAAAGATATTCAAGCTTTCATACGAGCTTGCCCTGTTTGTCAACAATGTAAGTATGATCCGGCCGCTTCTCCGGGTTTACTTCAGCCTCTACCGATCCCTGATACAATATGGTCTGACATCTCCATGGACTTTATCGATGGTTTACCTAAATCTTTTGGCAAAAAAGTGATTTTTGTGGTGGTGGATCGTCTGAGTAAGGCCGCACACTTCATTGCTCTTTCCCACCCTTATACAGCGGCTTCTGTGGCTCAAGCTTTCTTGGATAATATATTCAAGCTTCATGGTCTTCCTCGGTCTATAGTAAGTGACAGAGATGCTGTTTTTCTTAGTGAATTTTGGAGAGAACTTTTCAGCCTCCAAGGTGTTGCCCTGAACTACTCTACCGCCTATCATCCTCAAAGTGATGGCCAAACAGAGGTTGTGAATCGTTGTTTGGAAACATATTTGCGTTGCATGTACAGTGATCGTCCCCATTTATGGAGTAAATGGCTACCTCTCGCTGAGTTTTGGTATAATACATCTTTTCATACCGCTACTCAAATGACGCCTTTTGAAGCTGTTTATGGTCAATTGCCACCACAACACTTGCCTTATCTTCCAGGAGAATCAAAGGTTGCAGTGGTAGCTAAGAGTTTACAAGAACGTGAAAATATGATATTGCTCCTGAAATTTCATCTTCTTCGAGCTCAGCACAGGATGAAACGTTTTGCCGATCAATATCGCACAGAGAGAAGCTTTGACATTGGTGATTATGTTTATGTCAAGCTCCAACCTTACCGCCAACAATCAGTAGTCTTGCGTTCCAACCAAAAGCTCAGCCCAAAGTACTTTGGTCCATACAAAGTCCTCGACAAATGTGGAGCTGTTGCGTATTGACTACAACTTCCGGCTTCCTCACACATACACCCTGTGTTTCATGTTTCCCAGTTAAAACTACAGGTGGGAGCTCTTACATCGTCTACTGCACTTCCTAATTCGGTCCCCGATGTGTTACTCCAAGAACCCGAATGTATCTTGGAACGCAAGATGGTCCAACGACAAGGTCGAGCAGCAACAATGGTTCTGGTTAAATGGTCTCATTTACCTGAAGAAGAGGCTACATGGGAATTGCTTTTCGATTTACAAAAGAGGTTTCCAACTTTTGAACCTTGAGGTCAAGGTTTTTCAAATGGGGGAGATTTGATATAGGATTATTTACATTATACAAGAGCCATATATTTGGTTTATTTCCTTTTCTGGTTTTTAAGTTTTGCTTAAGTCGATTTTGAGTTGTAATTCATCTTCATAATATAATTCAGAATAATTCAGAAAATCTCTTCTTCTCTTATCTATTAGTTACGTTAAACTCTGTTTAGCTGAGAATCTATCCTTCAGTCAAGGATTCTTTGCAATTGAGTGCAGAATAGGTGTTTAAGGAACATCAATTCTGATTTCTATCGATTACTAAGGAATCCAGGTTTACCTCTACCACGCCACCATATGTTTTAATTTTGTCTGAGATTGTAGATAATGGCACTATTACAAAACCTTCTAACACCCCTAAGAAAATTGACCTATAATTTTAAAAACTGGAACGTTCTCTCTCATGGAAGAAGTGAATTGGAAATACTTCAGAAATTACACAGAATATCGTAACCATTTTTTTCTAACCATTTTTTTCTATGGTTAGTTTGCAAAATATGATTTCCCAAGAAAAAAAGAAGAAGAAGATTTTCTTAATATAAAAATTGTTTCTTCCGTACAGAGAACTCAACCATGTGAACTGGCCTTGTTCGGCTCCATGTCTCTTGGGGATAGGTCCCACCATACTTTAGAGAGACGACAGGTCAATGTATTGGTAATAATAAAAAATTAACAATACACATATTTCGTGATTCTGCTAGATGGAATTTAGTAATAACCACCACAGCTTATTGATAAGGCCTATTGATTATGACCATTTGATTTTCCAAAACAAGTGGCTCAATTTGGTGGATGGGAGAGACGGTGACTCGGTCAGCAACAACTTCTGTTTAAAAATAATTATGTGTTTTTTTTTTTTTTTTGAGCAAAGGTTGAAAATAATTATGTGTTTCATATTACAGAACCAATTTATATTTCTTCTGATTTATTAGGTAAGATTTTATAGTTAAAAGTGTAAGGTTTTTCAAATATATAATTTTAATTTTTAGTTAAAAAGACAACAAAGAGTAATACAACGAATAAAAATTTAGTTAAAAAAAAACAAATCAAAAAAGATTTTACATAATATAAATAAAATTAAAATTTAGTTAAAAACAATAAATAAAAAAATATTCTATAGAATACAAATAATGATGGCATATTAAGTTCTATTTACATATTTGAAGTTAAAAAAACAACAAAGAAAATTTTCTAAAACATTTTTAGATTTTTTTTTTTGCATTGGTAAAAACATTTTAGATAATAAAATGGAGAAAATAGAGTTCTATTGGCAGCATAACAACAATGACTTTTGCATGAGTGTTATGTTAACTTTTAAACTTGGACTGTAGTTTTTCCACATTTTCGGTTCACCAAGAACATCTTCATCAAAAGGCTTTTAATAAATATTTCAATTCAAATATTAAATAAAAAAGAGGAATATGAGTGAAATGAAGTTTCATTTGAATATTTTGATGAACTTTATGATAATGAATCTAAGATTTATTAATTATTATTTTTAAATTAAATTGTAGTAAAATATTAATGTTTTGTTTGTTTGAAAACCCAAAAAATTCTCACGCTCCAACTCTTTAACTTTTTTGAATGACGAAAGTTTTTCCAGCACAACTATGACTTTTGCATGAGTGTTATGCATCGCCGCATGTATATATTATTATACTTCCACACACATTATCTGACGTCAGTACATCTATTATATTTTACAAATATGTTTATCTTATTATTATGTCGACATATTTGACATTTTTGAGTAACCCCAAACTAGATCTTGATTGCGACCTTATCTGAACGATGATCGGGATCGTTGTCAACAATTCATATCATGGTTATCACTTTTAAATTTAGTGACGATATCATATATTTCAGGTTCACACGACAAATTTCAAATGTTTCATTCCATCATCTCCTTGCAACTTTGCAAATACAAAGTTATACATTACCAAAATCGTTTTTGAATTCAGCAGTCATAGACTGTCGGTTTGCATTCATTTCATAAAACATGAAGTTTTAAGCTTTACTTTCTGTTATATTTGAAATTACTATATACAGATATATTTGAAATTATTATATACGGATATATTTGATTTATTTTAAATATTATTACCATGAAACATTCTCTTGTCAATCTTGGTGAAACAAAGTGTATAAAAGTATATATAAAATGTGTAACAAATTTTAAAATCACACAACGCATCATCACCGTAGGATTAGTTTTGGCTCCATATGAAAATGGCTTAACGATTCAAACACATACGTAAAAACATATATATGGAAAAAAGTAAGCAACAAGACAAAAGCATTAATTGATAAAAAAGAAAATTCAAAGTCAACGCTTTCTTTGTTTAACGTCGCAAACACGCAAAGTAAACGAATCATTTGCTTTGCTCTATCTTGGCCTTCCTCTTCTCGTTGACAAAGAAGCCGACAAGGGACAAGACGGAGAAGACGCTGAAACAAACGGAGGCAATGTCTAGGGACTTGTGGCGGCCACTGATAGCCTGAACGCTAAAGAGATTGGTTTTCTTTTCCGCGTCCGTGCTCTGTCCAAAGGCAACTTCATGGTTGTTGGCATCAAATGCGTATGCACGAACGAAGTAGGTCCCGGTGGGGATGTCGCGCTCGAGGGTGTATTCGATTGATTGTTCGTTTTTGTCATAAGGCCTGGCCACGATCAGGTGCGGGCAGCTCTTGTCCTTGAAGAGCTCATTATGGGTCTTGCGCCATGGTCGGTCAACTTGGCTGACCGGAGCATAGCATAGCTTTACTTTGATGGTCTTAAATTCAGCCTCCTTTGTAGCTGTCGAGCTTATCTTCCATGTAACGGTCACCTTGTCAATACCTGCATCCAAAACTGAAAACCGTACATCCAATATTTAATCAGCCTTGATGTTAGCAAATCACTCAATTCTTCTAACCGATATTTGATTATATATTTCATATCTAAATAGTCTTAAAATAGTTATAACAAGTTCTTTTGCACAAAAAGTTATAACGTGGTTCTTTTTTAATCGGCCCAAACCTAAACTAATCTTTGGAGCGGTGGTTATTCTCCAACCCATGATGACTCGAACATAAAAAGGAGCAAATGATGCATGATTTTGAAAAGAAATATACATACCAACATTCTCTCGGCTGGTTTTAGCGGTGACCACAAGTGCACCTTTCTCTAGGTCGGAGAAGAGCCTTTCTTTGGTAGCCCCATGACTGGATTGGATCAGTAAGCAAACGAGAAGTGAAGCGAAGAGGATCTTGTGGATCGCCATGGATCCCTTGAATCTGAATATTTGGAAATTAAGGCTTCAGAGGAGAAGAGGAATATGCCTTTTGCTTTGCTGACTTTTATGTTTGATAAGAAAGGTGCGGTGCACATTTACGTCTTTATATAGTGATTTAATGGTAATTTCTTGATAAAAATATCCAGGGGTTAGCATAAACAATTAATAGGGACAAAGTCAACGGTTTGGTCTGAGATTACCCTTTGAAGACTTGGGAAGATTGTGTTCCCTCTCTGGCACAAGTGTCCGTGTTGTCTCCGTCCAGCTGAGATGATGACCCCCTAAACATGCCAAAGGATGAGGTATGAGTTTGTGTTTTTATTATATATCAACTGAATAATTCAGTTGAAGATTCCAAATACTTCTATATCCCATGGACAATCACCAACAAGATACTCTACTTATTCTAATTATATCGGCGTCTATGAATCATCTAGAAGATATAATAAATGGGTTAAGAAATAATTTATTCCAGAGAGATTGTAACGAATTATTATGACAGTTTGGTTTGGTTAATGTAAACTTCTTTTGCTACCTCAAAATTTAGGATAATAGCTAGGCGTACTATATATATCGGATTAATATTAACTCAGTTGTAACGTTTTGTTTTACAATATATTGGAAACGTACTATATATCATATTAATATTAACATAAGACATTTTGTTAAACGCACAACATTACATTCAAGTGTGAATTTGATAACGTCGAATTGGTTAATGCAAACTTTTTTTTTTCTTTTGTGACCCATCTCATATTTTAGAGTTTCTGATTAACGAGGTGTACATAGATGATAATTTTTAGATGTCCAACTTAAGCCTCTCAATTATGGTGATCATGGTTTCGATCCTTCCATAATAACGTTTTATCTTTCTAAATTACTAGTTGTTCTAAAGACATTCTTAGGCCCTTCTAAGTAAATTAACCCTCTACATATAATGAATAAAGAACTAGCGCTTAATCAAAACGAAAAGCCCAAAACAGTTAGCCCAAGAGGAAATGTACCTCGAGGAGAGTCGAAGAGTCTTCTTATCAACATCGCATGCGACAGAGGAAGATAAGGAGGCAGAGAGAAACCATGTATCGTTCACTTTTGTTTGTTTTCCTTGTAATTTTATCGGTCTTCATTTTCCGGAAAATCGGTTGGAACTCTTCTCCATTATCATTCACTAGAAATGAAGAAGCTTCTTCCGGAGAGAACAAAGAATGTTATAAACTCAAATCCGCCGTTTCTGTTTTGGGTAATATTAAGTCTTCCTTCCCGTTTTTCAGACTTTCTCGGAAAAATTATGAAATTCTTCAGAGTTCAGTATCTACGTAAAGGTTTATTTATTGAAAAAATATATCCACGATTAGCTGATTAATGTGAAAAAAAAGTTCTTTTTGTTTTATTTTATGTTTTGTATTGCTTAGGAAAATCTGGAGAAATGGGTAATGGTTCATTGGATTTCGTATGAAGTTATGTTTCTTTGTTTGGTTCTGAGAAACAGTAGGTCGAATTTCGGAAAGACATTCTTTTAGGGTTATATACATTTGCAAAGGAGAGGTTTCTGGAAATCACTTGTAACGTTTTGTTTCTTTCCAAAGTTAACGACTTTACAATTTACTCAGCTGCATGCATGTTAATGTCTTCTCTTTGATGTGGTTGTTATTTTTCTTTTTGTGTGTGTTTTATAAGAATCACTCATCAAAGAAAAACACCAAGAATTGCTTACCAAGGAAGAGAAAATCCAAGGATTGGAGTCATTTATCCGGGAGAAATTGTACTTGTTTGAGAGCGACATAGACTTTTCCCCAGTGAGTTTTTTTTTGTTCTTTTTCTGGCTTTGATTTTTTTTTTTTTTTAAAGATGCAGAAGAAGCTTATTTGATTTTGTTGCTGTTTATGCTTTATTTAGTCTAAGAATACGGTGAAGCACGAAAGCAAAGCAGAAGAAAAGGTTTATGAACTTCAGAAACAGGTTGGCTTTGTAGTTTGAGTAGTTTATTATTTCCTTTTTGCTTCATTACCTAAATTTATTGTTTTAATGATACTGGCAGTGGCAGATATTTGAACTAAGACGAGAAGTCCAAATGCAACACAAGAGAAGGCTCGAAGCGGAAACTCGAGCTGAAAACGCAGATAAAAAACTTGCAGAACTTAGCCCAAAGCTTGAAAATGTAAGAGATATGGTGTCCATTGGATTTGATATACATATTCAAAAACTTACTGTACTTTATTTTCTTGTGTTCAGCTTGATGGGAAGTGGTTCTTGTCTAAGTTTGGGCTTAAACAAAATAAAACTCAGGTAATTCTTAAAGGTGTACTAATAGCATCCCATAATATTAGTGATTAATCTTCTATAAAACCCTATTTTTTCATGGTTACAGGAATATCTAATGACTCTATGGCATCAACATATTAGCTCAAATCTTCAAAAGGTTTCTGATAGTTTTAGGTTTCCCTTAAAAGAGAATTCTTTGTGCTTTTTTCGATTCTTAAGTCGCACTTGTTATCTTTCGTACACAGAAATGGATTCCAAGCATCAAAGACGCAAGTGTAACATTAACCACATATCTGGAACCAAAACTTCAATATATAACCGATAAGTCCGTCGAGGTGTTATACACAGCTAAGCAGGCTTTGACACCATATCTCACTCAAGGATTCAACGTTTCATACTATCTTGAGGTTAATATATATATGCTTCTATCTTTATCCATTCGTCTGCTTCGCTTTCGACTTTACATAAATCACTGTGGCCACGCAATCTGCATTGTCTTGTGTTTTTCTAGGTAAACCGAAGGATGACCACAGGAAGACTACATTTGGAGAGAGTAGAGGTTTCCTTAAGAGTCATGTACAGAAAACTTAAGACATGGCTTCAAAAAGTTGGTTAACTTGTGGAGGAAGAAATAAGGAAACTCTCGCAGGGAGCATTCAAAAGCGGCTAGGGTTTTTCTACCAAACAAAACTCAGGGAACGAAGTTTTATGACAACTCCAGACTTTTTTTTTCCAAATATGATCTTTAATCACAATTTTCTGAAACATACTTATGTTTTTTCAAACATGACATTTTTGCAGATACAAGTCTGATCTATATAATAATTTGATTCAATAACCAAACAAAACTATAATTTAAAAACTAACCAAATACGTAGAGAGAAATAGGGAGAGAGAAAGAGACAAATTGATTAGCTTTTAGATTATAGTTTTTTTTTTGGTTATTAAATCAAATTACTTATAGATTGGCCTTGTATCTGCAGTTCACATTTTTAGTATAGCTTTGCTTTTGGTAGAATTAATATGTAGATTTGATCACAAGTAAAATTCTGATAAAAGAAGAATTGAAAAAAAAAAAGAAAAAAAAAATACAGAGAGTTGTTGACTCATTTTTTCCTCGAGTCTTTCTTTTTTTAACATAATATAAAGAACAACATGAGCCTCTTTAGGATAGTTTTTCTTTACTTCTACTTTAAATTCATCACAATTACATAGCTGTTTATTTATATAGATGAACATTTTTGTTCTCTCTTAAATTCATATGGAGTTTATATGAGATAGGGAGGATGTTATTACATCATTAAATGTCTACGAAATCTCTGGTTCCTAATCCAGAGGAAAACAAAAACTGTTTCTCTCTGTGATCGAAAGGTTTAATAACATTGATTGAAGCAGAAAAACAAACCTTTTCTCTTGTCTTCATTTTTAGCCTTTGGTGTTTCCCCACATTCATCAAGCTTAGTAGCCATCAAAGAGCTAGTTCCAGGGGAATCCGGTGGCAGCAACGTGTTCTTAGACGCAAGAATCCGTTGCGGAATCGCGGATACCGGAGATCCAACCTTGGAGAGGTAGCTAAGTAGTAACTGAATGATCTGAGTGAAGTTTGGCCGAGCATTCGGATCCTCATTCCAGCAAGATGTTACAATATCCCCCAAATCCTCTGGTAAGCTCTCAGCACTCGGCCTCACATTCTGTACAAAGACATATATATATATATATATGAGAAATGTTTTCGCCAAAATCAAATCGAAAAAAGAACGCGAAAAAGGGCGGTTTTTTACACACTTTAAAGGCTGCTGCATATGCTGCTTGGAGGTTTGACATTCCTTCGAAAGGAAGTTTATTGTGTAAAAGCTCCCAGAGAACGATTGCGAAGCTGTATGCGTCGACTTTATGGTTGTAATGCTTCTTCTCTCCTAACCGAAGAGTAACCGTGCTGTACAACTGAAAACATCCACCAAGATTTTCTTGAATTAGCTAAAAGAAAAGCACAAGAAATTGAAGAAATTTGTATCAAACCTCAGGTGCCATCCATCGGTATGTTCCGGTCTCAGCCGTCATCATCTCAGTAAGTGACTCTTCTCTTGCTAATCCAAAATCTGCTAGTTTTACTGTTTTGTGGTCTGCAGTTAAAAGCAAATTCTCTGCAAACAAAGAATGAACAATTTAATGATCCTTTTTAACTCAACACCAAGAATACTAAAAGCACTTGAAGCGTGTGTGGTGTCAGACTAAAAAAAAAAAAAAAAAGAAAGATTCTTTGTGATTGAGATCTGACCATGTGGTTTCCATGAAACAAGGTTGCTTTGTAAATATTTTAAGCACAAGATCATTAAATGAATGGTTTGGTTTTTGTTACCTGGTTTGAGATCACGGTGAATGATCCCATGGGAATGCAAGCATTCCATGCCACGAGCTATGTCGAGCGCGAAACCGATGGCTACACGAGTCTCCAAACACGCGGGTCGCAAGTTTAAGAGATATTTACGCAGCGTACCGCCTTGAAGAAGTTCTGTAACTATCACCATTACAGGCTCCTTGCAAGCACCAATGAACTGTTTTCATGTAAAGTTTCAGTTTTTATGCAAAAATACTTAAACAGAACCAATAGAGATCTAAAGAAAAAGAAAAAACAGAACCTTGACTAAATTCTTGTGTTGAACACGTGACAGCATTTCTACTTCTCTAAGGAATCTTGAATCTCTCTTTGCAATCTCTTCTGGTGTTTCTCCTCTGTGAATTATCTTTATAGCAACTGTCTGGTTCTTGTACCTATCTCAGATCACAGCAATAAGAAAAACAGTAGAGATCCATTAACAAAACTCAATTGATGAATAATCCAATCTCAAAAACACTAAACTTCACTTTCCCACAAATCAAAATCCAAACTTTCCCAATAATCTTAACAAGAAGAAGATAAAAGGAGCTTACTTTCCTTCATAGACTTTAGCATGAGCTCCTTCACCAATCTTTGGGCCAACAAAGAGAAGCTGAGGATCAATTTCCCATTTGGGTTCTAATCTGTATCCATTCAAAGAATCCATAGCAAGCATTTACAACAAACACACAGATTACTTCAAACCTTGCATCAGAGCACAAAGCAACCACATTTTTCTTTCCGATCTCTCGATCTTTCTTGATTTGTTTAGAGCTCACAAAGGCAAATAAGTGGGAAGAGATAAGTAATGGCTAACATGCCCTTGATGAGGCAAAAGCAACAAGTATCTTCACATGTCCGTATATTAAGTGAGAGAGAAGAAGGCGACACCAGGCAAACTCTCCCCCAACTAAAAAAAAGTTCTTTATAATATAAAAAAATAAAAAATCAAATAGAGAATTAAAAATATTTTTTTTCTTTCCTTGTTGAAAACACAATGGATAAGAGAAGAATCTCGACGAAACAAAGAGAGAGAGAGAGGGCAGATGAAGAAAGGGAACTCAGTGGATCTGTGAGTTCAACACTGAAAGGAGTTCACTTGTTTCTCCAGAATCTTTTGAGTTTGTTTAATTTATCTTTGATGGTGTGGCAGCAGCAGAGCTTTCGTCTTGATGTGGAGACAGACAGTGTGAGTGAGTAAAAAAGAAGATTGATAATAATCAAAAGGATAAGCCGGAAAAAGATTATTGGTTTAATGTCGGTTTGTGCCCATGATTTAACAGTTTACTGAATTGGTTTGGTTAAGTGGTTGTTAAAGGAAGCTACTAATATCGCAATTCCTGACCAAAAATTAATTGAACCGAAACCGACCCGAATTACTAAAATAACCGATTGGATAAAAATTTCATTATCCGAATCTATCCAAAAACCAGAATTATCTGAACCGAACTCGAACCAAATATCCAAACGCCCATGACCAATATATTTTCGGAGTTATATTTACCCTATCTCAAAAAAATGCAAACAAAGCCAGAATTTTGATCCATTTGATTGTAAAACAAAAGAGATAAAATTTACACTATCCCAAAGTTTTTGAGAAAAAGAAGAGAGAGTCCAAAAAAACATTAATCACTTTTAAAGAGTTTAATTATACGATAATATATTTCATTCTTTTTTAAAAAGGAAAAAAGAGCTATAAAATAATTCGCTTTAGGTGCGCAAAAATTATTAATGCCATCTGATATGACGAGCTCTTAAAAAACGTAAGAGAAATGCCAAGTAGAATAACAAAATCAATAATATATATTAAAATAAGGAAAATTATACTTAATAATCATATTGAACAGTATAATTAACAAAATAGCCATAACAATTGTTTGGCTAGAATATACACCATATTTTATAAAATATTATCTAAGTTATCCTTTAAATCAATTATGTACGTACTATTATTTTTGTAGAATAAATTTTCGTATTAGGAGAAATATGGTTTATACTTTTAGGTTTAGAATAGGTCTGCGACTTCGGGTGAATGGGTCGGGTTCGGGTGACACCCGATCGGGTCCGGGTCGGTCCATGCTCTCTGTACCCATATAGGTATTGAATAAATTTCGGTTCAGTATAGGTATGGGTCCAATCAGGTTCGGGTAGATTCGGGTCTACACTTAACATACCAAAATTTACCTGAAATATTTCGGTTTTCAATCGGTTCGGATGAAATCGGGTCTATTATACTGAAAATACCCGAATTATCTCCAAATAACCCGAAATGTATTCAAGATAACCAAAATTAACCGAAACATATGAGACACATTAACACAAAAAATGTTTCAAAGTGCAAATGGAAACGATTTCAATCATATTCAAAGGACAAATAAAGAATATTGTTCAAACTTCAGAGCAAAAGCAAAAGTTAAGCCTAAAGAGTTAAGACTTAAGAGGATAAAGTTTCAGAAAGCAAAGAGAAAAACCAAACATGCATTTATCTTCATACTTCAAGCTCAGTCGAGGACTCGAGGAAATCATTACACAGCTCTTCCACCTCATAAGTTCCTATAAGAAATCAAAATATAAATTCAGATATCTTAGACCATACACCAAAGTATATATATACTATATAGTACCTAAGGACATAATCGTGTATAAAGAATCTGTGATCTCATAAGTGAATAACCAATAACATAAGTTTATAAACGTGAATAGATTGTGAAACTCGTAGTTGTTACCTCATAGTTGTTACCTCATTATTGTGAATTTGTGATCCTCATTGATTGAATTCAGGTTCAAACTTTATAAGAAAAAAAAAAACATAAGTTTATCAATCAAAGTTTGTAAAACGATTTAAAAAGGAACTATGAGTTAAAAAGTTACCTCTCATAAGATCATCTTACAACTCCAAATCAGAAAGCATTTTTTCAATTGTTGACACTCATTTTTCATTGAAATGGATTTCGCATTTCAGCCATTGCTCAGTGCACATCAACACTTCGATCATGTAATGTGTCAAACAGCTCCTATGTGAGTCTAACATTCTACCACTAGTGCTAAACGCAAACTCTGATGCAACTGAAGACACTTGAATTGCTAGTATGTCTCTAGCTACTAGAGAGAGAATAGGAAACTTAAGACTATTCCTCATCCACCAAGACAATATATCATATTCCGTGCCTTTCATAAGCTTTGGATTCTCCAAATTCTCCTTCAAGTATAAATCCACCTCATTCAATTTTTTTCAATTCCAGATTGTTGCACAAGCTCTTCAAATAGGTTATCCATTCTCTCATAGCCGATACCATTAGCGAAAGTTCTTTTGCTGAAAACTTCAGATCTAACTTGATCTTGAGAGTGAGTAGATGATACTCCTTGGCTTTGAGAGTTAACAGTCCCACTGCTACTAGTACTAGTGCTCACAAAAGCACTATACTCATCAAATAGCCGCTTCATAATATCTAATATAGACTCATCAAGAATTCCATACTCGAGGCTTTCTTTCCCATATAGCTTCTCAAAACACATAAGAGCAAACTTCATCTTCTTTCTCGGGTCAAAGACACTTGCTACGATCAACAGCTTGTTCATTTGACAGTTCTTGTCTTTATCTCTGTCAGTGGCTTCACGAAAAGGATTCCAGTACTTCTTTAGCTTCCCCAACATAGATAATGCTTTGTACTTCAACTCATTATCATCACCAGAATTATCACCAACCAAACTAATATTCCTAGTAATGGTGACTATCTCATTGTAGATTTTATGAGCAGTAACTGACTTTGAAGCAGAAAAAACCAAAGTAGAGTCGTAAAAGATGTGGAGAAATTGAACCAACATGTCAACTGCTTCCCAATCGCAATCAGTTGGTGGTCCAATCCTCTCTTTCCCTTCCACCATTTCCTTGAAGTAGTCGAGATATGGTTTCTCATTGGCTTTCATCTTGTTAAACGCCAATCTGAATTTCAGAGCTTGATCCAGCATGAGATAAGTCGAGTTCCATCTCGTCTTCACATCCAACGGTAGACTTCCCCTTGTCATTTTCCCTGACTCCACACGAAACTCAAAGGATTGGAGCCTTGGTGTTGAAGACCTCACATATTGGATACCATTTCGAATTGCAGTAATATTATCATCTACCTCCATCAAACCTTGTTTCACGATCAAGTTCAATATGTGTGTAGCACATCTCAGATGCAAGAATTCTCCATTAAACACCAAAGCATCATTACCATGTTTTTACAGAAAACCAGCCTTGAACTTCCTCAGAGCCGAAGTATTAGCAGTCGCATTATCCACTGTAATGCAGAAGATTTTCTTGATTTCCCATTCTTCTAAACAATCTAGAAAAACTCCAGCAATGGTTCCACCTTTATGATCACTAACATTCTTAAACCCAATGATCATCTTCTTTAGCTGAAAATTAGCATCTACAAAGTGAGCTGTTATCACCATATAACTAGCTGCAGTATATGGAGCAACCCATATATCAATAGTCAGCGACAACCTCTGGTTATTCTTCCCAAGAATAGTTTTCATAGTTGCTTTCCTATCAGCATACATCTTCACGATCTCTTTTGTGTTGGTTTTGCGGCAAACAGGCGTGGGCAGCTGCACCTTCGAGCAGAAATGTCTCCAAGCTACGCTTTCTATGAAAGCTAATGGCAATTGAGCTAAGACAATCATCTCGTTTGTAGCTTCTTTAACTACAGAATCAGAAACCTTACCCAAACTCAGAGTTCCGTCCGCACCAGTAGGAGTCAACACAGTCTGGTCCTTAAACTTATTAGCCGCTTCCCAAACCTTAAAAGCCTTGCACGTTTCTAGATGCTTCTTCATATTCGTTGCACCATTAGACGTTGGAACACTGAACTCCTTCTTACAGTAGAGATAGTTAGCAAGATCACAATTGTCTTCGTGTCTGGGGAAATGTTGCCAAACCCATGATCTTTCACTCTTCTTCTTCTTCTTACTACCAGAACTAGAAGCAGTCTCAGTAGTTTTCTCTTTTCTCTTGCCTTTGTTACGAGATTTTGGTGGTGGTATTGGTGTCTGAACATCTTCTTCTACTTCTCTTTGACTAACATCGTCTTCCTCCATATCATGAGAGTCACTGTTGATTCCAGAAATAGCACACGTTTATGTGACGGGATATTTCGGATGGGAGACTTGGGAAACTGTGGATTTATTACTCGAAAGAAGGTTTGAATACAAGAGGTCGTCTCGTCAAACAAGCCTTGACGAGACGTAATGCGAATGATGAGTAAAACAGAGAAAAAGTGAGCGAATGCTTTTGGTGTTTGCAGGGTTGCGTGACTTGGTCTTCAGGGAATGAAGACCTCTCCTTATATAGTTGAGTTAAGGCGGTTCTCTGCTGAATATTCTCCTCTTGATCATAAAGGAAATCTTATTCTTCTCTTGATTTCTTTCCTTTCTTCGAGTGGCGGCTGTTACTTTTTCCTTTTTGCTTAAAGTATTACCTTCCTCCTCAAGGCTTTCCATTTCTGTGAGGAGGCTAGGGCTGAAGACGGGCTGGGCTTTTTGCGCTGTTACTCATTGCGATGGGCTCGGGGAAATGTGCTCATTTTACCCCTAACAATAAGTCCCCCCCCCCCCATTTTGGCGAGTCAAATGCAGTTTGATCTCGGCGAACTTCATGAATGGGAGCTGAGCTTAAGAGTTATTAGTAACAAGTGCGAGATGCCAATGCTGGCTCATCTTCGATGCGATTGACTTTAGATTCGTACTGCCTCGTTAAAACCTTGATATGGAAAAACCCGGTTTGGGATAAAAACCATAAGAAGGGAAAAGAGTACGTTGACGTCATCTTGTCCGCAAAGATCATGCATTTTAGTGCTTTTTCTCAAACTTGACATAGGCTCGTCAAAGAGATTTAACTGTTTAACTCCACTTGTCGGACCAGCTCGTCGGGGTGGATGTTATGCTATTCAATGGGCATCCCGTCAAGAGTGGGGTTGCCACGTCATCGATGCGCATCTTATTAACATTGCAAAAGTGTGTCGGCGGTTGAGATTTTGCAAAAAAGGCCCAAGTCCCGTTAGGTTTTTCCAAGCGGGAAAAAGGAAGGGAAGTTTTTTTCTCGAAAGCCGCGAAACTTCTCTTAAAGAGACCGTTCGGATTTCTTTTCCACGTTAATTCTTTTTTTGCCTGCTCATTGCTTTCAACTGCCCTGGAAGAGAAAAGGTAATTTCCTTCTTCCATCTCTCTCGAATTCGAGTCGCGTTGCTTGGTTAAATCGATAGGTTTTGCGTAATTGTCTTAGATTCGCTTGCTTCTTGACTCGGAATTTCTTCTCTTCTCGTCTCGATCCTTCCTCTCGCCAGAATTTCTAGGGTTTTTCTTCGTCGGATTTTTGGCTTTTCGTCTTCTGATTCTCGTTTGTTGGTGCACGATGGATCCATCGGACCGAAAAGGGAAAGGGAAGGTGTCGTGTGGGACGACGATGACGTCCCACTCTCAAGTCTAGTCCCGGGTTTTCTCGGGGATGCGGTCCGAGTCGGTCGGATCATGGAACGTCGTCGCAAGGCGGCGGAGGAAGCGGCGGCGGCGGAGAGGGCGTCTGAGACTAAGGGTTCTTCTCCCCGGGTTCGCGATGACTTCGAGACTCCATCCTTGCGGGATGAGGATTCCGAGAGTTCTGGGTACCGTGACAGGATCCCGGAGGATGACTCGGATGCGGATTCCGAGATAGAACTGGACGAAGTGCCGGTTCCAAATCAGGACGAGTTCGATGGTTTTCCGCCAACCGTCGAGATGCCTTGGCGCACTCCGGCAACCTCCTTGACCGCCGATGGTCGGTCTTGGATTGATGAAGGAATTATCGCAGCACTCAGGTCGAGATGCTCGATCTCTGATGCTGTAGTGATTCAGATTCCGTCGGCCCAGCAGAGGCCATTTGATGCTCCGCCGGGATGGTTCTGCGCTTACGAGTGCTGGTTTACAGAGTTTGGGGTGCGGTTTCCCCTCTTTCGCCTCCTGCTGGATTATGCTTTCCAGCGTGGCGTTTCTATGAGTCAGCTGACTCACGGCGTGGTTCGCCATATGGTTTTTACCGAGGCTCTCGCTAAGCATCTCGGGATTACCTTTGACCGGGAGCTCTTCGAGCGCGTCACCGATCTTCGTGCTAGTGCGAAGGAGGGAGACTTCCGACGCTTTTGCACGACAATGAAGCACGGCATTGTCTTCGGCAATCACCGGGACAAGATTCACAATTGGTCGCGCTATTATTTCTTTGTCAAGAAAAACAGCGCGTCAATTGGGGATTTTGACCCTGACCACGTTTTCACGGGATGGGTTCACGAAGCTGATAGATCGCTTATAGGTTTTACTTTGGCATCCGATGGTTTGTTTTTGTGCTAACCTTTCGTTTTTGTCTTACAGAGAGAGTTGTGCCGAGACCAGCATCTACTGCATTCCGGAGGAAGTTTCAGCTCTTGCAGGATCGAAGTCGGATTATCTGGGCTGACTTTGTCGCGGAGCTTGAGGAGAGGAACAAGAGGAAGCGAGAGAGGACCAAATCCGCGTCAACTCCATCCACTGGTAAGGGCACGATTGCTTCCTGCTTCTTTAGATTTTGTGTCGCGAGTTTGCTCGTTAGTGATTTTTGCGTGATCTGTTTTCGCAGCTGAACCGTCTCGTCGTCCTAAGAAGATGGTGCTTAAGAAGAGAACTCCGATGGCCGTTGACGACACCATTCTTATACCCGACTCCCCCCGGATGAGAGGAAGACCAGATCGGCTGCTGAGCCGAGTAATTCATCTAAGCGTTCGGCTTCCTCGATTGCCTCGAGGACGAAGTAAGTTTTCTTAGGACGGGTTCAATTCTCTTACTAAAGCTTTAGTAAGTGCTGCGAACGTAACGTTGCTCTTGCAGGGCTGCAAAGAGGGCCAAGCTTGAGAGAGAGACCAAGGCCAAGGAGACGTCGTCTGCTGCCGAGACGACACCTGAGGTCGTGCTTGATGAGGAAGACATTCCTCCTGCTGGTGACGACCCATCTCGTCAAGGGGGGGTGACGAGCTCGGCGAGGATCCGTCTCATCGACCAGGAGGCCGTTCTGATCTTGGTACTGGGGCGAGCTCGTCGGGCCCCAAGGCTGAACCTGCTGATCCCGCGGCTCCAGACCTAGACGCAGTGTCCATAGCGTGGTCGGGTGGTGTGCCTCTCATGCTAAACCCGAAGCTCTGCGCCGAGTTGGTGTGGAGCTGTAAGCCGAAGCCTCACTGGGGGGTCCCGCTCAAGAAGGTCGAGCTGAAGGATGACTTCTGCGATGGTTCTGCGGATCTCGTCAGTGCTGCTGGGAAGTTTTCTTCGATTATTCAGCAGTACGACACTATGCTGAAGGCGGCTCGGGAGGAGATTAGCAGGCTGCAGTCCGAGCAATCTAAGGGGAAGGATGCGAGGATGGAATGTCTTGAGCTGGAGAGGGCTGGCCTTGAGCGGAAGGTTGGCGTCCTGAATGGTGAGATCCTGAAGGCAGCTGGCCTTCAGGACGAGGTGTTCAAGTTGCGCGCCCAAGTTGCGGAGCTCGAAGAGAAATCCCGCCGAGATACAGAGAATGCTGTGGCTGAGGCTTCCCATCTCCGACAGTCCCGCCAGAAGCAGGCTGAGTACATCGCCACTCGTGTCTATGACGACATGCAGGACTGGTATGCTCCTCGCCTGGATCGTCTCGGCAAATTCGTCGGCCAGCGCGAAGCGGTGGAGAAGGCTGTTGTCAAGATCGCGGTCGACGAGGCGTTGCTCGACTACATTCGGAGAACGAAGGGGGTCTCCCAGAATTTTGACGCCGTGGTTGGAAAGCTGGAGGCTAACGTCAAGGAGAGCAGAGCTGCCGGGGATGAGATCGACGAGGTCGATATCGGTGCGGATGATTATGCAGCGCCACACAGGTTAGACCACCTCTTTCATCTTGCCGATTTCTGTTTTGATAACACTTGGGTTACTCCGGGGGGTTTTGATCAATTTGGGACAATGTATCATACTTTCAGGCCCAATCTTGCCGAGCTGATAATTGGTGGGTCACCGACGAGAGAGAGTTCGGGAGCAGCTAGTGCTGAAGCCGGGACGAAATCGGGTCCGGATGCTTCCAAGGCCGAGGCTGTTTAGGACTCCGTCTCTATTCTCTCCTTTTTCTGCGTTTAAGAACTCTTCTTTTTTATTATTCGCGGCGACTCATGCCGATGTAACAACATTGCCCGGGAGGGTTTTAATCCGTATGCTTTTCAGGATTTAAAACTTAAGTATTAGCTTTACTTCCTCGTTCATCTTTTTGTTTTATGCGAGATGAATATCGCGAATATAGTTGATGATTTCGTGCTTTTTGAAACATCCTGCTTTTAATCTATATCCTTTAATGAGGTGCACTATGTTGTCAATCTAGCGGAATGATTCAAGTGTCTAATCGTCATTAAACAAGTGGTTCAACTTGCCGAGACAACTCGGCATGCTCAAGTTCTGTCGTGACGAGATGCTACTCGCTGTGACAATGCTATGCATCTGACGAGATGCGATATCACGCAGCTCACAATTCTCGTTTTTAAGAGACACCGATCCGTGCTTGTTGGATCTGTTTGCGGTGGCGCTTTTTAGGCCGGTAACAGGAACCGAAGTCTAGAAATTCGAATTACTCTTACGCCGCTAAGTCGAATATGATTAACAAGATAGCGATTTTTTCTTGCCCATATGGCTTAGGGTCGTGCAAGATATGCGTGCTCTCGACTTGTAGTGCTTCATTCTTAAAGAATGGTGGATGATCAGTCCACTAGGTGCGATGTGCGGTCACTCGTTGGGCCAGAACGTTGACAATACTCTTTTATGCGTGCGCTTCAGAGTAACTTCGAGACTCTCTTTGTTTGTCGAGCTCGTAGACAAGGACTCATTATACTGCCGAGTTCCAGAGGCTTTGAGACTCATTAATTTACCGAGTACTAAAGAAATTTTGTGACTCTGATTTTGCCGTGCTCACTATGCACACCAAAACATCTGTTTTGACCTAAGTCAATCAGGAAATTCTTGCTTGAGTTTTTCTGCCGAGATGGAATGTTTCTCAAGGATTCAGAAAAAGATGCATGCATACAAGCGAATTAATAAAATAAAACAGCTTTTTATTTTTATTAAGTTACAGCTGCGCCTCGCTGAAAAGGCTGCCTACGTACCCGTGCCGGGATCAAGCCATTTGTAGTTCGTTACAAGTGTTCGTGCAGTGAACATGTCTTTTTTTTTTTTTTTTTTTTTTTTTTTTTTTTGCGAGATGCGAGGCTACGCGTCTAGTGGTGGAACTTGCGCAAGTTCATGGAGTTCCACGAGCGAGGGAGTATGCTTCCGTCGTCGTCTTCGAGCTGGTACACCCCCGGTTTGACGATTCTCGTGATGCGGTACGGTCCTTCCCAATTGAAGCCAAATTTGCCGGCGTGCTCGGGTTTGGTGAAATCGTGGACTTTCTTCAGGACGAGATCGTGTAGTGCAAAGCGGCGGTGGCGAACCTTCTTGGCGTAGTATCTTGCTGCTTTTTGTTGGTAGTTTTGCATACGCAGGAGGGCACGATCTCTTAGCTCCTCAGTGTCGACGAGACTATCGTGCAAAGATTCGTCATTCAATGACGAGTTGAGGGGCATTAGCGATCGGCGTAGGCTCGCAACGTGTAGCTCGGCAGGGGCTAATGCTTCACAACCGTGAGATAGGGAGAAAGGGGTTTTACCAGATGCTGACCTGAGTGTTGTGCGGTGAGACCAAAGTAATCTGTCAAGTTCGTCTGCCCACGCTCCTTTGTAGCTTTCGAGTATTTTCTTCAGGCTGTCGACGATAGTTTTGTTTGTTGCCTCGGCTTGCCCATTGGCTTGGGGGTATCTTGGCATGGAATAGGCGAGCTTGATCTTCCAATTGGCACAGAACTCGCGGAAGCTTGCCGCGATGAATTGGCCACCATTGTCGGTGACGATTTCATATGGTAGACCATGTCGGCAGATGATGTATTGCCAGACGAAGTTCTGTACGTCTTTGGCAGTGGGGTTCTTGAAGGCTTTAGCTTCTACCCACTTGGTGAAGTAGTCCGTGACGATCAGGAGGTACGCGCATTGTCGGGATCGTGGCATCTGGCCGACGATATCCATCGCCCAGCGCATAAAGGGATATGCCGGGACGGAAGCTTGAAGCTCTTGCGTCGGGGCATTGATGATTGGCGCGTATCTCTGGCAGGGAATGCACTTCGCGGTGTAATTTTCGCAGTCTTCGATCATCTTTGGCCAGAAAAGGCCGTGCTTCTTGATCTTAGAGGCCAGAGATTTCCCGCCGGCATGATTTCCTCCGGCTCCTTCGTGAGTCTCGATCATCACGTTCTTGGCTTGCGTCTCGTCGCAACAACGTAGGATGACTTTCTTTGCGGTCCACCGGAATAACTCGTCGTTTTGGAGGAAGTAGGAGACGGCTTTGCGGCGTAGTCGATGAGCTACCCAACGATTCCCCGGAATCGTCCCGTTGATCAGATAATCTTTGATTTCGTCCTGCCATGGGCGAGGTTGATCTTCTTCTGATTCGGGGACCATTGGCTCGTCTTCTTTGTCTTCCTCCTTTTCTCGATATATTGCCATGATAAACGCTCCTTTAGGAAGTTTGATGCTAGGCTGCTCGATTGTTTCGACAGGAATCGCTCGCCGCAAAGCCGAGTCGGTTCTCGAGGCTAAGGCAGCGAGCGCGTCGGCTTCTGTGTTCTCGGCGCGGAGGATTTTTGTCAACTCGAACGACTTGAACTGGTTGGATAGTTCCGTCGTTACCTTGAGATATGCGTCCATGCGGTCGTCCTTAGCATCGTAATCTCCGCTGAATTGCTTTGCTACGAGCTGAGAATCGCAGAATGCGTGCACGTGCTCGGCCCCAACTTCTTTTGCGAGACGTAGTCCTGCGATGATTGCCTCATATTCGGCCTCGTTATTGGATGCTGGGAAGTTGAGCTTGAAAGATTGTTCGAGAATCTCGCCTGTAGGAGATACGAGGCGGATGCCGACACCAGATCCTTGCTTGGATGAAGCTCCGTTAATGTGCAGGAGCCATTTGGATACATGCTCGGCTTCGCTTACGGCGAGCTCTGGTGGGATCTCGACAATCAAGTCGGCGAGAACCTGGGATTTTACGCTGGTTCGGCCTTTGAATTCGATATCGTGCTCTGACAGTTCTATCGCCCATCTTGCCATGCGACCTGACTGATTTGGGCCATGAAGGATTTGCGTAATGGTTGGCTTGAGAAGACGATGATCGCGTGGGACTGGAAGTATGGTTTCAAATTTTCCTCGCCGAGATCACTACCGCCAATGCCAGCTTTTCGAGGGTAGGATATCTCGTCTCGGAATCGTTGAGGGTTTTGCTCACGTAAAAGATGGGCTTCTGCTCGCCACGATCTTCCCGGACCAGTACGCCACTAACGGCCGTACTCGATATGGCGATGTAGAGGAGTAACGTCTCGCCATCTTCGGGTTTTACGAGGATCGGCGGGGTGGTGAGATACTCTTTCAGTTGCTTGAATGCGTCTTCACACTTCTCGTCCCATTTGAAGAGTTTGTTGGAGCGGAGCTGCTGGTAAAAGGGAAGACACTTGTCGGTTGATCGCGAGATTAATCTATTCAGTGCGGCGATTCGGCCAGTGTGCCTCTGAACTTCCTTTGCGTTCTTCGGCGAGGGGAGATCGAGAATTGCCGAGATCTGCTTCGGGTTTGCCTCGATGCCGCGCTGAGTTACGATGTAGCCAAGGAATTCTCCGGAAGTGACGGCGAAATTGCACTTTGCCGGGTTGAGCTTCATTCCGTACTTTGTCAGAACTTGAAAGCATTCTTGAAGGTTCTTGACGTGATCCTGGGCTTTAGCGGATTTTACCAACATGTCGTCGATGTAGACCTCCATGCTGTTGCCGAGCTGTTTTTCAAACATCTTGTTGACCAAGCTTTGGTAAGTAGCGCCAGCGTTCTTCAGGCCGAAGGGCATGACTTTGTAGCAATATGTGCCTCGATCAGTGATGAAGGCTGTCTTCTCGCGGTCGTCCGGGTGCATGAATATCTGGTTGTAGCCGGAGAATGCGTCCATGAAGGAGAGTAATTCATTCCCCGCCGTAGCTTCGACGAGGCGGTCGATATACGGGAGCGAAAAGCTATCCTTTGGGCAATCTTTGTTCAGGTCGGTGAAGTCCACACATACTCTCCACTTCCCGTTCTTCTTCTTGACGAATACCGGATTGGCGAGCCAATCAGGGTACTTTACTTCAGTGATTGATCCGGCTTGCAGTAGCTTTTCGACTTCATCATTGACTGCTTGAGCTTTATCGGTGCCGAGCTTACGCCTCTTCTGCTTGATCGGTTTATAGGTGGGGTCGACGTTGAGCTCGTGCGAGGTGATCCTGGGATCTATCCCTTTCATATCCGCCATCGACCATGCGAAGAGATGCACGTTCTCCTTCAGTAGATTCACCAGTTGGGTTCTGATCTCGGCATCGAGATTGCTGCCGATACCGACGCACCTTTCCGGTTTCGTCTCGTCGATGCTGACTTGGTCAACGAGGTCGGGTTTAGGTCTGCAATGATAGGGGAGTCGCGGGTCCAGCTCTTCATTGATCATGCATGAGGATGAAGAGCGGAGTCGGCGCTCTTGGAGGAAGCAGGATCTTGACACTCTTTGGCTTCCACGTAATGTGAAGACTCCCAATGATGTTGGAAATTTGACGCATTGATGAAAGGTCGAGACGACGGCTTTCATCTCGTGGATCCATGACGTACCTAGAATGGCGTTATATATTGCTGGTTTGTCTATGACGATAAATTTCACGAGCTTGGAAATTCCCCCGACATAGACGGGTAGGCGGATAGTGCCGATACTAAATACGGTGTCGGCGGTGAATCCAGTCAGCGGACGAGATGCTGGCTTGATGGCTTCTTCTTCGATCCCCGTCCGGTCTAGGGTTTCTTTGAAGATTAGGTTCACCGTGCTCCCGGTGTCGACTAGTATCTTCGCCACGTCGCAATCGTGGACTTGTATTTTGACCACCAGCGGGTCGAGATGCGGGGTATCCAGCCCCTCCGCATCCTTGTCCGTGAAGGATATCGCGCCTGTGTCCTGACGGATAGATTGGCCAAGCAGGGCTTCTCCATCTTGGTGGGAACTGGGGCGGCGCTGTGCCGAGACAGCCTTTCGCTCATACTCCTTGATTGCCGAGATGGAATCGTTATTGTCTAAGAGACTTCCCATGATCATGCTGACCTGTCGCTTTGGCGGAGGCGGCAAATCTTCTGGATAGTCATGATCTTCCTTTTCAGA
This sequence comes from Erythrophleum ivorense, assembly GCA_026724425.1. Taxonomy (NCBI): domain Eukaryota; kingdom Viridiplantae; phylum Streptophyta; class Magnoliopsida; order Fabales; family Fabaceae; genus Erythrophleum; species Erythrophleum ivorense. The sequence goes on from JAIUCV010000329.1 coordinate 241,841, forward strand.
TGTTGGTCTCGGGTTTGCTTTCCCCTGCCTTTGGGGGCGAAACTGGCGGGGTCGCTTTCCCTTCTGGCCTCCTTTGGCTGGTTTCGGCGCGAAATCTTTGCCTTGAGATCGGTCGCCTTCCACCGCAACGGCTCCTTCTTGGTATTTCCTGAGGAGGCTACCGATGAGATGCCTACAGTTCTCCGTTGCGTGACCGGTTCGACCGTGGAAGCTGCAGAACAGGTCATGATTGTTTTCGTCGTCTGGATCGGCGACGGCTGGACGAGACGACAATAATGCGAGTGCTTGCGGCTGCTCTGCTGGGTCCCAGTGGTTGAGATCGTCGTCGACGGCAAAGGAGAGAGATCGCCTGACCTCGGGCCTTCGTCGGTGTTCGTGATTTTCCTCCTTAGGTCTGGTGATAGCGGGCTTTTTATCACCGCTTCTCTCGGCGTAGAAGTTGGTGTCTTCTTCTAGGAAGATGTATCTCTGGGACCGATGGAGCGCGTCTTCGAGGGTCGGCGATGGTTGAATCGAGAGATCTGCTTTGAATTTAGAGTCGTGTAGGAGACCGTTGCGGAGCACCTCCAGCGGGACGCTATCGGGCATGTCGCCGAGATCCATCGCGGCTTTCTTAAACCTTTCCATGAAGCTCCGCAGGGGTTCCCCTCTTGATTGCGTCATGGTGAACATGTTTCGGGTCACCCTGGTCATGTTCATGGAATAGTGTTTTAGGAACGCGTTCGTCAAGTCGTCGAAGTTATCGATCGACTCGGCAGGGAGGCTGGAGAACCATCCGAGTGCTTCTTTCGTCATATGCTCGACGAAGACTTGGCAATAGTTTGCCTCTCTTTCTTCGGGAGTGGCATACTGTTCCCTTGTCATAGCGAGGTTGAAAGCTGTCAACCACTTCTTCGGATCTTCTTCGCCGGCAAAAGGCTCGATCTTTAGTCGGACTCTTTCGCGGAGCCGGACTCTGCGAATCCTTGCCGTAAGCGGGCTTCTCCGGGTGTCAGCAAGGATTTTTGCCAATTCTGGTGCAGAGCTCGTGACGAGATGCACTCTAGAATTGAACTCGTCCAGCCGACGATTAATTTTATCGAGGTCGACATGGGTCTGCTTGCTGGCCCGCGAGACTCGACTCGTCGCTTCTGTTCGATTAGCAGTTGCTTCTGCTATCGTGGTCCCCGTGGCATGACCTGTCGGTGTATCGAACGAGAGTCGACGAGCTGGTGAGAACTTGCCGTCGTCCGTTGTCACCAAGTTGATGAATTCCTGCGTCTTCTTCTGATATGCTCGCATCGTCTGGACTTCATCGGAGAATGGTTTCATAGCCTTACGGATTGTTTTCACCAGGTCGTCGTGCGTGACGGCCTTTGCTCTGGATTTGCGGCGAGCGGGAGCTGGCGGCGGAATATCATCCTCGGGTTCCGGCTCGTCATGCGGTGTGTTTCCGTCGTGCTCGACGTGGTCCTCCTCATGCTCGAGAAGGTCTTCTCCGCCTTCGAGAGGATTCTCTGGGAGGGTCTTGTTCGCATGTCGAGGTTCTCTCTCGGGGGAACTTCCTGCTGAGTTAGACATCTGCTGCTTTTCTTGGCGTCCGAGCTTCTTTCGATATGTTTAATCTGACAGAAGTATTCCCAGTCCCCACAGTCGGCGCCAATTGTTGATTCCAGAAATAGCACACGTTTATGTGACGAGATATTTCGGATGGGAGACTTGAGAAACTGTGTAGGTTTGAATACAAGAGGTCGTCTCGTCAAACAAGCCTTGACGAGACGTAATGCGAATGATGAGTAAAACAGAGAAAAAGTGAGCAAATGCTTTTGGTGTTTGCAGGGTTGCGTGACTTGGTCTTCAGGGAATGAAGACCTCTCCTTATATAGTTGAGTTAAGGCGGTTCTCTGCTGAATATTCTCCTCTTGATCATAACGGAAATCTTCTTCTTCTCTTGATTTCTTTCCTTTCTTCGAGTGGTGGCTGTTACTTTTTCCTTTTTGCTTAAAGTATTACCTTCCTCCTCAAGGCTTTCCATTTCTGTGAGGAGGCTAGGACTGAAGACGGGCCGGGCTTTTTGCGCTGTTACTCATTGCGATGGGCTCGGGGAAATGTGCTCATTTTACCCCTAACAGTCACAATAAGCCATCTGCATCATAAGCTGAGAAATGAAAAACCAAGAGAAACAAGAGAAAACATTTCGACAAAACATTGCTAAGAAACAAGAGAAAACATTCGACAAACAATAGCAAACTTAAACATCAAACTACAATTAAAAGAAAACTTAAACAAGGGAACTTAAGCTTAAACAAGTGAAAAGCATCAATGATCAAACAAAAATAAGACAAAACTCTCAGAAACCAATCAAGTAACAAACTAACAATCAGAAAACAAAATAAGAGAGACTTAATCGAATCAGAAAAAGAAGAGAAAGACAAGTCGAAAACAAACCTGTGATTGGTTTCTCGACGACGCAGAAGGTGGCGACGTGAGAGATTCGGCAAGGCGAGCTAGGGATTCCAGTTTGTGATTAGGGATTTAGGAGCTAAATCGATTAATGAGACGGGTTCGGGGGAATCTGAATTGTCTAATGTCTTAGGGACCTAAACCAGAGTGTTTTAGTTTCGGATGAACCGGGTAACCTATTGGGTATCAGTTCCTTCCCGGACCCGAACTGTTACCCACAGGTAGAAAGTATTTTACCCATCGCATAATTATAAAGGAACCGAAATCAATCGGTATATATCGGGTAAATCGGATCGGTACGGGTCGAGTATTCGAATAGAGGTTATAAGTCGCATGGCTAGTTTAGAGTTTAACTTTTTGGATTTAGGGTTTAAATTTTGGATTTGAGATTTGAGATTTATATTTTTGAGTTTAGGGTTTAGATTTTAGGTTTATGGTTTATAGTTTGGATTTTGGGTTTATACTTTTGGGTTTAGGGTTCATATTTTTGGATTTAGAGTTTATATTTTGGGTTTAGGGTTTAAGTTTTTTTTTGGTTTGGGGTTAATATTTTTGGGTGTAGGGTTTAGATTTTGATTTTGGGTTTAGGGTTTATATTTTTGGGTTTAGTGTTTAGATTTTGGGTTTAAGATTTAGATTATGGTTTAAGGTTTATATTTTTGGGTTTAGGATTTAACTTTTCGGGTTTAGAGTTGATTTTTCAAGTCCATACTATTTTACTACGTGTGTATAGTATCAGTGCCGGTCGGACGATTATGAATGCTCTAAGCAAATATAAAGAATATGTCTTTTTTTTTTTTCTCCAAAATACAAAATAGTAAAAACATAAAGAATCTTAAAACTTTATAAAATAAACCATTTATAAACAAACAATCCTAGTTTTCAAAATGGTTTTTGAGAAAATAAATAAAAAGCTTAATTTTATTCGCTGAAATATTGCTCTCTTCGTATTTTTACCTGCAAAAAATAATACTAAGATAAAAAAACAATAACTCACATATGAAATAAAAACAAAGATGAAAACTTACAACAATGAAGAAAAGATGTATAGAGAAAAAATAAATCAAATCCAAGACAAAAGTTTTTGTAAAACTGGAATTGAATTATAGTTTTGTCAGACACTTAAATAAAAGTTTTAATATTTCCTTAACAGTAGCACGTTAAAATGTAATAATTATTTAATAATACGCATAATAAATATATTTGTTAACAAATGCTCTATAAATATTAATATTAAAAAAAAGTTTTAAAACTTGTACATAATATATAACTCATTTAAGAAAAATTTATCAAAAATATGCCTTTCTTAAGTCGGATGTCCTACTCGGTCGCTTCCCTCGCTTGTACTCTGCGCGGGGCCTTTATAGTATAGTTTTTTTTTAACTCTTTGTAAAGTGAAAGAATTGTTATAGGGGAAAATTCGTCCAAGTAAACAGTGGTTACCTACTTTTAAAATTTAAAATTTCATATATATGGCTATATTTTTAATTTCATTCTCCATTATGATTATTCACCTAATTTACCCTTAAAATAATTAGTTTTATTTTTTATAGATTTGGTTACATACTTTGGAAATGTAAAATCATTCATTCACACATGAGTAGGCTTGTCAGTCGGGCCGGTCCGCGTCCATCTGGACATGCCCATTGTGCCGTTCGTTTTTACCATGCCTATACAGGTCGGCCTGCTGCGGGTTGCGGATAAAAAACATAAGCCCAAGCCCGCCCCGCATGTTTTAGCGGTTTTGCGGGCCAGCCCGCGGGATAGCAACAGACCAAGAAGTATAATGCGAAAGATCTATCATGGATTATTCTATTTAATCAAAGAGACATGCATGATTCCCAAGCAATCATAATGAAAAACACAAAGATGTAAAAAGACAGTAAGAAACTGGTATACAAAGTTTACAGATTAAGAGACCTTAAAAATTACGCACGATGTATGTGTTCGCTAATTGTTCATCAGTCAATTCCCCAAAATCAGTTTAGCAACAACAGTTTCTTCTAATCTCATAATATTCTATTGAATCAAAGAGACATGATTCCCCAAGGAATAGAATAATATTACTCCGTTCAAAACTAAAAACTGTAACATGTGTTAATTCTACACAAAACTAAAAACTGTAATGAAACTGTAATGAGTCAAAACCAACCAAACAGAAATTGTAAACAAACAAGTGTTGAACGAAATTGTAATAAAAGTTTAACTCATTCCCAACAACCAAAAAGTTCAGCGACAGAAATATTAAACGAAAGTATAAGTCTAAGACGAAATTCAAACTGAAAATCTAAAAACCAATCCAAGAATGAACAAGAAGTTCAAAGACAGAAAATTCAAACTTAAATAACAAGTGGAAATCTGAGAAGCATCAAGAAGACAACAGTTCTAGAGACTGTGTAGATGGTGAAGTCGTTTTTCATCAATCATGTTTCTCATCATGAACTGTTTCTGAAGGAGGGAGATCTTCTTCACCATCATACTTTTCATCCTCTTCTACATGTGGATGAAAAATTAAAGTTAGTACACATTCTAAAAGTTGTAGTTGTTCAGTTGTACTATAAAAGAAGTATATTTGTTTACCATTTTCGTGAGATTCATAACCTCGTAACCAATTGCGACTGTAGATTAAAGCTTGCACGTTTTTTGGAAGAAGTCGACTTCTATACTTGTTCAAAACTCTGGATCCAATGCTGAAAGATGATTATGAAGCCATTGTTGTGATAGGAATACTAAGTAGATCAGCAGCCATTGAAGCCAATTGACCATATCTTTGGGAGTTGTCTTTCCAAAAATCAAGGATGTCCATGCTCGCATTACTTGTCATGTCTAGAGGCGGTTCTTCAAGATATATTTCCAGTTTAGACTTTCCACTAACAACAACATGTGTCTTGCGAAAGGCCAAGAATTCCTGAAACAAACGAAAAAAACCCATAAAACTTAGTAATTTCAGTAAAACTTAACAAGAAAAGACAAAACACTAACTATCTAAAGAAACTTACATCATAATTGCTGAAATTCCCTTTAGGTGTTCCATCATCTTCGTTACGGTCTTCACTTCGAGAATGTGTAGATGGTGAAGTTATTTTCGGCTCATATGATTCAAAAAGAATCCTCACTTTATCATGCAAACTCTCCATCTTTGCTTGATAAGGGTTGGATTCTTCAGCCACGAACAAGGGTTGCTCGGAAAAGAGATTGAAATAAGCAGCAGGGATAAGATCCAAAAGTCCCAACCTCCAAAGACGTTGTCTTGACTAAAACCCAGAAAAAAATCAAGAACAAAGGTTTCTAATTTTGTTTATTCGTAAAGGTGTTTTAGCTTGTACGATCTTGAAAAAGAGAAAAGAAACAAAGAGAAAAATGACAAGACCAGACCATGAGCTGATCAAGGCTGAAGCCAAAGGACCCATCCATCTCGGCAACTTCTCGCTGTGTGAGGTACGATCAATTTGCAGAATCACGCATGTTTGGTATCGATTTCGTAGGTGGTGTGAAGAAGCGGTGAAGTAATTTAGTGAAGCTGGTGTTAGAAAATAGAAACGACATATAATTTATCGGGTTGCCCGCCCGCCCGCTAACCCGAAGCGGGTCTGCCCGCCCATAACCTAGATCCGCATGGCCCAAGCCCGCAAAGCCCACAATTTTGCGAACTTTTTGGGTCCGAGCCCGCCCCGCAGATGTCCAGATGGGCTTCGCCCGCAGGCTATGGGCCCGACTGACATCTCTACACATGAGTTTCACATATATGAAAAGTTGAATACAAATAAAATAATTTTAAGATTGGTACACACATGAACCAAAGCTTGGGTCTGTAATAGCGAATGCTCCGGTATTTCCAAAATTACACGCCTGTCTGGTGCGGCCGTTTTTTTGGTAGTACAGATTCATCGCAAATTGTGCATGATTTGGAAGAGTATTTGGGATAAAACATCTTCCACCGGGCTTGATTGGTGTACAATCATATCTTCCTTGACTGCACACAAAATCAACATTTGCTTTTAATTGTGCATTTGTTGCTGTCGGAGTCGGTATACACCACGTTGAGCTAACCATGGGAAGATGGTGAATCATAATGGTAGAGAGAAGGATGAAAAAGAGCATCGACATAGAAGAAACGTTAGCCATTGGTTGTAGATGATAATTCAAATGATATTCAAAGATATGTATGCTCAATACCTAAGTGTGTTTACCTATATATACACAATAGAGTAAACGATATAATTATTATATAGATTTAAAATTAAATATGTTGTTTTCCTCTTTTTAGCAAAATCGTAAATTTTATAGAAGATTATTTCATTAAGCTGAAAAAATCATATGAAATCTTACGTTTACTATCGAATACATAATTAGAGAATATTTTATTTTCAAACTAAATATTAACCTGACTAGGCCTGGGATTTCGGGTGATCGGGTCGGGTTCGGGTAGGTACCGATCGGGTCCGGGTCTATCGGGTCGATGAATCTTATACCCAAATAGGTACCCACTCAATTTCGGTTCGGTATCGGGTCGGGTCCAATCGGGTCTGGGTCGGTTCGGGTCCAAGATAAGAATACCGAACTTTACCCGATTTTTGTTGGGTATCATTCGGTTCGGGTTATATCGGGTCCAATAAACCCGAAATTACCCAAAATGTATCCAAATAACCGAACATAATTCAAATTACCCAAATTAACCGAACATAATTCAAATTATCCAAATCAACCGAACATAATATTAACCGAATCAATTTATTTCGGGTGAACCAAATACCCGATCGGGTCTCGGGTATTACCCGGAACTGACCCGATACCCACATATATTAGATTAATAAACCCATTGGGTAAATTTGGTAATAACCGAAACCGAACCGAACCGGGTTTTTCGGGTCGGTTCGGGTTCGGATTTCGGGTTTCGGGAAATAATCCCAAGCCTAAACCTGACAAATCAACAAAAAATTCAAAGCGTTTGTACGCTCACAACGTTTTAGATGTGTTTCATCTAGTTTATTACCTTATCTCCTCAAGGCTTTCCATTTCTGTGAGGAGGCTAGGGCAGAAGACGGGCCGGGCTTTTTGTGCTGTTACTCATTGCGATGGGCTCGGGGAAATGTGCTCATTTCACCTCTAACAATAAGTCCCCCCCCCCCCCCCCCCCCCAGTTTGGCGAGTCAAATGCAGTTGGATCTCGGCGAATTTCATGAATGGGAGTCGAGCTCAAGAGTTATTAGTAACAGCACAAGGCGCCGGTGCTAGCTCGTCTTGGGTGCGATTGACTTTAGATTCGTACCGCCTCGTTAAAACCTTGATACGGAAAAACCCGGTTTGGGATAAAAACCATAAGAAGGGAAAAGAGTACGTTGACGTCATCTTGTCCGCAAAAGAATATGCATTTCGATGATTGTTCTTGACATCAGCTCGTCAAAGAGACTTAACCATCTATAACGGTCTCATACGAGTCAGCTTGTCGAAGAGAATAACCGTTCATCCTTATTTCAATGTCAGCTCGTCAAAAGAAGGAGTTATGCCGCTTAGCAGGCAGTTTGTCAGGAGTGGGGTTGCCACGTCATCAATGAACATCTTATTAAAACTGCAAAAGTGGGTCGGCGGTTGAGATTTTGCAAAAAAGGCCCAAGTCCTGTTAGGTTTTTCCCAGCGGGAAAAAGGAAGGGAAGTTTTTTCCTTGAAAGCCGCAAAACTTCTCTTAAAGAGACCGTTCGGATTTCTTTTCCACATTAATTCCTCTTTTGCCCGCTCATTGCCTTCAACCGCCCTGAAAGAGAAAAGGTAATTTCCTTCTTCCATCTCGGATCCGAGTCTCGTTGCTTGATTAAACCGATAGGTTTTGTGTAATTGTCTTAGATTCGCTTGCTTCTTGACTCGAAATTCTTTCTCTTCCCGCCTCAATCCTTCCTCTCGTCAGAATCTCTAGGGTTTTTCGTCGAATTTTGGCTTTTCGTCTTCCGATTCTCGTCTGTTTGTGCACAATGGATCCGTCGGATCGAAAAGGGAAAGGAAAGGCCGTAGTGCGGGACGACGATGATGTTCCGCTTTCAAGTCTAGTCCCGGGTTTTCTCGGGGATGCGGTCCGAGCGGGCCGGATCATGGAGCGTCGTCGTAGGGCGGCAGCAGTGGAAAGGGTGGCTGCTGCCGCAACGGATTCTACGGCCAAGGACTCTTCTTCGGGGGTCCGGGCTGATTCTGACGCTCCGTCCTTGCGGGACGAGGATAGTGAGAGTTCCGGGTACCGTGATGGGATCCCGGAAGACGATTCGGATGCGGATTCCGAGACAGGACCGGATGAAGTGCCGACTCCGGACGATGTCGAACTCGAGGGTCTTCCGCCGGTCGTCGAGATGCCTTGGCGCACTCCGGCGACTTCCTTGACCGCCGATGGTCGATCTTGGATTGACGAAGGGATCGTCGCAGCACTCAGGTCGAGATGCTCAATCCCCGACGCCGTGGAGATTCGGGTTTCGTCTGCCCAACAAAGGCCATTCGACGCTCCGCCGGGATGGTTCTGTGCCTACGAGTGCTGGTTCACGGAATTTGGGGTGCGGTTTCCCATTTTCCACCATCTGTTGGATTACGCCTATCAGCGTGGTGTCCCTATGAGTCAGCTGACTCACGGTGTGGTTCGACATATGGTTTTTACCGAGGCCTTGGCCGAGCATCTCAGGATCACCTTCGACCGAGATCTCTTTGAACGCGTTACTGACTTTCGTGCTAGTGCGAAGGAGGGGAGGTTCAGACGATTTTGTACCACGATGAAGCACAGCATTGTATACGGCGCCCACAAGGACAAGATCCACCACTGGAAGCACTATTACTTTTGTGTCAAGAAGGACGCCGCGTCGATCGGGGATTTTAACCCCGACCATGTCTTGACGGGATGGGTCGATGAAGCTGGTAGATTGCTTGTAGATTTCGTCGCGGCATTGATTGAGTTGGTTTTGGTATGCTAACCTTTTGCTTTTGTTTGTTTTGCAGAGAGGGTCGTGCCGAGACCAACGTCTACTGCATTCCAGAAGAAGTGCGAGGCTTTGCGAGATCGAAGTCGAATCATCTGGGCCGACTTTGCTGCCAAGTCCGAGGAGAGGAAGAAGAGGAAGAGAGAAGGAAGGACCAAGTCTGCTTCGACTCCAACAGCTGGTGAGAACCTGATCGCTTTTTGATTCAGATTTTGTGTTATGACTATGCTTGTCATTGATCCTTGCTTGATCTTTTGCAGCTAAATCGTCTCGTCATACTAAGAATATGGGGCTTAAGAAGAGGACTCCCGTGTCTGCTGATGACGCCATTCTGATCCCGGATTCTCCTCCGAGGGAGAGGAAGACTGACTCGGCTGCCGAGTCGGGCGGACCGGCTAAACGTCCGGCTTCCTCGATTGCGTCGAGGACGAAGTAAGTTTTCTTATGGAGAACTGGTTCTTCGTCGTGGTTTGGTGTGTGTTGCTGATATGCTGTCACTTCTGCAGGGCTTCGAAGTGGGCCAAGCTCGAAAAGATGGCCGCGAGCGGGATGCGGTCGTCTGCTGCTGAGACGACACCTGAGGTCGTGCTTGATGAGGAGGACGCCCTTCCTTCGGGTGGTGGTGTCAATGCATCTCGTCACTCAAGTGGCGACGAGCTCGGCGAGGATCCGTCTCGTCAGTCAGGTGATGACGATCTTGGCGAGAACCCGTTTGAACAGACGGGAGGCCTTTCTGGACTTGGCGCTAGGGCGAGCTTGCCAGGCCCTAAAGTCGAGCCCGTTGATTCTGAGGTCCCGGATCCGGATGCGGTCGCCGTCGTCTGGTCGGGGGGTTCTCCTCTTATGCTTAACAAGAAGTTCTGTGCCGAGCTGGTTTGGAGCTGCAAGCCTAAACCTCGTTGGGGGGTTCCGCTCAAGAAGATCGAGCTGAAGGACGATGTTGTCGACGTTTCTTCAGATCTCGTCAACGTTGCTGGGAAGTTCTATTCAGTTGTCCAGCAATATGACACCATGTTGAAGGCGGCTCGGGAGGAAATCGTCAAACTGCAGAACGAGCTGTCCAAGGGGAAGGGTCCGAGGCTGGAGTTCCTCGAGAGGGAAAAGGCTGATCTCGAGAGGAAGGTCGGCGTCCTGAATGGCGAGGTTCTGAAGACGATCGGTCTTCAGGATGAGGTAACTAAGCTGCGAGCTCAGGTAGTGGAACTCGAGGAGAAGTCTCGCCGGGATGCGGAGGTTGCTGCAGCTGAGGCTTCTCGCCTTCGTCAATCGCGTCGGAAGTGGGCCGAGTCTGGTTCTACTCAGGTCTATGACACCATGCAAGAGTGGTACGCTCCCCGTCTAGATCGTCTTGGCAATTTTGTCGCGCAGCGCGACGAGGTGGAAAAGGCGGTGGTCAGGATTGCGGTTGACGAAGCGCTGCTTGACTACGTGCGAAGGAGGAAAGGCGTCTCTCAAAATTTCGATCTCGTTATTGCGAAACTGGAGGCTAAGGTCAAGGAGAGCATAGCTGCCGGGGATGAGATCGACGAGGTCGATATCGGCGCGGACGACTATGCAGCGCCACACAGGTTACATTGCCTCTTTGATCTTGCCGATTTCTGTCTTGATAACACTTGGGTTACTCCGAGGGGTTTTAAACAATTTGGTACAATGTATCATACTTTCAGGCCCAATCTTGCCGAGCTTATAATTGGTGGATCGCCGACGAGAGAGAGTTCGGGAGCAGCTAGTGCTGAAGCCGGACGAAATCGGGTCTGGATGCTTCCGAGGCCGAGGCTGTTTAGGACTTCGTCTCTATTCTCTCCCTTTTCTGCTTTTTAAGAACTCTTCTTTTTATTAGTCGCGGTGATTCATGCCGATGTAGCAACATTGCCCGGGAGGGTTTTAATCCGTATGCTTTTCAACATTTGCTTTACTTCCTCGTTCATCTTTTTGCTTTGTGCAAGATGAATATCGCGAATATAGTTGATGATGCACTGTGTTGAAACATCCTGCTTTTATTCTATATCCTTTAATGAGGTGCACTGTGTTGTCAATCTAGCGGAATGATTCAAGTGTCTAATCGTCATTAGACAAGTGGTTCAACGTGCCGAGACAACTTGGCATGCTCAAGTTCTGTCGTGACGAGATGCTACTCGCTATGACAATGCTATGCATCTGACGAGATGCGGTGTCACGCAGCTCGTCAGAATTCTCGTTTTTAAGAGACACCGATCCGTGCTTGTTGGATCTGTTTGCGGTGGCGCTTTTTAGGCCGGTAACAGGAACCGAAGTCTAGAAATTCGAATTACTCCTACGCCGCTAAGTCGAATATGATTAACAAGGTAGCGATTTTTTCTTGCCCATATGGCTTAGGGTCGTGCGAGATATGCGTGCTCTCGACTTGTAGTGCGTCATTCTTGAAGAATGGGGGATGATCAGTCCGCTGGGTGCGATGTGCGGTCAATCGTTTGGCCAAAACGTCGACACTACTCTTTTATGCGTGCGCTACAGAGTAGCTTCGAGACTCTCTTTTTTTGCCGAGCTCGTAGACAAGGACTCATTATACTGCCGAGTTCCAGAGGCTTTGAGACTCATTAACTTACCGAGTACTAAAGGGTTTTTATGACTCTGATTTTGCCGAGCTCACTAGGCACACCAAAACATCTGTTTTTGACCTAAGTCAATCAGAAAATTCTTGCTTGGGTTTTTCTGCCGAGATGGAATGCTTCTCAAGGATTCAGAAAAAGATGCATGCATACAAGCGAATTAATAAAATAAAATAGCTTTTTTATTTTTATTAAGTTATAGCTGCGCCTCGGTGAAAAGGCTGCCTACGTACCCGTGCCGGGATCAAGCCATTCGTAGTTCGTTACAAGTGTTCGTGTAGTGAACATGTTTTTTTTTTTTTTTTTTTTTTTTTTTTTTTGGCGAGACGCGAAGCTACGCGTCTAGTGGTGGAACTTGCGCAAGTTCATGGAGTTCCACGAGCGAGGGAGTATGCTTCCGTCGTCATCTTCGAGCTGGTACACTCCTGGTTTGATGATTCGCGTGATGCGGTAAGGTCCTTCCCAATTGAAGCCAAATTTGCCGGCGTGCTCGGGTTTGGTGAAATCGTGGACTTTCTTCAGGACGAGATCATGTAGTGCGAAGCGGCGGTTGCGAACCTTCTTGGCGTAGTATCTTGCTGCTTTTTGCTGGTAGTTTTGCATGCGCAAGAGGGCGCGATCTCTTAATTGTTGATTCCAGAAATAGCACACGTTTATGTGACGGGATATTTCGGATGGGAGACTTGGGAAGCTGCGGATTTATTACTCGAAAAGAAGTTTGGATACAAGAGATTGTCTCGTCAAACAAGCCTTGACGAGACGTAATGCGAATAACGAACGAAACAGAGAAAAAGTGAGCGAATGCTCTTAGGGTTTGCCGGGTTGCGTGACTTGGTCTTCAGGGAATGAAGACCTCTCCTTATATAGTTGAGTTAAGGCGATTCTCTGCTGAATATTCTCCTCTTGATCATAAAGGAAATCTTCTTCTTCTCTTGATTTCTTTCCTTTCTTCGAGTGGCGGCTGCGTCTTTTTCCTTTTCGCTTAAGATATTACCTTCCTCCTCAAGGCTTTCCATTTCTGTGAGGAGGCTAGGGCTGAAGACGGGCCGGGCTTTTTGTGCTGTTACTCATTGCGATGGGCTCGGGGAAATATGCTCATTTCACCTCTAACACCAAATGGAAGAATCCCCTCGATGTCTATCCTTTTGGACCATGTGGAGATTGTGAAAAAAAATCATAATGATTTGGTTTTCAATTGGGTTACCATTTACACCATAAACAGTTTGAATATAAGCATCTTCAGATAATAAAGAGTGGATTTAAGCTCTCAATGCATCGTTTAGGCTGGATCATACACAATTTCAACAGCGTTGTTTTAGATTGCGGGATGGATATATATCAAGGAAAGCCTTCGATAGAAGAGGCATAATATTTTTTGTACTACAAAAGTGATATGTAAATTAGTAAAAACTCTCTAACAACAAAGAACCGCCATAAAACTAAATTAGTAAAAACTCTCTAACAACAAAGAACCGCCATAAAACTAAGTAACTAACCACTAGGACCTGACTAAGGACATAGCCACGTCCATCGTGATCGTCTTCCCCCTCTTCACTAGAACACGGCGATGTGTTCCCGAGAAGGCCAGCAGAACGAGCACTGTTATCCAAGCGACCATGGTGGCTCGCGCCGCTGTGACAAGTATCAGAAGCGACAAAGCTGCTACTAGAAAGAAACCGGCAAAGAGAAAGAGTTGGTACGACAGCGAATCTGTTACTGATTTTGCGGTGGAGATTGTGTATAATGAAGAGACTAAGAGAAGACATGAGAGAGTAACGGTGGTTGTTCTTGCTCTGCTTTTGCGGAGATCCATAGTTTGTTGAATGTGGTATCAAAAGTGAGTGTTTAATTTCTTGCGTTAACAATAATGCTTAACAGAATCTGAAAGAAAAATTATTTATGGAGTGGTAATTCATTGGAATGCATGTGAGGGCACATGGGAGAGGTTGAGTTTTATGTGTTTTGATGCATGAAGTAGGAGACACATAAAGTCATTGTGTTTTAGTATAAAATATAATAATTATAAAAAAAGAAAAGGGGCAAGAACATTGAACAGACAGGCGCATGGGAAGAACAAATCATTTCGGGGCAAAAACTAAGGAGCAGTGTATCTTCGGCTGATGATCGATGAGAGAGATTGTGCGACATGGGCATTATAAGTTTCATATTTGCCTTAGCTTTTGTTTGGTTTATTAAGTTAGTATATCCGATTTGTAGCTACTCTTGTTTGTAGTTAGTAGTAGCTTAGTGACACACATGAATACATCGTACTATTTACCTACATGTGTAGGATTTTTTTTTTTTTTTTTTTTTTTCTCACTCTGGGACTATATTGGAGAGAACCCATTCTGGTTTGCTACGACATAGAAGTAGAACATCGTAGAATTCTTTCATTAAAAGGAAGATTTTTCTTTTTATTACCTGATTCATGGGTTCATACTCCTTTTCCAAAAGTAATTCAATACTAAACCACCACAAGTTTGGCAATTATTGTGTTCTTGTCTCAACTCTCAATGATAGAATTTCGCAAAGATGTTTTATATGTTTACCGAGAAAAAAAAACAAAAACAAAAACAAAATTTGGACAACTTTTAAAAGTATCATATTGTAGGCTTGATTTTTATAAAAATTATCATCAAAATCATAAAATTTTAATTCAATAAATTTTAACTTTTTTTGTGCTAAAATATATGTTTTACTTTTTGAAAAGATGTTCAATAACTTTATATATAGGATTATCTTGGTGTGAGATGCAAGTCAAGCTGTAGTTTTCCGGATTTGAAATGTCTCAAAATATACACAATCTCTTGACAATCAAAGACAAAAACAAATTATAATAGATTATTTTGGTTTACCACAAATTTTAAGGAGAAAATTTTAAAATTACATTTTTTAGGTGTCAATTTTTAAAACTACACTTTTAGGGTGTCCATTTTTAAAATTACACTTTTTTCATTGAATAAAAGAACTCTAAACCCTAATATATAAACCCTAAACCCTAAAATCTAACATTGAACCATTAAATCTAAACCCTAAACCCCAAAATCTAAACCCTAATTAAGGATTAGTGAACCCAAAATTATATATTAAAATTAGAAAAATTTCTATTTTTGAAAATTGCCACACTATAAGTGTAGTTTTGAAAATTTACACCGGAGGTGTTATTGGATGTGGTATTTGAAATGAACTGAAATGAAATATAATGACAATCCAGTGTTATTCAATTAATGATTCTAGATTATGTTTTTAAATCCAATGTTATTGGATATCTTATTTGTAATTCATCATTAATAGATTTTCAAATCTAGTGTTATTCAATCAAGATTTAAAATCCTGTTTTAAAATCCAGTGTTATTCAAAAGGTAAATGACTTTTAAAATCTTTGTTTATTGAATCATTTGAAATGAATTCAATGGAGTTTCATGAGTAAATTATTTAAAACAGAATCTAAGCTATATTGCAGAGATTTTAGAATCAACTCCTATGGATTCTTTAAAATAAAATCAAAACTTTAAATCTGAAGGATTATAAAACCTATAGAATTGATTTTAAATACATGATTTTAAAAGCTGCTACAAGTGTATTTCTTAAAAAATTTCAATTATATTTGTTTTGAGTTCTAATTCCAACAGATGGTGTAGGACACCCGTAGAGAAAACCAACTCTCATGAGCGTTCCCACCTCTTCATTCATCTGACCGTAGTAGACTAGAGAGCCACTTTTGATTCCATAAGATTTTGTTCATTAATGACTCCATATACTTTCATTTTCCATGTAAAGATCATTTCCTCCTTCGCCAGTCCGTTCGCCTACAACCACCATGAACTTTGGCAATGTTGTTTAATCAATTTCATAAATAGTTTAAATTGTCAATATTATTAGCCCCACAGGATAAATATTTACTTTTACCGGAAACGATCTTGTATTCTGAACGCCAGAATTCGCAAAAGTAAAATGATAAAAAAAAAAAGTCGGTGTTAATTGTGCATCTACGCACAAATTTTGAGGATATTGTCACGATCGATTAGCAAAGAAGGGGCCATGGTTTTGTATTTGTTAATGATCAACACCCGGAAGCGAGCGAGTCACGTGCAAGCCACATGATTTGCGCAAGTGAAGGTGACACATTTTGAAACAAAAGTAGAGTTTTTTTTTTTTTCTTCTTCATGATTGATTAGAAAGAAGTGTCAAAGATGATGAATTTGCAACAGACTCTTTCTGAAACAAATCAAATATAACCTTCAATCGATTCCTGAATTTCTCCATTATACTTTTGCTTATCCTCTGCTCAAACTTTATCGGTTTAAGCCACCTGATCTTCAGAAAAACCTCACACTTGCTTGTTTTACAATCAACTCCTCCTTTCTTCACCTCATACCTTAGATGAACCTAATATACATTCATCATCACAATCATTTACTAATTGGCTATCAAGTGAGACTCACTTGTTTATAAAAAAAAAGAAGAAGAAGGCTTACGCGAAAATGGTCACCGAAAGGTACATCATGAAGAGCTACAATCTCATTCAAGATCCAACCTTCATCATTTGGAGCTGGAGATTTCTGCTGTGAACAAGTGACTCCGCCTCCAAAGACAGAGACATAGTGATTGTATTTGTAAGAAAGGCGTCGTTCGTAGATCCCCGGTTTCTTCGATTCCCATGTCGTGCTCGCGTAATTGAGACATCCTGATTTCTCCATGATCTTACGCTCCATTTCTCCCCCGCCAAAGATCTTCATCACCAATTCCACCTGTAACAGAAGAGGTTTGAAATCAGATTTCTGAGAATACCAATCTTCAAAACCAGAGGACGAGTGAAAGATATATACATCTCCAGGTAGATCACACGAGTAAACTTTCGACATCTTCAACGCATCCGCATCTGAAACAACTGAGATATCTTCAGGCAAGAGGAAGGGATCTGATACGTCTAGTTCTTCTTCTGCTATTTGTGCTCTATGATCTATACTTAACGTCCTCGTTTTCCATAGAGCCATAATTGTCCTGTCATTTTCATGAATCCATCAGCTACGTGCAAACACTGAATAATATCTATGATCGCCTTTTGAGTACCTGCTAGTTGCGTCAAATGACACAAATGACTGGAAATAGTACCAAAGTCTTCCTTCCTCGTCCTGAGATCTAGCCCCATGCTTTGCATCGAGACCTCGGTTCTTTTTCAGAATGATTAGCAGCAAAGGGCTACCTAAGGAAGCAAGAGTTGGTGGAAGCACTTGGATGTCATCAATATCTTCCCAGAGGAAGTAAAACTTTGTCTTGTGTCCAAATAAATTGGAGTAGAACGCCACGATTCTAGCAGATAGAAACAGCTTTCCCTGTCAAAACCAGTAGTAGTAAGCATATCTTAGAGATCAATGGGTGAAATCCACAAGAATTAGCCAGAGGAAAAGGAAAAAGACGCAAAACCTGCACTGGCAGTTTTCTCTTCAAGTAACATGTATATTCTTTGAGAAGAAACTCTTCATGGGGCAAACCAAAGAGTTTCTGGAAAGCAGAGTTCTTTTGTGGTGACCGAATGTTCAACTGTAACCACATACAACAAGAGAGCAGTTTTTTTCAGGCTTATCCGAGCAACTGTAACCGCAAAGACTGGCCAATTATAAAATACATGTCAATGTTTACCTTCTTGCCGACTTCCTTTTCTACCTTACTCAAGTAATCCTTCATTGTTTCAACCCCGTTCTTGTTTTCCAGAAAAATTCTTAATTGTAACTTTGATTGAGACGCTTGAGCATGATGACCAACTAGAGGAACACACAAGTCTGCAAGTTCATCAGCTGTATGTTTCAAGAAATTGATCTCTGCGTGCCCAAGAGAGGCCCCCTGGTCAAATGGACCATCAAAATCAAAAACCTCCACATCTAATACCGACGGTGGTTCCTCCATTGCATCAAACTCGATCACCTCTGCGAGAACACCACCATGTATTATTTAGTAGAAATGAAAGAGAAAAAGAAAATGAGACACGTGATTTTCACTGAAATTGAAGTTTGAATACCATTCCATTGAGGATCCTGAGCTTGCAGTTTGACAGAGCTTGTTCTTGTTTTCCCATTGCAAGTGAAAACAACATAAGGATCAAAGAGCTCTGTTGCTTCCACTGAAGCCAAATTTGTGCCCTTAATTAAAGCTATTGTTAGTTTCCATCCCTTCCCATTGGCATTGATTCCATGATCTTTTCCTAAAATCAGAGAAAAGAAGCTACACGTCAATTACACTGCACAAGTCATACAAGTTTGGATGTTATTTTTTAACGAGAAACTATCATTTTACCTCGATGCAATCTAGCTTGTATAAAGTGGACAGTCATCATATAAACACGCTCCAGAAGAAGAACTAGCAGTCCACTACTGAATAACTCTCCAAAACTATCAGGTAGGTCAAGCCCATAGAATTCAACACCTTGGATTTTGCTAGGCTCACAGTGCAGTATATGTACCACAACATACACAGACAACAGAATAGCGCAGACAACAGAGGAACTCCAGAAGTATAGAAAAGCTGATTTCAAATCAGTCTTTTTCTCCGACTGCACTGTGGCTATAACCTGATCCTTGTCCAATGAAACAGCCGGATCAATAGTTTTGTAACTCTTAGCCAAGAGATCAGCAAATTGCTCAAAGCTCTCTTTCATCCCTTGCCTAGCACCTCCTTCAATCATTCCTTTCATTATAGTACTTTGACTGAATCGAATTCCCCACGATATAATCAGTCGAGAAGATTCACCACCAGCATTTGGTTCTGTCTCAGGTAGTATCTTGTAAAGCAACTCTATTTTAAACGTGTTTCCATAGGGAACATCTGGTGTGCTTACATTAACAAAAACAGCAAACTGCTCCCCACTCGCTTTCCTGTAAATTTGGGTCTCTGTAGCTTTCCCTGCTTTGACCATCTTTGTTGCAGGTCTCGTGTATGTGACAACCCGCATTAGACGAGGAGTACTATCTTCCTGTGTCATTGTCCAAGGACCTTCCTGTACATCTGTTAAATTTTGAAGCTCAGCCAACTCTTTCCTAAACTGCGAATTTGGCGAGAAAAGAAATTTGTTAATATCAGAAGGTGAGGCTAAATATTTCTGATCAAGAAGAATCCCTCCTAGAAGATTCTCAGGCATTTCATCTATTTCTCCGTCACTAGACTGCATCATATCAAGGCCTTCCTCAAAGCCAGAACAAGTAGCAGAGACAGAACATTTGTCTGTGGCATCCTCGTATTTCGAGGTTACACTTTCTCCTGCTGGCTCGTCGTTGAGCCTCTTAGAGATTTCCTCTTTCTTATGAAAAAGCTTGTCAATCTGGTTGACAAAATTCTTCATTATATGCTTCCCATCATGGTGTTTACGCCGTTTCCCATCTTTACCCGATCCTTCGACTTCTTTAACACCATCCAAGTTGACATCCTGCTTATCACTGGGGACTTTTTCACCAGAAGTACTTTCCCACTTTCCTTGCAAAGACAAACTGAGAAGGATTTTCCCTGCAGGAAAAAGGTTAAAAAAAGTTCATATCAAGAGATAAACCAAGATATACATACACACACACACACACAGATACATAGCCCAATGCCAATAAGGGAAGATATAAAAACTCAAAGATATTGATGATTCTTGTATCTCAATCTGTGTTGAGTAATAGCAGAGAATGCGTAGCTACATTTCAGAAAGATTCATCCTCATAGAGACTTGTAACACATTCTCATGTATGATCTCAAGCTATTATCACTAGTGGTAAGCCATTTCCCACTAATTTAGAGACTTAATTTCTCATCTAATGAAATCACAGTCGTTTACTCAAACACCATTTCATTATAAGTATACACAGTAAAATTCAGAGAAATCTCAAATTCAGATAATCATCTAATACATTCTCATGTATCAATTCAAGCTAACGTCACTAATTGTAAGCCATTTCCCACTAATTAGATACTCAAATTCTCACCTAATACCACCAGAAAAGCACCATTTCAAAATGAATCTGTAATTCGTTTACTCAACGCTTAGTGATTGTACAATCAATCGAATACGAGAATCTACGAATAAACACAACATCGATACCATAGGGAATCAAATACCAACCACATTCGATGTTAACGAACTTGCCATCACTGGGCTTTTCAATAACGAACCACGTCGGCAACAGAGTCTGATTCTCTTCACCGGCGACGGAACAAAGCGGTATCCGGACTTTACCAATCAACCCCGTGGAGACATTTGACTGACCTGAGTGATGATTATCCTGTTCATGATGAAGAATCGACACAACAACATCGTCACCTTCCTCGAAATCACCACCAACTCTGAAAACGAATTCCTCATTCCAGATCGGATTCGAAGTATCTCTCGAGACTCTCGTTTTCGACTTGTGTTTCCCAACGTGAAGCTTCACGAACGTCTCTTTGACCGGTAAATCCTTCGCTTGCAAGACGTAGACGTAAAGCCTCATCGTCGATCAGAGAGAAGGGGAAAGCTTGTGAGAGGTTTGAATGAAGAAAAACGGAAGAAGAAGAAGAAGGGAAGTTAAAACCCATAAAGGGAGATAAAACGTGGGAGAGGAAGAGAGTGACACGGAAAGTGATGATTGGGATTTTGGGATTATGGGTCGGTTTCGGCATTTACACACATTCGGCCATTTTTGTTGGTCAGTCAGTCAGTGATTTAGGCATTTTATGTTTTCTGAACGTTTTTTTTTTTTTTTTTTTTTTTTTTTTTTTTGACGCGTTTTCTCAACTTTAAGATTTTTTTGGTTAAAAAAGCATTTCATTTATCAGTTAAATAAATAAATTATCTATATCATAGACATTAAACCTGAGCTTGGATATTTCAGATATGTTTTTTTAGGATTTTCAGATATTTTGGTACTAGATTAATATTTACAAAAATTATTATTTTAACAAATATAACTAAAGATTTTTGGATATTTTGGATATGACTTTTAAGAATTAAGTCATTCAGTGTTGTGAATTCCTATGTCTCAAATTTTTTGCTTTTTCCACTATTAGTGTTGCAATTTTTTTATAGGTTTTACTGAACATGACTCGTAAATTGCATAATTGATAGTTTTATCTGCATCCCATTACAATGAACATACTACTTATCACATATGTGAAAATTTTGTTGGTTAATCAGTAATTTAGGCTTTTATGTTTTGATTTTTTTTTTTTTTTCTTTAACTCGTGCTTTTTGTTGTTAAATGTTAAGCAAAACTGTTTCAGCTTTAATATATTTTGTGGAACACGATTCTCAAGCAGTTTTTTTCTGAGTTTTCAGAAGTGTAAGAGAGAGCATCTTTGGGTAATCGGAAAGAGGTATGAGAATTTGACCCATCAGAATCAGTCACGCTTTTTGCCTTGTTATAAGAACTTTTGATTGGAATAAAACAACATTTCGGTCTAAACACTAAACATATTTTGTTTTCTTAAAGAAGATTGTGGTTTTCAACTTTTTATATTGAAGTGATCAGTGAATTGTCGTGATTTCTTTCTTTAATTAATGGAAGTATTTAATTTATTTCTGTTAACACTGATTTGGTAAAGGTTTTTTAAAAATTTGTTTTCATTAAAATGAGTATTCAACTATTCATAAACTTTGGGTTAAATAGGTAGATAATCTGATTGTAGCACTTGTTTAAAAATAAAAAAATGACAGGATGGAAAAATCATCAGTACGTACATTAGCATTATTTTCGCATGTTTTCTTGTAATTCCAAAGATCTTATAAGGATTGAATATAAATTTTATAGTTTTTAATGTTAAATTAATTCCAGAATATATATTTGAATTTGAAGGCGGCCGGCTATTGATTCTGTTTGACGTAAGTCACATAACTGCGCCAAAACTTCCACATAAACTAACGATATGACGCTATCTGTCACAGTCCTTCGTCTTGCACGTATTTTGGGCCACCAAGTTTTACATTTGTTTAAAAGGTTGGCCGTATTTGTTAGACAATTTGCTTAAACTGTAAGATTGCCTACGTAGGAAACAAAATGGTAGTATAGCTTATCCGAAACAAAGTAAGAAAAAGGTTTGTGTTTGTTATTGATGAGCTAAGATGGCGTTTTTTTATTCAAGAATTTAACATTCAACAATGAATTTGTGATTTTAATTTAGAATTTGGTTTTATGTGACATTTGTTTAAAAAATTTCCCCTCAATCACAAGGGTTTCAGTCATTCACACCCAAATACATTTCAAGAATAAATAATAAATAAAAAAGCAAAAGCGAAATATTTTTTGCATAATTTGCAAGTTCTCCATTAAGAAAAAGGATAAACTGCAAACATAATTAAAAGGGGTGACCCAACATTGTAATATAAAATCTACACGAAAATGAGAAACAAGCGATAAAAATTTAAAAACATACAAAAGCTTTTTAGACTAGAGGTTGAAATTAAGAGAATGAAAGTTGAGACTCATCTTCATGTTGCTTCTTCCTGAATCCTCTACTCCAAAACACTGAGACCTTTGGCGACACATCGATGCCACAGCTTCTTTCATTGACTCCGGTCCACATACCAACACTCCTATACTCGACCATCCTCTTAAGTTCTTCTCAAACTCCGACAATATCTCTGCGTTAGAAAAAAAAAAAAAAAAAAAAAACTATAGAACCTTAAGAGAGTTATAATCTCAAATTTTTAATCAATCACTACCTTCAAATTTCGGCCTTTCTCCAATGTGTATCTCATGTTCCTCAATTGGTATCAACTCGGTGAAGTTTCTTTCCATTGTATCTACTTCTTCTTTTGGTGCCTCTCTGTATTGTTTTTGTCGTCTCCATTGTAGAAGAGTTGCAGCTAAACCACCAACTGTTATAGCTACAGCGTAAGAAACAATGATAACCAAATCTGGAACCCAAGAAGGAACTTTTTCTTTAGCTGTCTTGATTGCTCCCGAAGCAGCTAACTTCATAGACTGTGATTGCTTCTTGTGCTCAGAAGGTATAAAGAAATGGCTTAACCCGATAAGCAAGCTTAGAAACGTAACCACGGTTACAAGGACTAATGTGGCAAGCCGTCTGAAACTTTCGGGTCCAAGAATTGAGAATCTTGAATAGTCCTCGTCGGTTCCAAGGTGAATAGACTGAACTTGTGACTGAGCCAAAAACTCATGCAATGTGGTTGGTCCATTGGAATGCTTCTTCTCTTGCGTGACAAAAACTTTTACCTTGAGGCTCAAGTTATGGATTGGGTTAAAGAGTATAGAATATATTGGAATCAACATGTTCATCTCTTGAAACGTCCTAACCGCAAACACGAGCTGCACTCTCTTGAGAGATTTGAGTCGGTTTCCGCATGCCGCGAGATCCTGTAAAATGCTTAGAAACGGCGTGATCCCGATTCCACCCGCCACAAGAAACAGAGTATCATACCTAACCAAACAAATCAAATACGTCAAGGTTTAAAATTGTTCAAAATTTGAGCTGATGGGGAGAGTGTTTTAGTAAACCTTATGAAATCATCTGAGGGAAGTCCATAAGGACCTTCAACTCTTACGGTCATGTTTTCAATCTTCTTATCAGAAATCGCAGCTTCTTCTACTTTCTTGTAAACAGAATTCGTCCATTTTCCTTCACATTTCATCATAAACGACAATGTGTGTTTGTCGACAATCGAGCTCGATGTGATACTAAACGGATGCCATTGAAAGTATGAGACCATTGGAATGTTCACAAATATAAAACTCGATGGAGTGTAGTGAAGCCCTGCAGAATACCCCCAAAAAATCACCAAAATAAAGCAAATTCTTGTTATATATATGTGTAATCTTAAATTACATAAAGAAGATTAGCGTGGCCCATACGCAATGTCTACAAATAAAAAAGTAAACTACGTAAAGAAATGTATTTTCTTACTTGGGTCCTTTGGCAAGACAAGCTCAATGGCTTTACAAGAGAGGAGACGGGCCGACAGAAGGCGGCTTTCGGATCGTGATTGAACAATCCGAAGTATCTTGTCGAGTCCAAAGAGAAAGACTCCAGGGAGGATCCAGTAGAAGTGACGATCACCGGCATGAAACAAGAAAGATACAAGAAAGAGTATATACAAATGGTGTGTGTAATAGAATACTTCAAATTTCTTCCTTCGGATTTGAGGAAGTGATGTGATCCACATCAGTAGTCCTGTTACAAGACTGATCACTCCAGCTATATAAACCCGACCCGTTCTCTGCCATTTCCAAATCTGTTTTTTTTTACCACATGAAAGAGTCATGAACATTAATTCAAGATTTGTAACCAAGTGGTTATAGCTCAAGTGGAAAAGTACCCTAGACATAGTCTAGAGGTCACAGGATCGAGTGCCATTTGGGACGGAACCAATATTACATGATGTGGTTCTGGGCCTAGATGGCTTCGGCCATAACCTCTTGGTAATTAAAAAAAAAAAGATTTGTATAAGTGAGTGGACTATCAAGAGTACCTCTTCTTCAATGTGATGAGTAATTGTCCATATGAACAGAGTGCTTCCACCATGAACCAAAGCAAAGAAGATCAAACCGGTCCCGAGCCACACATGATATCTTACAGATGCTGCAAACTGAATGTTGAGTAATCGAAACATCGAGAGTCCTCTCAAGACAGGGAAAAGAAGCAGAGAGAGACATGCTTCTGCTAATAGACCAAACCTTGTAGCAACTCTAAAGTACTTAAGCTGCCATCTGAAAACATATAATTAGTCAACGACTCTATATAGAAAAAAGCTATAAGATTTTGGAATTGAAGAGAAATATTACAATTCAAGATTCATGGTTTTGACAGGCATAAGCTTCTTGAGATCGTTAGTGACACGAGCATAGAAGGTCCAAGCAAGAAAGAGAAGGAACAAAAGAACAGCAATGATCTCGAAACAGGACACAATTCCAATAAAGCTATTGATAATGGCTGGTCTTGAGACAGTAACATTTCCTCTCTTGCCTCCTCTACTGCTCATTAATTGTAACAAGTAGACAAAATACAAACATCAAAGTTCTGATCTTTACTTACTTTATTTCTGGACTTGAAGACTGAAATTATATTACCTTGCTGGACGATGATACTGCGGAAGTAAACTCAAGTAAATGAGTCCAATCATAGAGAGAGCAATAGGAGGGAATGAGAATACGGCAAAGTTGAGACCTTCAAGAGTCACAATTGCAGAAACTAGAGTTATATGAAATTGAATTAAAAGAAGATATGCGGTTTAGTTTGAAGGTTACTTACCGTAATAGCCGAAGAAAGTGTGTTTGATGGTATCTTCAGCTTGACGCCAAGATTGTATCCATAGAGTGGTTGGTTTGATGATCCAGAGAGATATCCAACCGATAAGTAAGAGACTCATGAGTACTCGGAGCATAAGTAGTGTAAACACTTTGCTCATTTTTTCTATTCTCTAATTTAGTTAGTTCCAAGGTATGAGGGCAGTCTGGTTTTTTTATTCAGCTTCTTCCAATTTCTCTTTATAAGTGGAATCTAAAAGAGAGAAGACTCCATAAAAGGGACCCCACCACCACATCACAACATGCATTCACCTAAACGATTATTACGCTTCTGGATTTTGGAGTGTAGCTGGTGGTGTTGTGTTAGTGTAACTGTAATTAATGAAATTTAAGAGAAATTTAGGCTAGCAGCCTAGCACAGAAAATGATAGAGAGGTTGAGAAAGGAAAGAGTTAAAAAATATTCAACATGTTACATAAGGAATAGAATCGCCAATGTCATGTGTCATGCTGTCATTAGCTGCAGAGATTCTTTGATATTTTATCTCATCCTAATTATTAAAAGTAAATTATTTACAATTTTTTCTATAACAACTAGAAAGGGTAAAAACTAAAAAGAAATGTCGATAAGATCGATAGGATGGATTTTAAATTTGATTGCATGATTAATGTTGAAATTATCTTTGGAGAGATTGTAGGATATGGGTGAACTAAGTGGTAGTCGCGATCCTATTTCTTCACTTGGAGAAAGTTGGTCCCTCAGCTGCGTAGTGGTGGATTGATGGTCCATCTGTCCATGAATCTCACATTTCGGTTCCGAATCAACCTATAGAAACCAGTCAAAATAATATGATTATATATGACCCAATATAATTAATTTAAGGAAAAGAAAAGAGAGCGTATCTTATAACTGTAACTAGTTAAAATAAAATAAATTATTATAGTGGGGAGTGAAATCTTGTAGTGATGCTAGAGTTAGGCTGATTAAACTTCCTCGACATCCAACATCGATTCATTACTTAGTAGCCTTATGGTTTAAGCACCGTAAATGTTGGAGATTGCGGAAATATACATTTGTGATTGTGTGCGTTACTCGGTGTTCCGGAGCGACTAGAAATGTGTTTGGTTACAGAATGTTTTAAATTTTCCAGTTTTTCGTTAATGGTGGGTATAATAGCAACTGAACATAAGTGAATAAAAATGGTTTTATTTAAATTTTATTATTCTAGAAGTTATGCTTTTTCTCTGTTTCCTTGTTTTATTATTTATTTATTTATTTTTATTTTTTTACTTTTTATTTACTAGAACATTTTGGACCAAAACCCCGTATATTTTTCAGGTCCAAAAACCACAACATGCAATATTAATTCTATCCCAAGTGGCACTCGATTTTGTGACCTCTAGATTATGTTTCTTTATTTTGCTATTATTTACATACTTTTATTATAAGCAGTTTTGAGTTCGTTTTTTTTTTTTATTATAAAACATTTTTTGAGAAGCTATGTATAGTCTTTTATTATATAACATTTTTTTTCTAAGCAGTGATTGATCTCTTTCATTACTGAAAAAAGGGAAGAAATTTATAGAAGCAAAAATTAAAGACGGTTGCACTACAAGAAATACGGGATTTAGCGTTATTTTTTTCCATGCTTAACATCATTTTTAAAGTGTCTTTAATAACTTGGAGTCATTTGCTAAAGTAACTTAGCATTCAATGACTTAATTTTATTAGTCACTTAAAAAAACATTACTTAGAGCGTTAACTTTAACATTATAACTAACGTTACTTCTCTAGCTTTATATCAAAGTGACTTTAAATCATTTACTTAGAGTAACGTTAAAACTGTTGTATAACTAAAATTAAATTAAAACCCACAATGAATTACACAGATTTTCTATAATAATAATCAACAAATAGTTGTCATAATCCATACAATATCTTTCTTGCTTATGATAAAAGTAAAAATATGGTATAAGTATTACCATATGGTATAAGTATTCACCAAATCTTCTTCTCATATCTCACCATTTGAAGCCAAATAATGCAATTTTTTTACCTGAAATAAGCAACCAAAGACAACAAAATCGACATAAAATCATAATAGAACAAGATATATCCAAAAACAAAATTGATTATGAACAAAACCGTAAAGCAACCAAACATTGCTTCATTCATTGTAACCAACCAAACTCTCTAGTCCATAAAACTCTCTAGCTAGTTCAACAGATAACCTAACTGTTCAGCTATTGTTCTGTAACATTATCGTAAAACAACTTCAGAGTTTAAGATCATAGCAACAAAAGAAAAGAGAAACATACTAGTTTCAAGAAGAACAAGCAATCCAAATTCAAATTCTAGTCTTTGAAATGCCACTTTCGTGAAAGCATCAAGTTTGAGTATTAAGCAGAAGATACATATAAAAAGCTTGAGTATTAAGCAGAAGATACATACAAAGTTTAAGTATTTTTTGTTACCTGATCACTGTTGATACTAGATGATTGACGAAAATTTGTTTTAACCTTTTTGTTCTCATCTCCTGCACTCACCTGTAAAATTAAAACCATTACGCCATGAAATGTTAACATGCAAATGACCCAAAGATCACAAGGAGATTACCTGGAACTGCTCAACAAGTTTACAAACAGCATTAGTCACGATATTTAATTTCTCTTCAAAATCTTTTAGTTGGGCCTTCAAATGTATCATCTCAGCAGTAGACGAAGTGCTTTCCAAATTAGTCACGGTATCTAGTTTTCCTTCAATATCTTTCAGCCGAGCCTTCAAATATATTATCTCAGCAGTAGACGAAGTGCTTTCCAAATTAGAAAAATACTTGGAAGGTGTCGGGCCACATCCTACACATCGAACTCGTCCCGAATTCTCAGGACCAAACACTTGTTCATATGCATCATGTGCTTCACCTTGAATAGAACCTTCAGTCGTTACTTGTTTCAGCTTATCCTACAAATGACCACGAGAAAAGAAAGAAAACTGTTGTTTTCAAAAACTTATGAAATCTAAATATGCACTGGTGTTCAAAGAGACAAAAAATCTTACTGTTGAGATTCTTGCTTCGTTACAAATAAAGCTTCCATCTGATCTAGAACGTGATGCAATAAAAAGTTCACTTCGATTTGGTTCTCTACCTGTTTCCTCTTCCTAAGAAATAAATATATGCAATGTTTTTCAGCAGGATAAGCAAGTACTCTTTTTCCACTAAACTTTGTAAGTTATAACTTACAATGTCATCAGCCAGTCTCACAAATTTTTTTTTTTCCAAGTGCATGTGGTATATGAAGTTTGCTTCGACTTTTAATATTACTCTCTCTCATTTTCTATAATGTTACACAGTTAGTCATATGTGATATATATGAAAGAATTACAAACATATAAAGCAATGTTATAGAAGTGTTACCTTTGCCTTATCTGTGAATTGTATTTCCACAAACTCTTTCCATTGGTTTTCTGGAACCAGACCCGGTCGTGCTTCAAATGCTTCTTGTATAGTGTTTCGTCTATGAGCCTTCCAAAGACGTTGTTTCAAGTCTCTGCATCTACATCCTAAAGCAGATATAACATATTGCTGTCTCTTTCTCGGGTCATCAAACCAGAAATTTTCTCTGTATCAAAATGGAAACAATTAACAGTTAACAATGGAAGCAACTAGTTCTCACTTTATCTTGAATGATTAAAACATATTACCTGAATTACTTTCCAAGCCATCTCTTTTCTGAAGTTGGGAACTTTTCTCCAATCCGTGTAATTTATAGGTAGTAGATTTATATCATTACTCAATGTGCCTAACCACGAACCAAATAAACCTCCTGAATCCTTTATAGGCTGTCCTTTTCTACTGAAATCAACCATAACCGGTTTGTTTCGCATGCTCCACACTTGTTTTCCTGAAAGAACTTCCTTTGTAATTCTTGCATCACCATCTAAAACACACAAAAAACATCACCGTCAAGAAGCAATCATAATTTCATTTCCTTGAGATAAATTACAAACCTATGACACGAACTCTCCATTTTCCACTTGCTAATTCTGGTCCAGGAGGAGGTGCTGCTATGGAATCTTCAGTTCCATACATATTTATACCTGAAAAAGTGGCAAACAGATTGTTAAGATTAGTCTCCAAGTCATAATTATCAGTAAATGCAAAGCAAGTAAATTTCAGAGTCATAACCTCCATATTATCATATGGATCACACGAAATCTGAGAATTTTCAAGATCTTCTAGTTGTCTTTAGGAACATTATCGGATAACAAAGTTTGAACAGGAAGGTCTTCAATCATAATATCATCTTCTTCTGAAATAGTGGGATCCCCCATGTCATACAAGTCTCTTGGTTTGACATGAACAACAACACTCCATCCTTTTTCCTTTGGATCTTCTACATAATAAACTAGCCTAGCCTGAGATGCCAACACATAAGGTTCATCTTCCTCACCGTTTCCAGTGTGTATCAAACGGGAAAAATTTACCATTGTGTGACCAAGATCATCTTTCTTATATCCTCGAACATCACGAGTATCAGCCCACTGACACTTAAACAAAACAACTCTGAACGAATCATAGTAGTTCAATTCTATAATTTCAGTCAGTTTCCCATAGTAAGAAACATCCCCAGCTCTAGGATTCAGATCACGAGAACTTGCATAACTAATAGTTTCTGTTGAAACAAAAACTCCACTATTCTGAGTTTTTAATTTATGATCCCTGAAAACCATTGATATTATATGCTGAAAACTTTAAAACCTTATCAGATGGACCTGGTGCAAGACAACGGATATCATCAGAAATACCATCAAAGCAATTTTTTTCTACTTTTTGTTTAAGCCATTGACTGAATTCACTACAAGAAATATACCCGATTTGCGACGGAATATATCGTCGCAATTCCGTCGCAAATCTTTCATCGCAATTACGTATCGGTCGCAAATCCGTCGCAAGTTTGCGAAGGAAACAATTCCGTCGCAAATTTGCGACGGAAATCTTTCCATCGCAAATTTGCGACCAATTTGCGACGGAATGGTCCGTCGCAAATTTGCGAGGGAAGTGATCCGTCGCAAATTTGCGAAGTTTTTGCGAGGAACCGTAAATTTCGCAAGTTTGCGATGGAAAGGTTTCCATCGCAAACTTGCGACCAACTTGCGACGGAAATTATCCGTCGCAAAATTGCGAGGGAAATGATCCGACG
Source organism: Erythrophleum ivorense (assembly GCA_026724425.1). Taxonomy (NCBI): domain Eukaryota; kingdom Viridiplantae; phylum Streptophyta; class Magnoliopsida; order Fabales; family Fabaceae; genus Erythrophleum; species Erythrophleum ivorense. The sequence continues at coordinate 272,233 of JAIUCV010000329.1, forward strand.
CAAATTTGCGAAGTTTTTGCGAGGAATCGTAAATTTCGCAAGTTTGCGATGGAAACTTTTCCATCGCAAACTTGCGACCAACTTGCGACGTTTTTGCGAGGAAATTTTATTTTCGCAGGTTTGCGATGGATTAGTTTCCATCGCAAATTTGCGACGGAATAGGGATGGAAATTATTCCATCGCAAACTTGCGACGGATTATTTTGCCATCGCGAATCCGTCGCAGATCTTATATTTTTTATTTATTTTTTTAAATTTTTTGACGAAAAAAAATATTATAAAAAATAAATAAAAAATTCGAAATATATTAAAATTTAGTTCAAATATAATTCAAAATGCGGGAAAAAACGAAATTCAAACGTAAACTAAAAAACAGTTCAAACATAAACTAAAAATTATCAGACGGGCCTGATGGGCCTGATGGATCTCCTCCGCTGGTTCCCCCGGTTTCCCCCTGGACCTGCTGCTGCTCTGGATATAGACGGCTCATAATCTCCTTGAGCTTAGGATCCGTGGAGCCCAAGTAGTCGAACATCTCTTGGAACACCTCCACCTTCGTCTTCGTTGCAGTCAATTCATCCTGCAACCGAGCAACCTCGTCGTGATCCTGGAACCGACTAGAAGCGGAACCGCGAACAGAACCGCTCCTAGTATCGATTTGGGATTGAAGAGAACCAACCCCTCTAATTCTCCCCTTTTTACGGGGAGCGATCTAAAAAAAAAACAAAAATACTTAGTAAGTAAACAAATATATAACTTAAAATAGATATGGATTGAAATAAAAATTTGAAAAATACTTACGTCAACAAAAACCTTGTTCCTCATGGCGGTAGATGGCTCAGCAGAACCAGAAGCAATGCTCTCCTGAGTCATTTCATCAAGCTTCGAACTAACGTCGTTGTAAAGCTCCTCAGAATCTTCGTCCATGAAAGACCCATATGGGTTCCGCTTTGTGAGCGCGAGAACCGCCAGCAAATCCGTCTCTGATTCTCCATTTGACTCGGCCTTCAAAATTAATTTTGAATTGATAAATTAAAATAATTAAAAATAAATAAAATAAATAATATAAATAAATAATAATTAGAAAATAAAAACACTTACGAGCATTCGGCCTCGGGCTCTGTATGAAAGTCGACCGGATCGATGCGTAGAGTTTTTACTCATCGATCGAGTTGCCTTGCTGTTGGTGCTCCTAGTCTGGTGATCAGGGTCCAGCCAAAATGCTACTAAACCAGCCCAAACGTCTGTGCTGAACCCGGCAGGCATGGCAGCATCTCCCTTTTTACGCCAAGCCTGCTTCCACCGTGATACCATATCAGGCAACCGCTGTTTGACTTTGTTCTTGAACTCCTGGTAAACCGTCTCGGTAATGCCAGCGTCCCAATGATACTTCCGCTTCAACAACAAAAACAAAGAATAATAAAATAATATTAGATGAAAAGCAATGAATAAAATTTTTAAATAGGAAATTAAACACATAATGAAACTTACAGCGAATGTACCGAACCAACGAATGATGTCGGCCTCCTGTACATCTGACCACCGACCATGAGGTTCTTTGTAATCTCTTTCAAAGATTTCCGTGACCGAAGAGGCGACGGACGGATCATCAGTGAACCTCAAAAAACAAAAAACAAAACATTAGAATTTAGATTTATAAATGTAAAATATTAAATAAAACAAAAGCTAAATAAAAATAAAAATTATTTACCAAAAAGTGTTCGGCGGACGGAGTGGATGAAGATGAGGAAGTAAATGATGACCAGGCTCATATAAAATGTCTCTAATGTCTGCATAGAATGCGTCTAAGTGGCCGGCAATCCTGGCATGATCTCCGTCCGCCTGAAAATGTGGTGGTGACTGGTGAGCGGGTGGAGATGGAGACCGTGGCGGGTGCTGCGCCCGCTGCCCCGTAGAAGCATGGGAGCTAGAAGTAAACCCACCAGTCGGACGAACGGCACGTGAAGCAGCACGAGCACCGTGGGAAGCAGCACGACCACCGTGGGAAGCAGCACGACCACCGTGGGAAGTAGCACGACCTCCGTGGGAAGCAGCACGACCACCGTGGGAAGCAGCACGACCACCACCACGGGTCGGACCACCTCCTCCCTGATCCACGAAATCCATGTAACAGTTGTTTGGATCACTCATCTGCCATATATTAAAAATAATATTAAAAATAATAATAAAGGAAGTTAGAATAAAAAAAATAAGAAAAAGTAAAAATCTATGTAAAAATTATTATGCAAAAACTATTCTAATAATCTCATAATTATGTAAATACTCCAAAACTTATTCTAATAACCTAACAAATCTTAACTTTGCGACAATTTTTAACAATTTGTTAGATTTGTAACATTGTAACAACTTTTAAAAAATTAATTCTAACAAATCTTAACTTTGTAACAATTTTTTAAAAAAATTAATTCTAAAATCTTAACTTTGTAACAATTTATACTAAAATCATTCTAACAATCTTAACTTTCTAACAATTTTTAACTATTACAAATCAATACTAAAATCATTCTAACAATCTTAACTTTCTAACAATTTCTAACTATTACAAATCAATACTAAAATCATTCTAACAATTTAAAAAAATGAAATTCCAATCTAAAATTCAAAATTATCTATTCTAAAACTAATCTAACAACCTAGCAAATTAAATTAAAGGAACAAAATAGAGAGGAAAAATATGCATATTACCGAAATGGATGTCCGGCGGTTGAGACGACAGCGCGGCGGCGGAGAGGCGGTGGAAACGACGGCGCGGATGGGGAGACGACGGCGCGGAGGGGGAGACGATGGCGCGGGATACGGCGGCGGTTCTGTGGCGGCGGTTCTGTGGCGGCGCAGAGAAGAGGAAGAGAGGGCGCGATGGGGGAGAACGCCGGCGGATCTGCGGTGGAGCGGCGACCGGCCCGAGTAAAAGACGGAGAAGAAGAGGCGCGGATGTACGGCGGCGCTGGCGGCTCGGCGAAGAAGATGCGCGGAGGAGAAGAAGAGAGGAGACACCGGCGAGGGAGAGAAGAAGAGGCGGCGCGGAGGCGCTGTCCGACCGGAGGAGACGAAGAGAACACACCGGCGGGGAAGAGAAACCGAGAAGAAGGCGCGGAGGCGGATTTAGTCGGAACCGTGAGAGAAGGAGAGAAGAGGGGCGGAGTCGCGTAGGAGAAGAGAAGAAGAGGGGCGGATCTAGGGTTGGTTTGAGTATATATATAAATTATAAGTCGTCGCAAATCCATCGCAATTTTGCGATGGATTTGCGATGATTTGCGATGGATTTGCGATGAATTTGCGATGGAAAATAAATTTCATCGCAAGTCCATCGCAACGCCGTCGCAAGATTGGCGATTAGGGTTTCCTTTGTTTTCCATCGCAAATCCATCGCAAATTTGCGACGGAATTGCGATGGACACGACACTTTCCGTCGCAAGTCTATCGCAAATCCGTCGCAATATTGGCGATTAGGGTTTCCTACCTATTTCCATCGCAAATCCATCGCAAAATTACGATGGATTTGCGATGGAACTTAATTTCTTCGCAAATTCTTCGCAAATCCATCGTAATTTTGCGATGGATTTGCGATGGAAAAATAAGGTTTAGGGTTTAGGGTTGAAGAGATTTGACTACGGACTAATAAGTGTCCTAGATATTGAAAATGAATGCTTATTAGTGGGTAAATATGAATATTAATATAGAAATCGAACATTCGTTCATATATATATATATGGTCGGTGTTTAAGCAAAAGCGTTTGTAATGTTATATACCTCGTAAGCTTTAACGAGCTCGATACGTACGGATCTGAAGAGAAAACTATATTTGAACGGTAACAACTTTTACGGTTGAATTATAGATTACAAAATAAGATTACAGTACCCTTAATCCTTCTTATTTGAGAAACGCATACCCTAAACCCTAAAACTGGAGATTCTATCGCAAATCCATCGCAAATTTGCGACGGAATTGCGATGGACAAGACACTTTCCGTCGCAAGTGTATCGCAAATCCGTCGCAATATTGACGATTAGGGTTTCCTTCCTATTTCCATCGCAAATCCATCGCAAAATTACGATGGATTTGCGATGGAACTTAATTTTTTTCGCAAATCCTTCGCAAATCCATCGCAATTTTGCGATGGTTTTGCGATGGAAACCCAAAATTAATAACTTCACACAAAATCGACATTCCTGCAGCTTATCATCATCTTTCCAGAAAATCATGCAATTGTCAATGCATACATCAATCATTTCGTAAGGCAACCCAAGACCCGCAACCAACTTCTGTATTTCATAGTAATTACCAGCAGAAAGATTATCTTCTGGTAAATACTCTTGAAATAGTCCAGCCCACTTATCCAGGTTACTTTCGCTACTGTTATCTTCACTTTTAATTGTCATCATCCTAGCTGCTAATGACAATCTAGAAAGTCCCTCTCTACACCCATCATAGAGTGGTTGATTTGCAGAGTCTAACATATCATAAACCTTTTTTGCTTCAATGTTGGGTTCTTCCAATATATCTTCCATAGGATTATCAGCAAAAACAGCTGAAGTTTCATGAAATGCATCCGTAACCATATCATGAAACCTATTCCCTTGCTGATATTCTATATCATTTCCCAATATATCATGATGGCCATAATTATAATTAGCGTTATAATTATGTTCCTCAACCCCACGACTCCCACCACTATTTCCCGCATCATGATGAGTAGTATTATAATAACCTTCTCCATGAAAATACCACACATAATAGTTTGGTAGAAATCATCTATTATATACATGTGCTTTAGCAGTATCAATAGCGACATATTTTTTGTTCCTACATTTCTGACAGGGACAAAATTTTTTACCAGTTTGCAAAGCCTCTGGTTGATTTTGTGCTTGATTAAAGAATCATTGTAATCCTTCAAAAAAATCTTCTGTCACTTCGCCGTTCTCTGGATTTTTTTGATTGTACATCCAGCTTCGTAGCTCATATATTCCGTAACTCATTTTTTTATTTTCTTTTTCCCTCTCTTTTTTTTTTCTCTCTTCTTATTTTCTTTCTTTTGCGTTTGCTTTGGTGTGATTACAACTCTCCTCACATCGGCTATTATAGAATCATAAATTTTTTTTGCGATGGATTTGCGATAAATTTGCGATGGAAATTTGCGACGGCTTTGCGACGGAAACAAATTTGCGACGGAATTGCGAAGGACTTGCGACGGAAATAATCCATCGCAACAAGTTAGGTAAACATCATTTAACACGTGTGTACCTAACCGGGGTCATGTCGGCCAACAACTTTTCCTCGCAAATCCGTCGCACAATTGCGACGGATTTGCGACAGATCACTTTGCGATGGAATAAGTCAACGCAAATCCGTCGCAAGTTTGCGACGGTATGTTTCCATCGCAATTCCGTCGCAATCTTGCGATGGACTTGCAATGGAAACACAAAAATTAACCATTCCATCGCAATTCCGTCGCAAAATGTAATAGGTGTAGAGAAGGTGGGGATTCATATCCGAGAGTGAGAGATAATCCACTGAGGTGTATTAGGTATGACGTTGATAACGGAGGATTAGGTATGTATCCTACGTTATCGACGTTATACCCAATACAGCTCAGTGAACTACCTCTCACTCTCGGATATGAATCCCCATCTTCTCTACAACTATCCAATAACATCATATAGCGACGATCCATTTTGGAATCCCAACCATCATTACCTTTAGTAGCACAAGAAATCCGTTGCATGTTGGAGGGAATATCAGTTTGCTCAGCATTATCCATTGCAATCCTCCAATAGATTTACCCCAAGACGATTCACCACCATCCCATTTATCCCCTGTTGAACCTCTGTGGAAATTGGATAATTAGGAAGGGATCAACGTACCGTCATCCTTCTTAATTATCTCATGTCCACAGAGATTCAACATGGGGTAAACAAGATGGTGGTGGATTTTCTTGGGGTAAAAAAGAAAATCCACCGTAATGTAAAAAGATGATTGTACATCATATCCACCTAGCCTCGTAACTCATTTTTTTGGTGTTTTTTTTATCTCTCTATTCTTTTCTTCTTTTTCTCTTCTCTTTGTTTTGGTGTGAATTGTGACGTGAGTTCGTCGGCTATTTATAGAATCTGAAATTTTATTTGCGATGGATTTGCGACGAATTTGCGATGGCTGTTTGCGACGGATTTGCGACGGACGTGCGACGAATTTGCGACGAATTTGCGACGGAAGTATTCCATCGCAATGTGTTAGGTGAACTTATTTAACACGTGCGTACCTAACCGGTGGTATGTCGGCCAACAACTTTTCGTCGCAAATCCGTCGCAATTTTGCGATGGATATGTGCGACGGATTTGCGACGTTAATTTTGCGACGGCATAAGTCATCGCAATTCCGTCGCAAATTTGCGACGGTATTATTCCATGGCAAAACCGTCGCAAAGTTGCGATGGAGTTGCGATGACTTTATTTTCCGTCGCAATTCCATCGCCAGACCGTCGTAAATTTGCGATGGAACACCTTCCATCGCAAACTTGCGACGGATTTGCGATGGCTTCGAAATCCGTCGCAAAAGCATCGCAAATCCGTCGCAAAAGCATCGCAAATCCGTCGCAAAGGTGTCGCAAATTTGCGATGGAAATATTCCATCGCAAATTTCCGTCGCAATTAGCCTGTTTTCTTGTAGTGATTTCAGATGCACATGTCAATCTATATCTATCACAGTTCCTCCTTTCCGACGTCGTGACTGTGATGTTCTTAGTTCACTCAAAAAATAACCTACATGACATAATAAACACCATATCACCAAATCACCAAATCACAAAATCGTAAAATCATCAAAACACCAAATCAGATTGAAGTAGAAATCTTACTCTCGATAGTCATCTCAAAATGAACTATTGACCAGAATATATTGATGGGCATGCTGCCGTTCAAGGGGACTTAGTGTGTCCAACATAGAAGCACCAACTGATCTCCCAAGTAAAAGAAAAATATGTCGAATCTGTGATTCAGAACCTAATTCATGTCCTGCCATAGGGTGATCATCCACTCTCCCAACACGATTAAAACGTGTTTCCAGTCCCTCAAGATACATAGAGCAGAAAGTAATGCATTCGTCAGCAACATATTGCTGACATATAGAACCTTCAGGGTTGAGCTCTATTTCTAACACACGATTTAAAACGTCTGAAGATCCTATAAAATAAACAAAAGACTCAATCAATATTAATAGTATAGACTCAATCAAACATTTACAAAATGTTACCTTTCAACTGGATACATCCACCGAAAGTGAATTGGTCCTCCTAGTTTCACTTCTTCTGTTAGATGGACAATTAAATGCACCATTACAGTGAAGAAAGATGGAGGTAAAACCATTTCTACATGGCACAATGTGAGTGCAATATGCTCTTGTAACTTATCCACATATTTGATGTCAAGTACCTTTGAACTGATTTCCCGAAAAAACATACACAACTCTGTTATAACAAATGACACCTCTTGGTAAAACATTGCGCAAGGCAATAGACAACAATTGACACATTAATATGTGGCAATCATGACTCTTTAAACCCACCATTTTTCGTTGATTCATGTCAATACACCTGGAAATATTTGAAGAATATCCATCTAGGAGCTTTACATTCTTAAAGATATTAAGAAAAGTCTCTTTCTCATGTGTTGTCATTGTAAAACAAGCTGGCAGATACTTACCATTTGCATCAGACCATAACTCATTACGTATACCAAGTTCTTCCAAATCTTTTCTTGCATTGAGATTGTCTTTTGACTTTCCTTTGTCATCCAGTAATGTGAAAATGAGATTATCAAACACATTTTTCTCTATGTGCATCACATCCAGATTGTGACGCAAGAGAAGATGCTTCCAATAAGGTAATTCAAAAACTATGCTTCTCTTTCTCCACTGATTTATTCCATCTTCTCGGCGCCTCTTTTTTCGCACAACATCTATCTTCTTCCCCAAAGTAACATCCACATTCTGAATTTGTTGGAGAATAACACTTCCTGATGGTGTAATAGGAGAATCTCTTGTTTCAATAAGACCATCAAATTGCTGCTTATCTTTTCAATAAACATGATTTTCAGGAAGAAATCGCCTATGTCCCATGTAACAATTTTTCTTCCCATGGTGTAGACGAAGCTCTCTAGCATCATAGTTACAAGATGGACAAGCTAATCCAGTGTATATGTTCCACCTAGATAAGTTCCCTAAACTTGGAAAATCAATAATAGTCCATAGCAAAGCTGCACGCATTGAAAATGTCTCTTTTGAAGATGCATCAAATGTTGGTACTCCATCGGACCATAACTCTCTTAATTCTTTGATAAGAGGCTGTAGATAGATATCAATATCATTACCCGACATCTGTTTCCCAGGGATAATCATTGACAAAATTGTTGATGTTTGCTTCATTGACATCCAAGGAGGAAGGTTATAAGGAAATAAAAGCACAGGCCAGACACTATAACTTGTGCTCAAAGAACCATACGGATTAAAACCATTTGTCGCCAATCCTAGCCTGACATTCCTTTGCTCTGATGAGAACTTTGGAAATTGTTGATCAAAGGTTTTCCAAGCCTTTCCATCTCTGGGATGTCTTAGCTTGCCATCTGGATTCTTAGAATTAGCATGCCACCTCATGCTTTCAACCGTCTTTGATGACATGAACAAACGTTGTAAACGTGGTTTCAAAGGAAAATATCGGAGAACTTTAACAACTTGCTGCTTCTTTTTCTTCTTTTTTTCAGCGGATCCATCATCATCAACAATTGCATCTGTCTTTGTCTTCCATTTTGAACTTTCACAAACTTTACACGAGTGTTTAGATGCATCATCTCCCCAATACAGCATGCAATAGTTAGGACACACATGAATATTCTCATATGTGAATCCTAACTTACGAATAATCTTCTTCATGTCATTGAAAGAATTTGGTAGCTTTGCATGCTCAAATGCTTCTTTCAAAAGCTTAATTATCATGGACATTCCTTTGTCACTTATCCTAGACATACACTTGATGTGATATAGCTTAAGCATGAATGACAGCTTGCTAAAAGACTCACATCCTTCATAAAGAGCTTGATTACAGTCTGCTAGCAAATCATCAAGCGCCTCCTTCTGCTTAATTTGGATGATCTTCTGTGGGACTGGCAGCATCGTCAGAACTATTTTTCATACTTGGGAAAACATCTTCAAGCAGATTCATAGTCTGGTCTTCTGTATAATTTACACGAGATTCATGCTCTAATCTAACTGTCTCCTCATTTGAATCTAACTCTTCACCATGTAGATACCAATTTGTATATGTTGGCAGAAAACCGTGGTAGAATAAATCACCCTCAACCTCGACCCTAACCTTGTATCTAACAAGGCAGCAACGCTGACAAGGACATTTGATCATGCTTGTCTTCATGTTTTCAAAGGCAAAATCCAAAAACTGCTTGACTCCACTTATGTAATCTTGAGATAACCGATATTTTATTATCCAAGACTTGTCCATTTAAAATCAATCTACCAATAAAACAAACCAATTATCACAAATCAAAACTCATTCAAAGTTTAACATAGAAATTTTAATTAATAGTTTGAAACACCATATCGAATATGGTGTATAGCACATAGAAATATGCTATAAGCTAACACATTTTCTTGCTTCAGTTATTCCTATTCAATTCAGAACATCACATTCACCTTTTTTTAAAAAACCAGCAGATCCCAAACAGAAATGACGCAATTATAGAAACTGACAAGATTTTAAAGCCAACAGATTACAAACAAAAATGACGCAATTACAGAAACTGACAAGATTTTAAAGCCAGCAGATTCCAAACGTACAAAACAAAAGTGTTATCAGTGTTATCAAGTTTTTAACATCATTTTAAATGACCCATGTAACATCATTTTAACAAAACAAAATTGTTTTTTAACATCATTTCACGCAAACATCTAACTAAACCTGTAAGATTATAGAATTACCTGTAAAATTTAAGCTGATTTAATGATTTTGGTCCTCTCTTCTTGTCAAAACCTTCTCTCTGCGTTTTCCCCTTTCTCCAATGAATTACATGAAACACAAAACACCGTAAAACGTTAGAGAATGTTTCATAAAGTAATAAGACACCAAGTAGCAATAAAAAAACATAAAAGGTGACTTAAACTTACGAAATACAAGGAAGAAGAATGGTTAGCAAATGTCAAGGGGATCCAAGACCAAAACCAACAACTGATGACAACAGATTAAGCCAAACCAATTCTAAGAAATGTCATATATATGAAGTAGAACTTGTTGTGACAACAGATATTCACGTAACAACTTAAAATTGATCTAAGCACATAATTTACAAAAAACAAAAAAAGCAAACTATAGAGACCATGAAGAGTTTTCAAATAATCACAAACCTAACATCATATGAAGAGTTTTCATCTTACAAATCAGAGAAATCTCATTTTCATCTTAAGACCAGATATGTTAATAGTAATAGAGAAGATAAATTCAAATGAGTCAAACACGCTTTTGCTTAAACGTATATCCATAACTAACATCATATCACATATCTTTCAAATCAGAGAAAGCTCATTTTCAGAGTAAAACAAGATCAAAGAGAGGTTACTGCACCTGTACTCTTGCTCTGTTCCTCCTAGATGTGCACCAGACCTTGACACAACAAGTTCTTCTGAATCTGCAAAGAAACAAAACGCTGATAGGTTGATTATATAACAAAAAAGCCATTTATCTAACTCTTAAATATCCCAAGGTGTATGAAATCTTCACAAAAGACAATAACCGCAGCTTAGCAACAATTGGTTAAACAACTAGTTTTATCTTTGCTTAGCCAAACATGTCATCTTATAATCTCACGCTTTTCTGTGAAACAACAATCCAAACCCTCAAATCTAAGTTACACATACTAATCATCTTATAGATCCACACTTTTCTGTGAAACAACAATCCAAACCCTCAAATCTAAGCTACACATACTAATCATCTTATAGATTCACGCTTTTCTGTGAAACAACAATCCAAACCTTCAAATCTAAGCTACACATACTAATCATCTTATAGATTCATTTGAAATCTAAGTGAGCATTTATTGAAATCTAAGTGAAATCTAAGTGAAATCTAAGTCGAGATGATCTAGATCCGAAATCACAACTAAGCATGAAAAAACCCAAAACATAGTGAAAAAGGAACCATATAAGAAATTATTAACTGGCATCCTCTAATCATTCATAAATAGAACAAAACCCTACGAATTCGAGCTATTTGAGAGGAGATTGTGAATGCGCAAGGCGAGAGGAAGATCAAAGGGATCCATAGTTAAACCTTAAACGATTTCATAGGAGCTGGAGAAGATTGAGAAGGATTCACAAGGTGAAGAAGAACAAGATGAAGTTTGAGAAAAAGAGAAAAGAGAATATGATTTTAGGGATCGATCGATATCGACGATTTCAATTTTGTTTATTACTTTTGTTTTTTATTAACAAATAAAAAAAAAGAGATACAGTAAAAAAAAGTGAAAGAAGGATTTCACATTAATTAAAATTGTAATGTAATATAACGTCACTTACTTTTAATTAACGTCATTTCTTAAATCGCCGTTAGAAAACTGACGTTAACTCCCGTATTTCTTGTAGTGTTGGTTTATTCTTGATGATAAGAAGTGTTTTGTCTTGTTGAGACATAAGATACTCCTGTTATATAAGTAACAAATATTTGTTTGAAAGTGGTTGTTTGATTGAGATTTGGAATGTGCATGATGATGAGCATTGAGCACATAAGATGGACTTCAACAAGAAAAAAATAGCCATAAATAAGAGTAGTTTAATGTTTAACTTTGGCTTACTAGTTTCGTGTTTCAGTATCTATCTATCTATTATAATATTGTTAAGTTACCTTCTTTCTCACTCTCTGAAATGCTGACATGTGTCACTCTAATTTTTTGACATGTGTTCTTTTTAAAAATCTAACATAATTCCTCTTTATATTAAGTCTTTTTGCCAAACAATCTATTATAATATTGTTAAGTTACCTTCTTTCTCACTCTCTGAAATGCTGACATGTGTCACTCTAATTTTTTGACATGTGTTCTTTTTAAAAATCTAACATCAATTCCTCTTTATATTAAGTCTTTTTGCCAAACAAATATTATTTTATATAAAATACTCAGTTAAACTACATTTAATTCATACAAACATATGTAGATATAATAGATATAAATATGTTTTCTTCAAAAAAAATATATAAATAATTTGATATTTTACTATACAAATGATGTTTAACAAAAATATATAATGAAAATTACATGCAATGAATTAAATCATTAGATTCATTTAGGAATGCAAATAATAACAATAATTATAATCTCATTGATTTTATATACATGGGTATATCCATTCTAATTTTTATGATGCACACTTTTCTTAAATAAATATGAATCAAAAACAGAATACGATATACGAAGGCAAATAATAGGCGGAAAAAGAGCTCGCACATACCTTACCAAACTCAACTGTGGTGTTCCTCAATAATGGTAAGAAATCGTAATGGTCGACTTCTTTATAAAATTTATGGTTAAGAAACTCGAAATTTGTCTGTTAAAATTATGACATATGGTTTAATTACTAATATGCAGAACCATGTAGCGAACACTTCTCAGTCTCTACAATGGTTTCTTCAATCATACTAAGTATTACATTGCCCACAGAAAAAAATAAATCAAATGAATTAAATTTTCATAATTACTAATTTATAACCGCCAATTAAATTCTAAAAACAGAAAAATATGTAATAGTCAATTAATAAATTTCAAATGAATTAAATTTTCATAATTACTAATTTGTAACCGCCAATTAAATTCTAAAATCAGAAAAATATGTAGTAGTCAATTAATAAATTTCAAAACCAAAAACATAAATCACTAAATATTTACAAAATGCAGTATATTTTGTTATATAATACAAATCCACGCAACGCGTGGAACTTCCCCTAGTAGTTTTATAAATTATAAGAGTCGAAATTAATTTTACATATTTTGACGTCCCTCAGAATTAGAAATCGTTCTTAACACTCTTAGATGTGTTATCATGCCTCAAGAATATCTATTACATGAAACAAAAGAGAAAAACATAAAAAATGAGAAATGGATTGTTTGTTTCGATTGTTTATCACATAGTGCTAGACTGCTAGACTGCTACAATCTGTTTGTTGGGGTCGGATTTCCCTCCATCACATTGTCATCCGAACCGGAGTAATCGAAGTAAGCCGGACCGAACCGTAAATTAAACCAGAGAACCGGGAAGAGACCTCTCGATGGACCGAGCCAACGTCCAGCGAAGCGATTCGAGCCGAGGCCCATTGAAGGAGGCCCATATTCAGAGCTTGCCATAAACATGAGTCGGTGCGAGCAAAAATGGAAAGTTTCATTATGGAAAATTTACTTAAATCTTGTAAAGTCGGTTCCTATTCTCTTATAAATAGGAACCGATGCCAATTGTTTTAGGCATCACTTTTGACCCACAACAAAGGCATACGACACAAATTTGATAGCTCGCATAACAGCTAATAATAAAACCATCTTTGGCTCGTCTTCTTCGTATTTAATCAATAGAATTCCTCGGCTCTCTCTAAAAACTAACTAAACAATATTACGCAAGTTTCGGCTCGCACAATTTGGCGCTAGAAGGAGGGGGAGAGAATTCATACACAAGGAATACGAAGCAGGATGACAGACACAAATCTAGACGAGACCGACCCGACCGGTCAGCAACACGAAGGAAGCGCGGCGGCGAGCCAAACGGAAACAGAGATGATCGCTGACTCAAGGAGCCTTGAACAGCACGTTGACTCAAGAGCTCGAAAATCTACGCAACCAACTAAAAGAAAGAGAAGAACGAGACGCCAGGCGACGAAAGAAACTCGACCCGAAGAATCTGGCCTTCGACTCCCCAGCCGATGAAACAGAAGGAGAGGGAGAAGAGGAAAAAACTCCTGAGCAAAGCGAGACAAGTTCCGAGCCAGATGATTCCCCACCACGTCTCCGCGGGAAGAAGCAGAACACAAAGCGCAAGGATGCTCAACCGATTAACCCAATACCGTTCAATTTGGGAGACCAGATCCCCAGCGAAATCACCCCAGAATCACTGGCCGAGATGCTCAGGCAGATACTATCAAGTCAAGGAGAATCCGCCCCGAGCGATTTGATTGATGATCCGAATCAACCAACTAAGATTGCCGAGCAGAGCACGGACGTCTCGCCTGCTTTACCCTCTTCCGAAATGTTTGCGGAAGCCATTACGCGTCTCCTACTCGAGAAACGAACACCGACTCCTCACAGTACTCGAAACAAGGATCGGCTGCCTCGAGGCCCGAGCTCCTCAAGAAGAAATGTTCCCAGCAAAGAGCCGAGTATAAGCCGAGACGAATTGGCCGAAATTCGGGCTCGCCTTGAAAAATCCGAAAACGAAGCTAAGCTGCTTCGATCTCAAATCCACAGAGCACTCAGTTCGGCACCAGAGATCGCTCAAATATGCAAGGACGCGGAACATACACCTTTCTCGGCTCGGATAATTAACACCAAGGTGATCGATCCAGGGAAATTGAGCATCCAGAAGTACGACGGTTCGACCAATCCTAAGGATCATATTAACGCGTTTCGGGTTGCACTGAGTCGAGCTGCATTCAGAAGCATAGAAGAAAAGGATGTTGGGTTCTGCCTATTAGTCGCCGAGTATCTGAAAGGCGCGGCCCTGGATTGGTTCTTAAACCTCGAGCCGAATTCGATCGAAAACTTCCAGCAGCTGACGGCTCTCTTCCTTAAACAATACTCCATGTTAATCTGTGGAATATGGTCCAAGGAGAAAAAGAGTCGCTTCGCAGCTTCATGGAGCGATTCCAAACAACTATGTCGAAGGCAGGAACGATCAACGACGAGATCGCCCTCAATAAACCTAAGTCAATCGCCAACGCCATCCATCGATCCGTGGCGTTCGTAGCAGAAGAGGAGGATATGAAGCTCCTAACCGCGCTGCACACCTCGTCTAAAGCCGCAGCTAAGCCACCGCCGGTAGGACAGCCACAGACCAACCAGAAGCGCCACAATCAGCGGAGCGGATATGTATACCACGAAGGACGGAACCTGTCCGGGGCGCACAATTATCAGGACGATGCGAGCCCACAATCTGACGTCGTAAACCAAGTAGAAATTGGAAGGGGAAAAGCGTTAAAAAGCAACACATGGGTGAGGAACCAATGCTCCTCGAACTACGACGACAAAGCCTACTGCGAGTTTCACCAATGCTACGGCCATTCTACCGAGAAATGCCGCCACCTAGGAGCGGAGCTCGTAAAGAAGCTGCTTAGTGGAGAACTGAAGGGTGACCTGAAACTGGAGGATCTGGAGCGACCCGAGCCGAGAGAACGACCAGAAAAATCGGATCGACCGATTGACCAACCGAAGCGCGGAAGACGGGAGGACTCGGATGATCAAGCTGGAACGCGAAGGAGAATCCATCTCATAATGGACGGCTCGCAATACTGCCCGGACACCGTGTCATCGATCAAAGCCTTTCAACGACGAGCCGACGCAGCGGTCAATTGGTACGAACCCCCAAAGCTTCCAAACGCCGAAATCACCTTCACGGAGAACGAAGTTATCGGCATTGATAAACAGCACGACGACCCCCTCGTAATCATGCTGGCCGTGGGAAACTTCGACGTAGCTCGGATCCTCATCGATACGGGGAGCACGGTCGACATAATTTACAAAGGAACCTTGGAGCGAATGGGAATCGATCTATCTGACGTACGGTCGACGCCGAAACCGTTAACAGGGTTCGGAGGCGAAACGACAATGTCCATGGGAACAATCACGCTCCCGGTCGAAGCAGGTGGTATCACCAAAATGGTTCACTTTTCCGTCTCGGATAATCCACCGATCTACAACATCATCATGGGAACGCCATGGATAAACTCGATGCGAGCCGTATTATCCACATATCATCTGTGCATCAAGTTTTCCACTCCATCTGGAATGAAAACCATACTCGGTTCACAAAAGGAGTCGAGAATATGCTTCATGACGGAACATAAACTCCGGAATTCTCTGCCGAAACTGCTCCCCGAAGCAAACATGAAGAAGGTCAAAACGAGCCGAGAGACGGCAAACGACCTAGCCAACCTCTTATAGCAATCACAGATAGCAGATGACGGCGAGCCAACGAACAGCCAGCCCGCCCGGAATACGCTAGTCGAAGGCAAGGAAACCGTCATCGAGGAACCAACCTGCGAAGCCGTAATCTCCGTATGCATTGACGAACAGAACCCAGAAAGATGTGTGGAAATCGGAGCAAACCTGGAAGGAGCGATCCAAAAGGAACTAATCTCTTTCTTGAAAGAGAACATCAACACCTTCGCTTGGACAACAGAGGATATGCCTGGAATAGATATCAATGTCGCTCGACACGAGCTAAACGTCGATCCGACCTTTAAACCAGTCAAGCAAAAGCGACGGAAGTTAGGGCACGAGCGTCAAGAGGCCGTGAACGACGAAGTGGAGCGTCTATTGAAAGTAGGCTCGATCGTCGAAGCAAAATACCCCGAATGGCTCGCAAATCCGGTCGTGGTTAAAACGAAGAATGGAAAATGGCGAGTATGCATAGATTTCACAGATCTAAATAAGGCATGCCCAAAGGACAGTTTCCCGATTACACATATCGACCGCCTCGTAGAAGCAACTGCAGGAAACGAGCTGTTAACCTTCATGGACGCTTTCTCAGGCTACAATCAGATTAAGATGAACCCCGACAATCGAGAAAAAATGGCCTTCCAAGCGGAGCGAGGCATCTATTGCTACCAAGTAATGCCGTTCGAACTGGAGAATGCAGGAGCGACGTATCAACGGCTCGTCAACAAAATGTTCGCTTCCCAGCTCGGAAAAACGATGGAAGTATACATCGACGACATGCTAGTAAAATCACTGAAGAAAGAAAACCACGTAATACATCTCCGCGAATGCTTCGAGCAGTTGAACGCCTACAATATGAAGTTAAATCCGACAAAGTGCCGCTTCGCCGTGACATCTGGAGAATTCCTGGGTTATTTGGTAACTCAGCGAGGTATCGAGGCAAACCCTAAACAGATTCAGGCCCTGGTCAAAATGCCATCTCCAGAAACGAAGAGGCAAATTCAACAGCTAACCGGACATATCGCCACGCTCAACCGCTTTATCTCGCGATCCACGGACAAGTGCCTTCCTTTCTACGATACTCTACAAGGAAACAAGAAGTTCGAATGGACAGCCAAATGTGAAGAAGCCTTCCTTGAGCTGAAATCGTATCTAGCGAGCCCCCCAATACTAGCGAAGCCGGAGGACGGAGAGCCACTATATCTGTATGTTGCGGTGTCCTTAACAGCGGTCAGTGGAGTCCTAATCCGCGAAGACCGTGGAACCCAAAAACCGGTTTTTTACGTGAGTCAAAGCCTGACCGATGCAGAAACAAGATACCCCAAGACCGAGAAATTCGCGCTAGCAGTCGTTATGCCGGCTCGGAAATTACGCCCGTATTTTCAATCCCATTAGATTATAGTCCTGACGGCACTACCACTGCGAATGATTTTACATAGCCCGAGCCAATCAGGAAGACTGGCGAAGTGGGCGATCGAGCTGAGCGAATACGATATCGAGTATCGAGGTCGAACGAGCGCAAAATCGCAGGTCTTGGCTGACTTCATAATCGAATTGCCAATCGCCACCAGCGGAGAGCCGAATCTTCCCGTCGACTGGCTACTTCATGTCGATGGCTCATCGTCGAAGCAAGGCGCTGGAGTCGGAATTCGACTCACTTCCCCGACAGGCGAAATTTTGGAAAAATCTCTTCGTCTAAATTTTGGTGCGTCAAATAACGAGGCAGAGTACGAAGCATTAATAGCTGGATTAAAGTTAGCGCTCAGAATTGGAGTTCGAAACATACGCGCTTGCTGTGATTCTCAGCTCGTCGCGAGCCAGTTCAGTTGAGAATACGCTACCAAAGACAAAAGAATAGAGGCCTACCTCGAAGTAGTTAAGAATCTAGCCGGACAGTTCGAAAAATTTGCATTGGAGAAGATACCGCGTGGAGACAATACTCAAGCCGACGCTCTGGCCTCGCTGGCCTCGACCTCCGACCCAGACTTGAAAAGGATAATTCCCGTAGAGTTTATCGAACGTACCAGTATCGATACCGACGAGCCTGAAATCCTAATGACCGTAGTCACAGACGAGCCGGACGATAATGGTGTACTCAATGGCGATCAGCCCGCGGATATGGACATCGAAGAAGAGACGGAGTACGGTTGTGACAAAGAGTGGCTCGATCCAATCCGTGTATACATAGCCGACGGAGAAGTACCAACGGATAAGTGGGCGCCTCGCAAGCTGAAAGCTCAAGCAGCACGATACATTCTGATACGCGACGCCGTGTTCCAATGGAGGTTTTCAGGACCGCTGCTCGCGTGCGTAGAGGGAAAAAAGGCGCGCGAAATAATGAAAGAAGTTCACAGTGGATCATGTGGAAATCATTCCGGAGGACGAGCCCTGGCTATCAAAATCAAACGGCACGGCTATTTTTGGCCAATGATGATCAGCGACTGCGAAAAATACTCGCGGAAATGCGAAAAATGCCAACGTCATGCTCCAACGATACATCAGCCAGCCGAGTTGTTGTCTTCTATCTCCGCACCATATCCATTCATGAGATGGTCGATAGATATTGTCGGACCGCTGCACAAATCGAAGCAAAAAAGGTTTTTGCTAGTCTTAACCGACTATTTCTCTAAATGGGTCGAGGCAGAATCCTACGCAAGCATAAAAGACACCCAAGTTGAGCAATTCATTTGGAAGAACATCATCTGTCGCCACGGTGTCCCTTACGAAATTGTCACGGACAATGGCTCACAGTTTATATCGGCTCGATTTCAAAACTTCTGCGACAAATGGAAGATCCGCCTTAGCAAGTCGACGCCTCGCTACCCGCAAGGGAATGGTCAAGCCGAAGCGACTAACAAGATGATTCTGGACGGAATCAAAAAATGGCTCGACGCTAAAAAAGGCCGCTGGGCAGACGAACTGGAAGGAGGCCTTTGGTCCCATCGAACAACCCCGAGGTGGGCCACCGGCGAAACGCCATTCGCACTTGTCTACGGAACGGAATGTGTAATCCCACCAGAAGTGCATTTTCCCGGAGTACGTCGCTGGCTGTTACCAGAGCAAGAGGGCTATAATCACCTGATGCTGCTAGACGAACTGGATCTAATCAACGAACGACGCAACCAGGCGCTCATTCGCATACAGAACTATCAGCAATCCGTCGCTAAATACTACAACTCCAACGTCCGAGCCCGAAGATTTAGAGAAGGCGACTTGGTTCTCAGAAAAGTATTCCAGAACACCGCTGAACGGAATGCCGGAAAGTTAGGAGCAAACTGGGAGGGCCCGTACAAGGTCATTGAAACGGTTCGTCCTGGGGCCTATCGACTCGAAAATATGGCTGGCGAAGCAATCTCGAAGCCATGGAACGTGATGCACCTCAAGAAATATTATCAGTAAGGCCCAACGCGCCATTACCTAGAACTACGCGTGACTTGATCCCCGCAAGGTGTACGTAGGCAGTTCACTTTCGAGTGTATTCAGTTGCCCCCCTCCAAAAAAAGGGGGGGGGGGGGAGTGGGTGCGTGTACATATACACTCCCTTTCGCGTGCAACACTGATATATCCATATTTTACATGTTTTTTACCTTGGTTTTCTTTATATTTTCTTACTTAATAATAATGATTTTGTATCCAAGAGGTAGTTTTCTTGTATATTGTGGTTTTGGGAAGCAAACAGGTCAAAGTGGCAAAAAGAAGGCAAAAGAGCTTCAAACAATGATCCATGCAAGTCCCCAAGTCAAAAGCTTCAACAAAACTCAAGTTAGCCGGTTTCCGCATTCGGACAGAATCAAAGCATCCGAAAGATGACCGCGGCAAAGGGTCTTTCCGACGTCTAAATCATGAGATCTTTATATGGAAAGATAGATAAATGAGTCATGCGTCGCGACGAAGTGGAATTGGGATATTTGGAGCAGAAATGCGGCCTAGGATCTTTTTCTCCCAAGACATGTCCGTCTAGCGAGTAAGTGAAGCCCATGGAGCTTGGATGAGCGAAATGGACCGGGATCACTGCAGGCCAAGCCTGGACTTCATCAAGACTCAAGCCCACATCTATACACGCGAAAAGAAGGCTGCAGCCGCGCCTCACTCAAGACTTGGTGAGCAAGTTCACGCGAGGAGAAGAAATGGAAAGTTTCCTCTTCTCCTTTGCGCATTAACTCAGCCGACCTAGCCTCCCCTCACCTATATATACTTGCTTTTAGCCTCTTGTATCAAAATCACGAATCAATAGACACAACTCTCTTCTTCTTTCAGTCAATAAACCGGAGCCACTTAGGTGGTCTCCTTGTTCTTTCTTTTCTTTTGCATTTTGTACATACTCGCATGTTTTAGCTTCTAGTCTAGGGTTTGGAGGTTTCTATCTAGGGGAGAGCGGCGGCTTGATCTCTATCATTCCGCCTCCTTTCCTTAGAACTATGAGATCCTCTCTACTCCCTTAGACTCGTTATTGAATCATGGATCTTTCAAAGAAGACATGACATGATAAGCCATCAAGAATCGGTTGTTAAAGAAAGGGAAACCTTATGGTTCACCATCTTTATTCATACCTAAAGCTTGTTGCTAGAGTAGCTAACTAGCGACTTGATCCAAGATTGATATACTCTCCAAAAGCTTGTTATATCTCCGGTCCTAATATTTGATGGGCAAATCGTCTTAGGCTATGAAAGTAGACCTAAGGAGTTTTGTGAACAATCACTACCCGATTTTATTGCATGTTTCACTCTTCAATGACCATGTGAAAGCTGAGTCCATTGGTTTAAGAAACATAGGTGGTCGGAGCCACGAAAGTGGGATGACCACATCTTAGCGTTTTGAGTTCATAGAATTCGGATTTAACAACTTTTCAATTGATTTGGCTTATGTCTTTTGCGGATTATCCTTTGTTCAATAATGATGTTTGTATAGTTTGCATTTGTTATTTAATTTTCCCTTATAAAACAAAAACAGAAAACCCCTTGCATATTATTGATCTAGCTTAACCAAATCTTTACAAATGTGTAGTGTGTAATTCGCATTCTCTTGTGGATCGACCCCTAAGTACTACAACAACATGTTGTGCACATGTTTAGCTTAGGGTTTTTATTACTTGCATATACACCACACCCATGTCTGGCACACATCAAGTTTTTGGCGCCGTTGCCGGGGAATGCATTGCACTTACACGTTTACGAGATTAAAAGTTAAGACTAGATCTTTTGTTTCATGTTTACTAACTTTTGCAATTTTGTTTCACTTATGTTCCTTAGGTACTTTAAGGATGAGCCATCACTCAAGCATGAGTAACCACTTTGAAAGAAGAAAACCGCTTCCCCATGAAGTCCAAAGGCGGCCACGTGATTCAAATCCGGCCGGAGACTTCATCCCAATGCCAATCCCACCAAATTTCCACCATCCGCTCTTTGCCGAGACTAGCCGAGAAGAACATCATCACTATCATCAAAACCGATCACCGGTTTATCAAGGCCGACCTCACCAGCCACCTCATCATCATCACCGTCCACGCCCCGACCTTCCCACATACCAAGAACATGCGCTTAATAGGCGGACAGACGACAATCTCAAGGCCATGATAGAAGACTTCATGGAAATCCAAAGAAAATCGAGCCAAAGTCTTGAGACAAGGTTAGAGTTTCTAAAGCATGACCTTGATAGAAAGTTCGGAAACCTCTCTGACCAAGTGGAGAGAGTCGAATCAAGGTGTATCGAAGTGGAAGGGGAGCTAAGGGAACAAGCCGCAACCGTTGGAGGCAACACCAAGGCAATCCGAGACTTGAACCTCAACTCAAAGGAGATGGACCTGGATGAGAAGATCACCGGCTTGGAAGACAACCTCAATGGCACAACCATGAGCCTTAACTCAATCTCGCTTGTTGCTCACCAAGCCAAGAAGAGAGCATCGGAGGTTAACCAAAGAGAGAAGGATCGGAGCTTTACTCGACCATGGTGATGTTGGTGGAAGGGCAAGAACAATTCAAGGTATCAATCAATGACTTGAAGCGTCTTGTGGAAGAGAGATACAAAGAGCTACTTGAGAAGACCACGCTATGGCAAGATACAACCGGAGGAGCCTCCAAAAGAGTCAAAGACCTCACCAAACGCTTGGAGGATATGGAAGAAAGAGACCAAGCTTCAAAAGGCACAAAAGCGACTAACTCAAAGCCTAACAGTGTTTTGGTTGCTTTTGGTGCTAAAGAGACCAATCCAAGAGTGGTTTGGGATGAGGATGAAAGGAGACAAGGCAAGCGCACAGCAAGGATAAGAGGAAGAAAATTGCCGGAAGGAACACCACTTTCTCCAAGATCTTCACTACCACCCGTCCCAAAGGAGAAAAGGAAGGCGAGCTCATCAATGGATTACACCATTGATGACTTCAATTTTATGGCAAAAAGGTTCCCTAGCAATATGCCCTTTGATGTCGCTTGCAACAAGAGCCCTTACCTTCAAGACTTTGTATGGACTCACGATTGGAGCTTAGCCGAGGTGGAGAAGATGCATAATGAAGCAAGGGAGGAAATGTCTGCGCCAAGGACACTCCACAAGCTTCATGACCAAGGTTACTTCCTTATACATTGCTCCATCAACGGCAAATTCTTTGATGATGCACTATGCGATTCCGGTTCAAGCGTGAACCTCATGCCGGCTGTGATAGCAAGAAGTTTGGGATTGATTGAGTCCATGGAGCGGACTAACATGGGCATAAAGCTTGCCAACAACTCTTCATTCAAACCACTTGGCAAGGTAAGAGATGTTCGACTTTCCTTTGAAGATTGCATCATCCCGGCCGATTTCTATGTTGTCACTATGGAGGATCCGGATGACCAATCCCTTCTACTTGGGAGGTCCTTCTTAGAGACAGCCGGAGCAATCATGGATTGGCCAAACAGGAGAATCTCACTAGCCAATGTTGACAAGGACACCTATTATGTTGCCGCACCTCCCGGTTTCTCATCCAAAAGATTTCGGTACACAAGTGGAGGAGAAAGCTTGCAACAAGGTTACTTGATCAAAGAAGTGTTACAAGACAAGATGCAATTGGAGCCATCCAGTACTAGGAGCTTTCTACAGCCTCCACACTCGCCTAACACCTAAGGAACACAAGGAGTCGAGCTATAAAGACTTAAAACTAGCGCTTATGGGAGGCAACCCATATTTTTCTTTTCTTTTTAACTTTTGTTTTGATTTTTTTTTAACTTGAAATTTTTTGGGAATTTTATAAAATCCACAAAAACAAAACAAACATGTTTTAGGATAAGCACCAGAGAAGACCATCAAAGGAGTTTTGCATGAGCCGGAGCTTAATGAAGTCGAGTTATCCCACCCATATCATCCCACCCTTGTTCAAGGACCCCGAACAATGTGGTCAACACCTTGGGATGCTAAAGGAGGATTAAGGAGACAATTCGGTCGAAGAAAATCACTCAGCGGTCAAGTCAAATGGAAGTTATAACGTCCGGTACCATCTTCCCGGCCAAACGGATAACACGAAGGACCCAATCGACCCATCTCACAAACGGCTCAACCAAAGTCCACCAAACTTCACCGGCGACCAAACAACACCATATTGGTCGGCAAATCCAAAAGATAGGACGGAAAAATGTTAACGGATAAGGAGATACGCACAAATACCACATCCGGTCGATGGCGGGCAACCGAAGGCCGACAAAAACCAAAATCACGGCATGGAGACACCACCACCTGGAAACGGATTCTTGGAGCTTCAATATCAGCTTTCCAAAAGAAAATCAACGGACGGATGAGCCAAATTCAAGGACGGTCAAGAATCTCTTCCCGGAGCCGATTCGACCACGTTGTGAAGGAACTCTCAAACCGCTCGTCCATTTGACCTCAAACTTCTCCAGTGGACACAAAATATAAGGTTGGTCGACGGATTTTCAAGCTCGGTCGGAGAATTCATCACCGTTTGGGCTGTGGTCTGTTGCACCCTCTTCGGATCGTCCGGATGGCCACCAAATGCCGAATCTCCGAAACCGCTCGTTTGTTTGCTCTCAAACTTCACCACAGTTCCTAAAATATATGATTGGTCGGTGGAATTTCAAGATCGGTCAGAGAATTGTTCACGGTTCACGCTGCGGTCACTCACATCACCTTCCGGCCGGCCGAAGGATCCACCCGATGACAAATTCTCACCACTGCTCGTTCGTTTGACCTCATACTTCACCAGCGGCTCTAAAACATCATATTGGATGGTAAATTTTCAATCTCATTCATAAAATTCTTAACGGTTTGTCATGTGGTTCACAGCCCTCATTCTTGGCCGACACACGGGCCTTACACGACCAAACTGCACACCGGACGGAATCACACCTTCAGATTGAAAACTCACCAACCAAATACATCTAAGGAATGATTTGATGTTGTCATATCACTCTTGGAGTCGCTCAACAACGCAAAACCGCTCTTCATGACCTATGGTCACACTTTGGTAACAAAATCCGAAACACTTTCCCAACAAATTCAATTTTCTTTTTAACCCCTCTTAATTGGATTTTCTTCCACCGGGACGGTGCAAGTTAAGTCTGGGGGGATTACTAACACGTTTGCTCTTTTTGATTTTTCTTTTCATGACCCTTTTTCTTTGAGTCGTTTTATTGAGTCAAAATTTTGTCCGAGAATTATGACCTTTTCTTTGAAACTAACCATGTTACACTAATGTTTAAGTGACCATTGAAACAGTATTTGGCAACACATTCACTCAATGTACACTTTGAGCGGATCGGTTTACCAAAAATTACCACATTTCCAAAAAGCCGATGGAGGATCCACCCTTGACTCCGCTCCTAAATGAACTTAACTTTCTCAGCTAGGGGCTTGGTTTTACAAAGGGCACGACTCCTCATCCTCACCGAATAGTGAAAGTCTATGTGAGTTCGGTTTCCCCTCTCTCTCCTCTCCAATTTTAAGAAAAAGCATCAAGGTCCAAGTAACCGGGGATTAGGTGGCAACCACCATCAATACTCGCGTATATGGAAGACATTTTGATCCAAGTAACCGGGGATTAGGTGGCAACCACCATCAATACTCGCGTCTATGGAAGATCCATGAAAAACCTCCACAAAGAGGAGAAGAAGTCGAATAAAAAAAAAAAAATATACCTTGCTACCCTAAAAAAAGGGATCAATCGACTTAAGGAGTGAGAAGAGAGAGAGGTGAAACAAGGGCCAAGACAAGTGTTTAAACACAAGAGGATGAGAAAGAGATCATAAACCCTCTGATCGATATCCCCTAGTTGAGACCACACCTTTAAAAAACTAAAGGAGTCAAAGGAGGTGAGCCCGGATGGTCATATGGAGTGTGGGTTACTTTGGGACGACTGCTAAACTCAATGTAAGTACTTATGCTCCTCATCATAAAGCCAAAACCGTTTTTCATGTGGATTACTAAAACATAAGCTAGCATGGATTTTCAAAATGCATTGAGAGTTCTCATGTTTTCAAACCTCTTTTCCTTTCTTAGTTTGCTTGAGGACAAGCAAAAGGCTAAGTCTGGGGGAGTTGATATATCCATATTTTACATGTTTTTTACCTTGGTTTTCTTTATATTTTCTTACTTAATAATAATGATTTTGTATCCAAGAGGTAGTTTTCTTGTATATTGTGGTTTTGGGAAGCAAACAGGTCAAAGTGGCAAAAAGAAGGCAAAAGAGCTTCAAACAATGATCTTTGCAAGTCCCCAAGTCAAAAGCTTCAACAAAACTCAAGTTAGCCGGTTTCCGCATTCGGACAGAATCAAAGCATCCAAAAGATGAACGCGGCAAAGGGTCTTTCCGACGTCCAAATCATGAGATCTTTATATGGAAAGATAGATAAATGAGTCATGCGTCGCGACGAAGTGGAATTGGGATATTTGGAGCAGAAATGCGGCCTAAGATCTTTTTCTCCCAAGACATGTCCGTCTAGCGAGTAAGTGAAGCCCATGGAGCTTGGATAAGCGAAATGGACCGGGATCACTGCGGGCCAAGCCTGGACTTCATCAAGACTCAAGCCCACATCTATACACGCGAAAAGAAGGCGGCAGCCACGCCTCACTCAAGACTTGGTGAGCAAGTTCACGCAAGGAGAAGAAATGGAAAGTTTCCTCTTCTCCTTTGCGCATTAACTCAGCCGACCTAGCCTCCCCTCACCTATATATACTTGCTTTTAGCCTCTTGTATCAAAATCACGAATCAATAGACACAACTCTCTTCTTCTTTCAGTCAATAAACCGGAGCCACTTAGGTGGTCTCCTTGTTCTTTCTTTTCTTTTGCATTTTGTACATACTCGCATGTTTTAGCTTCTAGTCTAGGGTTTGGAGGTTTCTCTCTAGGGGAGAGCGGCGGCTTGATCTCTATCATTTCGCCTCCTTTCCTTAGAACTATGAGATCCTCTCTACTCCCTTAGACTCGTTATTGAATCATGGATCTTTCAAAGAAGACATGACATGATAAGCCATCAAGAATCGGTTGTTAAAGAAAGGGAAACCTTATGGTTCACCATCTTTATTCATACCTAAAGCTTGTTGCTATAGTAGCTAACTAGCGACTTGATCCAAGGTTGATATACTCTCCAAAAGCTTGTTATATCTCCGGTCCTAATATTTGATGGGCAAATCGTCTTAGGCTATGAAAGTAGACCTAAGGAGTTTTGTGAACAATCACTACCCGATTTTATTGCATGTTTCACTCTTCAATGACCATGTGAAAGCTGAGTCCATTGGTTTAAGAAACATAGGTGGTCGGAGCCACGAAAGTGGGATGACCACATCTTAGCGTTTTGAGTTCATAGAAATCGGATTTAACAACTTTTCAATTGATTTGGCTTATGTCTTTTGCGGATTATCCTTTGTTCAATAATGATGTTTGTATAGTTTGCATTTGTTATTTAATTTTCCCTTATAAAACAAAAACACAAAACCCCTTGCATATTATTGATCTAGCTTAACCAAATCTTTACAAATGTGTAGTGTGTAATTCGCATTCTCTTGTGGATCGACCCCTAAGTACTACAACAACATGTTGTGCACTTGCAACCATGTTTAGCTTAGGATTTTTATTACTTGCATATACACCACACCCATGTCTGGCACACATCAAACATGGGTCGTCGTTAAACGCATTTTTAGCCTGAGACACGGTTCGCCATTAAACGAATCACCTTAGCTTGCAACACGGTTCGCCGTTAAACGCATTTTTGTCCCTCGTAACACGGCTCGCTGTCAACACGACTGGTTAATAAAATTGTTTCTTGTAACGCGGTTCACCGCTAAAACACGATTGCCAATAAAAATTCGAGTTTTTATTACATCAGTTTGTCAACATAATCAAACCATTTACGCCACTTGGTACAATTCGGAATACGCTCTTAATCTATTCCGAGCCGGGTGTTGTTGGCCACAACATCCGATCTTAATCATCTTACTTTAACATTATATCATGCGCGCGCTATATAAATTGATCATTCATCGTCTGTTCCGACCCGCTAATTACTAATAGATAAGGACGCGGCAAAAACTGGAACATACAGATCAGAAACCCAACACCCGAAATGGTTCGCTAGAACGTTGGTTGAACAGTTAAATCGCCATTGTTTCGGTCCGCAGCTCATTGATTCATGGAATGCGGAAAAAACAGAAACTAGTTGGCATAAACCCAATATAACAGAAACGCCTCGCGGTGACATTGGTTGAGTATTTTACAATCATTGCTATTCCGAGCCGCAGTTAATATTAATATGCGATCAAAGTTGGAACAAATCAACTTAAACCCGATGCAAAAATGGCTCGACACAACGTCGGCAAAAGCGGCCTTAAAAGAACTAAGTCTCATACTCGGAATTAAGGTCGATCTCACCAAACGGCTCGAATATATTTTCCAAACACAAGGGCGTCGAAAACAAACTTTGTCTTTGATTACACAAGTTAATAAAGGATAAAGCCATCCAGACACTATTTACAATCAGAATGGATAAAGCCATCCAAGAGCTATGTTCAAAAATCTAAAAAGAAAAATGAAAATAGTTCGGCGATTCCTTAAACGGCAGCCGGAGCTTTATCAACAACATCCGCGGGTTTCGAATCCGGCTCGCCAAGGGCTTGATCCGACATCTCCTGAACGCCAACAACAGCTTGGCTCGTCGGCTCTGAAGCTCCTTCAACTGACGATGGGTCAGGAACCATCACCGGCTCGATTCTGTTCTGAAAGATAGAGGAACCAAAGTTAATACCGTACTGCGAACATACTCCTATCTCGAGTCTGTCTGACCAGGTAACCTTCTCATCTCTGAGATGTACCTCGGGCGGATTAGAAGAGGCCATGGAGACGTCGAGGCGGTTGATCATTTTTGCGATCAGCGCGTCGGCCTCCTCACCAGCTTTGGGATCAGAAGCGACATGCTCCTCGAGTCCCGCGAGTTCGACTTCGAGGTCGGGAGGGTTCGCGCTCCGAATATCACCGATTTACTCGATGTTACCCTGAGTCTGAGCAAGATAAACGGCTCGAGAGAACGCCTCTTTGAGCCCTTCCGCGTTAGACTTAACCGTCTCGAGCAAAGAGGCGTACCAACTGTCCACCTCGGACCTCACCCTTTTAACCTCAGCCTCATGGAGAGCATCCTTGGCTCGCAATAGCTCCTGCAGCGAGCTGACCTTAGTTTCGAAGGATTTACTCCTCTCTGCGATCCTGCAGCCGTTTCAGGTCGTCGATCGTCTGTTGAAGCTCGTCAAGAGCCGACCGATCAGAGCGAGCTCTAGCCTCGTAGCCCGCCACTATGCCATTGAAGGACTCCATGAACTGAAACAAAAAATACACATATGAGTTGATGTACGAACGTTTGCTTCATTTTTTGGAGAGGAAGAAAACCCACCGAAAGAAGTTTAAGGGCCGCCACTCCATAAACCTCACACTCCAACAGGGTATCAGGGGGAGGGAGACGAACCGTTGAGGTACTGCTCGCAAGGAAGCTTGCCGCCTCGGCTCTTTGCAGAAGCTGACCCTGAGTAGGATCAACGAGCGGGAAAGAAGGAGCGTCTTCTTTGGCTTTCTTCGAAGCCTTCTCCTTGAGCCCTCAGGGCGCAGCTCTTTTCTTTCCTCCCATCTCGGAATGCGGAAAGGGGTGTCGGTCGACACCGGTTATTGGAATCGATTTCGGTTTAAATCGATTTGTGTTCGGTTATGTTGGTTTGGTCGAGTGGTGTCGCTCGACACCGATTAAGGCGAAATCGACCGGTTTGATTTGAGTTGATTTCGGTTTGTATTGGTTTTGGGCAAGGAAGCCCTAGGTCGCGTTTTTAAGCGAAAGAAGTAACTCTTTGGCACAGTTTTCGAGGGCGAGAGTTATAGAGGCGATTTTGGAGATTTGGAGGCGATTTCTGGAGTTTTTGAAGTGCTTTGTGGCTGTTCTTCGTTGCTTCCATCTTTTCCTTCGTTGCTAACCGTTCTAAGGTGAGTGCGTGACCGTAGGTCCGTGAATCACTGGAAATTTGTTTTGTTGTTGAGATTTTGGAGTTGTTCTTGAGTTATTTGAGTGATTGATCGATTATGGGGGTTGAATCCCATTGATTTTGTGTTTATATGCTTGTGTCGCACGGTTTATCGTTCTGGGGTTCGAGTTGTCGGGCGTGTGTCGAGCGACACCTTTTGGGTGTCGGTCGACACCGATTTCGCTAGTTTCGAGCGACACCCTCTGGGTGTGTTGATCGACACCATTGTTCTGTTTTGAGTTTGTCGTGTTTTGTTGTGCTGTTGTTTATCGTTGTTGCTGTTGATTTCTGTATTGTCAAGTGGTTGGCGTAATTGGCCTGTAGACGGAATGACCGTCTCACTGAATATTTATGATAATACTCATGCATCTCTATTCCAATGTGATGCAGGTAACAAGAATGTTCGACCGCGGAATGAGGCTGAGAGATGAAGAGGATGATAGGATGTTGATTTTGTTTATTCTTATGTGGCTAGCAAACCGTCTAAAATGTTAGTTTATTGGTTATTAGAATTATGTGTTTTGCAAACCTGGTGTGTAGGTTGCTAGAGTTATTTATTATTTCTGTAATTATTTGTTAAATTGATTTGATTTATTAATTATTGATTTCTTTTAAGAATTTTCGCTTGTTACTCAAAAATCTCGGACAAGTAGAGAAATTTGCTCGCGTCATCTTTTATAATAATAGTTCTTACATAGAACACTAATACGATGTATCACTTTTATAATAGTGATATAACTCATCTTTTGAGTTAAAGGTTCTTCAACATAACTTAATTTGAGTCTTTCTCCTCTTTTTGATTTCGGTTGTTGCTAAATGACCAAAAATTTCATGTTTCCTGGTGACTCTGAGTTTGCAAAAATTCAGTAGTTTTCTCAATTTTGTCAAGCAAAATAGCTGACTAACCGATCAAACGAAGGAAACAGAAGACAATCACCCAAACCCAGCGGCCGGTGAGTGTGCGAGCCGAAATTTGCGCAATATTGTTTAGTTCGTTTTTAGGGTGAGCCGAGGAATTCTATTGATTAAACACGAGGATGACGAGCCAAAGTTGGTTTTATTATTAGCAGTTATGCGAGCTATGAAATTTGTGGCGTATGCCTTTGCTGTGGGTAAAAAGTCATCCCGAAAACAATTGACATCGATTCCTATTTATAAGAGAATAGGAACCGACTTTACAAGATTAAAGTAAACTTTCCATAATCGAACTTTCCATTTCTGCTCGCACCGACTTGCATTTATGGCAAGCTCTGATCATGGGCCTTCTTCGATGGGCCTCGGCTCGAATCGTTTCGCTGGATGTTAGCTCGGCCCATCGAGAGATTTCCTACCGGTTGCCTGGTTCAGTCGACGGTTCGTCCTGGCTCGGTTTAGCTATGCCTGGTTCGAATGGCAATGAGACGGAGGGAAATCCGACCCCAACAATTTGCCCCCAGCTCGCTAGTCTTATGTGTAAGAGTGGCGAGCTATAAGTTATCAGGAAAAGCATTGTTGCTCGAACCGAGCTGTCGACGTATTCGGCTCATCTTTTCGAAAGAAGTTGGTTCGTCCTTCTTCTAAACGGTGTCGTAGAGTTGTTACTTTAACCGGTCGAGGAATCCAAAGCATCTCGGGGCCCGCAGATTTCGGCGGAAACCCTAGAAATTGGGCGGAAATTAGGTCGTGCCGTTTCGCCTTCCCGAACCGACGCGCCCACGCGCCCAAATTTCTATAAATATCGGACTCCGGAGTTCATTTTTCTCATCTCGCTCTCTCTCCAAATCAAGAAAAAGGTAGAATTCTCTCTCTCTCTAGCTTTTTCTTTTCCGCTTTCGAATTTCGTTAGTGTTTTTTTTTTTTTTTCGCCGGCGTGAATCGTTTCACATCGCCGTCTTTGAACTTTCCGAGCGATCTTCAAACTTTCCGATCCATCTTCTTCCAAGCCCAAAATGTCTTCAAGTAGTCGCACTCCTTCCGTCGGGGTTGATCATTCTGAGGATCGCTCCAATAATTCGAACGACTCTGAGATCTCGGTTCGTCGTTTGTCTTCTTCCTCCGAGCCATCCGATTCGGTGGGATCTCATAACTCCTACACTCCGCAGGGTCGAAAGGTAGTTAATTCGCCTCGATCTGATGAGGGAGATCAATCTGTTAGGGTCGCCGAGGCCGCCGAAGTTAATGTATTGGCTAACGAGCCGCCGATTCTTCAACGTGATGGTTCAAATGGAGCATCCGACCCGAACGCGGATGAAGGGAACGAGCTGGCCCTCCTTCGTGCCGAGTCGGAATTTGCTGAGGATCAGTCGGCTCGTCCCGGGACAGCACTTGACCCAGTATATAATCCTAGGGAGATCAAAATCGAACAGATGATGTCTGAGGGGGCAATCGGAGATGTCCTCGAGCGATTCAAGCCTAAGCCTCCTCAGCTGCCGAGGAGAATCCTTCTGGATGACGCATCTCTCGACTGCGTCCTGTCCAACGCCTTCGGTTCTGGCTCGTCAAAGGGAATAAAGAAGTGTTCTTCGAAGAAACGGATCTCGAGGAAAGTTACTCACAGACGAGCCGCGAAGAGGACGGTTCCAAATCCTCCCGGGTCGACGCTTTGCACCAGATCATCTCTGGAAACGCTTCGTCGGTGTTTTCACATTTCTGAGGGAGTCGAGCTTTTTCTGCCAGCGAGCCATCAAAGAGCTGACGATCCTCCCCCGGGGTGTCTGACGCTCTATGAGAGCTTCTTCTACGGCTGCTTACTATGGTTCCCAATCCCGAGCCTGATCCTGCACTAGTTGAGCAAGTATGGGCTCGCTATTGTCCAGATCATGCCGCGAGGTCTTCGTCATCTGATCGGGCTCATCGTCCGCAGTTTTGAGACTGGCATCCCGATCGGGATCCATCACCTTCAGAATCTTCTGGAGATTCGAGCCGGATCGAAGAAATCGCTCCGGTACTACATCTCTTGTAAGAAGAACCAGAGGATCATCGATGGTTTTCCCAACAAAGACAGTGGTTGGGAAAATTACTTTTTCTTCGTCCCAATATGTGGGGCGACCGTTGGGAGCGTCCCCATGAAATTTGTCAGTTAGTTGTCCAGAGCAGTTTCAAGTCGAGTTGGCAGTGCACTACCTTGGAGGTGATGCACATTTGTGGTTGAGGTCTGTTAGGACTAGGAGAGAGGTTTGGACTTGGGTTGATTTCGTCGAGGAGTTCAACCACAAGTTTTTCCCTCAGGAGGCTCGTGACAGACTGCAGTTGAGGTTTTTGGACTTGACGCAGGGTGAGATGTTTGTACGGGAGTACGATGCAGAGTTCTGCAGATTGGTGGTTCATTCTGGTGGTGAGCTGATTAGTGAGCGGGCTTCGACGTCGAGGTTTCTTCAGGGACTTTGGAGGAACATCAGGACTCAGTGCAGAGGTGGTATGTACCACACTAGAGCTGGTTTTGTGGAGTTGGCAGCTTCCATTGAGGAGGATTTGCGTAAGCCGGTGAGTTCGGCAGTTGTTCCAGCTGCGGTTGCTCCTGCTACCCATCCTCGGGGCCAGCAGCAGCATCAGCAGCGTAGAGGTTACAGTTCCGGTCATGGCAGGGGCGGCAGGCCTGCGCAGGGCCAGAAGAGGAGAGCAGAGGAGATATCTGCTAGTAGCCCGAGTACGGGTGGTTTTTTTGGGTGTGGGAGTCTGGATCACAGAGTTGCGACTTGCCCCAAGAGGGCGGGATCCAGAGAGACTTCAGTGTGCTTCTATTGCAGGGAGCCAGGGCACTTCAAGCCCATGTGTCCCAAGTTGCAGCAGAGGGCAGTAGCAGCAGCGATTCAGCCGTTGGCTATTCAGTCGGCAGCTCAGGTTGCAGCGTTGCAGTCAGGTGGAGCGCCGCGGGTTTATACTCTGGCAGAGGTGGGCCAGACCAGTCAGTCAGGCCAGATCACAGGTAAAATCTTTGACTCAGACTTTTAAATTCTTAAGGTAGAATTTTGGTGTTGTCTGTTTCTGTTATTTTACTGTGATAGAGTTTAGAGGTTCTCAACACTTGTGGTGTGTGTAGGGACCTTGTTAGTTGGTGGATTTGAGTCGCACGTGTTGTTTGACTCGGGAGCATCTAATTGCTTCATTACTCCGGAGAGAGCTGAGAGTAGTGGTCTTCGGAGTAGCAGTGGCGAGGCTTCAGGCTTTGTCAAGGTGGCCGGTGGTGGTTATCTGGCTACTTCGGGCAGAGCTAGAGCAGTTGATGTGCAGATTGCGGGGCAGTCAATGCCAGCAGATTTGGTCATCAGTCCAGTGGAGCTGTATGACGTGATTTTGGGGATGGACTGGTTATCTTCTTACCGAGTTCGTCTGGATTGCTACGGAGGTAGAGTGGTGTTTGAGCAGGATGTAGGGAAGTTGGTTTATCAGGGAGTGAGACCGACTTCGGGGAGTATAGTGATCTCAGCTATTCAGGCAGAGCAGTTGTTAGAGCGGGGCTGCGAAGCCTATTTGGCGACGATTACTATGACAGAGTCCAGTGGTGAGGTGGTTTTGCAGGATATTCAGGTTGTCCATGATTTTGAGGATGTATTTCGGTCGCTGAAGGATTGCCACCATCTCGGTCAAATCCTTTCACGATTGAGTTAGAGCCCGGGACAGCTCCGATATCGAAGACACCTTACAGGATGGCTCCAGCAGAGATGGCAGAGCTGACGAAGCAGCTAGAGGACCTTTTGAGTAAAGGCTTCATCAGACCTAGTGTTTCGCCGTGGGGAGCGCCAGTGTTGTTTGTGAAGAAGAAGGATGGCAGTTTTCGGTTGTGCATTGATAATGTGTGCCAGACATGGGTGTGGTATATATGCAAGTAATAAAAACCCTAAGCTAAACATGGTTGCAAGTGCACAACATGTTGTTGTAGTACTTAGGGGTCGATCCACAAGAGAATGCGAATTACACACTACACATTTGTAAATATTTGGTTAAGCTAAATCAATAATATGCAAGGGGTTTTTGTATTTTTTTTTATAAGGAAGAATCAAATAACAAATGCAACTATACAAACACCATTATTGAACAAAGGACAATCCGCAAAAGACATAAGCCAAATCAATTGAAAAGTTGTTAAGTCCGGTTTCTATGAACTCAAAACACTAAGATGTGGTCATCCCACTTTCGTGGCTCCGACCACCTATGTTTCTTAAACCAATGGACTCAGCTTTCGCATGGTCATTGAAGAGTGAAACATGCAATAAAATCGGGTAGTGATTGTTCACAAAACTCCTTAGGTCTACTTTCATAGCCTAAGACGATTTGCCCATCAAATATTAGGACCGGAGATATAACAAGCTTTTGGAGAGTATATCAACCTTGGATCAAGTCGCTAGTTAGCTACTCTAGCAACAAGCTTTAGGTATGAATAAAGATGGTGAACCATAAGGTTTCCCTTTCTTTAAGAACCGATTCTTGATGGTTGATCATGTCATGTCTTCTTTGAAAGATCTATGATTCAATAATGAGTCTAAGGGAGTAGAGAGGATCTCATGGTCCTAGGGAAAGAAGGCCGAGTGATAGGAATCAAGCTGCCGCTCTCCCCTAGAGAGAAACCTCCAAACCCTAGACTAGAAGCTAAAACATGCGAGTATGTACAAAATGCAAAAGAAAAGAAAGAACAAGGAGACCACCTAAGTGGCTCCGGTTTATTGACTGAAAGAAGAAGAGAGTTGTGTCTATTGATTCGTGATTCTCATACAAGAGGCTAAAAGCAAGTATATATAGTTGAGGGGAGGCTAGGTCGGCTGAGTTAATGCGCAAAGGAGAAGAGGAAACTTTCCATTTCTTCTCCCCGCGTGAACTTGCTCTCCAAGTCTTGAGTGAGGCGCGGCAGCCAGCTTCTTTTCGCGTATAGAGATGTGGGCTTGTGTAGAGATGTGGGCTTGATTCATGATGAGGTTTAGGCTAGGCCCGAAGTGATCCCAGTCCATTTCGCTCATCCAAGCTCCATGGGCTTCACTTACTCGCCAGACGGACATGTCTTGGGAGAAAAACATCCTAGGCCGAATTTCTGCTCCAAATAGCCCAATTCCACTTCGTCGCGACGTATGACTCATTTATCTATCTTTCCATATAAAGATCTCATGATTTGGACGCAGGAAAGACCCTTTGCCTTTGTCATCTTTCGGACGCTTCGATTCTGTCCGGATGCGGAAACCGGCTAACTTGAGTTTTATTGAAGCTCTTGACTTGGGAACTTGCATGGATCATTGTTTGAACCTCTTTTTCCTCCTTTTTGCCATTTTGACCTGTTTGCTTCCCAAAACCACAATATACAAGAAAACTACCTCTTGGATACAAAATCATTATTATTAGATAAGAAAACATAAAGAAAACCAAGGTAAAAACATGTAAAATATGGATATATCAACTCCCCCAGACTTAGCCTTTTGCTTGTCCTCAAGCAAACTAAGAAAGGAAAAGAGGTTTGAAAACATGAGAACTCTCAATGCATTTTGAAAATCCATGTTAGCTTGTGTTTTAGTAATCCACATGAAAAACGGTTTTGGCTTTATGATGAGGAGCATAAGTACTTACATTGAGCTTAGCAGTCGTCCCAAAGTAACCCACACTCCATATGACCATCCGGGCTCACCTTCTTTGACTCCTTTAGTTTTTAAAGGTGCGGTCTCAACTAGGGGGTATCGATCAAAGGGTTTATGATCTCTTTCTCATCCTCTTGTGTTCAAACACTTGTCTTGGCCCTTGTTTTACCTCTCTCTCTTCTCGCTCCTTAAGTCGATTGATCCCTTTTTTTTAGGGTAGCAAGGTATTTTTTTATTCAACTTCTTCTCCTATTTGTGGAGGTTTTTGATGGATCTTCCATAGACGCGAGTATTGATGGTTGTAGCCACCTAATCCCCGGTTACTTGGATCAAAAGGTCTTCCATATACGCAAGTATTGATGGTGGTTGCCACCTAATCCCCAGTTACTTGGACCTTGATGCTTTTTCTTAAAATTGGAGGGGAGAGAGAGGGGAAACCGAACTCACATAGACTTTCACTATTCGGTGAGGATGAGGAGTCGTCCCCTTTGTAAAACCAAGCCCCTAGCTGAGAGAGTTAAGTTCATTTAGGTGCGGAGTCAAAGGTGGATCCTCCATCGGCTTTTTGGAAATGTGGTCATTTTTGGTAAACCGATCCGCTCAAAGTGTACATTGAGTAAATGTGTTGCCAAATACTGTTTCAATGGTCACTTAAACATTAGTGTAACATGGTTAGTTTCAAAGAAAAGGTCATGATTCTCGGACAAAATTTTGACTCAATAAAACGACTCAAAGAAAAAGGGAAAAATGAAAAGAAAAATCAAAAGAACAAACGTGTTAGCAATCCCCCCAGACTTAACTTGCACCATCCCGGTGGAAGCAAATCCAATTAAGAGGGGTGAAAAGGAAAATCGAATATGTTGGGAAAGTGTTTCGGATGTTGTTACCAAAGTGTGACCATAGGTCATGAAGAGCGGTTTTGCATTGTGAAGCGACTCTAAGTGTGATATGACAACATCAAATCACGCCTTAGATCCATTTGGTCGGTGAGTTTTCAATCTGAAGGTGTGATTCCGTCCGGTGTGCAGTGTGGTCGTGTAAGGCCCGTGTGTCGGCCAAAAATGAGGACTGTGAACCACATGACAAACCGTTAAGAATTTTATGAACGGGATTGAAAATTTACCGTCCAATATGATGTTTTAGGGCCGCTGGTGAAGTTTCAGGTGATTTGGTCGAGCGGTTTGAAAAATTTCGTCATCGGGTGGATTCTTCGGCTGGCCGGAAGGTGATGTAGATGACCGCAGCCTGAACCGTGAACAATTCCCTAACCGATCTTGAAATTCCACCGTCTAATCATATATTTTAGGAGCCGTGGTGGAGTTTCAGATCAATCAAACGAGCGGTTTGGGAGATTCATCATTTGGTGGCCATCCGGACGATCCGGAGAGGGTGCAATAGACCACAGCCCAAACGATGATGAATTCACCGACCGATCTTGAAAATCCGTCGACCAACCTTATATTTTATGACCACTGGAGAAGTTTGAGGGCAAATGGACCAGCGGTTGGAGACTTCCTTCACAACGTGGTCAAGTCGGCTCCGGTTAGAGATTTTTTACCATTCTTGAATTTGGCTCGTCCGTCCGTGGATTTTCTTGAGGAAAACGGATAGTGAAGCTTCAAGAATCCATTTCCAGGTGGTGGTGTCGTCCTTCCGTGATTTGGGTTTTTGTCGGCCTTCGGTTGCCCGCCATCGACCGGATGTGGCATTGGTGCGTATCTCCTTATCCGTCAACATTCCTCCGTCCTATCTTTTGGATTTGCCGACCAATATGGTGTTGTTTGGCCGCCTGTGAAGTTTGGTGGACTTTGGTTGAGCCGTTTGTGAGATGGGTCGATTGGGTCCTCCGTGTTACCCGTTTGGCCGGGAAAATGCTACCGGACTTGATATCTTCCATATGACTCGACCGTTTTGTGAATTTCTTCCACCGATTGATCTCCGTAATCTTCCTTTAGCATCCCAAGGTGGTGACCGCTATGTTGGTGCTCCGGAACAAGGGCGGGATGATTGGGTGGGAATTGGCCGGCTCATGCAAGACTCCTTTGATGGTCTTCTTTGGCACTTAATCATAAAACATGTTTTTTTGTGTTTTCGTGGATTTTATAAAATTCCCAAAAAATTCAAGTTAATAATAAAATCAAAATAAAAGTTAAAAAGAAAAGAAAAGAAAAAAGAAACATGGGTTGCCTCCCATAAGCGCTAGTTTAAAGTCTTTA
This sequence comes from Erythrophleum ivorense, assembly GCA_026724425.1. Taxonomy (NCBI): domain Eukaryota; kingdom Viridiplantae; phylum Streptophyta; class Magnoliopsida; order Fabales; family Fabaceae; genus Erythrophleum; species Erythrophleum ivorense. The sequence goes on from JAIUCV010000329.1 coordinate 310,667, forward strand.
TAGCTCGACTCCTTGTGTTCCTTAGGTGTTAGGCAAGTGTGGAGGCTGTAGAAAGCTCCTAGTACTGGATGTCTCCAAGGGCATCTTGTCTTGTAACACTTCTTTGATCAAGTATCCTTGTTGTGAGCTTTCTCCTCCACTTGTGTACCGAAATCTTTTGGATGAGAAACCGGGAGGTGCAACAACATAATAGGTATCCTTGTCAACATTGGCTAGCGAGATTCTCCTATTTGGCCAATCCATAATTGCCCCGGCTGTTGCTAAGAAGGATCTCCCAAGTAGAAGGGCTTGGTCGTCCGGATCCTCCATAGTAACAACATAGAAATCGGCCGGGATGATGCAATCTTCAAAGAAAAGTTGAACATCTCTTACCTTGCCAAGTGGTTTGAATGAAGAGTTGTTGGCAAGCTTTATGCCCATGTTGGTCCGCTCCATGGTCTCGATCAATCCCAAACTTCTTGCTATCACAGCCGGCATGAGGTTCACGCTTGAACCAGAATCACATAATGCATCATCAAAGAATTTGCCGTTGATAGAGCAATGTATAAGGAAGTAACCTGGGTCATGAAGCTTGTGTAGTGTCCTTGGTGCATGCATTTCCTCCCTTGCTTCATTATACATCTTCTCCACCTCGGTTAAGCTCCAATCGTGAGTCCATACAAAGTCTTGAAGGTAAGGGCTCTTGTTGCAAGCGACATCAAAGGGCATATTGCTAGGGAACCTTTTTGCCATAAAATTGAAGTCATCAATGGTGTAATCCATTGATGAGCTCGCCTTCCTTTTCTCCTTAGGGAGGGGTGGTAGTGAAGATCTTGGAGAAAGTGGTGTTCCTTCCGGCAACTTTCTTCCTCTTATCCTTGCTGTCCGCTTTCCTTGTCTCCTTTCATCCTCATCCCAAACCACTCTTGGATTGGTTTCTTTAGCACCAAAAGCAGCCAAAGCATTGTTAGGCTTTGAGTTAGCCGCTTTTGTGCCTTTTGAAGCTCGGTCTCTTTCTTCCATATCCTCCAAGCGTTTGGTGAGGTATTTGACTCCTTTGGAGGCTCCTCCGGTTGTATCTTGCCATAGCGTGGTCTTCTCAAGTAGCTCTTTGTATCTCTCTTCCAAAAGATGCTTCAAGTCATTGATTGATACCTTGAATTCTTCTTGCCCTTCCACCAACATCACCATGGTTGAGTAAAGCTCCTTCTCTCTTTGGTTAACCTCCGATGCTCTCTTCTTGGCTTGGTGAGCCACAAGTGAGATTGAGTTGAGGCTTAGGGTTGTACCACTGAGGTTATCTTCTAGGCCGGCGATCTTCTCATCAAGGTGGTTATCCATCTCCTTTGAATTCATGTTCAAGTCTCGGATTGCCTTGGTGTTGCCTCCGAGGGTTGCGGCTTGTTCCTTTATCTCTCTTTCCACTTCAAAACACCTTGTTTCGACTCTCTCCACTTGGTCAGAGAGGTTTCTGAACTTTCTATCAAGGTCATGCTTTAGAAACTCTAACCTTGTCTCAAGACCTTGGCTAGACTTTCTTTGGATTTCCATGAAGTCTTCTATCATGGCCTTGAGATTGTCGTCTCTCCGCCGATTAAGCGCGTGCTCTTAGTATGTGGGAAGGTCGGGGCGTGGACGGTGGTGATGATGAGGTGGCTGGTGAGGTCGGCCTTGATAAACCGGTGATCGGTTTTGATGATAGTGATGATGTTCTTCTCGGCTAGTCTCGGCAAAGAGCGGATGGTGGAAATTTGGTGGGATTGGCATTGGGATGAAGTCTCCGGCCGGATTTGAATCATGTGGCCGCCTTTGGACTTCATGGGGAAGAGGTTTTCTCCTTCCAAAGTTGTTACTCATGCTTGAGTGATGGCTCATCCTTAAAGTACCTAAGGAACATAAGTGAAACAAAATTGCAAAAGTTAGTAAACATGAAACAAAAGATCTAGTCTTAACTTTTAATCTCATAAACGTGTAAGTGCAATGCATTCCCCGGCAACGGCGCCAAAAACTTGATGTGTGCCAGACATGGGTGTGGTATATATGCAAGTAATAAAAACCCTAAGCTAAACATGGTTGCAAGTGCACAACATGTTGTTGTAGTACTTAGGGGTCGATCCACAAGAGAATGCGAATTACACACTACACATTTGTAAAGATTTGGTTAAGCTAAATCAATAATATGCAAGGGGTTTTTGTATTTTGTTTTATAAGGAATAATCAAATAACAAATGCAACTATACAAACACCATTATTGAAAAAAGGACAATCCGCAAAAGAAATAAGCCAAATCAATTGAAAAGTTTGTTAAGTCCGGTTTCTATGAACTCAAAACACTAAGATGTGGTCATCCCACTTTCGTGGCTCCGACCACCTATGTTTCTTAAACCAATGGACTCAGCTTTCGCATGGTCATTGAAGAGTGAAACATGCAATAAAATTGGGTAGTGATTGTTCACAAAACTCCTTAGGTCTACTTTCATAGCCTAAGACGATTTGCCCATCAAATATTAGGACCGGAGATATAACAAGCTTTTGGAGAGTATATCAACCTTGGATCAAGTCGCTAGTTAGCTACTCTAGCAACAAGCTTTAGGTATGAATAAAGATGGTGAACCATAAGGTTTCCCTTTCTTTAACAACCGATTCTTGATGGCTTATCATATCATGTCTTCTTTGAAAGATCTATGATTCAATAATGAGTCTAAGGGAGTAGAGAGGATCTCATGGTCCTAGGGAAAGAAGGCCGAGTGATAGGAATCAAGCCGCCGCTCTCCCCTAGAGAGAAACCTCCAAACCCTAGACTAGAAGCTAAAACATGCGAGTATGTACAAAATGCAAAAGAAAAGAAAGAACAAGGAGACCACCTAAGTGGCTCCGGTTTATTGACTGAAAGAAGAAGAGAGTTGTGTCTATTGATTCGTGATTCTCATATAAGAGGCTAAAAGCAAGTATATATAATTGAGGGGAGGCTAGGTCGGCTGAGTTAATGCGCAAAGGAGAAGAGGAAACTTTCCATTTCTTCTCCCCGCGTGAACTTGCTCTCCAAGTCTTGAGTGAGGCGCGGCAGCCAGCTTCTTTTCGCGTGTAGAGATGTGGGCTTGAGTCATGATGAGGTTTAGGCTTGGCCCGAAGTGATCCCAGTCCATTTCGCTCATCCAAGCTCCATGGGCTTCACTTACTCGGCAGACGGACATGTCTTGGGAGAAAAAGATCCTAGGCCGCATTTCTGCTCCAAATAGCCCAATTCTACTTCGTCGCGACGCATGACTCATTTATCTATCTTTCCATATAAAGATCTCATGATTTTGACGCAGGAAAGACCCTTTGCCGCGGTCATCTTTCGGACGCTTCGATTCTGTCCGGATGCAGAAACCGGCTAACTTGAGTTTTATTGAAGCTCTTGACTTGGGAACTTGCATGGATCATTGTTTGAAGCTCTTTTGCCTCCTTTTTGCCATTTTGACCTGTTTGCTTCCCAAAACCACAATATACAAGAAAACTACCTCTTGGATACAAAATCATTATTATTAGATAAGAAAACATAAAGAAAACCAAGGTAAAAACATGTAAAATATGGATATATCAATTGATTACCGGGGACTTAACCGAGTCACAGTGAAGAACAGGTACCCACTTCCGAGGATCGATGAGTTGTTGGATCAGTTGAGAGGTGCTACTTGGTTCTCTAAGATTGACTTGGCATCGAGTTATCATCAGATTCCGATAGATGAGGCAGATGTCCGGAAGACAGCTTTTCGGACGAGGTATGGGCATTTCGAGTTTGTGGTCATGCATTTTGGTTTGGCTAATGCGCCGGCAGCTTTCATGAGATTGATGAACGACGTGTTCAGGGAGTTTCTGGATGTGTTTGTCATCATTTTCATAGATGATATTTTGGTGTATTCGAGGAGTCCAGAGGAGCATGCGACGCATTTGAGGCTTGTTTTGGAGAAACTTTGGGAGCAGAAGCTTTTTGCTAAGTTGAGCAAGTGCAGCTTTTGGCAGAGAGAGATGGGGTTTCTTGGCAATATTGTTTCTGCAGAGGGAGTTTCTGTGGATCCGGCTAAGATTGAGGCTATCAGAGATTGGCCTAGACCGAGTAGTGCTACCGAGATCAGGAGTTTTTTGGGTTTAGCAGGCTACTACAGGAGGTTCGTCAAGGGGTTTGCGAGTATGTCTCAGCCGATGACGAGGTTGACTGGCAAGGATGTGCCGTTTGTGTGGTCGCATGAGTGCAAAGAGAGCTTCGTGAAGCTCAAGGAGATGTTGACTAGTACACCAGTGTTGGCATTACCCGATCCGGGGAAGCCATATGTAGTGTACACAGAAGCCATAGGACTGGGTTGTGTTTTGATGCAGGAGGGCAGAGTGATTGCCTATGCTTCGAGGCAGTTGCAGGGCAGTGAGCGCAACCGTCCTACACATGATCTTGAGTTGGGAGCAGTGGTTTTTGCGCTCAAGATTTGGAGGTCTTATCTTTATGGTGGTAGAGTGCAGATCTTTACAGATCACAAGAGTCTACAGCATATCTTTACTCAGCCTTTGCTGAATGCGAGGCAGACGCGTTGGGTGGAGTTTCTGGCAGACTATGACCTGGATATTGTTTATCATCCGGGCAAGGCCAACTTGGTGGCAGATGCTTTGAGTCGACGGAGAGTTGATTCAGATAGAGAGCGGGGTGTTGAGGCTTTGGTCAGCGAGATTAGTACATTGCGTCTTTGTGCTATTTCAGAGGAGCCTTTGGGTTTAGAGGTAGCTGATCAGGCAGATTTACTCAGTAGGATCAGAGTGGCGCAGCAGAGTGATCAGGGTTTGATCGATGCTTCGCAGGCGGTTGGTTCTGAGTATCAGGTCTCTTCGAATGGGACTATCTTGGTTCGAGGGCGAGTTTGTGTGCCCAAAGATGTGGAGTTGAGACAGGAGGTTTTGAGAGAGGCTCATTCGAACAAGTTTTCGATTCATCCGGGTGCGACCAAGATGTATCGTGACCTCAAACGGTATTATCATTGGGTCGGGATGAAGAGAGATGTGGCAGATTGGGTTGCGAGGTGCAACACTTGTTCTTTGGTCAAGTCAGAGCACCAGGTGCCTAGTGGTCTTTTGCAGAGTTTACCCATTCCAGAGTGGAAGTGGGATATGATCACTATGGATTTTGTTGTGGGATTGCCTATCTCACGGACATTTGATGCTATTTGGGTCATTGTGGATCGCTTGACCAAATCAGCACATTTCTTGGCCATCAAGAAGACAGATGGAGCAGTTGTCTTGGCTAGGAAGTTTGTGCGAGAGATTGTGAGGCTGCATGGAGTGCCAGCCAGTATTGTGTCGAATAGAGATCCGAGGTTTGCTTCAGAGTTTTTGAGGGCATTTCAGACTGAGATGGGCACCAAGGTGCATATGAGTACAGCGTATCATCCGCAGACAGATGGGCAGTCAGAGAGGACTATTCAGACTTTGGAGGATCTTCTTAGGATGTGTGTACTGGATTGGGGTGGTCATTGGGCTGATCATCTGTGTTTGGCAGAGTTTGCTTATAACAACAGCTTTCAGTCTAGTATTGGCATGGCTCCAATTGAGGCTTTGTATGGGAGGCCATGCAGGACACCGTTATGCTGGACCCAAGTGGGGGAGCGCAGCATGTTTGGAGCTACTTTTGTTCAGGAGACGACAGAGAAGATCCGTGTTTTGAGGCTGAACATGAAGGAGGCTCAGGATAGACAGAGGAGTTATGCAGATAGGCGGCGACGTGAGCTTGAGTTTCAGGTTTGAGATAGAGTTTATCTCAAGATGGCTATGTTGAGGGGCCCTAACAGGTCCATAGCAGAGAACAAGCTCAGTCCGCGTTTTATGGGTCCGTTTCCAGTGGTTGAGCGAGTTGGGCCAGTGGCTTATCGGTTGGAGTTGCCACCGATTATGAGCGCCTTTCACAAGGTTCAGTGGCAAAGATGAAGCTGAAGTTCGGAAAGTGGTTCGACAAGCAGGCTGTGGAGTGAGCTTCTTCATCTTTGTGGTTCTAGTCTTGTTTTTGGTTTTGTTGTTGTTGGTTTTGGATTTATGTATTTTCGTTTTCGTTGTACGATATACATTTTTGGAGTTATATGAGATGGAGTTTTGCCTCATATTTTTGGTTATGGTTTGGATGTTACAAGTTTCTTAGGCCGGTCGGGTCATTGAAAGTTTTTGGTCATATGTTGATACGCGTTTCAGTGTTATTACTCGTTTTATCTAGAGGCGGTGGGACGGTGGGTGCCTGGCAGACTTATATTGGGGGTCGCTACCTCGGTATGAGTTGTTTTCGTGACGGTGGGTCACGGTTTGGATACTGTGGCGGTGGGCCGCAGTATAGATATTGTGGCGGTGGGCCGCAGTATAGATATTGTGGCGGTGGGCCGCAATATAGATGTTGTGACGGTGGGTTGCAGCATATATATCGTGATGGTGGGTTACGGTATTGAGAGTAATAATGTCTTGAAACATGCGTATAACATAGGACTGAAAATGTGAGTTTTGAGGTCTTTGAGAGACGTTTGTGTTGGGATTCGAGGACGAATCCAGTTTAGTGGGGGAGAATTGTAACATCCGCGAACCAGAAAGTTGTGTTAGAGTTGGTATCGGACGACATTAGGGATTCAGGACTCGATTACATACGCTCTTTGAGGTGCGAATCGAGGATTGACTGTACATGTTCTTGTTTGATTGTTGTACAGTTGGTTTAAGGTTCATTTATCTCGAAGAAAATGTGTGAAAAGCTTCTGAATGCTTAGTGTCAATCGACACCAAAGGGGTGTGTCGATCGACACCGGTTATCAGGGTCGATTCCGGTTTAAGTCGATTGCGCGTTTGATTTGAGGTTGGTTTGGTTTTGGTCGATGGGTGTCGACCGACACCAAGGAAGGGTGTCGATCGACACCGGTTATTGAGAAATCGACCGGTTTGATTAAAGTCGGCTGGTTTTGTTCGGTTTGGGGCGAGGGAAGCCCTAGGTCCGCGATAAATCACTGTAGCCGCGTGGTAAAAGTGATTTTTCAAGTTTTTCACTTTCAGAGCAAGAGGGAGGCGATTTCGGGAGAGAATCTGAGTTTCTGGGTTGAATCTGTTGCTGTTCTTCGTTGTTTCATCTCTTTTCCTTCCTTTCAATCCCTTTTCAAGGTGAGTGCGTGACTGTAGGTCCAATAGCATTGGAGATTGTTTGATTTTGAGATTGTTATTGAGTTTTTCGAGTTGTTCTTGATTACGATTGAGTTATATTGTTGTTTGATCGATGTGGGAGTTGAATCCCATGAATTCTGTGTGTTTATGCGATTTTCGTTGTTGTTGGTGTCTGGGCGTCGAGCTGGTGTCGGCCGACACTCGATGAGTGTCGATCGACACTCAGGAGGCTGGCGTCGATCGAATGTGTTGGGATGTCTTGTAATAATGTCTTGAAACATGCGTATAACATAGGACTGAAAATGTGAGTTTTGAGGTCTTTGAGAGACGTTTGTGTTGGGATTCGAGGACGAATCCAGTTTACTGGGGGAGAATTGTAGCATCCGCGAACCAGAAAGTTGTGTTAGAGTTGGTATCGGACGACATTAGGGATTCAGGAGTCGATTACATACGCTCTTTGAGGTGCGAATCGAGGATTGACTGTACATGTTCTTGTTTGATTGTTGTACAGTTGGTTTAAGGTTCATTTATCTCGAAGAAAATGTGTGAAAAGCTTCTGAATGCTTAGTGTCGATCGACACCAAAGGGGTGTGTCGATCGACACCGGTTATCAGGTCGATTCCGGTTTAAGTCGATTGCGCGTTTGATTTGAGGTTGGTTTGGTTTTGGTCGATGGGTGTCGACCGACACCAAGGAAGGGTGTCGATCGACACCGGTTATTGAGAAATCGACCGGTTTAATTAAAGTCGGCTGGTTTTGTTCGGTTTGGGGCGAGGGAAGCCCTAGGTCCGCGATAAATCACTGTAGCCGCGTGGTAAAAGTGATTTTTCAAGTTTTTCACTTTCAGAGCAAGAGGGAGGCGATTTCGGGAGAGAATCTGAGTTTCTGGGTTGAATATGTTGCTGTTCTTCGTTGTTTCATCTCTTTTCCTTCCTTTCAATCCCTTTTCAAGGTGAGTGCGTGACTGTAGGTCCGTTAGCATTGGAGATTGTTTGATTTTGAGATTGTTATTGAGTTTTTTGAGTTGTTCTTGATTACGATTGAGTTATATTGTTGTTTGATCGATGTGGGAGTTGAATCCCACGAATTCTGTGTGTTTATGCGATTTTCGTTGTTGTTGGTGTCTGGGCGTCGAGCTGGTGTCGACCGACACTCAGGATGCTGGTGTCGATCGACACCATAGAGGTGTCGGTCGACACCGACCTGGGTGTCAGGAAACGTGGGTGTTTCCTGACAGGGAGTTGATGTTGTTGAGCTTTGTTCTTGTTGTTGATTTTTGTTGATGTATTGTTCTTCGTTGTTTCATCTCTTTTCCTTCCTTTCAATCCCTTTTCAAGGTGAGTGCGTGACTGTAGGTCCGTTAGCATTGGAGATTGTTTGATTTTGAGATTGTTATTGAGTTTTTTGAGTTGTTCTTGATTACGATTGAGTTATATTGTTGTTTGATCGATGTGGGAGTTGAATCCCACGAATTCTGTGTGTTTATGCGATTTTCGTTGTTGTTGGTGTCTGGGCGTCGAGCTGGTGTCGACCGACACTCAGGATGCTGGTGTCGATCGACACCATAGAGGTGTCGGTCGACACCGACCTGGGTGTCAGGAAACGTGGGTGTTTCCTGACAGGGAGTTGATGTTGTTGAGCTTTGTTCTTGTTGTTGATTTTTGTTGATGTATTGTCTAGTGTTTGACGTACTTGGCCTGTAGGCAGGATGATCCACTCACAAAGTCGTCCCATTTGAAGAAACCTGATACTCGGAACCAACTGCTCGCGATGCATCAATAAAACCCTGATCACTCTCTTGAGCCACTCTGATCCTACTGAGCAGATATGCATGATCAACTGTCTCTAAACCCAAAAGATCCTGCGAAATAACACAAAGATGAAAAGTACTAATCTCGCTCATTAAGGCCCCAACGTCCTGCTCTCGAGCTGAATCAAACCTCCGTCTACTCAACGCATCTGCTACCTGATTAGCCTTGTCCGGGTGATAGAAAATCTCCATATCATAATCTGCCAGCAACTCAACCCAGCGCCTCTGTCTCATATTCAGCAATGGTTGAGTGAAGATATGCTGCAGATTCTTGTGATCCGTATAAATCTGCACCGATCTGCCGTATAAATCTGCACCGACCCGCCGTATAAATAAGATCACCAGATCTTAAGCGCGAAAACCACTGTTCCCAACTCAAAATCATGTGTGGGGCGAAGCATACGCAATCAATCTACCCTTTTGCATCATAACACAACCCAGACCAACCCCTGAAGCATCTCTATACACTGTGTAAGGCCTCCCCGGCTCGGGTGATGCCAAAACAAGTGTACTAGTCAACATCTACTTGAGCTTCGCACGTCGGCGACCAAACAAGAGAGACATCCTCACCGGTCAACTTCGTCATAGGTTATGCCATACTCGCAAAACCCTTGACGAATCATCTGTAATAACCTGCTAAACCCAGAAAACTCCTGATCTCGGTAGCACTACTCGGTCTAGACCAATCCCTCATAACCTCAATCTTCGCCGGATCTACTGAAACTCCCTTTGCAAAAACAATGTGACCCAAAAATTCCATATGCCGCTGCCAGAAAGTGCACTTACTCAACTAAATTTACAACTTCTGCTCTCCATAACCAATCTCAGATGAGCCTCATGCTCCTCGGGACTCCTCGAATATACCAAAATGTCGTCAATGAAGATGATAATGAACACGTCCAAAAACTCCTTGAACACGTTGTTTATCAATCTCATGAACGCTGCCAGCACGTTAATCAAACCGAAAGGTATAATCAGAAACTCGAAGTGCCCATATCTCGTCCTGAAAGCCGTCTTACGAACATCTGCCTCATCTACCGGGATCTGATCCAGGTAGCACCCCTCAGCTGATCCATGAACTTATTAATCCTCTGAAGAGGGTACCTGTTCTTCACGAATAACACAGGCGCTCCCCACTCCGAAACACTAAGCCGAATAAATACCTTACTCAAAAGGTCCTCGAGCTGCTTCTTCAGCTCTGCCAACTTTGCTGGAGCCATCCTGTAAGTAGCCTTAGATATTAATATCATCACATTTTACATGTTTTCACTAAGTATTTATTAGTGTTTTCAAGTGTTTTCAATAAGGTTCTATGCCTTTAGAGGTAGTTTTCTTGTATTTGTTGGTTTTGGAGTCTTAACAGGTTAAAACATCAAAAAGGATTCAAAAAGGAGCAAAAGAGCCTCAAACCATGATCCATGCAAGTTTCCAAGTCAAGAGCATCAATATAACTCCATTTGTCCGATTCTCGCATTTGGACAGAACCGGAGCATCCGAAAGATAACCGCGGCAAGGGGTCTTCCCGACGTCCAAAAATCATGATCTTGGTCTTGCTGGATAGATATTTGAGTCATGCATCACAACGAAGTGGATGCAAGTCATTTGGATCAACCATCACGAAGATACTCGTTTTCTCCCAAGACGTGTCCGCCAGGCGAGGAAACGAAGCCCATGGAGACTTGGCGCCACCAAATGGCCCGGGATGCAGCGGCATGGACCTTGTCTCGACTTAACACAAGCCCAGCTTGCTTTTGGTGGTTTACTTTTCCTAAACCCGGTCTGATCACGTCACAAATCATCAATGCCGGTTAACCGGAAAGTTTCCTTTTTCGACACTTAACAAACCTAGCGACTTCTACCCTATAAATACGAGTTTTAAGCCTCAGAAAAAAGGAGAGAGCAGCTGCGCCGTCAAGAGAAGGAGAGAAGGCCATCCTGGAAGCAGAGAGAAGAGGTTCCTCTCAAGATCGAAGGCGCACACACTCTTGCACTCAAGACATCCTTACACTTGTTCTTTTCTCTTTTCTCTTGTATTGAATCCGAGAGATTATTGTGGAGAGGCCGACCTATTCTTAAACATAGAGAATTTTTCTTCACCCTTTACCTCTTTTTCATTACTTATAATGTCCATACTCATCGTGTGTTGTGTTAACCGCGCCATGATTGAGTAGTCTACCCGCTAGGTTAAGGGCTAAGCCGAAAGGCTCATGAATTTGTTAACTTGATCTTTTGAGTTGGGATAATTTATTTGGTTTCATCACCTTTACTTGAGCATAATGCCGCTTGCTTTTCTGATCTACTAGCATCGGATCTTGGGTTAATATACTCTCCAAAAGCTTGTTATATTGTCGGACTTAGTATTTGGTGAGCGATGAATCACAACCACCGAAAGATGAGTTGTGAATCATTGTGAACAATCATAACTTGAACACCTTTAATGCATGTTTTCAACTTGTAATAACCATCGAAAGTTGAGTCTATTAGGTTGATTTAACATAGTAGTTTGATCCACGAAAGTGGGATAACTATACCTTTGTGTTATGAGTTCATGAACGGTTTCTATTATATCCCTTCCATTTGATTAACTTGTTAATGATTCATGATTGCCTTGAGGTTAGCCCAATGCCTAGTATCTCCACTTATTGATTTCCATTCTCTCTACTTGTTTGCCACTTTCATTTTAGTTAAAATCCGAACCAAACACCATTTTGTTTTAGCTTGATTCAACCTCCTTACAATTTGTAGTACAACCGATAGGTCCTTGTGGATTCGATCCCATCTATACTTACCTCGTTGCTGTGCACTTGCAGGTAGCTCTAGTGGGTAAAACTTGAAGCAATCCCACGTTCACATCAAGTTTTTGGCGCCGTTGCCGGGGACCTTCTTGTCTACAAGTTTGGACTAGAATCTAGACTAAAACGTTTTTCCTTTGTTTTGTCACTTAACATTTTTCTTTAGTTTATTTTCAAGCTCTTGTAGGTACAACTTGAGCTTAGCTATGGATCGGGGAGCACATGATCAAGGGCCGCCGCTTGGTGTTTTTCTTGGAGCAAATCGCATTGATGACCGCCCTTTGATTGGAGTTCAAAACCATTTACCGCAAAACGGCAATGAACCGGAGCTCGACATTGACGGGCCGGCGCATCAACCACCCCAAGACGACCACCGAGAGGGGCAAAATCAAGAGTACATTGGAGAGAGTGACTCCAGACCAGAGCTTCTACAAAGCCGTAGCCCCATCCGGATGCAAGACGGCCAACGTTATGAGATTAAGCCGCGGGTTATTGCATTGGCAAAGCAAAGTCAATACCATGGACTTCTTGAGGAGGATCCTTTGGATCATGTTGATTCTTTTGAGGAGTTGTGCAGCACTACAAGCGCCAATGGAGTTCCAGTAGACTACCTGAGGTGCCGGCTCTTTGCTTTCACTTTGGCGGGCAAAGCACTTAGATGGCTAAAATCTTTGCCGTCTCGCTCAATCAACACATGGATGGAGTTCAAGAAGGCTTTTCTAGGGCAATTCTACACCAAACAAAGAGCAACCTTGATGAGGAGAAAAATCTCAGGCTTCCAGCAAGGTCCTATAGAGCCATACCATGAAGCTCTAGAGCGTTTCAAAGAATACATAAGAGATTGCCCACAACACGGCTTTTCGGATGTCAATCTATGGAACACCTTCTATGATGGGTTAGGCGAGAGTACAAGCTATGCCTTGACATAGCTAGCAATGGGGACTTCATGAGCAAAACCATTGAAGAGGCAAAGATATTAATAGACAACTTGGCGGCCAGTGATAGCAAGAACCAGCCGAGCTATGAGGAAACCATTAAGGCGATCAACACAAGACCGGAGCAAACCGAGTTCAAGGAGATCAAATCCATGATCTCTAAACTTTTGGAGAGGCAACCGAGGCAATGCCAAGTCTTTGAAGACAACCAAACATTGGATGAGGAGATGGACCGGGAGATCTTTGGCAATCTTCAAAGAGACGTGGACTTCATCAGCAAACATGAACCCGGAGAAAGAAGTCTTATGCCGTTTCTCAACACTCAAGACCGTTACTATGGTGAAAAGAATTATTCTAGCTACCCTCTTCAGCACTCCAATCATCAGCTCATGCACATCCCTAAGGTGACCTTACCTAACCCGAGGCACCAGCCGATGCATAGAGACGATCAAGAAGGTGATCTTAAATCTTATACCTACGAGTTCATGCATGAGCAAAGGCAAGCCAACAAAGAGATTCATGAGAAGATACACCACATGTACTATGACCTGAATAGTAAGTTTGATTCTCTTGAATCCCACGTGAAGCGGCTTGATCTCCAAATAGCCCACATCACCGGTTCAATCAAAAGGCCAATCGGAGTCCTTCCCGGCCAACCCGAGGTAAATCCAAGAAAGGAGCACATTGCCGCCATCACTCTTAGGAGTGGGACGCAACTAGATGAGGTGCAAATGCCGGAGGGAGCTGAGAAGGAGTCGACCCAGCATACAATCGTGATAGATGAGAATGAACCGGAAGTTAACAATGCGGCCAATGGAGAATTAGAAGAAGAAATCATCCCACCGTTGATATCTCGAGTGTACAAGCCGAAAGCACCCTTCCCCAGGGTTGTGAAGAAGCCTAAGAAGGAGAAGGAGCAAGCAAAGCTAAGAGATCTTGTGAGCCAGCTAAGTGTTAGGCTACCATTTGTTGACGCTTGCATGATCATACCGTCTTTGAAAAAGTACATGAAGAGTATCTTGACAAGCAACCTAAGCTTGGAAGAAGGTGTGATGCTGATAACTCAAGAATGCAGTGATGTGCTTCAAAACCAAACAACGGAGAAGCTTGATGATCCGGGCAGCTTTGTGCTATCTTGTCAAATCGGAGGTACAATTTTCAAGCGATGCCTTTGTGACTTGGGCTCTAGCGTGAATTTAATGCCGTACACGGTGGCCAGACGTCTTGGGATAACTAATTTCAGGCCAACAAAGATTCAACTAGTCTTTGCGGATCGATCGGTTAGAAGACCGGTTGGAATTGTAACCGATGTTCAAGTCATGATCGGTAAATGTTCCATACCGGCTGATTTTGTGGTATTAGAGCTTGATCAAGAGCCTAAGGACCCCTTGATCCTTGGACGACCATTCTTATCCACTGCCGGTGCAATAATTGACGTCAAAGGAGGAAAGATCGACTTGCATTTGGGAGACCTCGTGATGAAATTTCAAGTGGACAAGTCACTCGGCAAGCCGACAATAGACGGTCATTCGTTTTTGGTGGATAACATGAGCGAGGTTTCTGAAGGTATCTATCAAGAGCTCATTGGGAATGACCCATTAGAGATGGTGTTGACCGGGGGTGAAGGAGATAACGACCATTTGAATGAAAAAGCACACCGGCTGACCAGGATTCTAGATGGCGCTGCCACTTATGACAAACTAGTAGCATACATCGGCTTGGGGGAGGATGTAAAGAAGCCGGGAGCAACTAAGAACCTCACCAAAGCTTCGAATGATCCTTGGAGCGAGCATAGAGCACCCAAGGTCGAGCTTAAGGAGCTTCCAGTTGGACTAAGGTATGCGTTTCTCGGACCTAATAATACATATCCGGTCATTATCAATTCAAACCTAACCAATGTGGAGACGGCTTTATTGCTTTGTGAGTTGAGAAAACACCGTAAAGCCCTTGGGTATACCCTTGAGGATATCACGGGCATCTCTCCGGACCTATGTATGCACAGGATACACCTTGAGGACGAGTCAACATCGTCCATAGAACACCAAAGGAGGTTAAACCCGAACTTAAAAGATGTTGTAAAAAAGGAGATAATGAAACTCTTGGAAGCGGGGATCATATATCCAATATCGGATAGTACGTGGGTAAGTCCGGTGCATGTGGTCCCTAAAAAGGGAGGAGTCACGGTGGTGAAGAACGAGAATGAGGAGCTGATCCCCACTAGAACAATCACCGGCCACCGAATGTGCATCGACTACCGCAAGCTCAATACCGCGACCCGGAAGGATCATTTCCCTTTACCATTTATAGACCAAATGCTAGAAAGGCTTGCTAACCACCCTTACTATTGTTTTCTAGATGGCTATTCAGGTTTCTTCCAAATACCAATCCATCCGGATGACCAAGAGAAGACAACATTTACATGTCCTTATGGCACATTCGCTTACCGGCGAATGCCTTTTGGGTTGTGCAATGCCCCGGCCACATTCCAAAGATGCATGATGTCTATCTTCACCGACTATATAGAGGACATAATGGAGGTATTCATGGATGACTTTTCAGTTTATGGCTCATCCTTTGATGTTTGTTTATCAAATCTTAGCAAGGTTCTCAAAAGATGCGAGGAGCAACATCTTGTCCTCAATTGGGAGAAATGTCATTTCATGGTGCGAGATGGGATAGTGCTTGGCCACCGGATATCAGAGAGAGGGATTGAAGTGGATAAAGCAAAGATAGAAGTCATGGTGACCTTAGAACCGCCAAAGAATGTTAAGGGAGTAAGGAGCTTCCTCGGACACGCCGGTTTCTATAGGAGATTCATCCAAGATTTCTCCAAGATCGCACGACCATTGACTCAGCTCTTGTGCAAAGATGTCCCATTTGAATTCGACGATGATTGCCTCACGGCTTTCAAGAAGATCAAGGCAGCACTAATAAGCGCACCGGTTGTACAATCACCGGATTGGGAGCTCCCGTTTGAGATCATGTGCGATGCAAGTGACTATGCTGTAGGTGCCGTGCTAGGACAAAGGAAGGAGAAAAAGCTTCATGTCATATACTATGCAAGCCGAACCCTGGATGAAGCACAATGCAACTACGCCACCACTGAGAAGGAGCTGCTCGCTATTGTCTTTGCGTTTGAGAAGTTCCGATCTTACCTTGTCGGATCTAAAGTGATCGTTCACACCGACCATGCTGCCCTCAAATACCTCCTATCCAAGAAAGATGCAAAACCACGTCTCATCAGGTGGATTCTCTTACTACAAGAGTTTGACTTAAAGATCGTCGATAGAAAAGGTGCGGAAAATAGTGTAGCCGACCACCTCTCCCGGATGAGGATAGAAGAGCAGCTCCCCATAAACGACTCATTGCCAGAAGAAACAGTCTATTCCGTCAGCGCCATACCAATCACAAGGATCACCAGCACACCACCACCCGTTCCGGCCAAGAAAATAGCCCTCGGTACACCTTGGTATAGCCACATAGCCAACTATCTTGCAGCCGACATTGAACCTCCGCAATTTTATGGCTACAAGAAGAAGAAGTTCTTAAAAGACATACGGTTTTACTTTTGGGACGAGCCGTACCTCTACAAGAAATGCCAAGATGGGATGTTCAGAAAATGTGTCCCGGAGGAAGAAATCCCGGGAATACTTCATGGTTGCCATGGATCAGCTTATGCCGGCCATTTTGCCACATTCAAGACGGTTTCAAAGGTTTTACAGGCCGGTTTCTGGTGGCCAACAATGTTCAAAGATGCCCAGGTATTCATTTCAAAATGTGATGCTTGTCAAAGGATGGGTAACATTAGCAAAAGAAATGAGATGCCCCAAAACTTTATCCTGGAGGTAGAAGTCTTTGACGTGTGGGGAATTGATTTCATGGGACCCTTTCCCACGTCTTTTGGAGACCAATACATCCTAGTGGCTGTCGACTATGTGTCCAAGTGGGTGGAAGCTATCGCCGCCCCAACAAACGACTCTAGTGTCGTTATCAAGTTGTTCAAATTGGTAATCTTCCCGAGGTTTGGAGTGCCGCGAGTTGTGATTAGTGATGGCGGTTCCCACTTCATAAACCGAGTGTTTGCCAAACTATTGAGAAAATATGGGGTTAGACACAAGGTTGCAAGCCCGTATCACCCACAAACAAGCGGACAAGTGGAGATTTCCAATAGAGAGCTAAAGAGCATCCTCCAAAAGACAACCGGGAAAACAAGGAAGGACTGGTCAGCCAAGTTAGATGACGCTCTTTGGGCTTACCGGACAGCCTTCAAGACACCACTAGGAACAACACCTTTCCATCTTGTTTACGGGAAAGCGTGCCACTATACCAGTAGAACTGGAGTATAAGGTGGCTTGGGCGGTGAAGGAGCTTAACTTCAATCTCAAAACCGCAGCTGAGAGACGCTTGATTCAACTGAATGAACTGGAAGAGATAAGAAATCTGGCATATGAGAACACAAAGATTTACAAAGAGAGAACTAAGGCGTTTCATGACCGGAAGATAGTACCAAAGTCCTTTGCGCCAAACGACCAGGTTTTGCTCTTTAATTCACGGCTCAAGCTCTTTCCCGGTAAACTCCGCTCAAGATGGTCCGGTCCGTTCAAGATTAAAGAGGTGAAACCGTATGGAGCAGTGGTTCTTTGGGACCCTAGTGGAGGAGACTTCACTGTCAACGGACAGAGGCTAAAGCCGTACTTAGCAAACACGGAAAAAGGAGAAGAAGAAGTCATCCCCTTAGCCGATCCACCTCAAGCCTAAAACCGTCAAGAGTCAAGCTAGATGACTTTAAAACAAGCGCTTTGTGGGAGGCAACCCACACGGTATTTTTCTTTTCCTTTTTAATTTTTAGTTTTCACAACATTATTGCATGCATTTTGTTAGGATGAGAAACCAAGAGGAGACCAAACGAGAAGATATCCCACCCATTCATCCCACCCTTGTCAAAAACCGACACCAAGGAGAGGGCACCACCTGGGACTAATAAAGGAAGGAAGCAGAATCATTTCGGTCAAAGAAAATCACCAAACGGTCGAGTAAAATTCAAGATATTCCATCCGGCGTGATTTTCTCGGCCACACGGGTGCAACGGAGTACACACTTGACCTATCTCACAATCCGTGTTACCAAAGTCCACCAAACTTCATAGGCGACTAGACAACACCATATTGGTCGGCAAATCCAAAAGATAGGACGGCGAAATGTGAACGGATGAGGAGATACGCACGAATGCCACATCCGGTCGATGGCGGGTCACCGAAGGCCGACAAAAACCAAAATCACGGCATGGAGACACCACCACATGGAAATGGATTCTTGGAGCTTCACAATCACCATTCCCAAAGAAAATCAAGGAACGAACGAGCCAATTTCAAGAATGATCAAGAATCTCTTCTCGGAGCCGTTTACACCACGTTGTGAAGAAAGTCTCAGACCGCTCATCCATTTGACCTCAAACTTCACCAGTGCTCATAAAATATGAAGTTGGTCGGTGGAATTTCAAGCTCGGTCAGGAAATTCGTCACCATTTGAGCTATGGTCTATTGCACCTTCTTCGGATCGTCCGGATGGCCACCAAATGATGAATCTCCCAAACCGCACGTTTGTTTGACCTCAAACTTCACCGCTGCTCCTAAAATATATGATTGGTCGGTGGAATTTCAAGATAGGTCGGCGAATTATTGACGGTTCGAGCTGTGGTTCATCACATCACCTCACGGCCATCCGAAGAATCCTCCCGACTCCGGATTTTCAACTCTGCTCATCCAAACGACCTGAAACTTCACCAGCGGCTCTAAAATAGCATATTGGACGGTAAATTTTCAATCCCGTTCATAAAATTCTTAACGGTTTGTCATGTGGTTCATAGCACTCATTCCGGGTCGACCGAATGAGACGTACACGACCTAAACGCAAACCAAAGGATTTCGGGCCTTCACCTTCGAAAATTACCGACCACTCATGCCTCCAGAAGAGCCCCATTCCGTCGTCTCACTATGATCTTCATTCCCGTTGGTCATCACTTGGTAACATCATTCTTACCTTTCCCTTTTTCAAATTTATTATGTCTTTCACCTCTCTTAATCCGATTTTTCTTACACCGGGACGGTGCAAGTTAAGTCTGGGGGGATTATACTAATAAGTTTGTTCATTTTGACATTTTTGTTTGCATTGTTTTCATCTCATCAAGTCGTTTTTATTGAGTCAAAACTTTTGTCGAGAATTATGACTTTATCTTGGACCTAACCATTGTTTTGCATGCGTTTAAGTGACCATTGATCAGTATTTGGCAGTCTACTTCATCACATGTGCACCATGAGTGGATCGATCTACCAAAAACGTCCACATCTCCAAGGGTTTAAGAAGGATACATCTTTGACTCCGCACCTTAATGAACTTAACCTTTTCAGCTAGGGGCTTGGTTTTACAAAGGGTACGACTCCTCTTCCTCACCAAATAGTGAAAGTCTATCTGAGTTCGGTTTCCCCTCTCTCTCCCCTTCAATTTAAAAAAAAGCACCAAGGTCCAAGTAACCGGGGATTAGGTGGCAACCACCATCAATACTCGCGTATATGGAAAACCTTTTGATGCAAGTAACCGGGGATTAGGTGGCTACAACCATCAGTACTCGCGTCTATAGAAGATCCATCAATTAAACCTCCACAAAGAGGAGAAGAAGTCGAATAAAAAAAATACTATGCTACCCTAAAAAAGGGATGAATCGACTTAAGAAGTGAGAAGAGAGAGAGGTGAAACAAGAGCCAAGACGTGTGCCTTATAAAAAGAGGATGAGTAAGAATCTATAACCCCCTTTGATCGATACCCCCTAGTTGAGACCACACCTTTAGAAACTAAAGGAGTCAAGGGTGGAGAATTTGGATGGCCTAAAGAGAAGTGGATTGCTTTGGGATGATTTCAAAACTCATGGTATGTACTTTCTTGTTCTTAATTCTAAACGCCATTGCTGCTTCATGTGGATCACTAAGATAAATGTCGACATGGATTTCCAAAAAGATTTAAGAGTTCTCACGTTTTCAAACCTCTTTTCCTTTCTTAGTTTGCTTGAGGACAAGCAAAGGCTAAGTCTGGGGGAGTTGATATCATCACATTTTACATGTTTTCACTAAGTATTTATTAGTGTTTTCAAGTGTTTTCAATAAGGTTCTATGCCTTTAGAGGTAGTTTTCTTGTATTTGTTGGTTTTGGAGTCTTAACAGGTTAAAACATCAAAAAGGATTAAAAAAGGAGCAAAAGAGCTCAAACCATGATCCATGCAAGTTTCCAAGTCAAGAGCATCAATATAACTCCATTTGTCCGATTCTCACATTTGGACAGAACCGGAGCATCCGAAATATAACCGCGGCAAGGGGTCTTCCCGACGTCCAAAAATCATGATCTTGGTCTTGCTGGATAGATATTTGAGTCATGCATCACGACGAAGTGGATTCAAGTCATTTGGATCAACCATCACGAAGATACTCTTTTTCTCCCAAGACGTGTCCGCCAGGCGAGGAAACGAAGCCCATGGAGACTTGGCGCCACCAAATGGCCCGGGATGCAGCGGCATGGACCTTGTCTCGACTTAACACAAGCCCAGCTTGCTTTTGGTGGTTTACTTGTCCTAAACCCGGTCTGATCACGTCGCAAATCATCAATGCCGGTTAACCGGAAAGTTTCCTTTTTCGACACTTAACAAACCTAGCGACTTCTACCCTATAAATACGAGTTTTTAGCCTCAGAAAAAAGGAGAGAGCAGCTGCGCCGTCAAGAGAAGGAGAGAAGGCCATCCTGGAAGCAGAGAGAAGAGGTTCCTCTCAAGATCGAAGGCGCACACACTCTTGCACTCAAGACATCCTTACACTTGTTCTTTTCTCTTTTCTCTTGTATTGAATCCGAGAGATTATTGTGGAGAGGCCGACCTATTCTTAAACATAGAGAAGTTTTCTTCACCCTTTACCTCTTTTTCATTACTTATAATGTCCATACTCATCGTGTGTTGTGTTAACCGCGCCATGATTGAGTAGTCTACCCGCTAGGTTAAGGGCTAAGCCGAAAGGCTCATGAATTTGTTAACTTGATCTTTTGAGTTGGGATAATTTATTTGGTTTCATCACCTTTACTTGAGCATAATGCCGCTTGCTTTTCTGATCTACTAGCATCGGATCTTGGGTTAATATACTCTCCAAAAGCTTGTTATATTGCCGGACTCAGTATTTGGTGAGCGATGAATCACAACCACCGAAAGATGAGTTGTGAATCATTGTGAACAATCATAACTTGAACACCTTTAATGCATGTTTTCAACCTGTAATAACCATCGAAAGTTGAGTCTATTAGGTTGATTTAACATAGTAGTTTGATCCACGAAAGTGGGATAACTATACCTTTGTGTTATGAGTTCATGAACGGTTTCTATTATATCCCTTCCATTTGATTAACTTGTTAATGATTCATGATTGCCTTGAGGTTAGCCCAATGCCTAGTATCTCCACTTATTGATTTCCATTCTCTCTACTTGTTTGCCACTTTCATTTTAGTTAAAATCCGAACCAAACACCATTTTGTTTTAGCTTGATTCAACCTCCTTACAATTTGTAGTACAACCGATAGGTCCTTGTGGATTCGATCCCATCTATACTTACCTCGTTGATGTGCACTTGCAGGTAGCTCTAGTGGATAAAACTTGAAGCAATCCCACGCTCACATCAGATATCGGAGCTGTCCCAGGCTCTAGCTCAATCGTGAAAGGATTAGACCGAGATGGTGGTAATCCCTTCAACGACCGAAAAACATCCTCGAACTCCTGAACAACTCGGATATCCCGATAGCAACCTCACCACGGGACTCTGACATAACGATCGTCGCCAAATAAGTCTCGCAACCTCGCTCTATCATCTGCTCAGCCTGAATAGCCGAGATCACAAGACTCCCAAAAATTGGTCTCACTCCCTGAAACTCCAACCTCCCTTAATCACGCTCAAAAACCACTCTGCCTCGATAACAATACAGATGAACTGTAATGCGCTAACCAGTCCATCCCCAGAATGATATCGTACAGCTCCACCGGACTGATAACCAAATCTGCTGGCATCGAGTGCCCAGCAATCTGAACATTAACAGCTCTAACACGGCCATAAGTAGCCAGGAATCCTCCTCCAGCCACCTTGACCATACCCGAACGCTCGCCAACGCTGCTTCGGATGCCACTACTCTCGGAACGCTCCAGAGTAATGAATCAGTTCGATGCTCCCGAAACAAAAAGCACATAGGACTCCAAACCGCCCACTAAGAAGGTCCCTACATAATTTACATGCGTTGAGAACCCTGATAACTCTATCACATGTAAAATAAACGAAACAAACAACAACAACAATTCAAACACTAAAGAATGGACGAAGTCTAAGTCAACAAATTTTACTTGTGATCTGCCCAGACTAACTATGCTGACCAACCTCTGCCGATGAATACACTCGCGGTGCAGATCCAATCTGCCCCAACGGCTGCACCGCCGCAATCTGAGCCCCTACTGGCTGAACCGCTGCTACAGCCATCTGCTGCAACTTGGGATACATCGGCCTGATATACCCGACTTTCTGCAATGGAAGCACACCTTAGCCTCGCGGGATGCCTCCCTCTTGGGACAGCTCGCCACACGATGCCCCGTGCTCCCACAACCAAAACAACCACGACCACTCTGGCCGCCTCCAGAAATATCGTCCCACCTCCTCTTCTGGCCCTATGCAGGCTTACCGCATTTGCCAGAACCTGACCTCTGCACTGCTGCAGCTGCTGCAGCTGACTCATCAGCTGAACAGTAGGAGCAACTACAGACGAAACAACCTCCAGATCAAACTGTTCACGCTGATCCTCCTCAATAGATGCTGCTAGCTCCACCAGCTCCGCCCTCGAGGCGTAACTGGCACCTCTGCACTGAGTCCCGATGCTCAAACGAAGTTCCTGCAAGAATCTCTGCACAAGAGCCCGCTCGTCCTTCAAATCGATTGAAAAGTTTGTTAAATCCGATTCATTGAACTCAAAACACTAGTATAGGATCTTCCCAATTTCGTGGCTCCAACCCCCTATGACTCTTAAACCAATGGGCTCAGCTTTCGTTGGTCATTGTAGAGTAAGACATGCATTACGGTCAAGTAATGATTGTTCACAATACTCTTTAGGTCTACTTTCATAGCCTAAAACGCATTGCCCATCAAATACTAGATCCAGAGATATTACAAGCTTTTGGATAGTATATCAACCTAAGATCAAGTCGCTAGTTAGCTACTCTAGCAACATGCATTAGGCGTAAATAAAAAAGGAGAACCACAAGGTTTCTCCTTTATTTAACAACAAATTCTCAAAGGCCTAGTCCTAATGTAAACTCCAAATGACCCGATTACACTTCGTCGTGATGTCTGACTCAATTATCTATCCATAAAGATCAAGATCGTAACTTTTGGACGTCGATATGACATTCTACCGTGGCCATCTTTCTGATGCTCCGGTCATGTCCGATTGCGGAAATCGGATACTTGGAGTTTTATTGATGCTCTCGAATTGGAAACTTGCATGAATCATGGTTTCAGGCTCTTTTGCACCTTTTGCCTCATTTTTGCCATTTTGACCTGTTGGGTACTTCAAAACCAAAATATACAAGAAAACTACCTATTGGGCACAAAAGCCTTATTATTTTGCTAGAAAATATATTAAAAACCTTAATAAAAACATGTAAAATATGGATATATCAATTCTCACACTGGCACTGGCAGCCAAACTGGCCTCACTCGCAGACCCCACCAAATGCGTCTAGGACTCTTATACAGATGTCGCACTCTACGCTGCACTCTCCCTTGACTCAGCCACTGGTCCACGACCACAACCCCGGCCTCCACGGCCTCCAGCTCTGCCACCACAGGCACCGACTCTACCACAACCTCTAGCACTTGGAGCCATTTCACTGCACTTCCAAAGAACAGTAGATAAGCATACAAAAAATCTCAAACAATAACAAACAAACTCACCGTGGAATCTCTTTGAAGGCCGGAGAGTATGATTTTAAGACTATTAACTGACTAAGCACACAAAATCAATTAAACATATAGTCTCAGTTCATCCAATTACTAACAGTCCTAGAACCGTAAGAGCTCTGATACCAAAATGAACCAACAAATCAATTCCAGAATAATAAAAATCTAGCAAC
Organism: Erythrophleum ivorense; assembly: GCA_026724425.1. Lineage (NCBI taxonomy): Eukaryota > Viridiplantae > Streptophyta > Magnoliopsida > Fabales > Fabaceae > Erythrophleum > Erythrophleum ivorense. Next base: position 334,526 of record JAIUCV010000329.1, read on the forward strand.
CTAAACACCAGGTTCCACTAGACTAACGAAAGAAACAACTTCGTCCTAACACCCTATCATCCTCTTCACCAGCTTTGATTCCGCGATCACACATTTCTTTTACCTTCATCACATGGGAAAAAGAGATGCATAAATATTTAATAAATACTTAGTGAGACAGTCCTCCCGTCTACAGGCTAATTACGCAAATACTAAACATCAACAATAATTAATTTAAAACATACACGCAGAAAAACATAGGTGTCGATCGACACTCACTACCATGGTGTCGGTCGACACTAAACTCGCATAACAAAACACAGAGACGATGAACAGTCCGAATACGCGAAAACAAGCTAATTCAAGCACGAAATAACACGATCGAACAAAAAATTAACACAATCATCACACAGTCATCACACAATCAACCACGGTTTCCATAACGTAACCTCCTAAATCAATCATTAATCGATCCCTAGCATCTACGAGCCTACGGTCGCGCACTCACCTCGAAATTGGATTGGAAATATGAGAAAACGAGGGAATAGAGATGAACAGCGAGTAAGAACTCGACACAACGATCCTCCACTACGATCTCGGTCTGTATCTAGCGAAGAACGGCTTAAGAACGATCCGAAACACTCGATTTCACTCATAAATCTCCAATCTCCTTTTTCTCTCACGTTTTATGCTAAAAACCTCGAGAAAACGCGGATCCTCTCTTAAATACATGCGACTAGGGTTTTTCTTTAACCAACATCACAAAACCGGTCGATTGAAATCGAATCGAAATCATTTCTGAAAAACTGGTGTCGCTCGACACCCCTACCAAATTCGGCAATTTGGTTTGCGGATGTTACATGATGTAATTAAAATAGAGAAAAATAAGATAATAGAGCGACTAAAATTCAAAAAACAGATTATGAATTGAAGAAATAATAGTAAATGAAAGAGACTGTATCTTGGATTAGTAAATGAAAGAGTGAAGTCACGAGGATGAGTTGTCAAAGCATATATTTTGGGACGTGGTAAACTTGATGATGCAATGTCAACCCAAAGTTTTATCTTCTTTTTTTGTGTCTTTGTCCTGCATTTTTCTTTCATTTTGTTTATTTTTGCATCTTAAGAATCCATAGAACATGCATAGTAGTTAGTCGTATACAACAAAGTGACACAACCTTTATGAGAAACCCAGCCGACGTACATGGAGAAGATCAGAATGAGAGAGTTGAAAAAAAAGGAGGGAGGAAGAAAGAGAAATGGAGAGAAAACCTGAAAAGAGAAAGAAGGAGAGGAGGAAGTCGTGAAGGTGATGACGACGGAGGTTAATCACAATGGCGGGGTGGTCATCAGATTGCAGAAGAGGCTAAAGCAAAACAGAGATGGAGAAGAATTGAAGAAGACGACGTACGTAGAGGAGGGGAATTAACATACATATATATATATATATGTATGATAGTTGATAGTGTGGAATAGTACCTAAGTTATAACTATCCGATTAAGATACACTCATCCCTGATAATATCTAATATACCTCGATCACATGCATTAAAATATAAATATATAAGTACTGAGTATGGATGTCACCAGTGCCGTGCGAAGGTTAATCGGGGCTTATGGCAAATTTAAAAATGGGGGCCTTTGCAATATAATTATTTCGTTTGCGTTTGTGAAAAAAAAAAAAAAAACGAAAAAAGGGTTCAAGCTATACTCGAACTCGGGTTGGGCATTTTTTTTTAACATGCTGAAACCACTATGATATTATAACTTTAGTTAAACTAGGGGGCCTCTAAAAAATTATATATTTCGGGGGCTCAGTGCAAATGCACTTTTTGGTAAGCATGAGGCACGGCTCTGGATGTCACCTCTCCTCCCCCACGCATAGGGTTAGCTTTTTGACACGCTATCACAAAATGACCAGGGAAATAGTTGAATCACTTGTGTGCATCATACCAATATTCCACTAGTCAGATCCTATGCTTAACTCAATATACTACTCATGATGTGATCATAGGAAGGTATAACGCCCCGACCGCCCATCTCGTTGAGTCACCCACGCCTTTTCTCGGCCTGTGGGCCCACCCCTGTCCGACGGCCGGTCCGTTATTTTTGGGAGGCTTTAGAGACTTGTTTACTGTCCCTGCAATCAACACCCGACCTTTCCCCGTTATTTTTGGGAGGCTTTAAAGACTTGTTTACTGTCCCTGCAATCAACACCCGACCTTTCCCCGTGTCCTAATCAGGATGAGGAATTTGTAGCTGAGCTTGAACCTGAGGAAGTTATGCTTGAACCAGAGGATGCAATGCTTGTACCGGAAGGATCAATGACCCGGGCGAAAGTTACGCAGCTGAGGAATGCACTTAGTTGACTGATTTATGAAGTTCTGGACAAGAAAAACATTCACAAATCATTTGGTGATGTTAACTACCAAGTCCAGCCTCTTATGAATGTCATACAAGCCCAAGAAAGCCTAAAATTACTCACTTAATTTTGTAGTCAAAGGAAGTGACGAAAATGGAGCTGAAGAGTCTCATTTGAAGCTCAAGAGTTATTCAACTATCTTTATTTTTTTTAGTTTTTTCTGATTTCGAAACAATTAATTATCTAGCTTATTATTCAAGTTTCTTTTCCTTTATATTCATGTAATCTCACTTGAGAAGACAACAACCTTTTTCTTTATCAAATATTTTGAGAGTGATTCTCTTTGTTCCTTGTGAACTTTTCGATCCGTGTTGGTGTGTCATATCCAAGGGATCAACCTGGTTTATCAAGTGTTCTTCATCACACTTGTGTGGCCATTCTATCAACTGAGGATAGTTGTTTGCGGTTTAAGATAGCATCAGGTGGTGGGTTTAATATACTCACTGTTGGATCTACACCTGCATCTTCTTTCTAAGGTTCCACCGCCTTATTTCTTTGGAGTTTCACCATTCCATTAGAGTCAAGGATTATCCCTACCAACTTAGAGTGAAAGATCTTGGCTTGGATCGTATCAAGTGGTATCAGAGCAACGTTCTTAAGTTCGGTATTCTATCATAACTTTTCATCTTCTCATTTTCCTTCAATTTATTTTCTGTCTTTTTTCTCTTTTTTTCTTTCTATCTGCTGTAATCACTAGTTGAGCCAGCCAAAAAAAAAAAAAAACCAAAAAAAGATCCAAAAAAAAAAAAGATCAAGTTGTTTATATAGAATAAATCAAGTTTGCTGCTCATAAAAAATATATCAAGTTTCTTAATCTATCTATTTTCCTTTCTTTTCTATCTCTTGATTCACTGGTTAATATATTGGGGAAACACATTGAGATCTGATTATTAGTTCTATTGGAACTAAGAGAATTTGCTGAGTGATATTCGGTTGAGAGAAACACTTGTGAGGATAAACATTTGAGTGAAACACTTGTGAGAGCTTTTAATGCTAATTTGTTTGTTCATTTTGCAGGAAAGAATCATGTCTAATACCGAAGGAGAGAATAACAATACTCGTGTAGAAGAAGAACCAGCAAATAGAATATTCCGAGTGGATGCCCTGGTGGTAGAGATCAAGTGGTTGATCAGGGTAGAGATGGATGCAGTCCATGAGAGGTTGGATCGGTACAACGAAGAGGCACAACAAAGGCAGCCACAAAACCTGCCTAACCCGCCTAGAAGAAGTATTCAACCCAGACGAGGAAGAGCAACTAATCGCAGAGCAGATTTTGATTATTACAGTGATGATCAATCATCAAGAGGAGCCGAAGGAGATCACAACGTGCTAGAGAAGGCAGGGGTCGAACTGATGACAACTTGGGTGGTATTAAGTTGAAGATTCCATCATTTCAAGGAAAGAACGATCCAGATGCATATCTAGAGTGGGAGAAGAAGATTGAGTTGGTTTTTGATTGCCAAAACTACTCTGAGATGGAGAAGGTACGAGTTGCAGCCACTGAATTTTGTGATTATGCTATTAACTGGTGGGACCAGTTGGTTACAAACAGGAGGCGTAATGGAGAATATCCCATTGAGACATGGGATGAGATAAAAGCAATCATGAGGAAGCGCTATGTTCCTAGTCATTACCACAAAGAGCTGCACCAAAAGCTAAGGAGACTTTCTCAAGGGAGCAGAAATGTGGAGGACTATTATCAAGAGATGGAGACTCTTATGATAAGAGAAGATATTGATGAGGATCAAGAAGCAACAATGGCAAGGTTTATGAGTGGGATAACAGAGATCTGCAGGATCGAATGGAGTTGCAACATTATGTAGACTTGGAGGAAATGTTGCATAAGGCTATCTTGATGGAGCAGCACCTCAAGAGGAATTGTCCAATACGTCAGTCTTATGGTGCTGGAACGAGTAGTGCGAGACCTAACTAATCCAGAGAAGAGAAGATAGCCCCAAAGCCAAGGTTTGATTCCAAACCAGCCGTTGTTAGTCAAGATACCAAAGGGAGAACAGAGCCTCCGAAACCCAAGAACCGAGATGTTCAGTGATTCAGGTATCATGGCAAAGGACATTATGCCAATGAGTGCTCTAACAAACGAGCCATGATGATCCTAGACAATGGAGATATTGTCACTGAGGAAGAAAAAAAAGAAGTGGTTTCTGATTCAGATGATAGTGAAGAACTGCCGATCAAAGGAGAAATGCTTGTCACCTGAAGATCTTTGAGGGTTCAAACCAAGTCTTAGGAGAAAGAACAGAGAGAGAACATGTTTCATATGAGGCGTCTTGTTCAAGAGAAGGTTTGCAGTCTCGTCATTGATGGAGGAAGCTGTACGAATGTTGCAAGTCAGGCTATGGTTCAGAAGTTGGGGTTACAAATTGAGAAACATCCGAGACCCTACAACCTTCAATGGTTGAATGACAATGGAGAGATGAAGGTGAAATCACAAGTAAGGGTTCCTCTTTCTACTGGGAAATATGAGGATGAGATTCTTTGTGATGTTCTGCCTATGGATGCTGATCATATTCTGTTGGGGAGACCATGGCAATTTGATCGCAGAGTTATACATGATGGGTTCACCAACAAGCATTCTTTTGAGTTTAAGGGGAAGAAGGTCACGTTGGTTCCATTGACACCGTTTGAGGTACATTAAGACCAAATACAAATGAGCAAAAAGAGAGAGCAAGAGAGTATGAGTGCCCAAAACACCAATCACCAAAAGAAAAGCGAGAGCCTGAGAGAAACCAAGAAAAAGGCCTTTGAGAGTAAACCCGTGAGAATTTCTAACTTCTTTATGAAGTGTTGTGAGGTCAAGAGAGCTCTTTTCTCGAGACAGCTCGTGATTATGTTTGTTTACAAAGAAACTCTCATGAGCGTGACTGACCTTACACCGGTGCTACCGAGTGAAGTTACTTCTCTTTTGAAGGATTTTGAAGATGTATTCGCTGAAGACAACCTTGATGGCTTACCACCAATCTGTGGGATTGAGCATCAAATAGACTTTGTTCCTGGAGCTTCACTACCTAACAGAATAACTTACAGAACCAATCCAGTGGAGACCAAGGAGTTGCAAAGACAAGTCAGTGAGCTGATGGAGAAGGGATACATTCGAGAGAGCATGAGTCCATGTGTTGTGCCTATTATACTTGTTCCTAAGAAGGATGGAAGTTGGAGAATGTATGTTGATGGTCTGCAATCAACAACATAACAGTTAAGTATCGCCATCCTATCCCTCGCTCAGATGATATGCTAGATGAGTTGTATGGTTCTAGTGTGTTCTCTAAGATTGATCTTAAAAGTGGATATCACAAAATTCGCATGAAAGAGGGTGATGAATGGAAAAATGTTTTCAAAACAAAACATGGTTTATATGAGTGGTTAGTGATACCTTTTGGACTAACTAATGTACCGAGCACTTTCATGAGATAAATGAATCATGTTTTGAGATCATTCATTGGAATTTTTGTTGTTGTCTACTTTGATGACATTCTGGTCTATAGCAAAAACTTGAGTGATCATGTAGAGCATTTGAATTCTGTTTTATATGTTCTAAGAAAAGAAAAGTTGTTTGCTAATCTGAAGAAGTGTACCTTCTACACAGATAATCTTGTGATTTTAGGCTTTGTTGTAAGTGCACAGGGTATACAGGTTGATGAGGAGAAGGTCAAAGCAATTCGTGAATGGCCTAGTCCAAAGACTGTTGGAGAAGTAAGAAGTTTCCATGGACTAGCAGGCTTCTATAGGAGATTTTTCAAAGATTTTAGTACCATTGAAGCCCCATTGACAGAGGTGATCAAGAAGAATGTTGGATTCAAATGGGAAGCATCACAGGAAGAAGCATTCCAAAAACTGAAAGGGAAGCTTACTAACACACCACTCTTGTCTTTACCAGACTTTCTTAAGACTTTTGAAATAGAGTGTGATGCTTCTGGTGTAGGTATTGGAGCAGTGCTGATGCAAGAAAAGAAGCCAATTGCTTATTTCAGTGAGAAACTAGGAGGAGCAACCTTGAACTATCCACCATACGATAAGGAGCTCTATGCCTTAGTCCGAGCTTTACAAACATGGCAACACTATCTCTGGCCGAAAGAGTTTGTGATTCACACTGATCATGAGTCTCTAAAACATCATAAGGGCCAACAAAATCTGAACAAGAGACATGCCAGATGGGTAGAATTCATTGAGACATTTCCTTATGTCATCAAATACAAGCTGAAACAACCAAGTTTTTTTTTTTATAATTAAGTGCGGAAAAACTTAATGAAAACAAACTCCAATAATAATCATTAAACAAATTAAATCAAACAACCAAATTCAATTCAAGAATAATATTAGAATAACTAGCAACCTAAACACCAGGTTTGCACATCAACATAAACAAAAACGACAACCAACAAAATCCTATCATCCTCTCTCTGGCCCGATTCTGCGATCACACTTTCTTTTTACCTGCATCACATTAAGTAAAAAGATTGCATAAGTATTTCATAAATACTTAGTGAGGCAATCACCCAGCCTACAGGCCAATTACGCAATTTTTAACACTTTTAAATATTTATAATAATTACCACAATTATTAAAATTTAATTTCACTTTAATTATTAAATAATTACCACAATTAAATAATAATTTTTAAACACTTAAATAATTTCCACAATTATTTTTTTTAGTCAATTAATTAGTTAAATTCACCAATTTATAATTAATTACCAAATTAAACCATTTAATTCCATTTAAACCGTGTTAAACTGGATTAAACCACTTAATCCAATTAATTCCATTAATTAGCCAGACAACCGGATTAAACCGGCCAGTGTCGATCGACACCGCTTGTGTCGCTCGACACTCGCCCGACTGGTGTCGATCGACACCGATCCAAGAGATCGACGCCCAATTCGATTCCACGCACAGAAACACCAAAATACACAATCATCACAATCATCTCGATCTAAGCCACGATTATCACAAGAATAAACACGAAACTACTTAAACTCATTCAATTCACAATTCACTTCTACAATCTGATTCTCTTGCGAGCCTACGATCATGCACTCACCTTGATAACGGATTAAGAGGAAGAAAGAGATGAAGAACAGCACAAATCCACCACAGACAATCTCAGAATCTCCAGAATCACCACAACCCTCTTCTGTCTCATTTTTCCTTTGTTTTTCTCGAAAACCACAAAATAATGCGGCCACCCACCTTTAAAACGCGACCTAGGGCTTTTCCCACAAAACCAGCCCAAACCGGAAAATTAATTCAAACCGACATTCAATTTCGGGACCAGTGTCGACCGACACCCTCCCTGGTGTCGCTCGACATCCCGTCTAAACGACACTACTTTGGTTTACGGATGTTACACAAGCAAGGTAAGAAAAATGTTGTTACTGATGCTTTGTCAAGAAGGTATTCTCTCATCTCTAATCTTGATGCTAAGTTATTAGGATTTGAACAACTTAAGGAGATATATGATACTGATTTTGAGTTCAAAGAAGCTTGTGAGAAATTTTCTCATGGAAAATACTTTAGGCATGAAGGGTTTATGTTCTATGAAAATCGTTTGTGTGTGCCTGACTGTTCTTTGAGAGATTTGCTTGTCAGAGAAGCTCATGGAGGAGGTTTAATGGGACATTTTGGAGTTGCCAAAACACTAACTGTTGTGCAGGATCACTTCTACTGGCCGCATATGAAGAGATGTGGAAAAGATTTGTGGAAGATGTGTCACTTGCAAACAAGCAAAGTTTAAAGTGCAACCTCACGGTTTGTATACTCCTTTACCCATTCCTACTGAGCCTTGGACTGACATTTCTATGGATTTTGTACTTGGTTTGCCTAGAACTAGAAAAGGAAGAGATTCTATCTTTGTTGTTGTAGATAGATTTTCTAAGACGGCGCATTTTATCCCATGTCATAAAACTGATGATGACAATTGTTCTTTAGAGAAGTTGTTCGTTTGCATGGAATGCCTAGGACAATTGTTTCTGATAGAGACGCTAAGTTCTTGAGCTATTTCTGGAAAACTTTGTGGGCTAAGTTAGGAATTAAACTCTTGTTTTCAACTACTTGTCATCCTCAAATTGATGGACAAACTGAAGTAGTGAATAGAACTTTGTCTACACTGTTGCGTGCGATCATTAGAAAGAACATCAAAACTTGGGTAAATTGTTTGCCTCATGTTGAGTTTGCATACAACCACTCTGTTCATTTTGCTACCAACTATTCTCCTTTTCAGATTGTCTATGGTTTTAATCATCTAACTCCTTTGGATCTAATTCATTTGCCTTTGGATGAAAGAGTTAGTATGGATGGGAAAAAGAAAGTTGATCTTGTTAAGCAGATTCATGAGAGTGCACGACTCAATATTGAAGCCAAGACAAAGCAGTATTAAAAGCAAGCAAACAAAGGCAGGCGCAAGATGGTCTTTGAAGTTGGTGATTTGGTTTGGGTACACTTGAGAAAAGAACACTTTCCAGCTGAAAGGAAGTCCAAACTCATGCCAAGGTTCGATGGTCCATTAAAAGTCTTGAAGAAAATCAGTGACAATGCTTATCAAATCCATTTGCAAGGTAAGTACAATGTGATATCAAGCTTTAATGTTTCTGACTTAGTTCCTTTTGTGGCAGATGAGTCGGATTTAAGGTCAAATCCTTTTCAAGAGGAAGGGCATGATGTGATCATAGGAAGGAACCAGGATGAGGTCCTTGTAGCTGAGCTTGAACCTAAGGAAGTTATGCTTGAACCAGAGGATGCAATGCTTGTACCGGAAGGACCAATGACCCGGGCGAGAGTTAAGCAGCTGAGGAATGCACTTAGTGGACTGATTTATGAAGTTACCAAGTCCAGCATCTTCTGAATGTCATACAAGCCCAAGAAAGCCCAAATTACTCACTTAATTTGGTGGTCAAAGGAGTTGACGAAAATGGAGCTGAAGAGTCTCATTTGAAGCTCAAGAGTTATTCAACTATCTTTATTTTTTTAGTCTTTTCTGATTTCGAAACAATTAATTATCTACCTTATTTTTCAAGTTTTTTTCCTTTATATTCATGTAATCTCACTTGAGAAGACAACAACTTTTTTTTTATCAAATATTTTGAGAGTGATTTTCTTTGTTCCTTGTGAACTTTTCGATATGTCTTGGTATGTCATATCTAAGGGATCAATCCAGTTTATCAACTGTTCTTCATCACACTTGTGTGGCCATTCTATCAACTGAGGATAGTTGTTTGCGGTTTTGAAATATCATCAGGTGGTGGGTTTAATATACTCATTGTTGCATCTACCTGCATCATTTTTCTAAGGTTCTACTGTCTTATCTTTTTTGGAGTTTCATCTTTCCATTGGAATCAAGGATTATCCTTAGTTGTTTACTCAAAATTTTGTTTGCATCACTTTTTATAACTGAAATAAATATTAACATCATTTATTATTGATACTAGTCAAATTGAAAAAATGTTCCAGTTATATAATTGATGTAAACTGATGTCTCTGTATTTTGCATCATTTAGGAGCACATTCCATCTAGTTTCGCCTCCATATTAGCTCATATCTTTAGCATTTTAGTGTAAATCTCTTGCATTGTACAAACACATGGCATTTAGGACTTGCATTGCATTAGTTGTGTATTTGGGAGTTGTACCAGGTGTTTTGGAGCTGAAAAGGGGGAGAAATGGAGTGAAGTTGAAGAAGGAGTGAAGTCTGGGCGAAACAGGATGAGCAAACAGGATGAGCAAACAGGATGAGAAACAGGATTGAGAACCTGTTTGCCGACGGAAAGCTGAGCATTGACCAAAAGAAGGGAGTTGACCCGCGTTTTACCTGATCTGTTTTGAGCTGTGCGAATTGGGAAGGAAGAAGGGTCAACTTAAATGAGTTGACTGAGGTTTCCCTTTGTACCTCACTATAAAAGCCCTTAAACCTAATTTCTTTGCATCTTATCTTGTAATTTTCTCTTTATCAAGAACACAAAAAACCTTTGTTTAAGCTATAAGCTTGATTTTGTACGAATGGCTTTGGATTTCTAATCAAGTTTAGTCATTTCATCTTGCGTTCTTCTTGTCTTGTTTAGTTTCACGCTTTCCTCTCTTTCTATCTATGATTAGGACCCTTTCCTCTCTAGGATTTGGTGTTCTTGTTATGGGTAGTGAGTAAATCATCTTGGGTCTTGAGGGATGAGATAGATTAGAAGAAATTGGGGTTTGATTGAGTGTCTAGAGGGTTTTAATCCTTCCATAAGGTCCTTCTTTGCTGGGTTTGCTTAAGGCTAGACCTTCTTTGATCACTTAGATCTAGATCCAAGGTTTTTCTCACCACGGGAGTGGGTGAAAAACTGGACCGACCAGCAAAGAGATGAGCTTGTCCTTCACACGGGAGTGGTTGTTTGGAGAGCTCATCGGACTAAGGGAGTTGGCGTTTAAGGCTGGCTTGCGTCGTCCAGCTAACGGGAGTTAGATCCTTGGGCTGGCGCTAGCTTAGGGGTTCTCACCACGGGAGTGGGCTAACCTTTCTCCTTGAACTCCCTTCCTAGGACTTAGCTCTAGTTGAGTTTCTAGACACTTTATTGACCCCTAAGATCTTGTAATCGATTGTCTCATCCCAAGACTCCCTTTTTATCATCAAAGTTTACATCTTTCATTTAGTTAAACGTTTATTACATATCGCTTGTTGAATTGCATTCATTCTAGACTACATTTACGGTTTTTATTGCATTTTCGTTTCTGTTCTAAGTTCACTTGTTACTTTTGAAATCATTGCTCTTGACTTGATCATTTCTTGCATTCGAATTTGTTTTAAACCAGCTCCATTTTGGATTGACTCTCAAGACCACAATGACATGAGTGGGATTGTTAATTGAACACCAAAAATCCTGTTTCAATTTGGCGCCGTTGCCATTTGGAGTTTTACGTTTGATCATTTTCGATTTAGATTATTTTCAAGATCAAGTTTTTATTTTCACTTACCATAGTTTGTTTCATACCTGTCATTTGGGAGCTGCTTTTCTCTTTTGCAGGATTATAAAAACGTGTTAGCTTGTTTGTTGTCTGGGATTTGCCTTCTTTCTTTTGCAGGTTTATGCACACTCGATCACGTGGAGCTCACAATTTGCTTGACACAAGTGATCTTGATCGAGCAGAACGGGCCAAGCGAGAACGGCAAGCACAACTCAGGGCTGAACAGCAGCTAGCAGCTGAGCAGCAGGCTTTTCAGAACGACCAGCATTTTGAGCAAATGGCAGACCCACCAGGGGTACGTGCACCGCCTCAGGCGGCACAGCAGGCCGCAAACCAGCAAGCCGCAAACCAGCAGGCCGCAGCGCATCCCGTTCATCCTCCACGTGTTGCTCGACAAATCGGCGCTGGCGATACTCCTAATTCTCACCTTAACCGCCACGGAATTACCCCACCACCAGTCCCCAATAACAACTTTGAAATCAAGACCAGCTTGATCTCTTTGGTGGAGAATTCGCAATTTCACGGCATGAGGGATGAGGATCCGTTGAAGCACCTTGACAAGTTTGACCGACTCTGTTCCTTGCAGAAAATAAATGGTGTTTCCGAAGATGGCTTCAAGTTACGGCTTTTTCCTTTCTCTTTGGGCGGAAAAGCATTAGCTTGGGAGACTTCATTACCTGAAGGTTCGGTCACTACTTGGGACCAATGCAAGCGCGCATTTCTGGCTAAGTTCTTTCCGACATCACGGACAGCGAAGTTGAGGAACGAAATATCGGGTTTCACGCAGCTCAACAGCGAGACCTTCAGCGAAGCATATGAGCGTTTCAAAGGCTATCAGATGCAATGCCCCCACCACGGTTTCTCCAAGGAGAATTTGCTGAGTACGTTGTACCGCGGAGTTTTACCGAAGTACCGCATGTTGTTGGACACAGCTAGCAATGGATACTTCATGGGTCAAGATGTTGATGATGGATTGCTTTTAGTTGAGAACATCGCTACTAGTGATGGCAATTACAACGAGGAATATGACCGATCTGATCGAGGCAGCTCACTTAACGAAGAGAAGCTCAAGAAAGAGATAAAGACACTCAACGATAAGTTCGACAAGATGATCAGCGGTCAGCAGAAGCATGTGCATTTTGTTTGTGAGGATGATGTTGTCGAAGAGGAGGAGGAACAACAGGTTGAAGAGGTCCATTACGTCAACAATCAGGGCGGTTACCAACGGGGGTTCATCAACTACAAGAACAATCCCAACCTCTCCTACCGTTCTACAAACATTGAGAATCCTCAAGACCAAGTCTACCCTCCACAGCAAACACAGCAGCCCAGTGGACAGCAAAACCAGCAGCAAAGTGGACAGCACAGTGGACAGCAAGTGGTCTATTACAAGAAAGGTTATCCACCTAAAACATTTGGTTCACCACAGCAAGTTTCTACTCAAGGTCAGGCAGGCAGCAGTTCAAGTCAGGATTCGGATACGACGAGTATGCTGAAACAGCTTCTTCAGGGACAAGTTACAGGGGCGAGTGACCTTCACATCAAGTTGGCCGAAATCCACAACAAAGTCGACAGTTCACACCATGAGCTCACCAGAAAGATCGAGGAACTAAGCTCCAAGGTTCAGTACTTGGAGTCTCATCACAACAGCAGCTCGAAGGGAACGCTGCCCGGAAAACCGATCCCCAACCCGAAAGAATACGCGAAAGCTATCACTCTTCGCAGTGGCCGCAATCTCCCGCCGCGTACCGCTCCGGTGAGTCCCAACGAGGACGTTGTGATTCAAGTGGAGGAGGATTTAGTTGAGGGCGATGCTGAAGTTCCAGCTGAGAATGAGTCGGAAGCCAGAAAGACAAGAGAGACATCCAGAAACGGCAACTATGAGGACAAAAAGAGGACGGAAACTCCTTTTGTCCCTCCGCCTTACAAACCTCCGATGCCGTTTCCGGGTCGGTTCAAGAAACAGCTGATAGCCAAGTATAAGGGACTCTTTGACAAGGTTATGGATGAGATTGAAGTTAAATTGCCAATTCTGGACGCCCTAATGTTGATACCGCCATACCAGAAATTTCTCAAAGACGCCATCTTAGAAAGGACCAAAGAGGTTCAAGGCATGGTAGTGCTATCTCAGGAGTGTAGTGCCATAATCCAAAGTAGAGTGGTCACTAAGAAGCTAGGCGATCCAGGAAGCTTCACTTTACCTTGCTCTCTAGGCCCACTATCTTTCAGAAACAGCTTATGTGACTTGGGAGCGAGCGTTAGTATCATGCCTCTGACCGTAGCTAAGCGACTTGGTTTCAGCGACTACAAGAGGTGTAACTTCTCCCTAGTGCTGGCCGACCGTTCCATAAGACTACCAAAGGGAATGCTAGAGGACATGCCACTCAAAGTCGGAAATGTGGTAGTGCCCACGGATTTCATAGTGCTGGAAATGGATGAGGAACCCAAGGATCCATTGATCTTGGGAAGGCCATTTTTGGCAACCGCTGGAGCTGTTATTGATGTGAAGCGTGGAAAAATAGAGCTGAATCTGGGTAAGGACTGTAGGATGGTCTTCGATATCAACGATGTGATGAAGCAGCCGACCATGAGTGGCGAGTCGTTCTACATCGAAACCTTAGAACAGCTGGCCGATGAGTACTTGGAAGAGTTAAATGTTGAGGATAAGCTGCAAGTAGCTCTCACAAAGGATAATGCTGAATTTGGGTCTCTGCAGGCTGAGAGTTTGGGTTATGCTTGGCTGCTGGACACAAACAAAGCTGAGACAGGGGAAATCGATTTAGAAAAACTTGTTGAGACAGTCTCAGATGACAAACAGGATGACAAACAGGTTGTGAACCTGTTTGCGCTCGGACAGAATCCGAGTGAAGAAGTCTCGCCTTCCCAGCCAGCTGATGACGACTGGTCCGAGCTCAAGGCACCGAAAGTTGAGCTTAAACCTCTTCCAAAGGGGCTCAGGTATGCGTTCTTAGGTCTTAACTCCACTTATCCTGTCATAGTAAATGCTGCATTAACCCCTCATGAGCTAGATACCCTTCTTGCTGAGTTGCGAAAGTACAGGAGAGCTCTTGGTTATTCGCTAGATGATATCAAGGGTCTCTCCCCTACTCTTTGCACTCACAGAATTCATCTTGAGAACGAATCGAAGGGATCAATTGAGCACCAACGTAGATTGAACCCAAAGCTTAAAGAAGTAGTTAAGAAAGAGGTCTTAAAGCTTCTTGATGCTGGGATTATTTACCCGATTTCGGACAGTACATGGGTTTCACCTGTACATTGCGTCCCGAAAAAGGGTGGTATCACAGTCATCAAGAACGAAAACAATGAGCTGATCCCTTCTAGGGTAATAGTTGGACATAGAATGTGCATTGACTATAGAAAGCTTAATGCTGCATCTAGGAAAGACCATTTTCCTTTACCATTCATCGACCAAATGCTTGAACGTCTAGCTTGTCATCCGTTTTATTGTTTCTTGGACGGGTACAGTGGCTTTTTCCAGATCCCTATCCACCCGGATGATCAGGAGAAAACCACTTTTACCTGTCCTTATGGAACTTTTGCATATAGACGCATGCCTTTCGGTTTATGTAATGCACCCGCCACTTTCCAGCGTTGCATGACTTCCATATTCTCGGATTTGATAGAGGAAACGGTCGAAGTCTTTATGGATGACTTTTCCGTATATGGCTCGTCCTTTTCCTCGTGTTTGTCTAATTTGTGCAGGCTATTGGAAAGATGCGAGGCGACAAATCTTGTGCTTAATTGGGAGAAATGCAACTTTATGGTGCAAGAGGGCATAGTGTTAGGGCACAAGATCTCCGAAAGTGGTATTGAGGTTGACAAAGCAAAGGTTGAGGTTATGATGCAGCTGGGTGAACCAAGGACAGTAAAGGATATCAGGAGCTTTTTGGGACATGCGGGTTTCTACAGACGGTTTATTAAGGACTTTTCGAAGATTGCTAGGCCACTCACCAGACTTCTGTGCAAAGAGAAGGACTTTGAGTTTGATGGAGAGTGTCGCCAAGCCTTCCTAGAGATCAAAGCCGCCCTTTGTAGCGCACCGATTGTCCAAGCTCCGAACTGGGAGCTGCCTTTTGAGATAATGTGTGATGCTTCGGATTTTGCGGTTGGTGCTGTATTAGGACAGCGGGTTGAGAAGAGACTGAACGTTATCTACTATGCGAGTAGAACACTCGACGAGGCACAGACTCGCTATGCCACCACGGAGAAGGAACTCTTAGCCGTTGTCTTCGCATTCGATAAATTTCGCAGCTACATAGTGGGATCCAAGGTAGTAGTTCATACGGACCACGCTGCCTTAAAGTACCTCTACACGAAGAAAGATGCCAAGCCGAGGCTCCTCCGCTGGTTGCTTCTCTTACAAGAGTTTGATCTTGAGATTGTTGATAAGAAGGGGGTAGAAAATAGTGTGGCTGATCACTTGTCTAGGATGAAGATTGATGAGGAGGTGCCCATTAATGACTCCCTTCCAGAAGAGCAACTCATGGCATTGGAGGTTATAAAGACTAAGCTAGACGATGCCTATGCCTTGAAAGATGAGAGGCTGCCTTGGTATGTGGACTTTGTGAACTACTTAGTCAGCGGTGAGATCCCTGAGGATATTAGCGGTTACAAAAAGAAGAAGTTCTTGCGAGATGTGTGCCACTATTACTGGGATGAGCCTTACTTGTTTAGACGTGGAAATGATGGTCTGTTTAGGAGATGTGTTGCTGAAGCTGAGGGAGAGGACATCTTGCGCCATTGCCACGGTTCTAGTTATGGTGGCCACTTCGCGGTTTTCAAGACGGTTCAGAAGGTGCTCCAGGCTGGGTTTTGGTGGCCAAGTATGTTTAAGGATGCTCATGATCATATCGCCAAATGTGATGCATGTCAACGGGCAGGGAACATTTCAATGAGGAATGAGATGCCTCAAAACCCAATCATAGTAGTCGAGATATTCGATGTTTGGGGCATTGACTTCGTTGGACCGTTTAACCCTGCTTCTCACGGAAACTCATACATCTTGGTAGCTGTGGATTACGTCTCAAAGTGGGTAGAAGCTATTGCAGCGCCTACCAACGATGCTAAAGTGGTCCTAAAGCTGTTCAACACAATAATCTTTCCGAGGTTCGGTGTGCCAAGATGCGTGATAAGCGATGGAGGATCACACTTTGTGAACAAAGTGTTTGAGAACCTTTTGAAGAAGCATGGGGTGAAACACAAAGTAGCCACTCCCTATCACCCACAGACCAGCGGTCAAGTGGAGATTTCAAACAAGCAAATCAAGGCCATACTTCACAAGACAGTTAGCTCGTCTAGAAGAGACTGGTCTTTGAAACTTGATGATGCTTTGTGGGCATATAGGACTGCTTACAAGACCCCTATTGGAAGAACCCCATACTCACTTCTCTACGGTAAGTCATGCCATCTCCCGGTTGAGTTGGAATACAAGGCGCTTTGGGCCATCAAAATGCTCAACATGGATCTCAGAACAGCTCAGGAGAAGCGAGAAACTGACCTGCATGAGTTAGAAGAAATCAGGCTTGATGCTTATGAAAGTTCTCGAATATACAAAGAGAGAACGAAGGCTTTTCATGACAAGCGGATTGTTCCTAAAACCTTCAAGGAAGGGGATGATGTTCTTCTTTACAACTCGAGACTTAAGCTCTTCCCCGGAAAACTTAAGTCACGTTGGTCTGGTCCCTTCAAGGTTAGAGAGGTGTTACCTTATGGAGCCGTGACTTTGTTGAACAAAGAAGGTGGAGATTTCACGGTGAATGGCCAGCGGGTTAAGCCTTATATGGCGGATGTGGTGATTGGAGAGGGGAGTTCAGTCTCTCTCCATGATGTTGATGCTGCTTAACAGGAATGAAGGTCGAGCTTGTGACTTTAAACAAGCCCACTTGGGAGGGAATCCCATGACTATCCTTTTGTATATATTGTTTTAATTTTGGACCTTTTGCTGTTTTTGCCTTCTGTCTCTGCTGACATGTTCAGGTTTTGGCTGGTATATCAAGTTTGGGAAATGGGAAACCTTTGAGCAGAAAAGTTGTTAAAAATCAACCCAAAACGGGTTGATTGTCTGAGAAATTGGCTCAAACGGGTTGTCAAACAGGTTTCCTCCCCTGGATCAACCTGTTTGACAGCCCGCCCAGGTAAGTCAACTCTCCTCTGTTGACTTTTCCGAGAAAACCCTTCCTCATCTCATTTTTTAGAAAAATCCCGCATTTCTTCTTTTACGCCCCTTTACCGTTTTTCCTCAAAGCAAAAACTCGTTCTCTCTCATTTTTCACTCAAATTTCGAATTTCAAAAGCCCCCTCACTCTAAATCCACCGATTTCTAGACCGCAAGTCTTTGTTTAGCTCCTCTCGCCAGTAAATTCAAGGTAATCTTTCCCCTTCAGAATTCAATTCTCTCGGTAAGCCTCTCCATTGGGTTTCACTTGAGAATTGGAAGATTTTGCTTTTAATCAGCTGATTTGCCTTGAGTCCAACTGGCGTTGACGGATTTAATCGGTGCATGCTAGTATTTTCCAGTTTGAAGGGTCGAATTTCTAGGCTTAGTGTTTTTCGATTTATTCAAACTAACGCCTTACCTCACCCTAGAATTCGATCTTGTTTCAAGCTTTTCCTCTTGATTTAGCTATTATCGGTTTGGATGTTGAGAGAGTTGAATTGATTTTAGCTTAAATTGTAAATTCGAAATTTCACTTTCAGGGAGATTGGAGTTTTTCTGAATATTTTCTCTCTCGACTGTTTTGCGCAATTGTAGCTTGGACTGATTTCTGTGCGACCTTCTTTGCCTCCACAGGTACGATGACTAACACGAGATCAGGGAGACAAGACCCTCCAGAAGATGACAGAGAGAGAGCAAGAAGGGAAAAGAGAGAAGGAAAGCGAAAAGTGGAGTATCGTGCGAAGAGGAAGAAAGGCGTAACAAAGGAGAAATCGCCGGAGTTTGCTGAGACCGTTGAGCAGGATATGGACGAGTCGGTGATTCCCCGGCCTTATGGAGTCCAAGGCCGCATCCGCATCCTCCGAAGAATGAAATTCCTCCCGATGCGCTATCCACACGGAGAAAACGCTCAGGGAGCTCGGGATAGAGGAGGACGTGGAAGACATTTTCTTCCAAACTGAGCTTGGGGAGTTCATGAAGCTCGCCTTACCGGCGTACAGGCACCAAGCGATCCAATTCCTCGCGTCCTTGAAGGTGAGGAAACACCCGGCAGCAGCCACAGCAGATATTAAGAACGATGGGCCGGGGTTTGTCACCTTTCAGCTCTCCGGAGCCGAACACCGATTGAGCATCGCCGAGCTAGAAGGGATCTATAAACTGGAGGAAGATGTCGGTTCGGACACCGAGATATGTGTCCCTGGAGCAGAACTGATAAGCCTATGGGGAATGATAAGCTCGCGGCCTTACCAAACCTCGGCGAACAAAAGTAGTCATATCCGCAGCCCAGCCATCCGCTACGCACACAAGGCGATTGCCCACAGCCTCTTCGCACGACACGAGTGTGCCAACGTCACCAAGCAGGAGTTCGAGCTTATCGACATCTCCCTTGAACAGAAGTTGCAGACGCTAGACAACGGCGAGGAGATGCGTGGCGATCTGAAGAGGGCCAGCAAAGCTTGGGCGATTTTAGACTCCTTCAAGCAATGCATGCGGAATGCGGAGCTTGCGTATGAACAAGGGAAGATCAAAGACTCTTATCTGGCAATTGGGAGCATGATCACTCCAATCCTGCTCGCAACCAACGTACCGCTGCCAGCGCCGACGCACCCCGCCTCAGTTCATGGATATCGCCTACCTCAACAAAACCTGGTTTTTGAGGGGAATGCACAACGGGAAGCACGTCTATCGGTTCGAGCACCCTACTTTTGGCGTCTCGAAGATCCTCCTCCCTAACAAGGAGCTCACAAGCCACGACACCAGAGCCGGGATCGCCTTCCTTCCCACAGCTCACCAGCTGTTCATGGACGGAGGCGATGCGACAGTGAACGAGGAACAGGGGAACGACGAAGGAGAGCCTTCGGAGAGTCAAGCGAGCGGGCAAGACGACTTCGACTTCATCCCTTACAACGCCAGCGGCAGCGCCCCAGCCATAGTCAAAGCTCATGAGCACATCCGGCTGTTGCGTAAGGGATTCAAGAAGCAGGCTGAGCTAATCAAGAAGCTCACCGAGACGGTCAATGTCCTGAAGGCCAAGCTTTCGTGCACATCGCCGAAGGCAACTGAGACCGTGGAGCCGGTGTTACGGAGAAGCAGGCGCAAAAGGAGAACTGGCGGATCACCACCACCGACGTCATTCACTCATCCGATCGACCTCGATGAGACACCCACTCCACCCGACAACAGCCCCTGAAAGGTACAACTCCTTTATCATTGTACATACCGTTTTATTTATCTATTTTCCATATGCATTTCATATTTTATTTTTGTTACATTGATCTCTCTTTCAAGCTTCTATTTGCACAAGGGACCGTGCAATTTAAGTTTGGGGGAGGGGTCAATAGCATTTGACATTGTTTTCTATTTTCTTATTTTCAATTTTGCATCTTTGAGTCTCATATGCATTTCATCTAAGGCATAGAAAACACCAAAAAAATTGAAAAATTTCGAAAAATTGCATTAAACAAAAAGAGGCATCATCTGCATTTACATATTAAGGAATGAGTCTAGATGCATTTCATTTAGTTACTTGCACTTGCATAGGGAGCAATGATAGGCATTTTTCTTAAAAAGTGAAGCTTTTCGAAGAGATTTCAATGTCCCTGTGGTTAATTATCTGGTGCATAGATTGAGTTTGAAGTTAAGTTAGAACCACATTTGGAATGCACTTGATGACATCATGACTTGGTTGAAGCATTGCTTTGAATTGACCTCTCACTTTACTTATCGAAACCTAATTTGGGCTTCTTAAATATCATTCTCCTGCATTGAAAGTTTTTGCTCATGGATCTTGTTCCCCTTGGACACTCATTTTTCATTTTTCATCCCTCTTTGTGTGTCTGAGTTTGCTTGAAAACCCTCCCATTGCCGAACCTTTCCTTTAAGCCCAAGACTTTACCGAGTGTAGTGAGGCCTTTTTCCGATTGAGCTAAGCAAAAGGTGTTGAGTCTTGACCGACAGAGTTTGAGCTTCCATGTAGAACTAGCTCACGGTTTTTGATCTAGAATAGGCTTAGGATTGGGTGTTTGGGAGTTCGTGAAAGGGGGGAATGAGTTTTGATTAGATCTTGAGAGGGACGAGAGGTTGGAACGATAAAAAGAAAAGAAAAGAAAGAGGAGAGTGAAAAAGAGTGGTGGCTGTTAGTGAATTTGTCAAAATAGGGCAAGAAAAAGAAAAAAGAAAGCAATTCAAAGCCTAGAAAAAGAAAAGCCTTAAGCCACAAAGAGTTCAAAAAGTCTAAATCCTCTGTTTTGAAAAGAAAGTTCATCCTCCTTTAAGTCCTAGTTTATAACCCTCTCAAAGTCCAGAAATTAGAAAAAGAGTGTTCTTTGGGTTTAATTGAGTTTCGTTCTCCAGTGAAAAAGGGTAGATAGGACCGTTTGGTGCTTTGGTTTTCTCGGTTCAGTTTTGGGTAGTTGGAAGTTCGACTTTGTATCATCCTTGGACTTGACTCTTAGCTTTTTGCCCAAGCTCGATCCGTCTTTGAGAGATCCCTGTTCTGAAATTGAGAAAACAACCTTGGAGAAACCACTCTTATCTCCTAAAAAGCCTTGTCCCTTAACCAAATGAGCAAATTCTGAAATGCATGGGTTTTTGATTCACGGTTTGTGTTAATTGAATGTCAAAAAGTGAGAGTGATATGAATGCATGTGCAGGCTGAGTCTGATGTCGTTTCGTTGCTTTTGAATGTGGCTGAAGTTGTTGAAATGGAACAAACTCATATTGCACTTTATAATTCGGCACATGTTCATTGATCTATCTTCCTCTCGCTTCACTGTTTGAGAATTTTTGAGCTCCCGCCTGCATCATCAACCCTCTCTGATTTGTTTTCTTTGCTTGAGGGCAAGCAAGATTCAAGTTTGGGGGAAGTTGATGTCTCTGTATTTTGCATCATTTAGGAGCACATTCCATCTAGTTTCGCCTCCATATTAGCTCATATCTTTAGCATTTTAGTGTAAATCTCTTGCATTGTACAAACACATGGCATTTAGGACTTGCATTGCATTAGTTGTGTATTTGGGAGTTGTACCAGGTGTTTTGGAGCTGAAAAGGGGGAGAAATGGAGTGAAGTTGAAGAAGGAGTGAAGTCTGGGCGAAACAGGATGAGCAAACAGGATGAGCAAACAGGATGAGAAACAGGATTGAGAACCTGTTTGCCGACGGAAAGCTGAGCATTGACCAAAAGAAGGGAGTTGACCCGCGTTTTACCTGATCTGTTTTGAGCTGTGCGAATTGGGAAGGAAGAAGGGTCAACTTAAATGAGTTGACTGAGGTTTCCCTTTGTACCTCACTATAAAAGCCCTTAAACCTAATTTCTTTGCATCTTATCTTGTATTTTCTCTTTATCAAGAACACAAAAAACCTTTGTTTAAGCTATAAGCTTGATTTTGTACGAATGGCTTTGGATTTCTAATCAAGTTTAGTCATTTCATCTTGCGTTCTTCTTGTCTTATTTAGGTTTCACGCTTTCCTCTCTTTCTATCTATGATTAGGACCCTTTCCTCTCTAGGATTTGGTGTGTTCTTGTTATGGGTAGTGAGTAAATCATCTTGGGTCTTGAGGGATGAGATAGATTAGAAGAAATTGGGGTTTGATTGAGTGTCTAGAGGGTTTTAATCCTTCCATAAGGTCCTTCTTTGCTGGGTTTGCTTAAGGCTAGACCTTCTTTGATCACTTAGATCTAGATCCAAGGTTTTTCTCACCACGGGAGTGGGTGAAAAACTGGACCGACCAGCAAAGAGATGAGCTTGTCCTTCACACGGGAGTGGTTGTTTGGAGAGCTCATCGGACTAAGGGAGTTGGCGTTTAAGGCTGGCTTGCGTCGTCCAGCTAACGGGAGTTAGATCCTTGGGCTGGCGCTAGCTTAGGGGTTCTCACCACGGGAGTGGGCTAACCTTTCTCCTTGAACTCCCTTCCTAGGACTTAGCTCTAGTTGAGTTTCTAGACACTTTATTGACCCCTAAGATCTTGTAATCGATTGTCTCATCCCAAGACTCCCTTTTTATCATCAAAGTTTACATCTTTCATTTAGTTAAACGTTTATTACATATCGCTTATTGAATTGCATTCATTCTAGACTACATTTACGTTTTTATTGCATTTTCGTTTCTGTTCTAAGTTCACTTGTTACTTTTGAAATCATTGCTCTTGACTTGATCATTTCTTGCATTCGAATTTGTTTTAAACCAGCTCCATTTTGGATTGACTCTCAAGACCACAATGACATGAGTGGGATTGTTAATTGAACACGCAAAAATCCTGTTTCATAAACACATATATTTTGTCAGTTTTTTAAAAGTGATATAAATCAATATTCACTTGTATCAGTTTTATTTTAATTGATGTTAATTAAGTTAATATTAATATCAATTATTTAAAATAATGCAAAACATAAATTTAATGTCAATTTTTAATAAATGATTTTAATTAGAGTAGTTTTGACATTTTATAAGTGATGTACTTTTTTTGTAGTGGAGAATGAAGCTCACACGCTTCCATGTATGCCCGTCCCAAAAGCTTTGTGCAAACACTATTCATTTGGGTGCAGTTTTTCGTTTAGTATTTTGTCGTATTCAAAAAAAATTTGTATATAAATTCACATTATATAATTATTAAATAGAGTAATTTCTCTACATATAAAGAAATTAAAAACAAAAATGTAGAGAATATGTCGTTAAACATAATAATTACATGGCGCCAATATTTTCAAAAGTGGAGAAAAAAGTTCGCATTCGAGTGCTCTAACAACTTGATTTCGGTTGGAGCAACATCATTTACTAAATAGATAATCAATACGAAGTACGAAATATTTATTTCTCTCGTTCGGAAATTTTGACCCATGTTTAACCAGAAAGACAAGTATGTTCTTTTCTTTCCAAAAGCGTAATCATTTTAAATAAAATTAAGTTTCTTTTCGGTCAATATTATGTTTTTATTTGCTATAAAATTCAACAAAATGGTGGTAACAGACGATGATAGACACCGCCTTATGTCTAGAACAAGGCTTGGAACTTCGAGTATTCGGATAGTATTTGATTGGATCTAGGATCTTCATATACATGAAGTTTATATTCATTTAGGATTCGAAAGTGTTTTAGTTCTATTATGAGTTGGTATTTTTCGTTCTGGATTCAGGTCCATATCTTCAAAACCGATTATTATCAGAAATTTTTTGGTTATGAGGTTCAGATTTAGATATTTATTATCTAAAACCCCTAAAAATATATCTAAGGACCTGAAAATATACCGAAAATTTAAATATATATCTGATAACCCAAAGTCTATCCAGAAATTCAAAAAAAAAAAAATAGTACAAAAAAGAAATCAATGTACTGAAAATATATTTGAAAAACCAAAAAAAACATATACTCATAATACCATAATCCGGGTACTTGATCCAGTATTGGTTCCAGGTTTTATTCGTTACATATAGGTAATACATATTTTATCCACCGAGTAAATTGCTCAAAACCAATCGATTACATATATTTCGGGTTGGTTTGCGTCTAGGAATCCGGATAAAAATTTTAAGGTGCAAGTGAATGACATAAAAAAAAATTATTGGAATAAAAGTTAGTAGAATACAAATTAGTGGAATATAAATGATAGAGTAATGTTTTTATTTCATTCATTATTCTTCAATATTGTAGAAAAACAACTTTCAGCCGAATTGCGAATAAATTCAGTTATTTTCAGCAATATAGGTGAAACTGTTTTCCACTAACATTGCGAATGATAAAATTTTAGTGGAATACCCAATTTCACCAAGTTTTGTTCCTCTATAATTTTTACCTTTAGGCCTATCTGGATGGAACAAGCGTCCGACGTGAAAGAAACCAACAACGATAAACATTATATGCATCATATTTGTAGTAAAAGCATTTTGATTATCAGTTTGTTTCTTTTTAAAAAATGTGGAAACAATATCATGTCGGGATGAACAAACTCTGTTCTCTTTTCAGACCATTTTAAAGCAGATTTTATATGTTCAATAAAAAGTAGTCGGTAAGCACGTGACAGCCAACAACCTAAATCTATGCCATCTTCAATTATGTAACTTTTCATGTATAAAAAGTTGATGATTCTGTTTAATTTAGTTTTTTTTTTGTAACCATTAAATTATTTTCTCTCTTAAAACAAATACTGAACAAGACCACCTTAATTAGTAGCTATAGTTAGTAGGTTGCTTCTATATTTTCTTATCTAACAATTTCGTTTTAATTGACATACAATTCGTTTCATTCAATACGGATCCGACTACTAGATAACTATTCTAGGTTTATATTTAACATACATCTCTGATATACATTTACTTATAATGAATTCCTACGGATAGAGGACTTGTTAAAGCACTGAAATAATTGGAGAAGGATAACAAAGCACATGGCCTCCATGATAAAAGTTCAAAAAGGAAAAAGAAGAAACCTAATGATCTTCAGCCATCAAAGTTGGCACCAAATATGTTAGTAGAGAATTTATATATGTATAGTATAATGAATATGAGTGCTCAATTACAGCCAGTTGTGATGTGCTTACATAGGCATACATCACCATTGTGTCAGAAAAGAAAAAACAAATCTTCATTTTGTATATGTTTGCACCTAAGTGATGGTATTATACTCTTTGAAAGGGCGTCGAGTCAATCATGGAATCTGAATTCAAGTTGTGATATAGTGCTATATTGTACATTTCTACAATATATCTCACCTCAGAGTATAAAGGTTTACACTAATTAATCATTATGGCATGCTTTCTTGGCTTTTTATCTTCTCCCACGTCTAGCCTGCGTCTGGAGAGACACAATAGATAGAAGCTTCACTGAGAGGTCAAAACTCTTTCTATTTTACAAATAGAATAAAATCTTCGATTGCATGGAAGCTTCGTGTGAGGTATGATTCCAGCTTTTAACTCATAGTAGTGTGATCGAAACGTTGCGAAAGTGCGATTCCATATAAAACCACATCGGAATCACGTCGAAAACTAGTGGTTTCATTTTAGAACCGCACTTGATTTTCTATATTGGAAGCATTGTTGTAATATATAAAAAAATAGGAAATTTGTGTTTATTTTAGATGTCAATTGAAACGACCAATTTTTTTTTTTATAAACGATTATAATAAATTATCAATGCGAAAATTTTCGAAAAAAAATCAATAATATTAAATCATAAATAAGCCGTACAACAAATAACCAATAACCAATAAAGCCAATAAAGAATAAACAACTTAAACACCAGGTTTGCTACATTATTAAAAATAGACTAACACCCTAAAATGATGAATTCCTTGTCAACCACAACAAAATAGCCAATATCAAATTCCTAATCTCATCATCCTCTTCTCTCGGTCTCTTTCCGCGGAAGAACATTGCTGTTACCTGCATCACATTGGAATAGAGATGCGTAAGTATTATCATAAATACTTAGTGAGTGGATCATCCTATCTACAGGCCAAGTACGTCAAACACTAGACAATACATCAACAATAATCATCAACAAGAACAATAATCAACAACTGAAACTTCCCTGTCAGGAAACACCCACGTTTCCTGACCACCCAGGTCGGTGTCGATCGACGCCAGCCTCCTGAGTGTCGATCGACATCCATTGAGTGTCGGTCGACACCAGCTCGACGCCCAGACACCAGAAGCTACGATAATCGCATAAAACAATCAAAATCGTGGGATTCAACCCCCACATCGATCAAACAACAATATAACTCGACCATAACTCAAGAACAATTCGAAAACTCATCAATAAACTTGAAATCAAACAACCTCTAATGATTAACGGACCTACAGTCACGCACTCACCTTGAAAAGGATTGAAAGGAAGGAAAGGAAGATGAACAACAACCCAAAGCCTCATATCAAACCTCCAAACCTCACAAAACTCCAAAAATCGCCTCTGATAAGTCTCTGTCACGAAAAAGTGACTTTCTGCGCGGCCACCAACCTTTTATCGCGAGTCTAGGGCTTCCCTCGCCCAAACCGGCCCAAAACCAGCCGACTTAAATCAAACCGGTCGATTTTCCAATAACCGGTGTCGATCGACACCTTTCCTTGGTGTCGGTCGACACCCCTCGACCAAAACCAAACCAACCTCAATTCGATCGACTAAACCCGGAATCGCTCACGATAACCGGTGTCGATCGACACACCCCCTTAGGTGTCGATCGACACTAGGTATTCAAGAGCTTTTTACACATTTTCTTCGAAGTGATTGAATCTTAAACCAACTGTACAACAATCAAACAAGAACATGTACAATCAATCCTCAATTCACACCCCAAAGAGCATATGTAATCTACTCCCAAATCCGTAATGTCGTCCGATACCACTTCTAACACAACTTTCTGGTTCGCGGATGTTACAATTCTCCCCCACTAAACTGGATTCGTCCTCGAATCCCAACACAAACGTCTCTCCAAGACCTCAAAAACTCACATTTTAGTCCTATGTTATACGCATGTTTCAAGACATTATTACTCCTCGATACCGTGACCCACCGTCACGACATCTATGCTGCGACCCACCGTCACAACGTCTATACTGCGACCCACCATCACAATATACATACTGTGGCCCACCGCCACAATATCCAAACCGTGACCCACCGTCACGAAAACCAAACTGTGACCCACCATCACAAAAACAACTCATACTGAGGTAGCGACCCCCAATATAAGTCTGTCGGGCACCCACCGTCTACTCTAAAGGCCCACCGCCTCTAGATATATCGAGTAATAATTCTGAAACGCGTATAAACATATGACCAAAATTTTCAATGACCCCACCGGCCAAAGAAACTCGTAACACCCAAACACGAACCAACATATGAGGCAAAACTCCATCTCATATAACTCCAAAAATGTATATCGTACAACGAAACGAAAATACATAAATCCAAAACCAACAACAACAAAACCAAAAACAAGACTAGAACCACAAAGATGAAGAAGCTCACTCCACAGCCCGCTTGTCGAACCACTTTCCGAACTTCAGCTTCATCTTTGCCTCTGGCTCCCAAGTCTGCTCCTCTGTGCCACTACAGTCCCACAAGACTCTCAACAATGGCACCCTCTTGTTCCGCAGAACCTTGACTCTCCTCTCAAGAATCCTCACAGGAACCGCCGAAACTGTCATATCTGGCTGAAGATCCTCTGGAATCTCAGCCACTAACTCCTCTGAAGGATGCAAACACCTCCTCAACATAGAAACATGAAACACCTTGTGAAAGGCGCTCATAATCGGTGGCAACTCCAACCGATAAGCCACTGGCCCAACTGCTGTACTAGTCAACATCTCCTTGAGCTTCACAAAGCTCTCCTCGCACTCATGCGACCACACAAACGGCACATCCTTGCCAGTCAACCTCGTCATCGGCTGAGACATACTCGCAAACCCCTTGACGAACCTCCTGTAGTAGCCTGCTAAACCCAGAAAACTCCTGATCTCGGTAGCACTACTCGGTCTAGGCCAATCTCTGATGGCCTCAATCTTAGCCGGATCCACAGAAACTCCCTCTGCAGAAACAATATGGCCAAGAAAACCCATCTCTCGCTGCCAAAAACTGCACTTGCTCACCTTAGCAAAAAGCTTCTGCTCCCGAAGCTTCTCCAAAACAAGCCTCAAATGCGTCGCATGCTCCTCTGGACTCCTCGAATACACCAAAATATCAGCTATGAATATGATGACGAACACATCCAGAAACTCCCTGAACACGTCGTTCATCAATCTCATGAATGCTGCCGGCGCATTAGTCAAACCAAAAGGCATGACCACAAACTCAAAATGCCCATACCTCGTCCGAAAAGCTGTCTTCTGGACATCTGTCTCATCTATCGGAATCTGGTGATATCCCGATGCTAAGTCAATCTTGGAGAACCAAGTAGCACCTCTCAACTGATCCAACAACTCATCGATCCTCGGAAGTGGGTACATGTTCTTCACTGTGACTCGGTTAAGTCCCCGGTAATCAATGCACAACCGAAAACTGCCATCCTTCTTCTTAACAAACAAAACTGGCGCTCCCCACGGCGAAACAGTAAGTCTGATGAAACCTTTACTCAAAAGGTCCTCTAGCTGCTTCTTCAGCTCTGCCATCTCTGCTGGAGCCATCCTGTAAGGTGTCTTTGATATCGGAGCTGTTACGGGCTCTAATTCAATCGTGAAAGGATCTGACCGAGATGGTGGCAATCCCTTCAGCGACCGAAATCCTCAAAATCCTGGACAACCTGAATATCCTGCAAAACCACCTCACCACTGGACTCTGTCATAGTAATCGTCGCCAAATAGGCCTCACAGCCCCGCTCTAACAACTGCTCTGCCTGAATAGCTGAGATCACTATACTCCCCGAAGTCGGTCTCACTCCCTGATAAACCAACTTCCCTGCATCCTGCTCAAACACCACTCTACCTCTGTAGAAATCCAGATGAACTCGGTATAAAGATAACCAGTCCATCCCCAAAATCACGTCATACAGCTCCACTGGACTGATGACTAAATCCGCTGGCATAGACTGCCCCGCAATCTGCACATCCACTGCTCTAGCTCTGCCCGAAGTAGCCAGAAAACCACCACCGGCCACCTTGACAAAGCCTGAAGCCTCGCCATCGCTACTCCGAATACCACTACTCTCAGCTCTCTCCGGAGTAATGAAGCAATTAGATGCTCCCGAGTCAAACAACACGTGAGACTCAAAACCGCCAACTAACAAGGTCCTTACACACATCCACAAGTGTTGAGAACCTCTAAACTCTATCACAGTAAAATAAAAGAAACAGACAACACCAGAATTCTACCTTTAAGAATTTACAAGTCTGAGTCAAAAATTTTACCTGTGATCTGGCCTGACTGACTGGTCTGGCCCACCTCTGCCGGAGTATACACATGCGACGCTCCACCTGACTGCAACGCTGCAACCGGTGTCGATCGATGCCAGCCTCCTGAGTGTCGATCGACATCCATCGAGTGTCGGTCGACACCAGCTCGACGCCCAGACAGTAGAAGCTACGATAATCGCATAAAACAATCAAAATCGTGGGATTCAACCCCCACATCGATCAAACAGCAATATAACTCGACCATAACTCAAGAACAACTCGAAAACCCATCAATAAACTTGAAATCAAACAACCTCTAATGATTAACGGACCTACAGTCACGCACTCACCTTGAAAAGGATTGAAAGGAAGGAAAGGAAGATGAACAACAACCCAAAGCCTCATATCAAACCTCCAAACCTCACAAAACTCCAAAAATAGCCTCTGATAAGTCTCTGTCACGAAAAATTGACTTTCTGCGCGGCCACCAACCTTTTATCGCGAGTCTAGGGCTTCCCTCGCCCAAACCAGCCGACTTAAATCAAACCGGTCGATTTTCCAATAACCGGTGTCGATCGACACCCTTCCTTGGTGTCGGTCGACACCCCTCGACCAAAACCAAACCAACCTCAATTCGATCGACTAAACCCGGAATCGCTCACGATAACCGGTGTCGATCGACACACCCCCTTAGGTGTCGATCGACACTAGGTATTGAAGAGCTTTTTACATATTTTCTTCGAAGTGATTGAATCTTAAATCAATTGTACAACAATCAAACAAGAACATGTACAATCAATCCTCAATTCACACCTCAAAGAGCATATGTAATCTACTCCTAAATCCCTAATGTCGTCCGATATCACTTCTAACACAACTTTCTGGTTCGCGGATGTTACATCAATAAAAAGGATCTTCACATCAATTTAAACTATTACGATTGTTCATCTAATTATATACCTCATTTGTGAAAACATGTGACCTGTAATTTTCAATATAATTTGAGTCTATATTTTATCCAATTTGAATATGTTTTATAATTTGTATGAATTGCCTTTTTTTGCGATGCTTTTGGATAAATAAACTTATATATTCATTTTAGGGTTTAGGTCTTATATAAAAACTTTATTTAGATTGTTGTAAAAATTAATAGAGATTTCTTTCGAACATAATGAATTTTAATTTTTTGTTTGAGTTATATAATATGATTTTAATTCTGACTCGCTTTGTTCTAAAAAAGAAATTATATACGGACCTTAAAAGTTAAAGTTAAAAATATTGCTATCAAACAGTTGATATATTGCTTTAAAAAAAAACTGATTCTAATTTTTTTTTCTATTATTGATTAATTTATAATGTATTATTTTGAAGTAAAAAAGCTAATTCAACATTTTAATATTTGACGAGAATTTAAAATTGCTTGTGTTGTTCAGTTCTTATACAAGTTTTGAAGTATTGAATCGATTGAAAATATTGTATTTTAATGTAGAAGAAAGATTTAGGAACATAACTAAAACCACACAGGATTGGACGCATGTTGTTTAACTCGAGAAGAGAAATTTTAATTACAACTTGTAAATGTGACTGTGTGAGCTTTGTTAAGTTTTGTGTGTTTTATTTTTTTCGAAAAGTGTATTTGCTTAAAGGACCATTCTTTTCACTTAGAAAATGTAAATATAACGAGAAATCATCTCTCATATCCCTCCATCTTTTTCATCAATCTCAGAAATCCCTCTGGTTTATTTCATTTTCGCAGCATTTAAATTTAAATCAAAAAACGAGTAAAGGACAAAAATATCCGGGAAAAGTTGAGGTAATTACATATCCGACCACGAAATATCCGGGTCCAACGGGTTATATCCATGTCAAATCGGGTAACCTAATTCAAAATGAAAATCGCGTTTCTTCTCTTCTTCCGTTTCAGTTTCGATTTCTTTCGCGGTCTCAAGTCTCCTCGCTTTTCCTCCTCTGAATTTCAAATTCGAAATCGAAGAGAGATTCAAGTAGATATTAGAAAACGAAGAAGATGGTACTTACAAGAAATCTGGAGAAGGTATTGTTGCGGGAAAAATTGAGAGGAGAAGCTGTCGAACCCGAGGTCGGCGCAGAAAACCAACCGGCTCCTGGAGGTGAGGAAGAGAACGGGAGCGACGGAGACCCTCCGAGTGGAGGTGGAGATGTGGCCGGGAGCGACGGAGGTGAGAAAGACAACGGGAGCGACGGAGGTGAGAAAGATAACGGGAGCGACGGAGGAAGCCAAAGTTTGAGAGACGATGATAACGGGAGCGACAGGAGAAGCGACGGAGGGAGTGAAAGCTTGAGTGACCCCGATTCAAGGGTAAGTACTTTGAGAATCAAGAATAACTGAATTAGGGAAAATGTTGAATTGGATGGTTTGGTTGATTTGAGTTAGTTCTCTAGTTTATGAGAGGAGTTTATGATCGTTAGTTTATATCTGATTCCGGGTTTGTTTAACTCGCATTTCGTGTTTGTTGAGGATTGAAGAGTCTGAGGATTGATTTAGGATTGATTAGTTCGTCGTTTAACTCTCATTTCGTGTTTGTTGGATGAAAGAGTAATACTGGTAGAACTAGGTAAAACTATATGTGGATATGAAAGTACAACTAGGTAATATTTGGTACATGTGTTCTGCAGTGTTCAGATGAGGAAGAGGAAGAGGAACTGGAGCCAATGAGACCTTTAAGGATGTATTTTCCGCCGTCAGACTATTGTAAGAAAATGAAGCTATCGACGAGGTGCTATTTGCAGGACGTGTTCGAGACCTTCCGCGATTTACGGCCTGCTCTTACAGATAATGAGAAGAATTGGTTTGAGACTCACCCGCAGTTCAAACACATCTTCCACATGCCAAGGGAGCGAAACCACAAGCTTCAGGGAGTTTGGACGCTGCTTCTTCGAACCGCATGCATTGAGAAGGAAAAAGAAGTTTGGTTCGTTGTAAATGGCGTGCCTATCCGGTATGGTTTAAGGGAACACGCCCTGATATCTGGATTGTATTCCCATAACTATCCAAGCGGTTTTGCGGAAAATACATGTGGGAAAATGGCATTCGTGGAGAAGTATTTTAAGGGTTCAACAGTAAGATATCAAGATCTGAAGCCAATGCTAGAGAAGATGAAGCCTTCTCCGAATTCTAATGACAGACTGAGGATGTTGATATTGTACTTTTTAGCTAGCATTATCAAAGGGCAGACGAAGACCGGGAAAAAAGCTAGTTCCGTGGACCCATTCTTGTTGAGAGCCGTGGGTGATATAAATTTGTGTAGGACATTTCCTTGGGGGAGATTGTCCTATGATCACATGTTGGAAGGGATCTCCAAGACAATGACTCATTTCAATGGGGCTGTTCCAGGAATAGAGAAGCAGGGCCAACCATGGCCGATTCCCGGTTTCATTGTACCTCTTGAGGTAATATTTATTTCGATGTCAGGATTTCGTTTTGTCTAAACTTTAAATATTTTACGCTAATTCTAACTGTAAAGCATCGTTTTGTGTGTAGCTCTTAGCTTTCGAAGCTATTCCAGTGTTGGGTGAACGATTTCTCGAACCTTTTCCTAGCGCAGATGAGGAATGTCCGAAGATGTGCAAGTCAATGTTCAAAAAATGCGATATGAAAGGAATTCCTTTCGAGACAATAAGTGCACAACTTGGTAAAACTAAGGTTAGTTATACTTCTGCATATAAGCCTATAAATTTTACTCTAAATTATTTACCCAGTAATCTTTACTCCTTGATTGTATTTGCAGGACATTGATAATATCTTAACTGCAGACGCTAGTGAGAAGCGTCTTCTTGAAAGAATCACAGAACCTGAGGAGGACGTTGATAAGCATTGTGTGGTTGTTGATAGTTGGATGAAGATCGCTAATCAATCGCAGGTCGTATTTTTGAAGGATATGTACGACGAAGATGTGGCAAGATTAGCAGACGCTCCTCCTCACAACCCGGAAGCGGTGAACCCTGAAGCGGTGAACCCTGAAGATGTTGACACGCCCTCCCCAGAATTGATAGAGCTTATTCAGAGCATGAAGAAGGACATGGAGGAGCGTATGACAACCATAGAGAAGAAAGTTGATCGGCTGGAGGAAAGGATAGCCCCGATTGAAGCGTATGTGAAGGAGAGAGTCGGTGATAAAGGTGGTGAGGAAAACGTGGCCGAAGACGTGGCCGAAGACGTGGCCGAAGACGTGGCCGGTGGAAGTCGAAACCCTTCACAGGTAAACTTTGCAACAAAAGATGAGAAAATCACATATTTCAGGGAATTTAATATTTGTATTCATTTGTAGGAAGCATCAACAGTCGTTCCACCAATTATCAATAAGCGTACTCGCATTAAGCAATGTTCAAGGAAGAGTGCACATTCAAAACGGATGAGGGATGCAATTAACATGAAGTTAGAGGAGGGTCGTCTAAAGAGGCAAAAGCTATGAAAAGCAAGGAAAACTTGGCTAGTTTGATTTTGTGACTTTGGATTATACCTTGGATTAGACTTTGGATTAGACTTTGACTAAGTATCTGTTTCATTTTGTACAACCAGTATTCGTTTTCATTTTGTAAAACTGGTAAAACTAGGAAAAACTAAGCGTTTTCATTTTGTAAAACTGGTAAAACTATGAAAAACTAAGTATCTGTTTCATTTTGTAAAACTGGTAAAACTAGGAAAAACTAAGTATCTGTTTCATTTTGTAAAACTGGTAAAACTAGGAAAAACTAAGCGCGTTTTCATTTTGTAAAACTGGTAAAACTGGGAAAAACTAAGTGCGTTTTCATTCATTTTGTAAAACTGGTAAAACTAGGAAAAACTAAGTTAGTTTTCATTTTGTAAAACTGGTAAAACTGGGAAAAACTAAGTGCGTTTTCATTCATTTTAAGCGAAACACAAAGAAGGAGTTTATTGTTACATCACATTACATAGCATAATCTTTAAAGAGAGGATCACCACTTATAATTAAATCACTCTGACACGGTCTCATTCAGCTTTGCCATCTTTTCACGCTGGTTTTGTAGCTCATCCCTCATTTGTTTCACCTGAAATTCAAGACTTGACAGAATTCGAAGTTTTTTAGCCTGGTCATCCACCTCCTTCCTTAACCTTGCAAATTCTTCGTCGACAGCACCAAACCAAGGAATGCGCCAGTGGAAACCATCATTCTGCACATGAAGATAGATTGAATAATTTATGAAAAGATTTTCTCGATTTTAAATACACAAATGAGAATGAGAACTCGCCTTATACTTCTCGCAGGTAAAGTATCTGTTCCCCAAGTCTCCTTCGATTTCCGAAATCTCATGGAAGATTCGTTCCCCACATGGACATCTCTGCGGAACGCCGTATTGACCATCTGCGACGAGAGTTCTCCAGGCCTCCTCCTTCATGGCTTCCTTCATGGAGTAGTAATCTGGGTGCGACTTGTCTAAATTTCTCCAAGCCATCTGTAGATCTGGAGATCTAGGGTTTTGGATGATGGAGCGGATCTGTCTCTCTGAGTGATAGAAATTGAAAATAATTATACTTACTTAAGTCAGATCTGCGAGAATTTGTAGATCTGATACCGGAGATCGGATCGAAGGAAGGAAGAAAGAAGAAGAAGAAGAGAGAGATGAGAGAGGAGAGAGGTTCGGAGAGAGTGAAGAGAGAGTGAAGAGGAGAGAGAGAGAGAACGAAAACGAGAAAGTCGAAAGTTTATGATTTTGTTAAAGTTTATTCAAAATTAGAGTAGCGCCGTCTTTCCACACAAAACACGTGCGTCGCGCCGTCTTTCTCGTCTTTCATTCAAAAGTAGCGCCGTCTTTCATTCAGAGAAATACACTTAGTTATACCAAGGTATTAGTTGTACCAACACTGTTAATAGTTATACTTAGGCTGTTTTCAATATTAAGTTAGTATTACTTAATATTGTATGTATTTTTTCTAGTTTTACATAAGAGTTTAAGTGATTTATATATGATGTTTATTACTTTATCCATTAATATGTTGAAAAACTTGAGTTTTGCGAATCTCTCATCCGGAATTGCTTGTTCTTAGCAAAGTGACCCTAGAAGTATATGGTGAATATAGAGTGCAATACTTGCAAACAAACTCTTTTCATATAACTTTGTTCTTTTTCCCAAAAATTATATGTAAAGGTTATGGATTTCATAAGTTCTAACAATTCACTTTTCTTATAATTTCAATTTCACCAAAGGTTTAACAGTTTTAAAAGTTGTGAATTTTACTCAGTTTTACTCAGTTTTACTCAGTTTTACTCAGTTTTACTCAGTTTTACTCAGTTTTACTCAGTTTTACCAACGTCAAAGCAAGCTAAGTAACAAAGACTGCATAGTTTTACACAACAAAAACCAGTTTTACACCACAAAAACCAGTTTTACACCACAAATTTGGAATCAGGTTGTACTTGGCTGAGAAGGTTGCTCAGGTTGCTCAGGTTGCTCAAACACCTGCCACACGATTCCTTGTCGTTTCCGCCTTTTGTTTGCTGTCCTTGTACGCCGGCATTCTCCAGGACCAAAAAGTCTCTTCGTTCTCTTTCTTCCCTTTTTCGGGATAGGTTGCAATGGTATGATTTTCTTTGCCTTCACGTCTCCAGGTACATCCCATTCGGATTCATGAGGCACGAGAAAAATCGTCCTCCAATACGCCAATTGCCACACCTCGTTCAAGTAATATTTTGAGACCAGCTCAACCATTTGCAGAGGATATCGAGAACTATGCACATTGCTGGTGTTGAATTCCATGAAAGCGGCTAGTGCGTGGACACAAGGAATCTTATCAAAATCAAAAACCCTGCAACTGCAACTTTTCCTGATTAAGTCCACCGTCCAATTCTTACTCTCTGGCTCGGCGGTGCCGTCGGATTTCTTAGCTACGACATCATAAAGAAGCTCGAAACTGTTTAACTCCGTCGCATGTAATTTCTCAGCGTCCTTCCACATATCGTGCAACATGTTTTCCACCAGAGGTACAAACTTATGCGAATCTGGTCCAGCAGCGGCCTCCTTCCGATGTTCATTAAACCATTTAGAAATTTGTGCAATAATCGCATCAAGCATGGGTATTAAGGCGTATTTCCTTGCAGGCCTAAAAGTACTGTTTAAAGACTCCACACAGTTGCTTGTGTCTAGGTTGTACCTTACTCCCGGAAAATGAACCCTTGCCCAAGTTTCCATCCTATTTTTCGTAGTTTTTACTAGATACGCAGCCGCAGACGGAAATCTCGCTTCAAATTCACTGTAAGCCGCCTCAAACGCCGCCACCGTGTAATGCCTGCTCATCTGCATGAAATAAAATGCGACCACGTCTTTGTTGACATTAAAGGCATGGTCCTTCACATTTTGAGACAAATGCCATACACAATACCCATGATGTGCGCTTGGATACACAGTAGCTACGGCATTGATGAGGCTCTCATTTCTGTCAGTCATAAAAACCAATTCGGACGAGTCTGGTATAACAGAATTCAGCAACCCGAAAAACCAATTCCAGCTATCATTGTTCTCACTATCAAGTACAGCAAACGCTAGGGGATAGTTGTGCCTATTAGGATCTTGAGCTGAAGCAAAGACTAGCACACCACGATACCCGTTCTTCAGATGCGTTGCATCCACAGTTATCACCTTCCTCATACATTGAAACCCTTCAATGGTAGCTCCCAAAGCGATGAATAGGTACAAGAATTTTCCGTCTCCATCCAATTTCAGACTTGTCTTTGTACCTTCGTTCACCTTCTCTAGCATATGCAAATAACAATACAATTTCTTGTAGCTCTCTCCTGGATCACCACGCAGATCATAAGCATGCCGATTTTTCCCTCTCAACGCCGTGGAGTAGGATATCTTCACACCAAATCTGGTGTGAACAAGCTTCTGGATAGTTCCAGGACTTGGCGTCTCCATTGATCCTGGATAATCTCCATGCAACAAACCTGCAACTAAATCTGGAGTGCCTTTCCTCTTCTTTACTGTACTCTGAGTAGCCCGGGAGCATGTATGCATCTTGTTGTGCGTTCTAATTGAGAAAGAAAACCGTGTATTTAGTACCTTTGCAGCTCGTAATTTCCAGTCACAGCTTTTATGTCGACATTTCACCACATATCTTTCCTTATCTGATTTCACTAGCACAAAACCAAAAGAGTTCTCAAATGCAGCTTTATCCACCATTCTCTGCACTGCCTTCTTATTTGGAAACTCTTGAAGTAAACTGACATTCAAACCATCTTCCCATGGCTCAGTATACGAACTAGATTGTACAACAGGTGGTTCATCATATTCGTTGTGCCTATATTCGCCTCTAACATCATCCTCATCCATCGCCTCCTCTTCTTTTTCTGCTTCCTTTTCATGTTCTGCATCTTCTTCTTTTTCTGCATCCTCTTCTTTTTCTGCCTCCTCTTCTTGTTCTGCTTCTCCGTTGTCTACATATAGAGTCAGAGCATTACCTCCAATTTCATCATTATAGTTCATACCAAAAGAGCTTTCCTTCTCCGCTCGAGATACTTGCGCCGTGGGCTGTGTTGAGGAAGTCGTGGCCTCTACATGCAACATACATCTACAGCCTTGGTTATCAACTGTTTTTAGATAGATCATGAGATCGTCATCATCAGCAACGGTCATATATTCGTCGCATCTCACAATCAGCGGAATGTATCTCAATTTCAATTCCACCGTTTTTTCATCCCACCCAAACTTCTTGCATATCAAAGCTTTTACCATCAGTAGTGTTATCTCCTTCGTTGATGTCTTCACCAATAAACTGTACAAGACACCTTCGCATTTGAAATGTATGCTGACGTCTTCACCCATCATATCCTACCAAAACAATGTCAAAACTCAATCATTATTAATAGTTTTACACAGTTATGCATTTTTACATCAAACAAGTTATACCAGTTATACCAGTTATACTAGTCCTACCAAGTTTCGCGATTTTTGGCTTAACAAAGTTATACCAGTTATACCAGTTATACTAGTTATACCAGTTATACTAGTTCTACCAAGTTTCGCGATTTTGGGCTTAACAAAGTTATACTTAGTTTACCTAGTTATACTATCACAATTAGTTATACGAGTTATACTCAGTTGTACTATCGGCGGAGATCCAAAAACTACCTCACTCTTCTACTTACGGTTCACTTCGATTCAAGGCCTGGCAGGCCTCCATTACGTTCTTTGCTAATGCTGAATACTAATCGACCGACCCACAAAGCATTGTTAAACACCCAATTCTCTGATTTATTCAAGAGAAAAAACGAATTCCAACTATGGACAGACCTGAGTTCCGGCTGCGATTTGCGACGACGATGGTACCCAAGCAACGAGATTATGATGGAGAGGGAAGAGAAGGAGCTTCGGACGACCAAGATAAGCTTCAGAGAGCTCGATCTAGAAGATGGAGAGCCCGAGGAGAGAGAGTAAAGGAGAGAGGAGAGGAGAGAGAGAGAGGAGAGAGAGAGAGTAAAGGCGGGAGGAAAGAGAGAGAAACCAGTTGAGCGTTCTCAGAATTCAGAATCCGACGCCAAACGCTAAACGCCAACGAGAACGCCAACTTGTTTTCTATTTCCATTTTCGAGCAGTAATTCATTAAGGCTATTTCCGTAATTGACCAGGAGGGAGGGATACAAAAGATTAACTTGGGATATTTGTGATTGTGTTAAGAGATGGAGGGATAGGAGAGATGATGCCTCAAATATAACATCCTGCCCTATTAGCTAGCACGTGTTCTTCCACCAACGAAGACTTCGTTTATCACATACTTTATTTTCTAAGTATATACCAAAGTTTTTCTTTAAACTAAATTTCATCAGCATCAAGGGATTTTCAATAGATATCTCAATCTAAATATAATAAAAAAAATATAGGAAAGAAGAATGAAAAGAAAAACTATTTGAGTTTTTTGAAATACCCTTAAAAACACTACATGACGATGTGTCCAATTCTAATTGGGTAGATTCTTTTAGCATATCAATCAG
Source organism: Erythrophleum ivorense (assembly GCA_026724425.1). Lineage (NCBI taxonomy): Eukaryota > Viridiplantae > Streptophyta > Magnoliopsida > Fabales > Fabaceae > Erythrophleum > Erythrophleum ivorense. Next base: position 373,862 of record JAIUCV010000329.1, read on the forward strand.
AAGTGTTTTCACCAAATTTCTCAATAATTTAAAAATTATATATCAAAAAGTAAAAAAAAAAAGATAAAGGTTCTCAAATGGGATCCATAAGAACATTAATCACACAAATATATAAATATATATATAAATATTTATATATATATTTATATATATATTTTTTAAATAGATATCATATTTTAAGTGGCTTAATGTCTTACAAACTTAATTATATTAATCAAACTATATGAAAATATTATATTTTATCGTTTAGATATATTTGTTGAGGACCTCGATTGATAGAGGTGCTCTAATATATGATGAATCTGGAGATATAATATTTTTCCAGTTTAGACATAGACGTTTGCAGATAAATATAAAGTAGTGCAGTTTGAACACCCAAAATGCTTCTGAACAAAACGCCTAGGCCTGATGGGTTTCCCGTTGAGTTCTTCAAAGCAAGCTGGGAGATTATTGGGAAAGAGGTTATTTATGCGGTTAAAGAGTTCTTTGCAACATCTTTTATGCCAAAAGCACTAAACGCAATTTCACTGGTTCTGATCCTTAAGTGCAAAGAAGCGGATGAGCTAAAAGATTTCAGACCAATCTCCTGTTTAAACATAGTTTATAAGCTCATCACGTGTTTGCTCTGGGATAGGTTGAAAAGTGTTTTATCAGAGATTATTTTGCGAAACCAAACAGCTTTTATAAAGGACAGGCTCCTTCTTGAGAATGTTCTACTAGCATAGAGGTAACGGTTATCATTGTAACATCCGTAAAACAAAGAGGTGGAATTTTCGCATGGTGTCGATCGACACCGGTCTGTTTGCGAATTTCTAGTTTGATTTGAGTGTGATTTGGCCGGTTAAGGGAAAAAGAAAACCCTAGGTCGCGAATAAAAAAAAAGGAGCAGTCTCTTTCACGTTTTTCGAGACAGAAAGGAGGCAGAGAGTTCTAGGCGATTTTGGAGAATTTTGGAGGAGATTGGTGAAGTTTCTGAGGTGGTTTGTTGCTGTTCTTCCTGGTTCATCTTCCTTTCCCCTTTTTAATCTGAAATCAAGGTGAGTGCGTGACTGTGGGTCCGTGGATTTCTAGGTCTATGTTTGGGTTGATGAATAGATGTGTTCTTGGTGATTTTCGTGTGATTATGTGATGATTGTGAAGTTTAATTGTATTTGGTGTTGTTATTGATGTGATTATGTGTTTATGGTGCTGTTGAATCGCACTCGTTCTCGCCCTGTCGAACGGGTGTCGATCGACACCAAGGTCAAGGGTGTCGAACGACACCAAGCGGGTGTCGGTCGACACCAGAGGCTGGTTCGGACGGCGTGTACCGGTTAAACTGAATTGAAATTAAAATTAAATGGTTTAATCCGGTTAAATGGATTTAATGGATTTAAGTGATTATTTGGGTTTGATTTAATTAATTATTTCGGATTTATAATTAATTGAGATTATTATTTAATTATGAGAATTATTTAATAATTATTTGGAATATTTGAAATGTGGAAAAAATTTGATAATTGTGAAAATTATTTTAAAAGACTTAAATTGTCTAGAAATTGCGTAATTGACTCATGGGCAGAGTGATCGTCTCACTAAGTATTTATGATAATACTTACGCATCTCTATTTCAATGTGATGCAGGTAATAGAAATGTCTAAACGCAGAATCAAGGCCGAAGAAGAGGATGATAGGATTTATGTGCTATTTGTGTTACTTAAGTTGCTAGATTTGTTTAACACTTAAATTGTCTAGAAATTGTGTTTAAGAAAAGAAAATTATGTTTTGGCTTAAGCTTAAGGGGTTTTAAATGCTAAGGAAACAAAGGATGAGAAGATATATGTTCCACCAAAAACAAATATCATTTGGTTACTGAGTTTTTTTTTTTTTTTTCTTGGTCCCTAAATTGGCGACTGACTTTGTTATCCAATTATCATGAGATTCATGACTATAAATTTAAATATTAAATCCAATATGGATATCTTGCTAATTGAACCTTTTTTTCTTTATCAACTACATGTTTTACATAGATTTGAGTTTGGAAAATGAGACAAAAACACTAACCTATATGATTGGTGGAGTGGAGCTTAATCCTTAACCGTTCGCAGTATAGATTATCATAGATTAATGTTCCAACCTCGTCATGTTTTTAAGATAGTAATCATTATTAACTTATTAGTATTAAGTGTGGACATGAGGTTATGGGTTAAAACCGTGGGAAAAGGAAAAAGGCAAAAGGCCCACCTTCTAAGCACTCTCTTTTAAATGGTAATTCGTGCCTGTCAAAGCTTAGACTCTGTCAGAAACACAACCCCAAGGCCACTTACTTCATCTCTTTCACTCCTTTTATTTATTTATATATTTTAAAACAAAAGTTAGAGAGAGAGAGAAAGTTTTCAATTCTACAAACCCAAGAAACCCCCTAAAAACAAGAGGAAACAAAATCAAACTGAAAATAACATAGTAAGTTTTTTGTTTGCTTCCTCTCTGTTTTCCTCTGTCTGGACATTGGGATTAAACCAACTTCTCATTCTTATTCTCTCTTCTTCTTCTACTTACTTGTTCTTGTGTGCGAAAACAAATCAAGAAAGCACAAGGAGACAAATAGACCTATCCATATCATTACCAAACAATCCATACATTCTCTAGTAATGGTTTTTTCTTCTTCATTTTCTTCCTCAACTATCACATCCAAATTTATTGGGTTTCTGCTTCTTATCTCTCTTACACAAGACTTGTCACTCGCGTCGGCTCTGCATCATAAAAACAACACTTCATTTAGACCCAACAGAGAGATTCAGAAGCATAGAAGAGTGGAAGCATATCTAAATAGTATCAACAAGCCTTCCATAAAAACGATTCACGTAACCAAACATATATACCCTTTTCTCATAAATCCTCTGTTTCTTGTATTTTATCCGTCTCATGATAACATTTTTGTTACTGTGAAACTACAGAGCCCAGATGGAGATGTAATAGAATGTGTATTGTCTCATTTGCAACCAGCATTTGACCATCCTCAGCTACGAGGGCAAAAACCACTGGTATTGAAACTACTCTTTCACTTGACTTCTTTTGTACTTTTAAGCCAGCTCATGATGATCCAATGGTTTAAGGTTTCAATAATGGTTGGTCACTATCTCATGCCTTAAACTGCAATTTAGTATGAATATTAGTATGGATTTCAGTCTGTGATTCTTGATAATAATAACAACAAAAATAATTAAGTGATTCTACTACTGGAAATATGCAGGATTCGCCAGAAAGACCAAGTAGAGGAAATGGAACAACAGATATGGAAAGTTTTGATCAGTTATGGAGTCAGTCCGGTGAAAGTTGCCCAGTTGGGTCAATACCAATGAGAAGAACAACAAAGAGTGATGTTTTGAGGGCAAATTCTGTTCGACGGTTTGGTCGGAGATTGAGAAAACCCATCAGACGAGATTCCTCCGGAGGTGGTCACGAGGTAACTTCTTCTTCACCTCTCGTACGAATCGATCATGCGGGAGGAATAATAATGTTTTTCTTATGCTTTACTTTAACTTTTGTTGCTTCAATAAAGCATTTTATTCTCCAAAAAAGATATAAAGCAAAAAAAAAAAAAAATGATTCGATCGAGATGGAGAAACATAAAGGGTCTTTGAATGTTCAAACTTATTTCTCGATACTGAAAAACAAAGTGTGAATAATGTGTAACAAATAAAACTAAAAGGTGTTTGCATTAATAAAGTTTTATTTACTTGCAGCATGCGGTGGTTTTTGTAAATGGAGAACAATACTATGGAGCAAAAGCAAGCATAAATGTGTGGGCGCCACGTGTCACTGATGCTTATGAGTTTAGTTTATCTCAGATTTGGCTCATCTCTGGCTCTTTTGGCCATGACTTAAACACCATTGAAGCTGGTTGGCAGGTACCACACATTTTTGTTAATCGGTTTGATTGTTTTTTAACAAGTGAAAAAAAAAAATCTGTAGTTAATTTGTATGATTAGTATTTCTAAAATTTGTGACCTACTAACCATTAATTCAGTGATTAGTAGCTAATCACTAGAGAATCAACCTAGCTATAATTTAATTTTTTTATTGTTTATTTACTTCTTTTATACTGTACTTTTTTGTTTTAAAGACCAGTCCGAAACTTGTATCATCTTAAACACAATTGTTTTATTGTTATGTTAAAATAAAATAAAAAATAAAGGACCTTAGTCAAAATTTTCATTTTCTAAACAGAGAACCGACCCACTAATCAACTAGTATTACACAGTACTAAGCAAAAGAATGTGGTGGGGGATATAGAGTGGGTCCAATTAATAATGAGGTTGGTGATTACTGATTACATAGCATTTGATCTTTTGTGCAGGTTAGTCCTGAGCTATACGGAGATAACTATCCAAGATTCTTCACATATTGGACGGTAAAGACCATCTCTATTTATCTTTTCAACTTTTTTCTTAGTGGGTTTATTTTAATATCATGGAAAAGAAATTGAATTGGAAATTTTGAAAAAGCAGACAGACGCTTATCAAGCAACTGGGTGCTACAATTTACTCTGTTCAGGGTTCGTACAAACCAACAATAAAATTGCGATTGGTGCAGCGATTTCCCCGAGGTCCTCTTATAATGGAAGACAGTTCGATATCGGTTTAATGATTTGGAAGGTCAGTCTTCTTTTCTTCCATTTATTTCCGCACTTCTAATCATATTTTATCGATTCAATTCATCAATAAGGACAAAATGTTCGTGAAAACTTAAAATACTACAATTTGTTATACATATAATACTTGATGATATTGGTCAAACCACATAAAACAAACGTAGAACCCTAATGTAATTTAAGTATTTTCTTTCCTCATAGCAGTTTTTGATGAAAATCATGGTAGAAGCAAGTTATAGTAGTACGTGCATGTGGTGTTTCTTTTGAATTAAAAAAATGTGGTGTTTGAATTTACCAATGAACTTCGAAAATTTAACGAATTGGAATGTGTAATCTAGCGCATAAATAGGTGTTCTTCCTTCCTTTCTAGATAATAAAAAGTTGAAGCTGACACATAACAATTAAATATGTTTATCTGTAATTAATGCTTCATTTATGATTGCTCTGAACTTAAGACTTTAGGATAAGTCCATCAAAAAAACAAGTAGTGAAAGTACTATTGCATTTTATAAGCACTCAAACCGACATAAAGTAAGTCAATAACGCATTTGAAACGCTACGCATATGTCTGCTAAAAACTTTTATTCAGACCGACACATTAAAATTAAAGTTAGTTTATCCCACAAAACTGTTAATTTGAGAGCCCCTCCAACCATTATTTGATATTCTTCTTTTAAATATGTTCTTCAGCTATTTTCTATATAAAAAAAAAACTTATTAAGTAAATCGACTTCTTTGAACACATGACATAGATATACATATCAGTATACGGTATAATACGATGTTTTGTCACGATTTCCTTGTTTACATATCAGTATGTAATATATGAATATGATAGATATGGATGTGTACTAATTACAGAAAAAGTGAAAGGTAAGCATTTATTTGATGTCATGTTTATTAACTCCATTACTCATCATGAATAAACTTGAAAACTAAATTATCATGGTAAGCATCTCAGGCTCAGCTTTGATTTGCACTGTGGGCATAACTCACGTCACGTCCACAAAAAAAAAGCTAACGTAATATATTAACCTAGTATGACTCATCATACAAATGAAAATCACCCCGAGATGTTGCTTAATTATTACAATTTACAACGTATGCCACTGTAGTTAGGTAGTTACTTTGAATACGAACATCTCTTTGAGAAACAAAAAAATAAAGAACCCAACCTCGAATTTCATAAACTGAACTAATAAATGAACGATAGCTTCAGCTTTTCGAAAACATTGTTAATAAATAAAAAGGTTGGATTTGGTAAGGGCATTAAATTGAGAGATGAAACTGATGACAGAAACTTCACTGCACCTGCAGTAAAAGCAGAGCTTTAATGTACATCAACAAGAAACCTATATGGGCAAGTTTTGCTGATTTCCGTTCGTATAAACAAAGATATACGTAAAACAAGTTTTTTTTTACTAATACGTAAAAAGTAAGTTTAAATGATAACTCAACTAAAGATGGTTAGAATTTAGAAGAGAACCTCATAATGAGGGACATATGCAATATGTTAATACCCTTATGCTTATATCTATGTAGAGCTGAATTAGATAGTTAGCTTATATTTACGTTTAACTCACACAACCATTAACTAAGATTTTAAATATTTTTTTGTTTGTTAATTATAAACGCAATCACTAAATTGACACATGATGAGAACATTTCCAAAGGAGAACATTCTGGTTGGATTCACTATTTACGAAGTTATTATTTTTAAGAATATATATACTTCGTTTCATAAGTTTTTTTCTTTTTTTAACAAAAGATTCACTAAGAAAATAATCGAAGCGAGTGTAGCTTTTACTACAAAAGTATTTTAATTTGGGTTAATTCTTGATGCCTACGATCTTTCATCTATATTTTTCACTTTCTTTTTTGGTCTTGAACCTAAACGTGGTGTATCAATTGTGGTCAACTGAAACATTGTAGGATCCAAAGCATGGGCACTGGTGGCTTGAACTAGGAAATGGACTTCTTGTGGGCTACTGGCCAGTCTTCTTGTTCAGCCACTTGAGGGGTCATGCAAGTATGGTTCAATTTGGCGGCGAAGTTGTGAACAGCCGATCAAGTGGTGCTCACACGGGAACGCAAATGGGAAGTGGCCATTTCGCAGATGAGGGCTTTGAGAAAGCTGCCTACTTTAGGAACTTACAAGTTGTTGATTGGGACAACAATCTCTTGCCTCTGAACAATCTCCATGTCTTAGCTGATCACCCAGCTTGTTATGATATCAGACAAGGCAAAAACAACGTATGGGGGACTTATTTTTACTATGGAGGGCCTGGTCGAAACCCAAGGTGTCCTTGACTCAACCAAACCGAAGAAATAAAATATTTTGTGTGAATTTTTTTGGTACAAGTTAAAGTGTGTGAATTGATGTTATCTTTTTGTTACTATAAGATTTCTTAGATTTGTTTTTCTTTTTGGTTTTTGTTAAGGCTGTTATAAAACACATTAACAAGCCGGTTGTGGTCCGGTCCTACTGTATTTTTGACTTGATGATATAGATAATTTTCTAATGGAAAATTTTGATAAATATACTACATTATTTTTTGACGTGATGACATTGTCTATCATAGCTGCCCAGTCTTTTTTAAAAAGATTACTACATTATCATGGCAGCACAAATAGCTTTAGCGATATTCTCTTCGTCTGTAGGAACAACGTTGTCACTATACCCTAGCCAGATCTTTGGTTCAGAGCTACAACTTTGTTGAGGCCTCATAATAAGAAGAACCCTAATGCAGGTTCCTTGCCCACGAGGCAAACTGATTCCTGCTAGGGACTCAAGAACACTCCACTATCCTTTGGACTATAGTTGGAAGCTGGCGGATAGCTTCTCTCATCACATTCAGGTTACTAAACCGGTCGAAAGTGTCAGCTGACGGCCTGATCCGATCATTGCAGGAAGATGCAGTCAGTGCTGTTGAAGTTAATTGAGTTTAGTCTTAATTTGTCTAAGTTAAGATGAAGAGACACAACTCTTTGTTTAGGTTGTGTCACACACAAGATGAAGAGACACAACTCTTCGTTGTGTTTTGTCTTAGTAGATGAGACATTGTAACACGTGTTGTAATACAACAAGTTTCAGATCAATAAAAGTGTATATTTCGTTCTTCTTGTGTTCTTCAAAAGAGAAGAGATAATTTACTCTTACTCTTTCTCCATTCTTTCTTATTCTGTTTTCGAAATCAGTATTCTAACAAGTGCTTCAATGGGGACAACATCCTCGTGGGGTTTGTTTTATCAATAGAAGAGGTTTTAGAGACAAATGTGCTTAATCCAAACAATTTTGTTTTTGTTGAGTAAGAAAAAACTCAAAAAGACAAAAGAGAATATAAACAGAGGAGAGACAAAAGTTAAAATTTAAATGTTTATGAAGTAGTAAACAACACGTAACATCACAATAACGTTAAGCCTCACAGTAAAGAAACAAAAAACATTGGAAAGCGTAACAAAGACAAGAAATCCCAAGTTATCAAAGGCTCAAAAAAAAAAAAAAAAAAAAAAAACTGAACAGGAAACATTCGAAAACCCATGGCTAGCTACGAACTATTTTTTCCAATTAAGCTCGGCCTACCTGATCATTTTTCCAACGACCTACTTTCCTTGTAATCACTAAAAGATCACTTAATAAACCCACAACAGTTTACTTCTTTCTTGTAGTTGTAGTTTAGTTTTCATTTTCTTCCAATTCACGTTTTCTAGATATAGTTTTGGTAATTATGTTATCAAAATAGTTTCTAATTATCTCACTTAAGATAAATATAGACGATTTGATTTAATAGTTTGTAGATATAGTGTTTTTTTTTTTTTTTTTTTTTTCACAGGTAACAATAGTTTCTAGATATAGTTATGCATGATTCACAGTCCATTGCAGATATCAATCCCTCACAATTGTTATTTCCCTTAAGGTTTAAATATATTATTGAATATATTTCAAATTTTACATATAGTATTATTTAGAGCTTATGTTGCTTTCTACTGATCAGTTTATCGATTGATTTATTTCATAAAGTTTTCATTCTTATTTATATTCTTTATTTACATATATTCATTCATTATCATTCATAACACAAAAAAATTATATCCGTACAATAAGCAGGAGAATACCTAGTATTTTATAAATCCTTATAAATGTTTAATAAATCTTTATAAATTATGTATAAATATCTCGACAACTACACATGATTAGATCGGCTTTGTTTATAAAACACTGCTTTACAGAAATAAAAGTGATATTTAACAGTTTTATTAAGAAAGTTTACAAATTTAGAAGGGAATATATTTGAGATTGATGCTGCAAATAATCATGGATTAAGGAACGGCTATGGGTGCAGAGCTTGAGAGCCACAGACTCATCGGTAGCCAAATCTGAGCAGTTTGTCTCATTGCAGTCTGCAAAATACTTTCCACTAAACCCTTCGGTTTCGTTGCTCAATGCTACATAACATGTTGTTGCTGCTCCCTAACCACATAACAAAAATTCAAGAGAGTAAAAATATTATCAAATTTATTTAGAAAGCCTTTATTATTACGTTTAGTTCTTAAATTATAGTACTTGCTACGCATGATTTGATTTTGTACTGCCATGTTTTTATATATAAGTCTATGCATATAGATGATGAAAAAACTTTAATTTGGGAGCAAAAAAATACAAAAAAAGAAGGAATCTAGTGTCAGAAAAAGAGGATGATGTTGTTGGGCCATGAATGTACTATTTGAGACAAAAAGGAAGGCATATACATACAAAACCTACCTGGCTTATAGATTTTAGCAGCTTCGAAGCTATCAAAAACAGAGAATCTGCACCAAACCACATAATGGTTTTATTTTATTATTTTTGTAATTCACTCATAAGATTCCTTTTGCATGCACTTCTTTATATATGTATGAACAAATTTAAGTTCACCTGTCAAAAGACCCTTGTGTGCTCTGATAATTCCAGTTTTAACGATCCCTGGATGGACAGCATTTATCGTTACGTTTGCATTTCTGTCCTGTAAAAACGTTTAGTTGTGAATATTCGAATTATATCTTTCAAAAAAAAGAAAGATGTAATTAGTAAAAAATAATAATCAAATGTACCTTTAGTTGCTTGCTTAACGCTTTGGCATGTAAAACCGTGGCCAACTTTGACTGAGCATATGCCTTTGTCCCATTATACCTACGATTACATTGACACAAACTATTAAACATAACAAAAACCTAATCATAATCATATTTTCTTTTATAGTTTCAATTATAAAACAAAGAAAATAAAAGTAGATTACTTAATGGGATGGAGTAATTTAGGGAAGGAGAAACAATCAGGCTTGACCCAATAGTGAATCACAGAGGAAAGGTTAATGATTCGTCCTTCGATTCCACTCTTCTTTGCCGTATCTATCATTTTGTCTATAAGCATCTCCGTTAATAAGTAATGTCCTGAAAAAGTACACACTTCCCATTATTAATTTTCGTCACTCCATATAGACTATAGTACATATAAACATGGTCATGTGTCCAATAATTTCACAAAATTACCCAAGAAATTTGTAGCAAATGTCAGCTCAATCTTGTCTTCGGAGAATTCAAGATTTGGAGAGAAAACCCCCGCATTGTTTCTGCAAATTTCATGATTTTCCTTTAGAAGGTTAGATTATTAAGGTCTCATCTCCTGTGTATACAAAAGAATGATATATACGGCCCAGCTTTCTATAATTAATCTACCGGTGTATTAGAGGGCATTTTAAAGAAAATGCTCTAAACTCAAGATCAAGATCAAGATTTATAAAAAAATAGGTCCTCTAATAAGACGGTGTGAAAAAACTCTAAACTCCAAACCTTTTGATTGAAAAAAAAAAAAGACGGTGTATATATGCATGGAGGCATGAGGCAGGTAAAAGTGAATCTTACGCACATGAGAATGTTGAGGGGAAGATCTTGTGAAAGAAATTGAGAGCAGAATCTGGCAACGGAAGAGAGAGAGCTGAGATCAATCTCGAATAATTTAATGTCAGCTTCTGGGTTCTCTCTCACTATTCTCTCCTTCACCATTTCTGCTTTCTTCATATCTCTTACTGCCATCACTACTCTCACCCCTCTCTTTGCTAACACTCTCGCGGTTTCCGCACCGATCCCAGACGTTCCTCCTGTTAGATAGTGAAATAAACCATTTTAGAAAAACAGTTACAATCTAGTGTATAAAAACCATTTAATTTCCTATCAACTAGAGTATTTTCTCCAAAATAACAAAATAATCAAATTGAGATTTGGTTTAACTGAATCGTCTCTCTATTACTTGGTTAATTAACTGCAATTGGGTTGTGGAGTTAGTTATCTACAACCCATGTCTCTAAAAGCAGCCTTCTTGATTGTTTTTGCAACAAAAGAAGAAAGAGTAAAGAAAAACCAGTTTAAAAATTATGCATTGACTCTGTCGTATAAGTATACGGTTTCAACCCGACAAATTAGGGAACATAAAGATGGCATAAAGTACGTTTTAGGCAGGCTGATCGTGAAAATAAAATTAAATAAAGTAATGTTTGGCAACGATGAGACATGTTTCAAAGGTTAAAGTCAAAAGGCAAATCAATTGTATATGGAAAATATGCTGTAACCAACCATACCTAATGTTTCAAATTTCAATGGAGACAAAATCCATATATTGTCGCCGGCATACATAAAACACATATTTCATATAATAATAGTAATATACAGATCTTGTCTTTGCCTGTAAAGTTTCTTTCCCATGTATTGAAAATAGATCATAACAAATATCTGTTTTGGAAAATTATTTATGTTCTTTTAAAAAAATAATGACAATAACAATAATAATTTCTCAGACGATAAATGAATCATAAGATATACACTCTTGGAGGTGAATACTAGAAGATTTTGTTTAAAATCAGTCTCCAAAACATTAGATTTGAGGAGTTCATTAATACACTTGACGTTGAGTAAAAAAGTTTCGGGAAAAATATTCAGTTTCTATAATCTGTGAAACCACTCTTCTTCTTTTTAGAACGTACCGCTGTTACGTAAGGAAGGACGCACGAATCTCTCTACTCCACAAAGTATTTTAAAGATATTAAACATCCGAAAAATATATACTTTAAAGATCGAAATAGTAAATGATAGAGTGGTAGTATCAGTGAAAGGGAAACAAACCAGTGATTATGGCAGTGAGATGTGAATAAGGCAAAAGACAATGTTGTGTGACTTGTTCAGCTGTAGATCTTGAACCAAAGCCATTTGGTCCAGCAATTCCTGCTAAGTATCTTAGAGTTCCCTTCATTTTGAGAGATCAGAGAGAGAGAAAGAGACAAAGACAGAGAGAGAGAATCTGTGAGCAGATAGTGTGTAGCTGAAATCCAATACACTTTGATCACTCATATAAAGGAGGCCCATGCACACACGTATCTATATATATACACATATACTTTGTGTTTGTTTGTTGTCATTTGTCAAAAAAAAATTGGAATTAAAGTAAGCAATTACTTGATTGCTCGATGGTTACACTCACACGAGTACTCGTCCATGTTTCTTTTACTTTTTTTTTATCACCAACCCTTTTACTTTTACAGAGTTTGTATTTAGTATTTACTGATAGAAATAATATTTGGTTTTAACCAAAAGAAAAAAAAACAAGAATTGGTATTTATGAAACGAAAAGATTGTATAAGTTATCTTAGACATATATTTTACCATAATTCTTTTATTTGATGTCAAACGTACACTACAAGAAATACGGGATTTAACGGGGTTTTTTTCCATGCTTAACATCATTTTTAAAGCGACTTTAATAACTTGGAGTCATTTGCTAAAGTAACTTAACATTCAATAACGTTTAATTTTATTAGAATCACTTAAAAAAAACATACTAACTTGAGTTACTTTAAAAAATCACTCTAACTTTAACATTATTTAACTAACGTTACTTCTGTAGCTTTATATCAAAGTGACTTTAAATCATTTACTTAAGTACCGTTAAAACTGTTGTATAACAAAAATTAAATTGAAACCCACAATGAATTACAGAGATTTTCTATAATAATAATGAACAATAGTTGTCATAATCCACACAATATCTTTCTTGTTTATGATAAAAGTAAAAATATGGTATAAGTATTCACCAATTCTTCTTCTCATATCTGACCATATGGTATAAGTATTCACCAAATCTTTTTCTCATATCTCACCATTTGAAGCCTATGAACGCAATTCTTTGACCTGAAATAAGCAACCAAAGACAACAAAATCGACATAAAATCATAACAGAACAAGATATATCCAAAAACAAAATTGACTGTGAACAAAACCGTAAAACAACCAAACAATGCTTCATTCATCAGTTTATGTAACCAACCAAATTCTCTAATCCATAAAACTCTCTAGCTAGTTCAACAAATAACCTAACTGTTCAGCTATTGTTCTGTAACATTATCGTAAAACAACTTCAGAGATTAAGATCATAGCAACAAAAGAAAAGAGGAACATACCCGTTTCAAGAGGAACAAGTAATCCAAATTCAAATTCTAGTCTTTGAAATGCCACTTTCCTGAAAGTATCAAGTTTGAGTATTAAGCAGAAGATACATATACAAAGCTTGAGTATTAAGCAGAAGATACATACAAAGTTTAAGTATTTTTTGTTACCTGATCACTGTTGATACTAGATGATTGACGAAAATTTGTTTTAACCTTTTTGATATCATCTCCTGTTCTCATCTCCTGCACTCACCTGTAAAATTAAAATCATTACGCCATGAAATGTTAACATGCAAATGACCCAAAGATCACAAGGAAATTACCTGGAACTGCTCAACAAGTTTACAAACAGCATTAGTCAATATTTAATTTCTCTTCAAAATCTTTTAGTTGGGCCTTCAAATGTATCATCTCAGCAGTAGACGAAGTGCTTTCCAGATTAGTCACGTATCTAGTTTCCCTTCAATGTCTTTCAGCCGAGTCTTCAAATATATTATCTCAGCAGTAGACGAAGTGCTTTCCAAATTAGAAAAATACTTGGAAGGTGTCGGGCCACGTCCTACACATCGAACTCGTCTCAAATTCTCAGGACCAAACACTTGTTCATATGCATCATGTGCTTCACCTTGAATAGAACCTTCAGTCATTACTTGTTTCAGCTTATCCTACAAATGACCACGAGAAAAGAAAGAAAACTGTTGTTTTCAAAAACTTATGAAATCTAAATATGGAGTGGTGTTCAAAGAGACAAAAAATCTTACTGCTGAGATTCTTGCTTCGTTACAAAATAAAGCTTCCATCTGATCTAGAACGTGATGCAATAAAAATTTCACCTCGATTTAGTTCTCTACCTGTTTCCTCTTCCTAAGAAATAAATATATGCAATGTTTTTCAGCAGGATAAGCAAGTACTCTTTTTCCACAAAAGTTTGTAAGTTATAACTTACAATGTCATCAGCGAGTCTCGCTAAACTTTTTTTTCCAAGTGCATGTGGTATATGAAGTTTGCTTCGACTTTTAATATTACTCTCTCTCACTGAAACAACCACTTTTTTTTTTTTTAATTATCAAAGTGAAAATTCTCGAAATAAATCAATAATTAATTAATCAAATAATCAATTCAATATATAGTTCCAGAAATAATAAATAACTCTAGCAACCTAAACAACAGGTTTGCAAAACACATACTCGAATAACCAAATAAAACTAACAACCTAAAAACGGTTTGTTAGCCACATGAGAATAAACAAAATCAACATCCTATCATCCTCTTCATCTCTCGGCCTCATTGCGCGGTCGAACATTCATGTTACCTGCATCACATTGGAGTAGAGATGCGTAAGTATTATCATAAAATACTTAGTGAGTGGATCACTCCGCCTACAGGCCAATTACGCAAATGACCAGACTATACAGCAACAATAAACAGCAACATACAAATCACAACAGCAAAAACTCGCAGAATGGTACTCGTGTCGACCGACACCCCACCGTGTCGCTCGACACTACCAGCTAGGTGTCGATCGACACACACGAGGTGTGTCGCTCGACACAGCCCCGAAACCCAGAAACTCAAAGCGACTAATCAAGTACACAAACACAGAATCAAAGGGGTTTTCAACGCCCCAATAACAATCGAACCACGATTTCGTCATGAACAGCTCAAGAACACAACAACTCAACTTACACAGGAAATATCTACTGAATCACGGACGCACTCACCTTAGAACGGATTCGAAACGAAGGGGGAGATGGAAGCAACGAAGAACAGCCACAAATCACTCCAAAACTCCAGAAATCGCCCCCAAATCTCCAAAATCGCCTCTAGAACTCTCTGCCTCGAAAACTGAGCTAAAACAGGCGGCCACAATGTTTTTATTCGCGAAATAGGGTTTTCTCACCCTGAACCAACCAAAACCAGCCGACATGAATCGAACCGGTCGATTTTCCAATAACCGGTGTCGACCGATACCAACCCTTGGTGTCGCTCGACACCCCTGTCGAACCAACAAAAACCGAACACAAATCGATTTAACCCGAAATCGATTTCACAAATCGGTGTCGATCGACACCCCTACTGGTGTCGCTCGACACCAACTGACCAGAAGCCAGTTTACATATTTTTCTACACAATGCTTGAACCTCTAGACCGACTGCCCAACAATCAAATAAGAACATGCACCACCAATCCGAAACTCACACCTTATAGAGCATATGCAAACCACAATCTGCCACTTGGTGTCGTCCGACACCATTTCCAAAACAACACTTTCGGTTCACGGATGTTACACTCATTTTCTATAATGTTACATAGTTAGTCATATGTGATATATATGAAATCATTACAAACATATAAAGAAATGTTATAGAAGTTTTACCTTTGCCTTATCAGTGAATTGTATTTTCACAAACTCTTTCCATTGGTTTTCTGGAACCAGACCTCGTCGTGCTTCAAATGCTTCTTGTATAGTGTTTTGTCTATGAGCCTTCCAAAGACGTTGTTTCAAGTCTCTGCATCTACATCCTAAAGCAGATATAACATATTTCTGTCTCTTTCTCGGGTCATCAAACCAGAATTTTCTCTGTATCAAAATGGATACAATTAACAGTTAACAGTGGAAGCAACTAGTTCTCACTTTATCTTGAATGATTAAAACATATTACCTGAATTACTTTCCAAGCTATCTCTTTCCTGTAGTTGGGAACTTTTCTCCAATCCGTGTAATTTATAGGTAGTAGATTTAATTAGATCATTACTCAATGAGCCTAACCACGAACCAAATAAACCTGCTGAATCCTTTATGGGCTGTCCTTTTCTATTGAAATCTACCATAACCCGTTTGTTTCGCATGCTCCACACTTGTTTTCCTGAAAGAACTTCCTTTGTAATTCTTGCATCACCATCTAAAACACACAAAAAACATCACCGTCAAGAAGCAATCATAATTTCATTTCCTCGAGATAAATTACAAACCTATGACACGAACTCTCCATTTTCCACTTGCTAATTCTGGTCCATGAGGAGGTGCTGCTATGGAATCTTCAGTTCCAGACATATTTATACCTGAAAAAGTGGCAAACAGATTGTTAAGATTAGTCTCCAAGTCATAATTTTCAGTAAATACAAAGCAAGTTTATTTCAGAGTCATAACCTCCATATTATCATATGGATCACACGAAATCTGAGAATTTTCAAGATCTTCTAGTTGTCTTTAGGAACATTATCGGATAACAAAGTTTGAACAGGAAGGTCTTCAATCATAATATCATCTTCTTCTGAAATAGTGGGATCCCCCATGTCATACAAGTCTCTTGGTTTGACATGAACAACAACACTCCATCTTTTTTCCTTTGGATCTTCTACATAATAAACTAGCCTAGCCTGAGATGCCAACACATAAGGTTCATCTTCCTCACCGTTTCCAGTATGTATCAAACGGGAAACATTTACCATTGTGTGACCAAGATCATCTTTCTTATATCCTCGAACATCACGAGTATCAGCCCACTGACACTTGAACAAAACAACTCTGAACGAATCATAGTAGTTCAATTCTATAATTTCGGCCAGTTTAAACATCCCCACCTCTAGGATTCAGATCACGAGAACTTGCATAACTAATAGTTTCTTCTGAAACAAAAACTCCGCTATTATGAGTTTTTAAATCATGATCCCTTTATAAATTTCTAAACTTAAAACCATTGATATTATATGCTGAAAACTTTAAAATCTTATCAGATGGACCTGGTGCAAGACAACGGATATCATCAGAAATACCATCAAAGCAATTTTTTTCTACTTTTTGTTTAAGCCATTGACTGAATTTCAGATGCACATGTTGATCTATATCTATCACAGTTCCTCTTTTCCGACGTCGTGACTGTGATATTCTTAGTTCACTCAAAAAATAACCTACATGACATAATAAACACCATATCACCAAATCACCAAATCACAAAATTTGTAAAATCATCAAAACACCAAATCAGATTGAAGTAGAAATCTTACTCTCGATAGTCATCTAAAAATGAACTATTGACTAGAATATATTGATGGGCCAGCTGCCGTTCAAAGGGACTTAGTGTGTCCAACATAGAAGCACCAACTGATCTCCCAAGTAAAGGAAAAATATGCCGAATCTGTGATTCATAACCTAATTCATGTCCTACCATAGGGTGATCATCCACTCTCCCAACACGATTAAAACGTGTTTCCAGTCCCTCAAGAAACATAGAGCAAAAAGTAATGCATTTGTCAACAACATATTGCTGACATATAGAATCTTCAGGCTGAGCTCTATTTCTAACATACGATTTAAAACGTCCGAAGATCCTATAAAATAAAATAAAAGACTCAATCAATATTAATAGTATAGACTCAATCAAACATTTACAAAATGTTACCTTTCAACTGGATACATCCTGTAACATCCGCGAACCAGAAAGTTGTGTTTAGTTGGTATCAGACGACATTAGGGGTTTGGGAGTCGATTACATACGCTCTTTGAGGTGCGAATCGAGGATTGATTGTACATGTTCTTGTTTGATTGTTGTACAGTTGGTCTAAGGTTCATTTATCTCGAAGAAAATGTGTGAAAAGCTTCTAAATGCTTAGTGTCGATCGACACCAAAGGGGTGCGTCGATCGACACCGGTTTGAGAAATCAATTCCGGTTTAAGTCGATTGCGCGTTCGATTGTGGTTTGAGTTGGTTTGGTCGAGGGGTGTCGACCGACACCAAGGAAGGGTGTCGATCGACACCGGTTATTGTGAAATCGACCGATTTGATTCAAGTCGGCTGGTTTTGTTCGGTTTGGGGCAAGGGAAGCCCTAGGTCGCGAATAAAAGCCTTGTGGCCGCGTGAGAAGTGAGTTTTTCGAGAAAGTTGAGTTTCAGAGGTGTTTTTGAGTGAAGGAGGTGATTTTCAGAGAGTTTGTGGAGTTTCTGAGGCTTTGGGATTGTTGTTTCATCTCTTCTCCTTCCTTTCAATCCGTTTCTAAGGTGAGTGCGTGACTATAGGCCCGTTAGCATTAGAGATTGTTTGATTTCGGTTTTGTTATTGAGTTTTTCGAGTTGTTCTTGAGTATGATTGAGTTATTTTGTTATTTGATCGATGTGGGGGTTGAATCCCACGATTTTATATGTTTTGTGTGATTTTCGTTGCTGTTGGTGTCTGGCCGTCGAGCTGGTGTCGACCGACACTCGATGAGTGTCGATCGACACTATAGAGGTGTCGGTCGACACCGACCTGGGTGTCAGGAAACGTGGGTGTTTCCTGACAGGGATGGTTTATATTGTTGTCTATTGTGGTTGCATTGTCATTGTTGTTGATTATTGTGATGTATTGTCTAGTGTTGACGTAATTGGCCTGTAGGCAGGATGATCCACTCACTAAGTATTTATGATAATACTTACGCATCTCTATTCCAATGTGATGCAGGTAACAGCAATGTTCTTCCGCGGAAAGAGACCGAGAGAAGAGGATGATGAGATTAGGAATTTGATTCTGGCTCTTTTGTTGTGGTTGACCAGGAATTCGTGATGTTAGGGTGTTAGACTTTATTTAAATAATGTAGCAAACCTGGTGTTTAGGTTGCTTATTGGTTTTATTGGTTTTATTCTTTATTGGTTATTTGTTGAACGGTTTTTATGATTTAATATTATTATTGATTTCTTTTGAGAACTTCCGCACTGTGTTGTTTGAATTAGCTGTTGAGGATTAATATTTATGGGAATATTAATCTGGGCTAGTTATAAAAAAAAAAAAGGCTTGGTTGTTTCATTATGGTATCAGAGCGAATACGGTTTTAGGACTGTTAGCATTGGGTGAATTGGACTATGTGGTTAATTGATTATGTGAGTTAGTCAGTTAGTGGTCTAGTCTCATCCTCTCGGTCTTCCAGTTTTCCGCGGGTAAGTGAGTTGGATATTTGGTGTGTCGTGTTTTGGTTTGTGTGTTGACTTTGCTCTTTTTCTGTACTTGATGGTAGTGCAGAGAGATGGACGCAGGTCGTGGTCATGGCCGTGGTCGTGGTCGCGGTGCAGCCCGTGGGGGCAGAGGAGCTGGTCGCGGTGGGCGAGCATCGGGTCGTGGAGGTCGGGGTGCTGGTCGTGGAGTGCCAGAGGCTGAGTTTTTCGTAGAGAGTGCAGCGCCTAGTGTGGCGGCAGCGTCGGTGACACAGTCTGTTTCGTTGGCCGGTGGGGCTAACTCAGGTGCCGGTGGTGGCGCAGGAGCTGGAGCGGTTCCCGGTGGGGGCGCTGTTTTAGCTCAGGGAGAGTTGATTGTGGGGCTACTGACGCAGTTGTTGGCACGTCTTCCTCAGGCAGTTCCACAGCAGGCTCCGGTTGCACCTCCAGCGGCCGGGGCACAGGTTGGTGCCGGGGCACATGTTGGTGCCGGTTTTGTTGAGCAGCAGGAGGCTGCGGTGCAGCAGGGAGTTGCAGTTGGGTTTTCGCCTTATCGTGAGATGATGAGGGAGATGCAGAGGATTGGCACGCCTACGTTTGAGGGCGGTGTTACTCCAGAGCAGGCTGACGAGTGGCGTCAGAGGTTGGAGCGGAACTTCGATTATGTTCGTTGTCCAGAGCAGTTTCAGGTCGAGTTGGCAGTGCACTACCTTGGAGGTGATGCACATTTGTGGTGGAGGTCTGTTAGGACCAGGAGAGAGGTTTGGACTTGGGTTGACTTCGTCGAGGAGTTCAACCACAAGTTTTTCCCTCAGGAGGCTCGTGACAGGCTGCAGTTGAGGTTTTTAGACTTGACGCAGGGTGAGAGGTCTGTACGGGAGTATGATGCAGAGTTTTGCAGGTTGTTGGTTCATTCTGGTGGTGAGCTGATCAGTGAGCGGGCATTGACGTCGCGGTTTCTTCAGGGACTTCGGAGGAACATCAGGACGCAGTGCAGAGGTGGTATGTACCACACCAGAGCGGGTTTAGTGGAGTTGGCAGCTTCCATCGAGGAGGATTTGCGTGAGCCAGTGAGTACGGCGGTTGTTCCAGTTGCAGTTGCTCCTGCTACCCATCCTCGGGGCCAGCAGCAGCATCTGCAGCGCAGAGGCTACAGTTCTGGTTAAGGCAGGGGCAGTAGGCCTGCGCAGGGCCAGAAGAGGAGAGCAGAGGAGATATCTGCTAGTAGCCCGAGTACGGGTGGTTGTTTTGGTTGTGGTAGTCTGGATCACAGAGTTGCGACTTGCCCCAAGAGGGCGGGATCCAGAGAGACGACAGTGTGCTTCTACTGCAGGGAGCCGGGGCATATCAAGACAGTGTGTCCCAAGTTGCAGCAGAGAGCAGTGGCAGCGGCGATTCAGCCGTTGGCTATTCAGTCAGCAGCGCAGGTTGCGGCGTTGCAGTCGGGTGGAGCGCCGAGAGTTTATACTTCGGCAGAGGTGGGCCAGACCAGTCAGTCAGGCCAGATCACAAGTAAAATCTTGACTCAGACTCTTAAATTCTTAAGGTAGAATTGTTGGTGAAGTCTGTTTCTGTTATTTTACTGTGATAGAGTTAGGGGTTCTCAACACTTGTGGAATTGTGTAGGGACCTTGTTAGTTGGTGGATTTGAGTCGCACGTGTTGTTTGACTCGGGAGCATCTAATTGCTTCATTACTCCGGAGAGAGCCGAGGGTAGTGGTATTCGGAGTAGCGAGGGCGAGGCTTCAGGCTTTGTCAAGGTGGCCGGTGGTGGTTATTTGGCTACTTCGGGCAGAGCTAGAGCAGTTGATGTGCGGATTGCGGGGCAGTCTATGCCTGCGGTTTTGGTCATCAATCCAGTGGAGCTGTATGACGTGATTTTGGGGATGGACTGGTTATCTTCTTACCGAGTTCATCTGGATTGCTACAGAGGTAGAGTTGTGTTTGAGCGGGATGCAGGGAAGTTGGTTTATCAGGGAGTGAGACCGACTTCAGGGAGTATAGTGATTTCAGCTATTCAGGCAGAGCAGTTGTTAGAGCGGGGCTGCGAAGCCTATTTGGCGACGATCACTATAACAGAGTCCAGTGGTGAGGTGGTTCTGCAGGATATTCAGGTTGTCCAGGATTTTGAGGATGTATTTCGGTCGCTGAAGGGATTGCCACCATCTCGGTCAGATCCTTTCACGATTGATTTAGAGCCCGGGACAGCTCCGATATCGAAGACACCTTACAGGATGGCTCCAGCAGAGATGGCAGAGCTGAAGAAGCAGCTAGAGGACCTTTTGAGTAAAGGGTTAATCAGACCTAGTGTTTCGCCGTGGGGAGCGCCAGTGTTATTTGTGAAGAAGAAGGATGGTAGCTTTCGGTTGTGTATTGATTACCGGGGACTTAACCGAGTCACAATGAAGAACAGGTACCCACTTCCGAGGATCGATGAGTTGTTGGATCAGTTGAGAGGTGCTACTTGGTTCTCTAAGATTGACTTAGCATCGGGTTATCATCAGATCCCGATAGATGAGGCAGATGTTCGGAAGACAGCTTTTCGGACGAGGTATGGGCATTTTGAGTTTGTGGTCATGCCTTTTGGTTTGACTAATGCGCCGGCAGCTTTTATGAGGTTGATGAACGACGTGTTCAGGGAGTTTCTGGATGTGTTCGTTATCATTTTTATCGATGATATTTTGGTGTATTCGAGGAGTCCAGAGGAGCATGCGACGCATTTGAGGCTTGTGTTGGAGAAGCTTCGGGAGCAGAAGCTGTTCGCTAAGTTGAACAAGTGCAGCTTTTGGTAGAGAGAGATGGGGTTTCTTGGCCATATTGTTTATGCAGAGGGAGTTTCTGTGGATCCGGCTAAGATTGAGGCTATCAGAGATTGGCCTAGAACGAGTAGTGCTACCGAGATCAGGAGTTTTATGGGTTTAGCAGGCTACTACAGGAGGTTCGTCAAGGGGTTTGCGAGCATGTCTCAGCCGATGACGAGGTTGACTGGCAAGGATGTGCCGTTTGTGTGGTCGCATGAGTGCGAGGAGAGCTTTGGGAAGCTCAAGGAGATGTTGACTAGTACACCAGTGTTGGCATTACCCGACCCGGGGAAGCCATATGTAGTGTACACAGATGCTTCAGGTGTTGGACTTGGTTGTGTTTTGATGCAGGAGGGCAGAGTGATTGCCTACGCTTCGAGGCAGTTGCAGGGCAGTGAGCGCAACCGTCCTACACATGATCTTGAGTTGGGAGCAGTGGTTTTTGCACTCAAGATTTGGAGGTCTTATTTGTATGGTGGTAGAGTGCAGATCTTTACAGATCACAAGAGTCTACAGCGTATTTTCACTCAGCCTTTGCTGAATGCGAGGCAGACGCGTTGGGTGGAGTTTCTGACAGACTATGACCTGGATATTGTTTATCATCCGAGCAAGGCCAACTTGGTGGCAGATGCGTTGAGTCGACGGAGGGTTGATTCAGATAGGGAGCGTGGTGTTGAGGCCTTGGTCAGCGAGATTAGTACATTGCGGTTGTGTGCTATTTCAAAGGAGCCTTTGGGTTTAGAGGCAGCTGATCAGGCAGATTTACTCAGTAGGATCAGAGTGGCGCAGCAGAGTGATCAAGGTTTGATTGATGCTTCACAGGCGTCTGGTTCTGAGTATCAGGTCTCTTCGAATGGGACTATCTTGGTTCGTGGGCGAGTCTGTGTGCCCAAGGATGAGGAGTTGAGGCATGAGGTTTTGAGAGAGGCTCATTCGAGCAAGTTTTCGATTCATCCGGGTGCGACCAAGATGTACCGTGACCTCAAACGGTATTATCATTGGGTTGTGATGAAGAGGGATGTGGCAGATTGGGTTGCGAGGTGCAACACTTGTTCTTTGGTCAAGGCAGAGCATCAGGTGCCTAGTGGTCTTTTGCAGAGTTTACCCATTCCGGAGTGGAAGTGGGATATGATCACTATGGATTTTGTTGTGGGATTGCCTATCTCACGGACATTCGATGCTATTTGGGTCATTGTGGATCACTTGACCAAGTCAGCACATTTCTTGGCTATCAAGAAGACAGATGGAGCGGCTGTCTTGGCTAGGAAGTTTGTGCGAGAGATTGTGAGGCTGCATGGAGTGTCAGCCAGTATTGTGTCGGATAGGGATCCAAGGTTTGCTTCAGAGTTTTGGAGGGCATTTCAGACTGAGATGGGCACTAAGGTGCATATGAGTACAGCGTATCATCCGCAGACAGATGGACAGTCAGAGAGGACTATTCAGACTTTGGAGGATTTGCTTAGGATGTGTGTACTGGATTGGGGTGGTCATTGGGCTGATCATCTGTGTTTGGCAGAGTTTGCCTATAACAACAGTTTTCAGTCTAGTATTGGCATGGCTCCTTATGAGGCTTTGTATGGGAGGCCATGCAGGACACCCTTATGCTGGACCCAAGTGGGGGAGCGCAGCATGTTTAAAGCTAGTTTTGTTCAGGAGACGACGGAGAAGATCCGTGTCTTGAGGCTGAACATGAAGGAGGCTCAGGATAGACAGAGGAGTTATGCAGATAGGCGGCGACGTGAGCTTGAGTTTCAGGTGGGAGATAGAGTTTATCTCAAGATGGCTATGTTGAGGGGCCCTAACAGGTCCATAGCAGAGAACAAGCTCAGTCCGCGTTTTATGGGTCCGTTTCCAGTGGTGGAGCGAGTTGGGCCAGTGGGTTATCGGTTGGAGTTGCCACCGATTATGAGCGCCTTTCACAAGGTGTTTCATGTTTCTATGTTGAGGAGGTGTTTGCATCCTTCAGAGGAGTTAGTGGCAGAGATTCCAGAGGATCTTCAGCCAGATATGACAGTTCCGG
This sequence comes from Erythrophleum ivorense, assembly GCA_026724425.1. Lineage (NCBI taxonomy): Eukaryota > Viridiplantae > Streptophyta > Magnoliopsida > Fabales > Fabaceae > Erythrophleum > Erythrophleum ivorense. Next base: position 397,695 of record JAIUCV010000329.1, read on the forward strand.
CAGTTCCTGTGAGGATTCTTGAGAGGAGAGTCAAGGTTCTGCGGAACAAGAGGGTGCCATTGTTGAGAGTCTTGTGGGACTGTAGTGGCACAGAGGAGCAGACTTGGGAGCCAGAGGCAAAGATGAAGCTGAAGTTCGGAAAGTGGTTCGACAAGCAGGCTGTGGAGTGATTCATCTTTGTGGTTCCAGTCTTGTTTTTGGTTCTGTTGTTGTTGTTGGTTTTGGATATATGTATTTTCGTTTTCGTTGTACGTTATACATTTTTGGAGTTATATGAGATGGAGTTTTGCCTCATATTTTGGTTTCGCGTTTTGGATGTTACAAGTTTCTTTGGCCGGTGGGGTCATTGAAAGTTTTTGGTCATATGTTGGTACGCGTTTCAGATTTTACTACTCGTTTTGACTAGAGGCGGTGGGCCTTTAGAGTAGACGGTGGGTCTACTTTGGTTGGGACGGTGGGTGCCCGACAGACTTATATTGGGGGTCGCTACCTCGATTTGCGTTGTTTTCGTGACGGTGGGTCGCGGTTTGGATACTGTGGCAGTGGGCCGCAGTATGGATATTGTGGCGGTGGGCCGCAATATGGATACCGTGACGGTGGGTTACGGTATTGAGAGTAATAATATCTTGGAGACATGCGTATAACATAGGACTGAAAATGTGAGTTTGAGGTCTTTGAGAGACGTTGTGTTGGGATTCGAGGACGAATCCAGTTTAGTGGGGGAGAATTGTAACATCCGCGAACCAGAAAGTTGTGTTTAGTTGGTATCGGACGACATTAGGGGTTTGGGAGTCGATTACATACGCTCTTTGAGGTGTGAATCGAGGATTGATTGTACATGTTCTTGTTTGATTGTTGTACAGTTGGTCTAAGGTTCATTTATCTCGAAGAAAATGTGTGAAAAGCTTCTGAATGCTTAGTGTCGATCGACACCAAAGGGGTGTGTCGATCGACACCGGTTTGAGAAATCAATTCCGGTTTAAGTCGATTGCGCGTTCGATTGTGGTTTGAGTTGGTTTGGTCGAGGGGTGTCGACCGACACCAAGGAAGGGTGTCGATCGACACCGGTTATTGTGAAATCGACCGGTTTGATTCAAGTCGGCTGGTTTTGTTCGGTTTGGGGCAAGGGAAGCTCTAAGTCGCGAATAAAAGCCTTGTGGCCGCGTGAGAAGTGAGTTTTTCGAGAAAGTTGAGTTTCAGAGGTGTTTTTGAGTGAAGGAGGTGATTTTCAGAGAGTTTGTGGAGTTTCTGAGGCTTTGGGATTGTTGTTTCATCTCTTCTCCTTCCTTTTCAATCCGTTTCTAAGGTGAGTGCGTGACTATAGGCCCGTTAGCATTAGAGATTGTTTGATTTCGGTTTTGTTATTGAGTTTTTCGAGTTGTTCTTGAGTATGATTGAGTTATTTTGTTGTTTGATCGATGTGGGGGTTGAATCCCACGATTTTATATGTTTTGTGCGATTTTCGTTGCTGTTGGTGTCTGGGCGTCGAGCTGGTGTCGACCGACACTCGATGAGTGTCGATCGACACTCAGAAGGCTGGCGTCGATCGACACCATAGAGGTGTCGGTCGACACCGACCTGGGTGTCAGGAAACGTGGGTGTTTCCTGACAGGGATGGTTTATATTGTTGTCATTGTGGTTGCATTGTCATTGTTGTTGATTATTGTGATGTATTGTCTAGTGTTGACGTAATTGGCCTGTAGGCAGGATGATCCACTCACTAAGTATTTATGATAATACTTACGCATCTCTATTCCAATGTGATGCAGGTAACATCAATGTTCTTCCGCGGAAAGAGACCGAGAGAAGAGGATGATGAGATTAGGAATTTGATTCTGGCTCTTTTGTTGTTGTTGACCAGGAATTCGTGATGTTAGGGTGTTAGACTTTATTTAAATAATGTAGCAAACCTGGTGTTTAGGTTGCTTATTGGTTTTATTGGTTTTATTCTTTATTGGTTATTTGTTGAACGGTTTTTATGATTTAATATTATTATTGATTTCTTTTGAGAACTTCCGCACTGTGTTGTTTGAATTAGCTGTTGAGGATTAATATTTATGGGAATATTAATCTGGGCTAATTATAAATAAAAAAAAAAAAGCTTGGTTGTTTCACATCCACCGAAAGTGAACTGGTCCTCCTAGTTTCACTTCTTCTGTTAGATGGACAGTTAAATGCACCATTACAGTGAAGAAAGATGGAGGTAAAACCATTTCTAAATGGCACAATGTGTGTGCAATATGCTCTTGTAACTTATCCACATCTTTGATGTCAAGTACCTTTGAACTGATTTCCCCTAAAAACATACACAACTCTGTTATAACAAATAACACCTCTCTTGGTAAAACATTGCGCAAGGCAATAGACAACAATTGATACATTAAAATGTGGCAATCGTGACTCTTTAAACCCACCATTTTTCGTTGATTCATGTCAATACACCTAGAAATATTTGAAGAATATCCATTTGGGAGCTTAACAGTCTTCAAGATATTAAGAATAATCTCTTTCTCTTGTGTTGTCATTGTAAAACAAGATGGCAGATACTTACCATTTGCATCAGACTATAACTCATTACGTATACCAAGTTCTTCCAAATCTTTTCTTGCATTGAGATTGTCTTTTGACTTGCCTTTGTCATCCAGTAATGTGAAAATGAGATTATCAAACATATTCTTCTCTATGTGCATCACATCCAGATTGTGACGCAAGAGAAGATGCTTCCAACAAGGTAATTCAAAAAATATGCTTCTCTTTCTCCACTGATTTATTCCATCTTTTCGGCGCCTCTTTTTTCCCACAACATCTATCTTCTTCCCCAAAGTAACATCCACATTCTGAATTTGTTGGAGAATAACACTTCCTGATGGTGTAATAGGAGAATCTCTTGTTTCAATAAGACCATCAAATTGCTGCTTATCTTTTCGAAAAACATGATTTTCAGGAAGAAACCGCATATGTCCCATGTAACAATTTTTCTTCCCATTGAAACAACCAAATTTTTTTTTTTTTTATTTAATTAATTAGCCCAGATTAATATTCCCATAAATATTAATCCTCAACAGCTAATTCACCAACACAACGCGGAAGCAAACCAATATTATTAAATCATAATTAATTATTCAACAATAACCAATAAAGAATAAAACCAATAAAACCAATAACCGATAAGCAACCTAAGCCGGTTTGCTACATTATTAAAATAAGTCTAACACCCTAAACTCATGAATTTCTGGTCAACCATAACAACAAAGCCAGAATCAAATTCCTAATCTCATCATCCTCTTCTCTCGGTCTCTTTCCGCGGAAGAACATTGCTGTTACCTGCATCACATTGGAATAGAGATGCGTAAGTATTATCATAAATACTTAGTGAGTGGATCATCCTGCCTACAGGCCAATTACGTCAAACACTAGACAAACATCACAATAATCAACAACCATAACAATGCTCAACATTAATCAACAGTATAAACCATCCCTGTCAGGAAACACCCACGTTTCCTGACACCCAGGTTGGTGTCGACCGACACCTCTATGGTGTCGATCGACGCCAGCCTCCCGAGTGTCGATCGACACTCTTCGAGTGTCGCTCGACACCGGCTCGACGCCCAGACACCAAAAGCTACGAAAATCGCAATCAACATTCACAAACTCATAATCAAGGGTTTTCAACGCCCCAAAGCAATCCAAAACACGGAATCCATCATAAACAACTCAAGAACACAACCAAAACTCGAAATCAAACAATCTCTATTGATCAACGGGCCTACAGTCACGCACTCACCTTGAAAAGGGATTGGAAAGAGGGAAAGGAGATAGAACAGCCACCCACAACCTCAGATCAAGCCTCCAAACTTCAGGAATCTCCCAAATCACCTCTGAAAAGTCTCTGCCTCCTTTTCTAACTTAGAAACCCTCAAAAAGTGACTTTCTCTCGCGGCCAGAGACTTTATTCGCGACTTAGGGTTTCCAAAACCCTTAAACCAGACAAAACCAGCCGACTTAAATCAAACCGGTCGATTTCACCATAACCGGTGTCGATCGACACCCTCCCTTGGTGTCGGTCGACACCAATCGGCCAAACCATCTCCAATTGCAAATCGATCGACTTAAACCGGAAATCAAACCCGATAACCGGTGTCGATCGGGTGTCGATCGATACTAGTCGTTCAGAAGAATTTAACACACTTTCTTCGCGATGCTTGAACCTTAGACCGACTGCACAACAATCAAACAAGAACATGTACAGCCAGCCCTCAATTCACACCTCTAAGAGCATGTGCCAACTACTCCCGAACCCCTAGCATCGTCCAACACCACTTCCCAAACAACTTCCAGGTTCACGGATGTTACACCCATGGCGTAGACGAAGCTCACTAGCATCATAGTTACAAGATGGACAAGCTAATCCAGTGTATATGTTCCACCCAGAAAAGTTCCATAAATCTGGAAAATCACTAATAGTCCATATCAAAGCTGCACGCATTGAAAATGTCTCTTTTGAAGATGCATCAAATGTTGGTACTCCATTAGACCATAACTCTCTTAATTCTTTGATAAGAGGCTGTAGATAAATATCAATATCATTACCCGACATCTGTTTCTCAGGGATAATCATTTACCAAATTGTTGATGTTTGCTTCATTGACATCCAAGGAGGAAGGTTATAAGGGAATAAAAGCACATGCCATACACTATAACTTGTGCTCAAAGAACCATACGGATTAAAACCATATGTTGCCAATCCTGGCTTGACATTCATTGGCTCTGATGAGAACTCTGGAAATTGTTGATCAAAGGTTTTCCAAGCCTTTCCATCTCTGGGATGTCTTAGCTTGCCATCTGGATTCTTAGAATTAGCATGCCACCTCATGCTTTCAGCCGTCTTTGATGACATGAACAAACGTTATAAACGTAGTTTCAAAGGAAAATATCGGAGAACTTTAACAGCTTGCTGCTTTTTTTTTTTCTTTTTTTCAGCGGATCCATCATCATCAACAATTGCATCTGTCTTTGTCTTCCATCTTGAACTTTCACAAACTTTACACGAGTGTCTAGATGCATCATCTCCCCAATACAGCATGCAATCCTTAGGACACATGAATATTCTCATATGTGAATCCTAACTTACGAATAATCTTCTTCATGTCATTGAAAGAATCTGGTAGCTTTGCATGCTCAAATGCCTTTTTCAAGAGATCAATTATCATGGACATTCCTTTGTCACTTATCCTAGACATACACTTGATGTGATATAGCTTGAGCATGAATGACAGCTTGCTAAAAGACTCACATCCTTCATAAAAAGCTTGATTACAGTCTGCTAGCAAATCATTAAGCGCCTCCTTCTGCTTTGGATGATCTTCTGTGGGACTGGCAGCATCGTCAGAACTATTATACATACATGGGAAAACATCTTCACGCAGATTCATAGTCTGGTCTTCTGTATAATTTACACGAGATTCATGCTCTAATCTAACTGTCTCCTCATTTGAATCTAACTCTTCACCATGGAGATACCAATTTGTATATGTTGGCAGAAAACCGTGGTAGAATAAATCACCCTCAACCTCGACCCTAACCTTGTATCTAACAAGGCAGCAACGCTGACAAGACATTTGATCATGCTTGTCTTCATGTTTTCAAAGGCAAAATCCAAAAATTGATTGACTCCACTTATGTAATCTTGAGATAACCGATGTTTTATTATCCAAGACTTGTCCATTTTAAAATCAATCTACCAATAAAACAAACCATTTATCACAAATCAAAACTCATTTAAAGTTCAACATAGAAATTTTAATTAATAGTTTGAAACACCATATCGAAGATGGTGTATAGCACATAGGCAATGTGCTATCACTACAGGAAAAACGAGTATTGTTAGCGTCGGAAAAACGCTATCTAAAGGTATAATAGCGTTGAGTTAAACGCTGTATCATCGACCGCGATAATAGGTCATATACTTTAGATAGCGGTTTTTTATATTGCTATCGTATCATCATTTAATATAGCGTTTTATACCTGATATTGTATATTCTACAATAGCACATAATTTTTGTTATTATTGTTATTCAAAATAATTTGGTTTTTAATTCTCGATTTCTAATTTTGAATTTTGGATTTTAATTCTGAATTCCGAAAGCTCTAATTTTAATTTACAAAAACAAAAATAATTATTTAATAATAATAGAAATTTACAAAGACATGTTTTGTCATGCTAAATACACTAAGTTACTATATCTCATATCATGAACAAATATATATTCAACAACAGTGATAATTGTTTATATACTCAACTAATCCCTTGTGTATCAATGTCGCCGAGCCATAAAGTCTTCGAGTAAGTGAGATTCAATCGTAGCAGGAACTTCAACTCCTAAATCCTTGTACAAGATTCTTGCAAATTCCTCACGAGTACACTCCAAACTGTTAAGGTCCTGCAAATGGCCAAGTCAAGTAACATGTCAGTAAGAATACACAAATCATGGTTGAAACTATTCATGATCACCACGAATTCACACACACAAGAACAAATCTTTGATGAAGGTATAGTAAACTAGGTATAGCTCATCAGCTTCTAGAAATTCTTCTTCATGTGAACAAAAAGTAAAATTGAACAAAAGCTTAAGAACTAAATCTACTCTAACCGAACTGACAATTTCAACTATTTTTTTTGAAGGCTTAAGAACTCCAAGTATGGAAATCATGCAATCTTTATAGCTTATTCAACCACAAATGCAAAATAGTTGTTCATGATTTAGAACATCTGCCTAACGTCGGAGAAACCAATGCCATAAGCAATGAAAAGAAAAAGATCGATGTAAGCCAATCTAACCTGGACGAATCTGATGAAAGCTCTTTGCTAGAAAGTCCGATGTAAGCCAATCTAACCTGGACGAATCTGATGAAAGCTCTTTGCTAGAAAGTATTTGTAGTGTTCTTTCACCAATTTTGATATTCTTCCTAGCCATTGGTCACATGAAATTGGGGAAAAACAACACGAGGAACAAAATCGATTCAAACCCAGATCAATGAATCTCATCGCTAAGCTGTTAAATGTCACAGATACATAAATCACTTTGTTCCTAATCAAATCGATTCAGATCCAGATTCTGCAGTCAAACAGAAAACGATGAATCCCAAAACTTTATAAATCATTTCACCTTGGAATCCCTCACGAGATCTACGCATATATTGGATGAAACAATCTTTGAATCGATTAATTCCAAAAGAGAAAGATGAATATGAATTACCCAACAACGACGGATCAAAACGATGTTTCACCGTAATAGCTCAAAACATCACCTGAGATATCCCGATTTCTCAAAACCTCGCATGCGAAATCTGCAACCTTCTAAGAATAAAAAACTCCAAATTGAAGAAAATCCAAGCTTTCGACCCTCGATCCGGCAAAAATTGGCACAATAAAACTTGAAACCAACACAAATCTTACAAAAATGAGAGAGATGAGAGCGTGAGAGAGAGGAGGCATGAGGGCGTGAGAGAGAGGAGGCGTGGATACTAGAGTGAGAGATAACAAAAATTATTAGGGTTAGGAGGGGAGAGGAGGATATTTTTACTAATAATATTATAATTTTAAAGTTGGTACAATTACTTTGGCGGACAATTAATTTTTTTTAATTATATTGGCGGTTAACCTATGATGACGTTTATAATTTGTATGTGCTATTACAGAGCGAAAAACGAACTAAAAGTTGAGCGCGAGCATATTATTTTTTATCTCAACATATCATAGCGTTTATCATTTTAGAAACGCTATGAAAAAGTCATGCATCTGTCAACAATAGCATAAACACATAAAACGCTATAATAAAGTGCTATCAATACCCGTTTTTCTTGTAGTGTATAAGCTAACACATTTTCTTGCTTCAGTTATTCCTATTCAATTCAGAACATCACATTCACCCTTTTTAAAAAAACCAGCAGATTCCAAACAGAAATGACGCAATTACAGAAACTGACAAGATTTTAATGCCAGCAGATTCCAAACAAAAATGACGCAATTACAGAAACTGACAAGATTTTAAAGCCAGCAGATTCCAAACGTACAAAACAAAAGTGTTATCAGTGTTATCAAGTTTTAAACATCATTTTAAATGACCCATGTAACATCATTTTAACAAAACAAAAGTGTTTTTTAACATCATTTCACCCAAACATCTAACTAAACCTGTAAGATTATAGAATTACCTGTAAAATGTAAGCTGATTTTATGATTTTGGTCCTCTCTTCTTGTCAAAACCTTCTCTCTGCGTTTTCCCCTTTCTCCAATGAATTACATGAAACACAAAACACCGTAAAACATTAGAGAATGTTTCATAAAGTAATAAGACACCAAGTAGCAATAAAAAAACATAAAAGATGACTTAAACTTGCGAAATACAAGGAAGAAGAATGGTAAGAAAATGTCAAGGGGATCCAAGACCAAAACCAACAACTGATGACAACAGATTAAGCCAAACCAATTCTAAGAAATGTCATATGAAGTATAACTTGTTGTGACAACAAATACTCACGTAACAACTTAAAATTGATCCAAGCACAGAATTTACACACACAAAAAAGCAAACTATAGAGACCATGAAGATTTTTCAAATAATCACAAACCTGACATCATATGAAGAGTTTTCATCTTACAAATCAGAGAAAGCTCATTTTTATCTTAAGACCAGATATGTTAATAGTAGTAGAGAAGATAAATTCAAATGAGTCAAACACGCTTTTGCTTAAACGTATATCCATAACTAACATCATATCACATATCTTTCAAATCAGAGAAAGCTCATTTTCAGAGTAAAACAAGATCAAAGAGAGGTTACTGCACATGTACTCTTGCTCTGTTCCTCCTAGATGTGCACCAGACCTTGACACAACATGTTCTTCTGAATCTGCAAAGAAACAAAACGCTGATAGGTTGATTATATAACAAAAAAAGCCATTTATCTAACTCTTAAATATCTCAAGGTGTATGAAATCTTCACAAAAGACGATAACCACAGCTTAGCAACAATTGGTTAAACAACCAGTTTTATCTTTGCTTAGCCAAACATGTCATCTTATAATCTCACGCTTTTCTGTGAAACAGCAATCCAAACCCTCAAATCTAAGTTACACATACTAATCATCTTATAGATTCACACTTTTCTGTGAAACAACAATCCAAACCCTCTAATATAAGGTACACATACTAATCATCTTATAGATTCACGCTTTTTTGTGAAACAACAATCAAAACCCTCAAATCTAAGCTACACATACTAATCGTATTATAGATTCATTTGAAATCTATGTGAGCATTTATTGAAATCTAAGCGAAATCTAAGTCGAGATGATCTAGATCCGAAATCACAACTAAGCATGAAAAAACCCAAAACATAGTGAAAAATGAATCATATCAGAAATTATTAACTGGCATCCTCTAATCATTCATAAATAGAAGAAAACCCTACGAATTCGAGCTATTTGAGAGGAGATTGTGAATGCGCAAGGCGAGCAAAAGATCAAAGGGATTCAGAGTAAAACCTTAAACGATTTCATAGGAGCTGGAGAAGATTGAGAAGGATTCGCAAGGTGAAGAAGAACAACGAGAGAACGATGATTTCTGTATTTGAGATTTGAAATTCCGGGAAGACGATCGAAAAGGATTTTAGGGATCGATGTCGGCGATGAAGTTTGAGAAAAAGAGAAAAGAGAAAAGGATTTTAGGGATCGATCGATGTCGACGATTTCAATTTTGTTTATTACTTTTGTTTTTTATTAACAAATAAAAGAAAAGAGATACAATAAAAAAAAAAGTGAAAAAAGGATTTCACGTTAATTAAAATTGTAATGTAATATAATGTCACTTACTTTTAATTAACGTCATTTCTTAAATCGCCGTTAGAAAACTGACGTTAACTCCCGCATTTCTTGTAGTGGTAGAGTGATTTATTTTTTTTGTAAAAGGTAGAATGTTGCTAGACATTTGTTTTTTTTTTTTGGTCAAACGTAGAATGTTGCGTAATACTCTTTAGTTTATATTATTTACTACATATAATTCGATATCTAGACATAAATTCCATATATACATTCACTTACTTAACTAATTCTAACTCTTACGTACTGATAAATTTTTGAGTAGTAAAGATAAATGTCTACTATATATAGAATTTACTTATGTATTCGATCATACTGAATAAGCACTTTGGTAAAACCACGCTCGTACTTAAAGTAGGAAAGCAAAGAAAGCCAAAAACCGAACAGAGACAATAAAAAATAATGCACGCAATAGAGACTTTAGGTGTTATTTTTTCATTTAACTTTTTTGGGTTAAAGGATGAGAGTTTAAATAGTGATTTTTTATTTAATTCGAAATACACATAGAGAAGGTGAGTCTCATTTTCGAGTTACATTCTTCAAGCTTTTCAGATTATGTTTTCTATTTCAACCGAGTTAGCCTTTTTTTTTTTTTGCATTCTTTTAGGTTTAACTCGCAATAAATACCAAAACAATTTATTAAAATATCATTTTCTTTATTCACTTTTGAAATCATTTTTGTCAAACATTTTTTGTTTTCAAATTAATAGATATAGCTCTCGTCTCTCGAAGAATGATCTTCATGAGTCTACTTTGTCCTTCTTATTAACCGTAAAAGTTCTGTGTTTTGCCCATAATCAGCCTCGCCACGTTTAGACGTAAACCACATATTCCAAATGAAGTTGAACTAGTAAACTTAAATATTCACTCTCAAGACCATTAAATCACTATCCACATAAGCTAATTTGATTGTCTAGTTTTAACTATTTAGGTTGAAGATTTTTTCTTTTTGTCATGGTCTTTATGCTATTTTGTTGACGAGATATCATAAAAGTAACGGAAAATGTAAGATGGGTGTAAATACAAAGTGAGTCGTTAGACGAAGAAAACCACTTTCCCGGTGGGGAACATTGGACCAGCTTCCCCCACACGCATGCATTCTTTGACAACGAACACCCGCCAATTTTGTCTTTTCTCTTCATTATTACTTGTCTCTCTTAATTTATTTTGTTATCCCTATCTCTGCTTATCCTACCTTTATTTAATTTTCTTAATACTAAAACACATGATAAATATAGAGACATGTGTCATATGTTCCATATATTAGCTCTTAACTTGTTGAATGTTTCAGTTGTTTTAATATCTACAAGGTAAAAGATAATCTGTTCATATACTCATTGCAATAACAGAAAATTTCAAGATGTTTCACAAGTGTGTAATCATTTGTATAACAGAAGATTTAGATCAAATTATTTTGTATGGTTTCGTATACTTTTCGTAGTAGTAGTGTTTATATGGTAGATAGGTCTGAAACATCCTATCACACCTATATAGAACTTAGGTACTGTTAAGATGGTGACATATTCATTTAGGGAAAATAATATGTTTTTCACGAAAGATGAAAATATAGGAGAGAAACTAAATGTTGAAGCTATGAATTTTTTTGAGATATTAGGTGCAGCAAAGCATATGATATATGAAGGTTGTAGAGAAGATCTTTCACTTTTGTCTGCCGCAACTAGGATGATGACCATAAAAACTAATTTTAATTTGATTGAGGATTTTGTTGATGCCATTGCTGATTTTATTAAAGAGTATATGTCTGAAGAGAATCTCTTCCCAGCATCCTACTATGAGATACATAAGCTAATATCTGGTTTTGGGTTAAAATTGCAAATAATTGATGTCTTAATTGTATGATATATTGGAAGACGTACGCAAGTCCGTTGGATTATCAGCTATGTGGTAAACCAAGGTTTCAACTGACAAGTGGCATAGTACGAATCTCGTATAAGCGTATATGGTATTTGCCATTTAAGCGAACAACAAGATCTATAAAATGGCATGCATGACATTCAACTGAAGGTGAAATTGCGTATCTTTGAGATGCACAATCTTGGAAACACGACAAAATCATTATATCTAGATTTTACAGGAGAGAATAAGCACGTATGTATACATTGGATTATATACATATATATCTACAATATTATCTTTATAAGAAAAACGTGAAATTCCCAAAAGTTTATTTTCAGTTTTTTCGCCTAAAATTCGAATTGTATTATACTTGGTCGTCATTTACTAACCAAAGAAAAAGACTTTTCAGAATTTTATCGGAATTTTTCTTCTAAATTTGTGTATTTTTTCAAAGCTAAATGGCTCACTTGTCCAAATTAGGATCTTAGACTAATTATAGAATACTGATTTTCTATACGAAGTTTTAAACATTGACTAAACTTTAGTATCCCGAAATTAAAGGGTGTGAATGGTAGCTATTAGAGTAATTGAGAGTAAAAAAATTAGGTGGAAAATAATTAGAGTAAAAGAGAGTAAATGAGAAAAAATGTTTTCTTCTAGTTATTTGATATAATGCTTTTCCACTTTATTGGTAAATTTTAGTGTAAGTGAGAGTAAAACATCAAGTTTTTAGTCTAACAATACCTTCCAGTCATAGCCAAAACAAAACAAGTATAAGTAATGGCGCAACAACGTCGCTTTGAAAAAGGAGTGGGCCTAATCTAATAGCGATATCGTTGTATGCCAGTGTATCACCGGTCCTACCAAGCGTGCTACGGAGAACAACACAAAGTGGTAAGATCTTCTTCACTCACTCCTTGGCCAACATGTTCGCACGGTTTCTTATGGCTAATTTTAGTAAATTTTCTTATCAATACCTTTACAATTCTTGTTGCCACCACCGAAATTTGATTTAGTCTGAAATTGATTTAACAATACGAGCTCAGCAACTCAAACAACACCATTTATTTAAACATGTTAAGAAAGAATTATGCCAACTGGTTATTTCCTTGTAGTGGTTAATGTAGGATTAATAATAATAAAAAATGTTATATGTGAGGAGATGATAAATGAAGCATTAATAATTTACCAATATATTGCATAACTAATAACTACATATTATCTACTTTTCAATAACTTTTATATTTATATCATACAAATAATACGGATACACAGCTAATTTAGTTAGTGAAAACATGTGGGGTCTCGTTTCTTACCAGTTGCCATTACAAAAACATCGGTTGAATTTACCAATTAAGAAAAATAAACAACTTTCGGTGACTTTGGGTTTCTGCTACTAATGGGATCACAATATCACATCATGGTAAACCTACCTGTATGTGTGCGTGTGTGTTTATACTGTAGCTGATTTTGAGCACTCAATTTAGTAAGATTTCACAGATCTTAGGAATTAATTTGAACTTTTATTTTAGAAATTCATGCTAGAAGAATAAATAATATCTGGGAAACAAGTTGCATTTTTTTTTATATCTGGGAAATAGTAGATCAATAATATCTTGGAAACAACTTGCATTTTTTACCAACTAAATTCTAAGATATTCGTTTGACCTTACAAAAATTAATACTATATTTTTTTTTTTGAATCATTGAACTTAAAAATAACAAACAAAGGGAGAAAATAGACGAAAATCATTATAATGAAGGACCTTAATTTATATAAAATAAATTACTAAAAAATTGAATAATTATTATTTTTATATAAAAACTACTGAATTTTTATTAATTTTCTAATTGCACTCTGCATCATGAAAGTTTAGCTGTAAAATTAATAAAAGCGAGTTTAAAAAATGTTGAGTCGAGTAGAATACGTTCGATTGTGAATTAACTTCAAAATGTGAAATGATAGATGATTAGCTAGTAAGTATCAAAGAGCCACATGAGTAGTGTAGAATGTGAAGTGATCCACACGTGAAATCGAGGAAAAAAGAGAAAACAATTTATACTCATAGCGATCTTGAAAAAACTGGAAGAATGTCCGAATAAAAAGACAGAGAGAAAGAAGACGAAGGCAACGTATGATGAGACTCGTGCATTTTTCCATTTTAACAAAGGGAACCACTCATTGTGCAGCATTTCACCCACCTCAAAAAAATAATTTCTAATAATCGACCGATTTGAGAATATTTGTTTTCCCTATAAATAAATCCTGTTTTATCGTCCGCACTTACAAGGTTAACACGTTAGTCGTAATTATTTGAACCGAGAAGTAACATATTAGTATTCCTGATGAAAACAAAATGTTAAACTGGCTTTTAAGTACAAATATAGTAGACAACTACAATATATGGTTGTTAGAAACTTGTATTCTTCATCTTATGCTCATACTCAAAGAGTATAGAAAACCTAAAAATAATAACGAATTTATAAATTAACTGAAAGAACAAGATTATGTACTAAAGATCGAGTTGTGCTCCAAATCTTCGAGTTACTTTCAAACATGGTAATGAGTTTCACTAAACCGATCTTTCGAGAAGGAGTTGTATTTTTTTTTTTTCCTTCAAAATTTGATGTTTAGCCGAGAGAATAAGGGTTCCATACTTTTTTTTTTTTTGTTTATCAACAACACAAAGTATTAAATATATTTGGAACATGAGTATTGTTTTTGAAAATATTCTTATTTGGTTACCAATTTTGTCGGATGTCCCCGAAGGGACATTTGGTTTCCAATTAAAGTATTAATTTTATTATATACCTTAACGGAACTTTATAGAAAAAAGAAATGCCATAACGGAAATCTCGTACGTTAACGGTTGTTTCATCTCTCAATGGTGTAAGATGCGATCATTCATCGTGTGCAACTAGTTACAAACACTATTTACTTCAAATAAGATGAAGAAAAATTCCGATAAAGTGTTAAAAATTTCCTAAATCTAGCACAAACAGGAAATTAAGTAATAACTTCCTTACGTATTAACATTTTACCCCAAAAAAAAAAAAATCCTTACGTATCTTAATTATTACATATATATATAAACTTGTGTGATAATTACCGAGCAAATCATGAAAGTGATATGTAAATTACTAAAGTGATTATTGGAGATATGTTTTGCGGGCGTTTCACTTTTCGTGTAAATTACGAGTTGAAATTTACAAAATTTACGTGATGGATCAAAAAGGAGATAGTGAAGTTGACTCATCAATAATGACTGCTTTCAAATCGGAAAAAAATGTAAACAAGGGACCCATTCTTTGTTCCCTATCTCCTTTGCACACTTCATCACCATGTTTCTTACACCTTCAAAAATTTATCCTCTCTTGTGTTTCCACCACTTTACATGTAACATCCCTTAAACCTGAAGTGCTATTTTGGAAGTGGTGTCGGACGACACCAAGTCACCGGGTGTGTTTGCATATGCTCTATAAGATGTGAATCTCGGATTAACTATGCATGTTCTTGTTTGATTGTTATGCAGTCGATCTAGAGGTTCAAGAATCGTGTAGAAAAATGTGTAAAAAGGCTTCTGGTCAGTTGGTGTCGAGCGACACCAGTAGGGGTGTCGATCGACATCGGTTTGTGAAATCGATTTCCGGTTTAAATCGATTTTTGTTCGGTGATCTGTTGGTTTGGTCGAGTGGTGTCGACCGACACTGTCGCTCGACACCGGTTATTGAAAAATCGACCGGTTTGACTTGAGTTGATTTCGGTTTGGGCTGGTTTTGGACAAGGAAGCCATAGGTCGCGATTTTAAGCGAAATAAGTCGCTTTTTGGCACACTTTTCGAGACAGAGACTTTCAAGAGAGTTGGGAGGCGATTTTGTGGAGTTTTGGAGTTTGGAGGATCGATCTGAGGCTTTGTGGTTTCTGTTCATCTTCCTTCCCCCTTTCTAATCCGTTCTAAGGTGAGTGCGTGACCGTAGGTCCGTAAATCACTGGAGAATTGTTGTGTTGTTGATATTTTGAGTTGTCCTTGAGTTATTATTGAGTTTTATCGAACTGTTCTTGTGTTTTTTTTTGAGTTATTGATTGTTGTGGGGGTTGAATCCCACGGATTTGGTGTTTCTATGTTGTTTCGTCGCTTTTGGTCTGTTGTCGTCGGGGCAGTGTCGGTCGACACTGAGGCGCTAGTGTCGAGCGACACAACTTGTGGTGTCGATCGACACCTAGCTGGGCGTCGAGCGACACCATGAGGAGGTGTCGGTCGACACTATTGTTCTGTTTCGAGGTTGCGCGAGTTTTGCTGTGTTGTTTATTGTTGAAGGTTATTGTTGCTGGTTATGGATGATATTGTTGTTTATTGTTGCTATTGATTACTCTATTGTCTAGTGGTTGCGTAATTGGCCTGTAGACGGGATGACCGTCTCACTGAGTATTTATGATAATACTCACGCATCTCTTTCGTACTGTGATGCAGGTATCAGAAATGTTAGACCGCATAATGAGGCCGAGAGATGAGGAGGATGATAGGATGTTGGTTTTATTTATTCTTATGTGGTTAGCAAACCGTCGTTTTTAGGTTATTAGTTTAATGGTTATTGGAATTATGTGTTTTGCAAACCTGGTGTTTAGGTTGTTAGAGTTATTTATTATTTTTAGAATTATTTGTTGAATTGATTTGATTTATTAATTATTGATTTTTTCGAAAATTTTCGCTTTGATAATTTATTTAAAAAAAAAAAAAAAAAAAAAAAAAAAAAAAAAAAAAAAAGAAAAAGAGAACTGGTTGTTTCATTACATCTACTCCTCTCTCTCATATATATTCTTTTGATTACCAGCAAAAATGAAATAAAATAATTCTACCTTTATATACCATCTCTGGTTAGCCTTCTAACGACTTGTTAGAAAAGGATGATTCTAGATAACAAAGAATCACATTATACCAAAACCAATGTAGTGACAGTATGTAAAACCCTTTTGAGATCGTAACATGCAAATCTTTTTTAGCAAGAAATGAAAGAAACAAATAAACAAGCGATTCTAGATCTAAACTTTATACAGTTCTAAATTAAAATCCTGCTTAATAAAAGCTACGGAGACACTATCAATCCAATTAGATTATAGATTTGAGCCAAATCGAAACATCATAATAAAGCTTATGAAATACTTTGCTAATTCGAAACCCTCTTGTTACCGACTTACCACCTCCCTATCACTTATTTTTTCTTCTCACTTATACTTTGTTAATGAAATACACACCTATTTATAGAGATGAGAGGGAGGTGGTAAGTCGGTAACAAGAGGAAGCGGTAAAAAGGAAAACATTAAAGTATTGGTAAAAGATAATTACCTTTCGTAACATTGTGGATGATAGCGATGATTTTTATTGTATTTGAAAGATAATATTCAATAAATTAATAAACACGATAAATTAATAAAAAAATTACGTACGTTTCAAACTGAGCCAAATTTAAATATAATATAAATTGATAAAATAATAATATAATAATATTTTTAAGAAACATATGTAAATATATAGTCCCATTAATATTATAAATTAATAATTACCATATAAATTTATATACAAATATATATATATATATATATATATATATATATATATATATATATCTATTCTAATGTAATAAAATATAATCATAGTGTTGTTTGTTTTCTTATTAAAACTGAAATATTTTTTAGATTTTATCTCAAATTTCAAATGAAACTCTCGAGAATACATTTAATTTTAAGTATGTGATATTTTTTGTTAATTATTAATAATTATTTTATTTTATTCAAAATCGATAAATAAATAAAATATTAAAATTTTGCCATTTTAATTTATAATTTTATAGAGTTTCTAGTATAGTTTGATTTTTTCCACTGAGTGCCACATTATTAATTTATTACACAAATGGCCATAAATTATAGATTTGCCACCGGTTTGAGGACAAATCTAGGGTAAAACTCAACACGGGGTTATGTGAAAGTTGGATTTGTCCAATGACTATCTCTTAGTTGCTTGTCCATATAATTTCACTGTTTGGATGGACATTAGTGAAAAGCTCATCATTGGTATATTAAGCTGGATTAGAATGATATGAGTGGAATGATGGAGTAATCATCTCTCATATCCTTCCATCTTTTTCGTCAATCTCAGAAATCCCTCTTATTTACTTGTATTTTTAGAACATTTATTTTTAATTCCGAAAATGGCTTATTACTTAGTTACCCTACCTAAGTTAGAAAAATTACACTATATACCTGGGTTTTATCCACCCACCCAATATTTTCGGATTATACCCACCAAATAAAAACTAAAAACCTTAAAATTAAAAAAAAAAAAAGTTTTTTCGTTTAAAAAATAATTTCCGAAACAAATCGCAAAAGGTATATATTCTTTCGAAGAATAACTAGGTAAAACTTGGTAAAACTATTTGGTTTTGTATGTTGAAATTTATGGGATTGTTCAAACATTTAATCATTTCATTTCGTGCTTGTTTTTTATTTCGGGTTTGTTTATAAAAGTCGGATTTCGACTCATTCTTGATTTCGTGATTCTTATTCAAGTCAATTTTGTTTATTTATCTTTGGGTTCAAATTAATAGGTTTCACATATCTGTTTTTTTAGGTTGAAGATTTTCGGATTGTTCAAACATTTAATCGTTTCATTTCATGTTTGTTATTGATTTCAATTTTGTTTAGGAAAGTTGGGTTCGGGCTCGATCTTGATTTCGTGATTATTGTTCAAATCGATTTTGTTTATTTATCTTTGGATTCAAATTGATTGATTAAACATTTCTGATTTTCTGGGTTTTTATTAATACTCAATGCAAAAACCTAGAAATTCGAATTTGAAATTTATAGCGAACTCAAGAACAAATCTATATTTGAAGAACAAACCATAATTTTATGGAGGAGGAAGAAGAGATATATAAGAACCCTAAAAAAAATAAAATTTATGGGGAAACAATTTTTTCTAAATGAAAAATAGACAAAAACAAACACATGTGCACTGTTTTTTATAGTGGGCCCACCAAATTGACATATGCGCCGTTTTTTTTTTTGCGCCGCCAAAATTACTCATAGTTATACCTAAGGTTTTAGTTGTACCAGATTTGTACATAGTTATACTTTGGTGAGTTTTCTATTTAATTAGTATTACCTAACATTAAAATTTGATCTTTTAGTTTTACAGTTGATTTTGGTCATTTAAAGCATGTTTTCGATGATTGTATGTATTTAGATTTCTTGAAAATGGTTTTCTATAACTTTTATATCCTAAAGTGGTTAATATTAACAAAGTGATCATAAAAGTATAAGGTGTTTGTTGTATACATATTCTAATAACAAATCATAATGTTATAAATTTATTTTATATACTTCATACATATTTTCTACCATTAATAGTTACTTATATAATATATATTTGTTTGTTTTGTATTGTTTATTTTTTTCTAATATCTTTTTATGTTTTTAATTAGAATTTTTGATATTAGTTGTACTAGTTATACTAGTTGTACTAATAATACTAGTTTTACTAGTAATACTTTCTTATTTAGTATTACAAGTTGTACCTAGTTATACTTTTTTACTAATTATACACATTTATTTAGTATTACTAGTTATACATAGTTGTATAAGTAAAACTAGTATACCAATTTACAGGAATTCAAATTAGACGATAATATTTTTATTTTTATTTTCGTTTTTAAACTTTTTTTTTTTACGGCGAAAAAAAAAATTAATTATTATTTTTTTTGTCAACAAAAAAAATAATTAATTAATTATTTTAATTTTTAAATTTAAATTTTTTTAAATAATGAAGTAAGGGTATTTTCGTCTATGTACATTTAATTAATTTAATTAAAAAAATGAGGGATATATGAGATTAAGTTGGGATATTTGAGATTAGATTGAGAGAAGGAGGGACATAGCAGATTATGCCTCAGAATGATGGGTGACTTGCTAGAAAATGATTTCCAATACGGTTTGAGAGAAGAAAAAGTATAGGAAATATCACATGGTAATTGTAGGAATAGTAAATAAGTTTTTCGAACTTCTCATGTACCGACCGTCGGATAGGGGCAGGCTCACAGGCTAAGAGGACGTGGGTGACCCTAGAGACGGACGACGTGTTATACTTTCTACACCAAGAGTATAGTAGTGTCATTTGGCTATATCCGCATTCATTAATGTATTAAAGCTTTGATTTTATTATATTGGAGATAACAGACATGCCCGGTTTAAAGCCAGTCTCACAGGGTCAATTGATTTTTGAATTTTGTTTATTTCCATTAAAGAAAAAAGGCTTAATTTTGTCAAATGATTACAAAAACAGACTAACTTTTTAAAACTATAGAAACATAACCTTTTTCATTAAGTCCAGGGCCTTAATTTGTTTTGGGCCGGGCCTGAGAACGTAATTGGCAAAGGCATCACAAAATTGATTATTCTCAACTTTAACTCTCCTGAATCGATGGTTCATTTTCATTCTATCCAAACATGCGTTATCTCACTGATATGACTCGGAGTTAGGCCGTCTGATGTAACGTGGTTCTCTATTCGAGGTGCACTACTTCCCTGTCCCTGATCCCCATTCACTTTTGGTTGCTCTGTTTTTCGTTTTTGTGTGTTTTACACGATAGGAGTAACTGCAAAAAAGGAAAAAATTGATAAATAAAAAAGTTTGATAAACTAGATGTCCACGTAGAAAATAACATTTAACAGGAGTAAATCAGTTATCTTATAATAGTTGAATGAAAAGTACAAAATGATTCTGTTATGATTAAAATTCATTTTAGTTCGCGGCTGGGAAATACTTTAGCGATAAATATTTGAATGTTTAAAATAACCTATATTCAATTAATTTTATTTCAAACTACATAAATCGTAAAAATATAAATAAACGTAATATAAATATCAGTAAATAATAATTAGTAGCAAAGAAATAGGGATTCTATTTTTTGTAAGAAATGGTAAAAAACAAATGGAAAAAACAATTTTCATAAAAATTGAAGAATTAATTTAGCCAAAATCAAGTTTGGGTAGAAAAGTGGGTTTTGTTTCAAAAACCAAAATCTAGTGGTAAAGTCTGCAAACAATCTAGACTTTGTCATCACCTTAAATACCAACTTATTCATTATTATAGAGGGCAAATATCCATATAATATTTAATTTTGTTTTTAACACATAATAAGATCTAATGAAAAAATCATGTACGTACCTACGTATGAAACACATCTCAACTTTGGTAAATAAAATAAAAAATCCAGGGTCATACTTTAACTTTTTCTCCACTTTTGTGACCAAGAAATCTACCAACCAAGATGATGTAAATATGAACAATATTTTTAAAAGTATCTATTGCATCCTACTCATCTTCCCATCACATTATTCTTTTCGTTTCCGGTCAGATTTGCTCCAAATTGATACACATTAGGATATCAATTTTCGGTCAGATTTTGCTCCAAGTCTTAAAGCCAATTGTTGTTTCCACGACTATTTTCTCCCAAACTTCATCCTTTTAATGCACCAATCTTTTTCTCTTCATATAATTAAATCTACAAACATTGGTCATTTCTTTGATAACCAATTCAAACATTCATTCATAAGCAACAATGATACGTTGCCACGAAACTCAAGAAGAACCAGATAGTTTTCTTGAACATCATCAAACATCTTCTCCTAAAGCCCTCCACCGATGTATCACCACTCTTGTTGGTCAGACATCCTCCTACATATCATCTCTAACCCTTGCAGGCAAAAGACTTTACACAGGCTCCAACGATGGTGTTGTCAGACTGTGGAATGCAAGCACGTTGGAAACGTTAGCGGAAGCATCAAGCAGCGGCGACGTAATAGCAGGAGAAAGAGGAGGCGGAGGAGCAGTGAAGTCTTTGGTGATCTTGGCTGATAAACTCTTCACAGCACACCAAGATCAGAAGATACGTGTGTGGAAGATAAACTACGTCGTTGAGGAAGAAGAAGTTGGTGATAAAAAGTTCATGCATTTAGCAACGATGCCAACGATTAGCGACCGTTTTGCAAAGTGTTTGATGCCTAAGAACCAAGTCGAGATAAGAAGGCACAAGAAAGCTTCGTGGGTTCACCATGTTGACGCGGTTTCGGGTTTAGCCTTATCAAGAGATGGAACAATCCTCTATTCTGTCTCATGGGACAGGACGCTCAAAATATGGCGAACCACCGATTTTAAGTGCTTAGAGTCCATCACAAACGCTCACGACGATGCAATCAATGCGGTTGAATTATCCGAGAATGGAGATATATACACAGGATCTTCTGACCATAGAATCAAAGTGTGGAGGAAGAACGTTAATGAGGAGAACGATAAGAACAAGAACAAGAAGCATTCTTTGGTTGCAACATTTTCGGAGCACAATTCAGGTATTAATGCATTGGCATTGAGCTGTTATAACGAACGTTCTCTTTTGCATTCGGGGGGATCTGATGGATCGATATTGGTGTGGGAAAGAGACGAAGATGGTGGAGATATTACTGTTGTTGGAGTGCTAAGAGGCCACAGAGAGTCTGTTCTATGCCTTGCGGTTATTTCGGATATACTTTGTAGTGGCTCTGCAGATAAGAAGGTCAGGTTGTGGAAATGCTCGGCGACGGATTTTTCGTGCTTGGCTTTGCTGGAAGGGCATAGAGGACCGGTTAAATGCTTAGCAGGAGCAATACGTGACTCCGGTACACAATCTGAGACTTCTTATTACATTTACAGTGGAGGACTTGACTCTCAAATTAAGGTTTGGCAAGTTTTGGTGCCAACTTTATAAAGAGTTCCCAATCATCATTTCATTTGAATGGGATACAAAACCTCAGAGAGTTTTATTTTCTGGTTTTTCTCTTCTCTTATCAATTTGTTACTTTTGTTGATAAATTTTGATGGGCTTTTGTATGAGTTTATCTTTTGGTATGATAAGTGAATGAGTTTTGAATGTGTGATGGTTTCTAACTTTCTATCATATTATAGACTTTGACTGCGAGTCCTCTGTTTTCAGATGCGTAGACAATTTGGTCTTTACAAAAGCTATTAAAACCAAGTAGGTAAAATCTTTGTTATGAAGCAAATAGCATATAAAATATGCAAAAAGGGGACATGCAACTTGTCTATTTTTGTATCGAATCTATTTTCTAACAATAATTCAGGGAGAAAGACATCTTTTTGGGATTTGCTTTAGACAAAAGTAGGGTTTACTTATAAACTCTTTCCTCTAAATATCCGTTATTCGTTCCCTATCCACACCATTTAACCACATATCAGGAGGCTACAAAGTAGAAAAACTAAACTGCCGGTTCTTAGCCCCCTCAACTAAACGATTTCTGTCGGAATCCACCAGTTCTTTTCGGCTCCGTCTATCGTCTCCCAATGTTTTCAATTGCTGTCGCTTCCCCCATATCGTCTAATTTGCGTTTAAATCAATGAAATCACGTTTTACACCCCATTCCAATCCCGAATTAAGACACATTTTAAAACATAACCCGACCCATTTCTTTCTCTCTTAAACCCGAAATTGAAACTTAAAACCTCAAAACCTCAAAATTGAACTCGAAATCGATTTGGGGAAAAAACTGTATCTAGAGTTCTTACAACCCAAATCGATTTGGGAAAAAGAAGGGAAGAGAGCTACTTCGTTTTGAAAGACATCAAGCAAGATTCATATGTTTCCTTTTCAATGAGGTATGTGTTTCGTTTTCATGGATTTGTTAGGCATGGATTGATTGATGGAATAATCTTTGTAAAGTATGTGAGATGTATGTTTCGTCTTATTTTACTGCATTCATTGCTCGATTCACTGATGATTCTGCTTGATTTTCACTGCATGTATTGCTCGATTCTCTGATAATTTTGCTCATGTTGCTTCTAAATTTGATTGCTCGATACTCATACATATTTTTACATTTTTTGCCTCGGTTTTGCAGTGACACTTTCAAAGCCCACATCTACCATGAAGAAGAAATGGAGATTGACAATACGAAGGTCTCATAGCTCCTCCAACGTATGATGGCATGGAGTTTTTTCCCTAAATCGATTTTGATTTCAATTTTGGGGTTTTGAGGTTTTAAGTTTCAATTTTGGGTTTTAGAGAGAAAGAAATAGGACGGGTTATGTTAAATATTCCTTAATTCGGTTTGGAATGGGCAATCACTGTCTGTAAAACGTGATTTCATTGATTTAAACGCAAATTAGACGATATGGGTGAAGCGACAGTAATTGAAAACATTGGGGGGCGATAGACTGAGCCAAAAAAAACGGGTGAATTCCGACATAAATCGTTTAGTTGGGAGGGCTGAGCGCCGGCAGCCCAAAGTTTTTTCTTGTCAAGTTAATGTTTAGTATTTTCATTACATCTAAACAGAAACTTCGTTTTTAGACATATTGTGCGGATCTATAATCTAACAAATAATTGTGTACCACTTGGACAAAATTTGCGTTTCTGAGACAGATTGTGCGGACCTAATTATATAAAAAAAATCGCCTAACTGATTGGACAAATATCATAGTTTAAAGTTTAGTTGTATATGCGATTCAAAAATCAATGTATACCCTTCCCACTCAAAAGACAAAAAAAAGGGTTTATGAAACACAATTGAAGATAGACAAACGGAGTAAATAATTGAAGGACACTTGAGAGCAAGGAACGAATAAAACGAAGCAAAAAAAGCACATGTCGACATCATGGGCATATGATGTCATACAAATATGTATTGAATCATATTCTCATTGGGTCTAGCAATGTGTTTTCTTTTAATATTCTCCTAATTCTGACTTACGTAAATAAGATTTAGACATTGATGATAAGTTAGGTATCCAAGTCATTTTTGTCTCATGTCATTTTCAACATTAATTTTTTCTATTATTGTTATAGCCTTATAGGTAACCCTGACCACTAAGTGAAACAAAGCCTATTTCTCTTAATTTGCATACATAATTAACACGCAGAGCAGTCACAAAGAGATCAGAGAAGTGAATAATTTGCTGGCGTTAGAGTTGGTCTCAGCACTAACATTTTCCAAACACCTCAAATTCAGATTTCAGAACAAAATATATTACTACATGCCAACTACAATTTTTTAGGCTTATAATGATAGAACCAAGCTTAATCTTTTGGAGAAAGCATAAATCGAATTTAGAAGCATCTTGGCCATCTGCACAACTTGAGCTTAATGGGTAATTTAGCTATGATATAAAGGCCATGGTCTTGTGACAAGCTTGTGTGGTAATCTTGAATTTTATACTCAAAATTCTCAAAAATCAACAGATGGCATAACAAATTGGATAATTTAATTATACATATACCAAAAAAAAAAGGATTGGCTAATTCATTCCAAGGTCATGGCTACATGAAACTCTTCAAAATACCATAGAGAAGTGAGATAAATATTGCTTTAACAAATTTTACAAATCAAAGTTTAAAGGAAAGTGATTTGACATAAATTTTACAATGGTAATTTAGATGGAGTACCTGCTTCACGAGGATACTTTTGTGGAGTGGAATGATCTTTACGACAAACAACCGTTGTTCGTTGTCCATATGGGCTATGTGAATCAACTGCATTATGTTTTGACACAAACAAAAATCATTTCCAGACAAGCATATTTACAAAAACATGTGAGTCCTTAATATGTTAGAACGAGAAATGTTTAAGTGTCTTTGGATAAAACTTGTGAGTTTATATAGGCCTAAAGAGGACACACCTGGAATAATTTGTAATATGGAACCACCCAACATTCGAACTGCATTTTCTGCATTTTGAACTTCCTCCTGTTTCATGAAACATTACCAAGATATAAAACATTAGCCAACGGAAAACGTAATGTTCCCTAACAAAGTGTCAGAAATGACAACTCTTACCTTAGGGTCATGACCCTTAGGAGCTACAAACAATCCACCAATCCGAACCAGAGGAAGACAATATTCAGCTGAAAGTTGATAACAAATAACTCAGATTCACTATCACCACTAATAGGCCACTATGTTTCTAGCACTACCTCTCTACTTGAAACGTGTAACAAAATTTACCTAAGACTCTCATCTCCGCGACCGCTCTTGCAATAGCCACATCAAACTTCTCTCTGTACATAACATCATGCCCACAACTCTGCTCTACAACAAAATCAGGACAATACAATTCAGAATCAACCGTACTAGCTAATAAGTCACGAAAGAGTTATATAAACCAAGAGCACAGCTAAAGGGTGATATTTTCATAACAGAATCCAGAGTTAGTAAAAGCTCAATCATGAATCATAGATACTACAGAAACCAAGAAAAGCCAACTAAACAAGTGAACCTACATACTAATTACCAAATGCTTACAGCAGAAACTCATTAGAAGAATAAAAGAGGGTTGGTTAAAAAGTTAAAACTATACCTCTGCCCTGCCCCTTGCGATTTCAACATTCGTAAGCCCGGTGACATTAACGACATGCTCCAAGAACACACAACGCTTATTTATGGACTCAAGTAGAGTAACTCTCCAATCTGAACACAAAAGAAGTTGGCTTTTTGTTTAATACCATACAAACAAAGACTACTTAAACTGTATATGGGAACCTAAAGTAGCACCTGGGCATGCAATGGCTAGAACCAATCCAGGAAGGCCTGCTCCACTTCCAACATCAATTAAACTGATTTGATCAAACAAAACGTTGCTGTAACAATTCTTTATAGGAGGCAATATCGCAAGGGAATCTTCGATATGCCTCTCCATTACTTCTTCAGCATCTTTAGTTGCTGTAAGGTTCATTTTCTGCATACAATTCACATGAACAGCCACAAACAAAACGTTTATTCCACTGAAAGGTCGGAACTTTACTCCCAAAGTGAAACAGAGACAAAAACCCATTGGTTTCAATTAGGTAAACATCACTTTGAGGTAACGAATTCATTCGAAAGAAGAGGAACCCAGAAATGCCCAACAAGTAAAATCGAGCAAAATGGTTGCTTTG
Source organism: Erythrophleum ivorense (assembly GCA_026724425.1). NCBI lineage: Eukaryota > Viridiplantae > Streptophyta > Magnoliopsida > Fabales > Fabaceae > Erythrophleum > Erythrophleum ivorense. The sequence goes on from JAIUCV010000329.1 coordinate 424,409, forward strand.
TTTGAGATTGACAGAGACCTGGTTCCACTGGAGAAGGGTATCGACGTAGAGATGGATTTGGTTTTGTTGACTGGCAGTGAGGCTTTTGAAACATGACGTTATCGTGCTTTCGGCGACAATTGTGTGCGTGTTGTTGGAGGAGTAAAATCTCCTCGAAAGAAATGAGTGCGATTTGGCGCATGGAAAGTGTTTGATAAAATTCCCCAGAGAGAGAGCATGTGAAACGGATGGCCTCGCAATCACAAGCATAGTTTTTGGCGTTCCGGTTAACTTGCGGGAAGGATGAAATTATATGAAAAATTAATTTAAAAAACTATATACTTTAACCGGTCCAATGAGAGATTTCGGTACGGTTTTGGTTTTGTATATGACTACTAATTTCTTATGGTAAGGATAAGTTATGTACGTATGGTTGATCTTGCATACTGCTGTTGTAATTTTGTTGTATCAAGTTACTATCAACTCTACGGTTTCAAATTTGTTGAAATTATTTGAATTTACACAAAAAAGTATAGTTTCCGCACAATGTCAACTTCGAATGTTCATATTTCCAAAGGAAGATCAGGCCAAAACATGTAAAGGGCTTGTATTATATAGTAGTATATGCAACTGGTAAACAAGAATATGCAACTCCAAACTGGTTTTGGTATTTCTAACAATTCAAGAGCATCATGTGAAAAAAAAAATTCACATCTTGCACGCCTTGCTATCACCACAAGTCTCTACCTGCCAACAGAATTACATCGTTACTCTGATTTTTCCGAGTAAAAAAATTGCGATAGAAATGCGAATAATAAAAAAAATGTTCTACTCTGTGATTTTTCTTTCTCCCTACCTTATTTTTCTTTCTTGCTTCAAGAATAGCTTCTATAGACGGCCGGCCTAATCAACAAAGATATCGAACTTTCACGCACAAACAATCAAATAAGCTTTTCACAAAAGTTTAAAAACATTTTCAGCTTCTATACCTGTGACCTGAAGTCGATATTTAGCCCAAAAATCATACACAGCATCAGCTACCTTTCCTATCTGCAAGTAACCGTGTGTTATCCATTTCATACAACTTAAAAACGATAGAAAGCATAAGATTATCTTGATTCAATCTTGAAAGAGAGAGAGAGAGAGGCTTACTGGTTCAAATTTGGTGATAGTGTAAACCCATCCAAGCCCAACCTCTTCATACAATCTCCTAAATGCCTGAAAACGTTCCACAAAATCGTCCCAAAAACATTAAAAAAAGAAAAACAATACAAAATGGATTAGCCTAAACAGTTATGCAACATGATATACCTCAACACCAGTTACCACATTTCCATCAGACTGAATCGCATGGATTTGTCCCATTACCTAGTAATTAATAATAATAATCTCTTATCAAATCAAAAACAAATTGAAGCAAGTTTTTTTTTTAAAAAGAAGACACCTTACTGTTTTATAATCAAGCCCTTGATTTTCTTCAGGGGAATAATCGTTGGAACTTATGTCTACGAACTTTATACTTCCATGTTTTGCATTCCTTTCCATAAGCATATTAACCTTTTGACAATTAAAAAAAAAAAAAAACGGAACAGTTTTAGTTCCGAAAAAAACTATTTTCGAATTTTGTTATGAACAACTGAAATAAAAGGTTTTTATTATAAGACCTCACGCATACAGAGAGGGCAATCTCCATCGTAAAGCATTTTGATTTTCCAATTCTGAGGTGTTGGGTCCTCTTTGTTCTTCAGTTGTGTAATAGGATTAGCATTTGATCCTTGAATCGCTCTAACTTGATATTTAAACCCTAGAAGCAAAATCATATAATACGCTAATTGAATTAAAAGATTTTCTGTATAAACGCTTAATTTGACGAATTCTATAAAAAAAATATTGTACCTCTTGGGATGATTTGAGGATTGAAGTTGGGATTGAAATGGTGAGTTAGTGATCTAAGAGAAAGGTTTCTTCGGTGCTTCCATATTACGCACGCAGCAGCAGCTCCTCTCGTTGCCATTTTTCTTTTGTTCTCTTCAATTTTCAAAACCAAATGTGTTTTTTTATTGTTTATTTTTTTTTCTGGTTATGTGTGGTACTTAAAATCGGAGGGCGTTAATATTTTTCTTTTGTTGTTTCTGGTTCTGAGTCGTACACGTGGCATTGTTTCCATCAATGTTGCTATTACAAACAAGAAAGGTATACGTACGTACACAAGCTACTTTCTCCACCAAGGGAATTTTTAGCTTACATGTTCGGTTGAATGTAATCGTGACATAAAATACAACCAACCAATTTGATCCGTTATTTTTTAGTTTATTATTGTATAAATACATACGACATACGAAAATCTGAAGAATAGGCAGATAAGTTCATAAAGGTTCTATTTCTTCTTGTGGGCTTGATCGAATTCTCTCAACACCGAGATATATCTCACCGCTAACCAGAAATCCATTAGAAGCATCATGGAGTTTCAAGCAATTTTTTGTATGAGCTTGTTTCTCTAGTAATAAGTTTACCAAAACAATTTAATCTTAACTAAAATTTCCCAAAATATCCACATTAATATGAAAATTGATTAAAGATAAATAAAAATGAAAAAAACACTGTTTAGTTAAAACATCCACTTTGAAAACGCTCAAACTTATTAAATACTCCCTCTGTTCCTTAATATTTGATGTTTTAGAAAAATGTATCTACAATTATTTGGATGTATCTGGATGCAAAACAAATCCAGATACATCCAAATAATTGTAGATACATTTTCCTAAAACATCAAATAGTAAGGAACAGGTGGAGTATATTCTAGGAAAAATTGGTGAAGTAGGATGTTTTTAAGATGCTAATTGGGAAAAGAGGTAAATGCAAATTTTTAATTGGGAAAAGAGGCAAGTTTTGGTGGGTCCCACCAGGTTTGGGTTGCTTTTTCCGTGAATAGAGTTTAGTTTTGACCAATAGGAAGCCTCTTTGTCGTGGGTCCCACTGTCAAGTTGCCTCTTTCCTAATATGAAACTTAGTGTTGCCTCATTTCCTAATATGAAACTTGAAAACTGCCTAGTTTGCAAATTCACCCTATATTCTAACAAATGATCAGCTCAAAGCACGCTCGGTACTTTCGTAGTTTGTACTTTGTAACGCTAACTTTAACAGTATCTGTATAACTGTACTATATATTTTATTCACAGAACTCGAGTCTTCAGTCAAAAAAATGAATGATTGCTTTTGAATTTTTTAACTTTAATACATCACACATTACAAGGGACATGCATGCTTTTGTCATTTGCCACTTATTGGCCTTTCTATTTTCCAAACTAGATCCTCATATTCCGATGCTTCTCTTAAATATTCCACATAGCTTTAGAATTTACTCAGCTGGAACCTCCTTCCGATATGCTTTGTAGAGAGGGTTGCCATGATCTTGATACTCTTAATGGCCTTTCTTTCTCTTGCTTCTTCATCTGCGCAGCCAGAGAAGTTTTTCATCTCATTTAAAACCAACTCTTACTACTTAGTTGTTCGGTAAACTATATAATTAAGGATCTTAATTAATCACATATTACCTGATCTTCATTCTCGAGCTTATTAGAGCTTACTGCTTTCACCATCTCTAGCTTATCTTCTGACAACTTGCCTTCTTTCTTCAACTTCGAGCATTTCTTAGCCATTAAACCCTTCATAACCTCTGGATTCATCACAATAAGTTCCAAAATTTGTAGATTAATAGACCTCATCAAATAAATAATTGCATGAGTATCAAAATTTGTAGATTAGAAACCATCAAAACAAAAAAAAAAGAATTTCATGAAAGAGAGTACATGATTGGACAGACTACTAGTTCTTGATCCATTAAAAAAAACCAATATTATGGCTTATACAAATAGTTTACTGTAAAAATAAATTTAAAAACTCACTTGAAGATAGAGTAAGATATAAAATACGATACAACAATATTTAGTTGGGCTAGATTTAGGCATCTTGCTTCGAATATATACCTTGAGTGGTGACTAGCCTGTAGACGTGGCCGAGAACCAGCGTATCCGTGGGACGAAGGAGCTTGATCCTCGTGAGCCTAAGAGGACCTCCCTGACCGGAAGTGGCGGTGGAGAGAGCGGTGGTGGAAATGAGAAGAGAAACACAATGGCCAGGATTCATCTTCATCACATGACTAGCAGAAACTGGAAAACTAAAAGTTTCTTCTTTCCCATTCGGGTGCTGTATCACGATTCTTGCTGTGTCCACTGCTTGACAGTTTCCCATTTTTGTTTAAATTCCTTTAGTTTGAAGAAAGAATTAATGGAGATTTGGATATAGTACAATAAAGAAGAAGAAGTAACTGAGCCAACACACGAAAAGAGAGTGAAAAAAACAGTCTTTATATCGTTGTTAAAGTCGACCACGAGAGAGAATGAGTGTGGTCTTTGGTGGTGGAGTCAAAATAATTACTGTCACCGCAGGCTAAATGAGTATTCCGATTTACGACGGTCACGCCCAATATTTTATTTTTAAAATACACAAACATATTTAAGTGTATGACCCTTGATTGATTTTAAACAATAATATTGTAATTTCTTTATAAAGAAAAGAAGACTATATTATAACTAAAAGTTAACTGTATAAATTACTGAAGGTTCAAAAAAAGAAGAAGTGTAAATAACTGTTAGATTTTCGATGTTCCTAACATCTTTTTCTTTTTCTTTTTACATTACATACATTGTCATCGTACATAGATAGATTCGAAACCGATACAATTTTGATCATTGCTGTCAAAGAAAAAGAGAAAGATGGCATGTCAAGCAGATATGGGACCCAGCCGTTGTCCTCTATTGGCACAGTCCGCGACACATAACCAGTGCTTGTCCCATGTATCTCTCTTATTATTACTTGTAAGCTCTTGGTGACATTTCAGAGAAAATACAAGGAGAAAAAATTCATCTTCTCGCAGATTCATCTAAAAGAAACTGATAAAAATCATTACAGGGAGATAACTTTTTTTTTTTTTTTAGTCATTAAGAAATTTTATTGAATTTGAAACGGATAATTATATAATAGTCCAAAGGAGGAAAACTAAACCGGCGAAACAAGATACATCTTCGGGGATTTTCTTTCTCCTTGGAATCTTTGGAATCTTTTGGTTTTAGAAATCTTATTTTTAGTCTGGAGGCTTCAAGTGCTTCATGGAGAGTGTTCCAAAATGTGGTCATGTGAGTATATGCGGTTTCTTGGGCTTGTTCAACTGTTTAGATACTATGGGCTTGTGTAGACTCCTTGGAAGTTTCTTAAGTAAAGCTTTGTTTGATATTGGGAGTCAGAGTTTTAATCCCTACAAGTGCACATACAATCGCAATATTGGTAGCAGCTCCATCGGTAGATACTCTAGCAAGAGTCTCTCACACATAAGTAAAATCATCTCGATTTGGTGTAGGTGTTTGATTAACATGAACTAGAACTGGACTTGTATCAAACATACATTCATATTCTAGAATTGGACTTGTACCCTACGTGGAGCTGTACAATGTTTTTTGATGATTTTCCTTCTTTATATAAAAAAATATCAACTAACACAAAATATAGATTCTTCTTTCTTGCCTTCATGATTTCTGTTTAATATATTCTTGGGCCTAAAAAATTCTCAAGATTCTAGCAAAACAATTTAATTTAAAACTCAAGCGTAGTACGTGTCTCGACGAACTAACGTGAATCAAATTTTCAAAAAGGTTGAAAGAAATGAATTATGGGTCCGAGACAAGAATCATGGCAAGGATTTTGACAAGATACTATAGCTTAAAATGTATCATACACAAGACATGGAGCTAACCTATTGCCTACACCTATGCTGCATCTTGCCTAATTTTTTGTCTCTCGCCTAACTCTGCTTTTATTTTATTTTCCTTTCCGCCAAATACAATTCATATCAATACACGGAATCGTTTAAGTTGTAAAATTGTAGAGGACTTATGTTTCGATCATTGTTATATTTAAGAATATTTTCTTATACGTATAACCATTATATAATCGTTTTAAGAAATCATAATGACATCAAAGCAGCATTTGTGAAACTGGTGTACGATATATTATTACCTTGAAAATAAATTTGCTTAACACTAAACAATGTATACAGACAAAATGTTGACAAAATCAAAATACTTATTTCATTTAACTTCAGTAAACCGTTCCTAATTATTTGATTTTATCGAAAATGAAAATATTATTAGGCGGAGGAAGATCTAGAAAAATCAGTAGAACGTGGACCAGATTCTGGTGAATGTTCTAATACATTGGTACTCTTTTCTTGTCCTTCCCCAAAAAGTGACCGTTGGCCTGAACTCTGCAACAACTCGGGATAAGTACTCCAATAATCCCTTAGATCCTCTTCTCCTCCATCCGCCACTGCTGCAGCTGATGGAAGAAGAGGAGGAGGAGGAGGAGGAAGAATCCTTGCATCCTCTGGGAAATTGAGCTTTGCTTTACTTCCACGGAATCTGAGTGCAGCCTCGTCGTAGGCTCTAGCGGCCGCTTCTGCTGTATTGAACGTCCCAAGCCAAACTCTAGCGGCTTTATGTGGATCGCGTATCTCAGCTGCCCATTTTCCCCACGGTCTCTGCCTTACTCCTCTGTATCTTCTCCTTTTCTCTTTTGTTTCTTCCGGTAACACTTTGCTTGTTGGTTCTTCTGTACAAAAGACTGGTTAAAACCTAGACTGTTTTCATTTTTTCAATGATAATTTTTGTGGTTTTTTTGTATAAAATATTTTTTATATCATATACACAAACGTAAACGCAAACAAATGTCTAATGTGTTCTTTTACTCTCTATCATGCATGCCTTATAATAGAGAACTCGAATACGAAACTATACTAGGCAATGAAAATAAAACAATTTGAAAACAAGAACAGAAAAAAAAAAACTTAGACCGGTTAAGAAAACAATGAAATATAAAACATATAGACTCACCGATAGGACCAAGGGAAGAATATACCCGATCGAATGATGATGTCGACAAGGGAATAGTTGAATCGATTCCAAGCCTTTCTCTCGTATGTCCAGAGGAAGAGGAAGAAGAGTGAGTCTCAACTGAATAAGATGTTAGAGAGCGAGCGGAAACAACTTGTGTCAAGGTAGAGACCATGGCTGACATCTCCGTGCCGAACCTATTGAACCTCCCTACCACAGGGTCGTGTTCAAAACTGTAGACATCATCAACCACTGGTTTGATTCCGTCAGGGTCATTGGCCCTGGACTCTTTGTGTTCTCCTTGGTTTGCCACCTTGTTGATGCGACAAATGACGAAAAGAAACTTGTATTTTTCCAAATGCGGTGGTCTCTCTCTGGGGGCTTCACTCATTTATATATGAAAAAGGAATGAGTGAAGCCTTATTTCGGCTTTTTCAATACAATCGTGTGACAACAGAAAATACCTCTTGATTAATATTATCCATTTCTTCGAGTTTTTGTCTTGCATCCTTTGTATTTCTTTTTTTTTTTGGTTGATAAAGTTGTATTTCTTTTTCTGTTTGTTTAGATTTTAATATTAGAGGCCTTTTTGTTTACGGCCCCCTTTTTTTTTTTTTTTTTTCTTGCCTTTTTTCCTTTCCGCTTTGACCATCTCCAATGTATTTCTCAATATTTTCCTTTATAATACAGAATTGTATAATAAAGGTCTATTTCTTACTCAAAATAATTGCTACTTTATCCTCTATAATTTTAATTTTTCCTCTACAAATATTTTTGAGTAAGAAATAGAGGTTGGATGGAGAGAAATTCACCTATATTATACAAATCTCTATTCTAAAAGAAAATATAGAGAAAATACTAAGAGCATGGACTCAGCTGTGAAACACGTATTACAATCTAAATAGCAAAGCAAAAAGAGCATTTAGAAGCTCGTTTGGCAATAACACAAGCGAATATATTAGTCGTAGAGCAAGTATATTGTCTTTTGGTCCGTTTTAAAAGTCTTTATTTAACAGGGTTATGAAGCATTCTAGAGCATGTCTCATGAAGGAGACAGCTAGGAGAAGCAAAAGGAATGAGATTTTAAGAGTTTCATACATAAGCCTGACCAAACGAACAGCCACCCAATGCAGTTAATCTAAAGGTTGAGAAAAACAAAATCCGGTTTGGTCGATTTACTGACAACAGAAAAAGTGGTAGATAATATCAAGCACAATAAATAAAAAATGCCCTACTTAATTAAAGATAAACTCTACAAAAGTTTATAACTATCTTCTAGTTAAAGAATATAACAATCTACAAAACTCGTTGACAATTTTAAGAAAAATTGAACTTCTTTCTAAAATCAGTAATATATTTAATGTTTAAAATCATCAAAGTTCCTTTTAAGTACATGAACCAATAACACCACGTAATTGTACGGATTCCTAGTCAAACTAGAATTTGAAAAGAAAAATAAGTCCTAAAGTAATCGATAACCACAAAAGCAAAAAGGAAAATAAAAGAAACAATCCTATCTTAACTAGTATAGCGACTGATGCATCAACCAAAGCATCGACGAAACTGAAAATGCTACGAATTCCCTTCTTAAAATGAAAATGAGGATCACTATTATTGATTTCTCTTCTCGTCAGTTCCACTAAAAAAGATCTCCCATTCCGCGCCACATGTACTGTGAACTTAATAGTGTCAACCTCCTCGTCCGTGATCCCTTCAGGAAGTATAACTGTATACTCTTCATGTGCATCATGTGAATGAGTAGCCTCATGTTCATTTTGATTCTGAGCACGGTATTCAGAAAGTTTGTGTTGGTAAAAGGCATGATAAGGATCTGAGATGCTCAAAAATTTGAATATAGCACTCTTGACGTTACAAGCTATAATCCTCGTTTCAAACTCCAAACCGTGTTTGGAAACAAACTTAGCTGTTTTCTCAATAGTACCTGCGTAGATACGAACATTTTCTACGACAAGGAAAGAAAATATTAACATTGTTTTTTTTTCTTTGACAGCAAAAGGATATTCTATTATTCAATTTTGAGGTGGTGTAGCAAGCCACACCTGAACAGAAAAACTCACAATACAAAGACCTTAGAACCTACTACGAGATCTAGCAAGTTTAGCCAAACAATCGGTTCTAGCATTAGATACACGTGGAATAAAGGAGAGAAAAAAATTAGAGAAGCGTCTTCGAAGTTGAAAAAAAATTAACATTAGATTCTAATGAAAAAGGAAAACAAAAGTTTTGGAATTCTTGGGGTCCCTTAATTCTTCCCTACAAACTATCTAATTTGGACGTGGAAATAAAATCAGAAAAACCAGGAATATATCCATTGGAGAAGGCATAAACCCCTGCGATTATATTCTTATATGATATTTCTTTTGTAGAAGGTGTACCACAGGTTTGGATTTGTAGACCGTTTTACTAAATTACTAGTGTATGACCCGCACAGCAGTGCAGTGCGAGATTATGTTTTTGTTATTTTGCTAATGAAAATCTTTGAAAACGGAAATCTTTGATTATGGTATTATCTACTCTAAAAGAAATTGATTGTTGGTTTAATTGAACCAAACATTGGTTTGATTTAAGTGATATTTTAGATTACTAAATTAACCCTCACTAAACCTGTTTCCAAACAGATTATCTTCACAAAGAGAGATGGTTTTTTGGTCCAAAAAAAGAGATGTACTTCTCAATTAATAGTAAAGAGATATATGTTTAGAAAATATAAAAGTAGGCAAAGGACTAAGTTTAGGGTTTCAGAGAGATTTTTTTTGGTCAAGAAACATCGTACCTCGGCCGTTAAGGAAATAGCTCACGTCAAGGAGAAGTGCAGGATGAACCAGTTCGAGATTTAAATCTTACAAGAAGATTTGACGGAAATCGATCGAACGACCCGATCAACCGTAGACACTGTTTCCTACCAACTGTAGAATCTGTATTCTCTCAGAATACGGGTTTCGTTGATAAACTCTCTGTTTTCTCTTATTTTTTTCTCAGGAGGATCTACCATAGACACTGTTTCCTACCAACCGTAGAATCTGTATTCTACCGTAAACACTCTCTTCTACATTTTATAGATTGCATGTTCTGCCCAAAATACCGTATTCTACTACTCGTAGATTATGTGTTCTACTCAAAATAACGTCTTCTACCATAAGTAGAAACACCATTCTACCGTTGACACTTATTTCTACGGAAAGGTAGAATTCATCTTCTACGAAAATCTGAGAAAATATAGCGAAAATGGTAACTGAATATTTAAAAATATTTTGAAAAAATTATATTTTCTTTTATCTATTTTCTCAGAAAAAAAAACCTACATTCCACGATACTCTTCTTCTTCTTCTTCTTCTTTTTTTACTTTTTCTTATATTTTACTCTTGTTTTCTCTTAGATTTTGTGTTTCATTTACTTTCTTGTCTTGGTTATTATGTTGCATATCTATCTAACCAGTGGCACATGGAAATCAAATGCAATCAAGGGTTGGAATTTTGTTGCTGATGAGACAAAAGGAGCAAGATTAGTTGCTTTGGAATCCACAACTACCTTTGAAGAGCTAAAGACGGCGGTGTTGGAGGACTACTCAATCGAAATTGGGTTCAATGTTGAGTTCAGTTATTTGCCTAGCGGATTGATCAACAACACAACATCTCCCCGAGTAGTAATCGACAATGATCGTCAACTGAAAAATTTTGTTGGATATATAAGGAAACAAGCATCAAAACAGTTTTTTGTGACTTTTACGGATCCAGTTCAAAATGTAAACATTGGAATCGACATTGATTTGAATGACGACCCAACTGCGGATTCATTTGATGGAGAAGAAAACAAATATTTCGAAGATGAAGCATAAATAAACAAAGGCCATATCTCTGACCTTGATGATGATGAAGACAGTGTGCGGTCTGAAAAAGAAGGGGATAACGAGTATAAAGTTTGTTTGTCTTTGGTGGAAGCTGTTAAGAAGAAGCAAGAATTCAGCTGCAAAAACTATTTGAAGGCACATTTTGAAATCCTTGCAATGAAGCACAACTTCGACTACAAGGTGCTTAAATCCGATACAAATTTTTGGAGCATATGCTGCAGAGAAATTAAAGTACTGCAATTGGGGTGCTCGTGCAGTGAATCGAAAGGGGTCGACATATTTTACTATCAACAAGTACGTGGGTGAACATACTTGTGCTCCTTTAAGTAAAAAAAAAAAAACCGCTAGGTCTCCTAACAAAAACAAACCACAACTCATGTTTCTTGGAGTGCCTGCACATCATACTGTGTACCAAAATCGCTGAGAATCCTAGATGGTTTTCATGAATGGCAAAAATAGGAGCAAAAACTGGGTCTCTCTTCACAGCATTGTACTCATCTGGCATTTTTGCACTCAGAAAATCCAATATCGACGTCTTGCAACTATTGTTGATCTTGTCAACTTGTGGTTCGGTTCCTTGCTCATACAATCTTTTAAGCAACTCTTCATCCATTTCTACAAGTAACAAAAATAACAAAACCAACAAAAATACAATATCAGAGAATATCGAGTATTACAAAGAAAAAGTTCGGACCTAACTGGTGGTCGGACCGGGTTTAACCATGAACCAAAAGTATTTCCAGATTGGATTAGGTGTTGATATTACGATCGATTATTCTACCTAATCGGCTTGATACTATGTTGCAGGAAAGATAAAGAGAACACAAAAGTTTTGTTTGTAACATCCGTAAACCTGAAGTGCTGTTTTGGAATTGGTGTCGGACGACACCAAGTGACCGGGTGTGTTTGCATGTGCTCTATACGGTGTGAATCTCGGGTTGGCTGTGCATGTTCTTGTTTGATTGTTGTGCAGTCGGTGTGAAGGTTCAACCATTGTGTAGAAAAATGTGTAAAACGACTTCTGGTTCCTGGTGTCACTCGACACCGGTTTGGGAATCAATTTCTGGTTTAAATCGATTGTTGTTCGGTTTTGTTGGTTTGGTCGACTAGTGTCGACCGACACAAGTGAAAGTGTCGCTCGACACCGGTTATCGAGGAATCGACCGGTTCGATTCAAGTCGGCTGGTTTTGTCCGGTTTAGGGTGAGGAAACCCTATTCTCGCGATTAAAAACACTGTAGCCGCGTTTGAGGCACAATTTTCGAGGCAGAGGCAAAGAGAGGCGATTTTGGGAGATTCTTGGAGTTTTTGGCTTGATCTGGAGAGGATTGCTTGTGTTCGTCATCTTCTCTCTTGTTCTTCCCTGTTCAATCCGTTCTAAGGTGAGTGCGTGACCGTAGGTCCGTGATTCACTAGAGATTTCTTGTGTAAGTTGAGTTTAGGTTGTGTTCTTGTTCTTTCCTGTTCTTCTCTCTTGTTCTTCCCTCTTCAATCTGTTCTAAGGTGAGTGCGTGACCGTAGGTCCGTGATTCACTAGAGATTTCTTGTGTAAGTTGAGTTTAGGTTGTGTTTTTGAGCTGTTCACGACGAAATCGTGGTTTGATTGTTATTGGGGCGTTGAAAACCCCTTTGATTCTGTGTTTGTGCACTTGAGTTATCGCTTTGAATTTCTGGGTTTTGGGGCTGTGTCGATCGACAACTAGATGGTGGTGTCGAGCGACACGGTGGGGTGTCGGTCGACACAAGTACCTTATGCGAGTTTTTGCTGTTGTGATTTGTATGTTGTTGGTTATTGTTGATATTGTTGTTTATTGTTGCTATTGATTATTGTATTGTCTAGTGGTTGGCGTAATTGGCCTGTACACGAGATGACCGTCTCACTGAGTATTTATGATGATTCTCACACATCTCTTTCGTAATGTGATGCAGGTATCAGGAACGTTCGACCGTGGAATGAGGCCGAGAGATGATGAGGATGATAGGAAGTTGATTTTATATATTCTTATGTGGCTAGCAAACCGTCGCTTTTAGGTTGTTAGTTTATTGGTTATTGGACTTATGTGTTTTGCAAACCTGGTGTTTAGGTTGATAGAGTTATTTATTATGTCCGGAATTATTTGTTGAATTGATTCGATTTATTAATTATTGATTTATTATTTAAAGACTTCCGCTGAGTTTTGATTTAATAATAAAAAAAGGCTTGGTTGTTTCATTGTTAACCTAGTATTCGTTGCCCACTCACTGGGGGAGAAAACACGTCTCCCGTCGTATTCACTATCACTGGAACACAACGCTTACAAGGATTCCGATACACTGGGAATCCACTCTCCGTTACAAGACAGTCTTAGCTCAATCACGAAGGAGAAACGCGATGTGAGTCTTCTTCTCTCTACCTCGCAATGCTCTTGCTCTTCTTTCTCTCTATGTAACCTCCGTAACAAGTCTGTTTTCTGTTACAGGTCAATGGAGAAGACGAAGCTAGCTTTTAAGCACGTGGCTTATTAGAGATGTGGGCTTCAGCGATGACTAAGCCCATGAAAGAGTTTAGCAGAAGCGAATGGGCCTATAGCCCAATTGGTGTTTGTTTGAACCTAGACTTCACAATCTCTACCTTTCAGACACAACATCGAAAACTCCGTCAACCCTAATCTCCTTCTGATCTCCGCGATAGTGACGACTGATGCGACTGGACTCGAACCGTCAAGCATCCTCCGGCTTCAACAAGCTATGCCGGTCACCGGAATCAGCAGGTATCTTCTCGAGGCCTTTCAATCTCCGCACTAAGCACTGATTGATTCCTCATGCCTGCAAGATTCCGATATTTTGTGGAAACTCAAAGTCTCCGACTTTCTTTTCATCTTAGCAGCTTCCCAACGAACAACTTGACTGCTCTTCTGCTGTTCTGACGAAAAAATCCAGGTAACTCACTGATAACCTCTGAGATCTTACCTTCCTCTCACTATAATAACAACTGTCCAAAGAAATCCCATAAATCCCAGAAAAACCAACTGAACAACCTCTGAATCTCTCTGTGCAGATTCTCCACCTGGAATTGAAGTCTATTCAGCTCCCATTCGCTCTACAGGTAACTTAATCTCTAAACCTTATCCTTTACACGAGATTTACATCATCAAGGACCATAAACACTTTTAAACCAATGTCTCATGTGTTTATGTGATGTGAGAGACTAACCTTGATGATGGATTTACCTGGAGCCTCCAAGCTTTTCTAGATGACATTCACAAAATCGCAGCAGAGCTGAAACTTTGGCCCATGTAAGGCTTTAGTTAAGAAATTTGCTGGATTCCTACTTGTATGAACCTTGAATAGCTTGACAACACCATCTGCCACAATATCTCGAATAAAATGATTTGTAGCAATATGTTTCGTCCTTTCATGATGCACTGCATTCTTAGCTAAAGCTTGCGCGCTTTGAGAATCACAATGAATCATTACAGGTCCTGCATCAAAACCCAATTCACCACATATACCTTTTAACCAAATAGCGTCTTTTACTGCTGAGGATAAAGTCATATACTCGGCTTCAGTAGTTGATAGAGCCACAACAGATTGTAGATTTGACCTCCATGAAACTGTATTTTCCCAAACTTTGAAGATAAACCCAGTAAATGATCTTCTTCTGTTTAGATCTGTAGCATAGTATGAATCGCAAACCCCCACTACAGGAAATATGGGTATTAATAGCATATTAAGATAGCGTTTTATGTATGTATGCTATGGTGTAATTAGATCCCAGGTATGATTTTTCACTGTTTTGAGAAATCATTTTCCTAATAATAAAATTGCGATATTATCTACAAATAATATCCCTCCACGTTTAAAATAGTACTATTTATTCAAATGGAAAATGTTGTTGAAAGTAAGAATAAAGAGAAAATGGAATGAACTCAATTACTTAAAAAACATCGTTGAAAAACTATATATTATAGAATTGCAAATTTGCTTACTTTTTTAATTTGTAAATTGACTGTTTTGAAAATGTGTACTAGGCAGATGAGATAATATATATCGAAACTGGGAGGTAAAAGCCCGTTTGCGCAGGATCCTGAACCAACTCTACTGATTATTGCAGACACTGTATGCTTATGCCTCAAAATTATTATTGGATTAGAATTTGTTCTGTGGTTATCATGTTTAGCTCATGTTATGATATTGTGATGGAGTTTCTTAGGTTGTTGTGTACAAAGGTGTCATCAGAGAAAAACCAACCAGCAAGGAAGAAGCTCGCCAATTTATCAAGGTGTGATTTTTTTCTTCTTCCAGCGCGATGAAGATGTTTGCTCGACATAGTGCGTCTTCTAGAGTGCGTGATTCGTTTAATATGAGATCGTCGCGGAGGACCAACTCGTACCAGAGTTCGTTTTTCAACGCTGGTAGCGTTTCTATGCTGGTCGCCGTGAGCCGCGAGGCGACGTTTTTGAATTTGTCTATGAACGATCGTAGCGAGTCTTTCGGTCCCTGGGTTAACGCCCATAGGTCGTCGCACGATGTTCCCTGCCGGATGTACATCGAGTACTGCTTGAGGAAGGCGGTGGTCAACTTATGATAGCTGTTGATCGAGTGGGCTTGCAGTCTAGAGAACCAGGTTATAGCTGATCCGGAGAGGTTTTCGATGAAATGCTGACATAATCCGGCGTCTCGCCCTTCGTCGGGGAAATGGGTTCGTCCCATCGCGATGCAGAACGCAGTCAGATACTGCCTTGGGTCGGTGTTGCCCTCATATGCCGAGATCTTCAGTTTTCCCGGATGGTGTACTGCTGTTCGTGCGATTCAATCGGTAAATGGTGTATTTTGTGCTTCACGCAAGACTCGATCGATTTCGGGGGCCGAGCTAGTGGTCTGGTGAATTCGGGAATTCATGTGGTGTAGCTGATCCTTCATTATTTCCATTTCGGCGTCGTGTCAGTTTCATTCGGTGTTCTGGCTGTGGGTAAGAGGTCGGGTGATCGTGATGTGGACCGTTCGTTTCAATGAGGTTGGTTGGCGGGGTTGGGTGGTCACTGAAGAGAGCTCTTTGGGTCGGTAACGGATGAGGGGTGTGAGGTTCTGGTGAGGTCTGTGACGCTCGGAGTTCGTTTATCCGACTCTGGTTTGTGAGTTGCGCGGCGAACAGGCTGTTGAAACGGTGGTCCGTTCCTCTGGCGAAGTGATCGAACCTCAAGAGCAAGGCGTGGAGAAGAGTCGCGTTTTCCGGGTTTTCTGACGACTGTCCGGCTTGTCTTCCCGAATGAGTCGGTGGTTCGTCATGTACTAAGGGGATCGCTTGTACGGTCCTCGGCGGTGTCTGACGGTGTTGCTCAGGCTCCCCGTGTGCGGCGCCCATTTGATTGATTGGTCCTATGAAGAGGGGCGCCGAAGTTGGCGTTGGGTCGATGGTCGTTGTATTCTGCATTGGTTGGCGACGAGCTGCGTTGGGTTTCGTTGACATCCTGTTTTTGGTTTGAGATCGGTTTCCGACCGCTGATCTGTTCGGCGAATGGCCGATCTATCTTTGAGTAGAGAAAGTTTCTTGCTCCACGGTGGGCGCCAATTGTTGATTACAGAGGTGGTGATAGATTGTTGATCAAAGATAGGGCTAAGACTTTCCTTGTAAGAGATAAGATGATCGGCGAATTACACAGATAAGATCGGTTAAAGACGATCTCGAATCGCGAAGCAAGGAGTTCGGCGATCAATCAATGAACGAACTGGACATGAGCTTTGAGTTCGGCGGTCGATCGATTGACATATCTTAGCGAAAGAAAAAGAGTTATGCGATCGATTGATGGACGAACTTGACAGGAGTTGTGAGTTCGGCGGTAACAAAGAGCTCTTTTGTGAGGTCGTCGCTGGAGAACGACTATGAGGTCGTCGTGGGAGAGCTCGGACGTGAGATTATGTTAGGCATACTGTCTAGCTGCCGATGAGAACTGGAACTAAAGTTAGGCGAACTGCCTAGCTGCCGATGAGAACTAGAACTGAAGTTAGGCGAACTGCCTAGCTGCCGATGAGAATTGGAACTGAAGTTAGGCGAACTGCCTAGCTGAGATGATGTTTGGCAAACTACAAGGTAGTATTAAATTCTAAGGTAATTTCCTTTCTCTTTCTAAAAATGGATTCTTTATACTATTTATAGCATAGACATTGTTTGGTTCAGCGGGTCTGAAATAACAGTGGGCTTTCTCTGATGTGGGCCGGCCCATTTGGAGGGGTGCCAAACCCACCTCCAACATTCGAGAATCTATGAACAAAAATAAAGTTGCTAAGGATGACAAAGGTAAAGAGAAAAAAGAAGGCAAAAGAAACATTAATGAACATAGAACATAATTTAACATTTTACCAAAAAAGACTTTAAACATGATAGAGGTCCCAAAAACTGAAGAACAAAGAACACTTATCTTTTCAATTTAGAATGGAGTTCAACTCCTGCAAACTTGGAAACAATAAACATGAAAGAAAACGTGACTTTGCTCTTACTCCTTTATTATATGAAGCAAAGTACTATTAACGTGTCATTATTTGCAATTAACGAAAATAGAGAAAAGACTTAGAGTTTGGTTTGCATCGATTTAACTCTTAAGGATTGTGGACTCAGTAGGATATATAAATGTGACATTTCTGAAGAATTATTATAATATAACATCAACATATAAATTTAACTACATCAAATTAACAAGACTAAAAACAAAACCAAAAAAACAAAACAAACTTAAGTAGTTTATCTGATAAAAAACAAAATTAAAAATATAATTTTGCGGCGCGCCTTTACTAAGTTTTGGTTAATAAGTAATATTATGGTTACTAAGTTTTGGTTAATATGTAAAATTGAAAAAGCATACATATATATAATATTATAAAATTAGTTCATCTAGTCTCCCTTTATAGTCTGGTAATTTCCCAATAAAATAGTTTTCAACACATGCATATGTTCCGACGAAAAAAAGAGAAATGTATTAATCCTCTTAAAAAAAACATTGCAATTCCTAGTAGCAAATATTTTTCATCCTTGTCTTTACCCACCAACAGCTACGGTGGCTCCAACCGCAATAGCAAGAATCTTGTCCATCATCAATGTCATCTCCACGATAGTCTTCGAAGCCATGTCTATATTTTTCCCGACCAGATTCTTCACCATCGTCGTGCTGTCCCTACAGACCATGACATCATAGTTTGAAGTGTCTGGTGACACCTTGAGTTCCCCGGAAGCGCTCCTGAGAGACGCTATAATGGCCACAAAGGCATCTTGACACCCCGCAAACTGCTTCTTCAAGTTTGGATTCTCCTTTGCTGCTTTTGCGGCGAACCCGGCAGATTTTCCGGCATATGATATGCTGAGGCTGAGCGCTGCCTGGGCCGTTTGGAACTACATATTGAAAAAAAAGATATATATTTATGTCTACATATTGAAAAAAAAACTACATAATTGCAGTTAGAAAATAGTGATTTTGGATTCACAACTGCTATAGGAAATCCTCAATATTTAGGAACGATTTTTCAATTCATTTGTATAAGAAGACCGAGACTCTAAAACCGTTTGGAAGTACCGTGGTGGTGGCAGAAACAGCCGGAGGATATGCGCTCAACGTTTTGACGCAAAAGGCTCTGTCGGTGACTTTTTGGCATATGGCGTCGATGGATTTTGTTGAAGCAGAGACAAATAGAAATTGTAATAGAACTGCCAAAGTAACAATGACAAAACAGTTTGGGGAAGAAGCCATCCTACCTTCGTAAGAATTCAGGTTTTGGTATCGTATCGTTCTTTAGTTGTGGTTATATATACAGTTATCTGTCTTAAAATTGGTCAATGTCGTATCATTTAGTTTCTTTTTTTTTTTGATAAAGGATTTTCCCGTATCATTTACTTTCCTTTACTCTAATGCCTTAAGATTGTCAATGTGTCAGAATTTAATTTCCACTCAATTTCTCTTTGTGGTCTCCTTTCTCTATATGGAAACTAAAATACGGATGGTTGTGAACAATCTATATCCTTAAATTTGGGAGAATTTGGTGTATGACTATAAAACAACCTAATATTTGGTCACTAAAATACTGAATTTGCTAGATATAGCCAATGACATTTTTAGACTGAAACTGACAATTATACAACTGATTTAGAAAATGATAAATTCTCTGTCATCCAAACATGAATTTAAAATTATTTTAAAATATATTGTTATTGAACTTGTGATTGTAAACTTGTGATTGTAAAATTTAATTCAAAATTTATTGTTATTGAAAATATTTTGAAGTAGTAAATTCTAGAAGATTTGTTATGCTTTTATAGTTTTTTAGGATTTTATAAATAAAAACTAAGAAATATGAAAATCTGATTCCCACTATTCTAGATATAGAACTATATAGTATTTTAAACAAAATCATATCCAATTCCTAAATTCATCAAAAATCATCTAAAAACTCACCAAAAATCAAATATTTCCAAATCTTCTCAAATACTAGATTTAATTTATAAATAATCTCTATGAAATGTAAAATCCAGAAAATTCTACTGTATTAAGCAATAGAATCCATTGGTTCATGCAATTTTTAACAAAGTATTCAATTGGGGATTTATTAAAATGTATTTCAAAATCCGTTGTTATTGAAAATATTTTAACTAGTAGAATTTAGAAGATTTGTTATGATTTTAAAGTGTTTTGATGGAGTAAAAATTTCATTGTTTGTAGGGTGCAAATGGTTGGGATAATAGCGGAACATTTTTTCACTTTTTCGTGGAACCATTTACAATATTTATTTTTTAAGCAGAAAATGTTGGACCCACATTTTTGTGTGAAAAACGGTTTGAGATTTGTTGTACTTCAAAAAGGTGGAGAAATAAAATCTTGGATAACTACTACACCTATTCCACTCAATCCTATTTCACTCATCATTATTCCTCTAATTATATTAATTCCACTTAAACACCACCATTTGCACCATTTTTTTTGGCACAGAATCAAAACTTGGTTTTTGTTTAGCATTTTGCCGATTAAAATAGTTTTTCAACACATGTATGGGTGTCAAAATGGGTAATCCAACCCATCTAACCCATTATCCAAATGGATTGATTGATAATGGGTCATGGTTAATCCAACCCAATTAGTAAATGGTTAACCCATGATCCATAAACATAAACATAAAAATAAATTTAATAATAATGAATAATACATATTATCAAAACAATAATATTTATGAAAACGAGTTTTTGGCATGAAAGTTTGTGAAAACGAATTTTTGACCGGAAAAATTTGTAAAAACGTGTTTTTGGTCGGGAACATTTATGAAAACGAGTAATCTATTTAACCTCTTAAAAACAAAACATTGCAAAAACAAAAACATCTCCAGATTTAGCACAGCACAAGTCTCCACATCTAACATCGAGCTTTTTTACATGCATATGCTGGGATAATTATCGATATTTTCGTACGAATGAATTGTGTGTCGTTTGTGTTTTTTTAGGTATGTATCCCTAAGGCCCAAGTCTCCAGACTTAGCATGACATAAGCATCGGGCCTTTGGTCTTACAGGCGTAAGAGATCTAGCACAAAAGTAACTTAGCTTTGAGAAATGGACGAATGACTGTGTGGCCACACTGCCAGGAACCAGATTCTGGATTAACGTGGTCAATAAAAGGAGAGGACAATCACTGATATGGATGCTTAACGAAAATATGAAGTAGTGACCCGCACAAGGTACAATACAAGGAAGTAATTAGCAGCCCTATAACCACGACAACCTAGTGGTTCTCAGTATCAAAAGAACCAGGCCATGTACGCGTTCTATGTGCGCATGATTATTCAACTTCATATTATGTAGTTTTCCACCAATTTGACAATAGGAAAATATTTAAACCAGAACCCATACACCTCTGGATATGCATTTGATGCGGTGATAATGTGGCAGCTGAAAGTGACAACACAATAATAAGGAAGAACGACGGTATGAGAGGAGAACCAAAACACGCTAAAACCATGCTGGGAACGAAACCAATATTACAATGTGATTCCGGGTCTTGGGGATGTACAAGTTTCGGCCCAGAACCTCTTGGTAATTCAAAGAAAAAAAAAATATATATCTTGTTGTTTTCCTTATCTTACACGAATAAAATTCACATTAACCAATATTGATGCAAAAAGGCCTTCACGCGTATTTTCACTCACGCTTCACTATGGAAATGAAATCTTGTTAATCTCTCATCAGAAGCAACAGAGCATGATAAAAAAACGTTCTTCTCTTTTATCGGTATAGTTGAAAGCATTGAATCTAAGGGTTAGTCTGTTAGTTATGTGTTTGAATTAGTCTCTGTTTGAGTCAATAAGATCCTAATCTTTAGGAGAACGTTGAGTAGAAGTAGCTTTCGAGTTGTTTAGTTGTTTCCTGGTTTCTCGTTGATCCGTTATTCTCTGTAAAGCTATATAAGCCATTGTTTTCTATTGAATAAATCATCCTTTCCAGCTTATTAAGTCTCTGAATTCACATAGTCATTGCCACTAGCTTTTATATTTCGTTATTGTTCCCGGTTATGATTGTGAAATTATATTCGAGAATCTATGAACAAAAAAAAAGTTGCTAAGGATGACGAAGGTAGAGAGAAAAGAGAAGGCAAAAGAAACATTAAAGAACAAAGAACATAATTTCACATTTTACCCAAAAAAAATCTTTAAAGAACATGAGAGAGGTCCCAAAAACTGAAGAACAAAGAACACTTATTAGTTTAGGCAAATTCAATCTATATTTTTCGTGGTTTTATTTTCAATTTAGAATGGAGTTCAACTCCTGCAAACTTGGAAACAATAAACATGAAAGAAAACGTGACTTTGCTCTTACTCCTTTATTATATGAAACAAAGTACTATTAACATGTTATTAATTATTTGCATTTAACGAAAAGGCTTAATCAACATATTTAGAGTTTGGTTTGCATCGATTTAACTCCTAACGGATTGTGGACTCGATCAGTAGGATATATAATTGTGACATTTTTGAAGAAATATTATAAGATAACATCAACATATAAAGTACGTCAAATTAACAAAACTATAAGTAGTTTATCTGATAAAAACAAAATTAAAAATGTAATTTTGCGGCCAGCCTTTACTAAGTTTTGGTTAATAAGTACTCCATGTGTTCTCCAATAAGTGGCTTTTTAGAGTATGCACACAAATTAAGAATTTAATTAATTTTTCATCTTTTCATAAAAAACATGTTTTATAACTATTTACAAAACAATCAAACCAATAAAAAATCAATCCGCATATACTTTAAAGAGTCAAAATTCAAAAATACAATAAGACCACTTATTAGAGAATAGAGGGAGTAAATTTTATGGTTAATAAGTTTTGGCAAACTACTAATGAAATCATTTTTTTAATAAACTGGAAAATTAAAATTGAAAAAGCATATATATATATATATATAATTAGTTTGGTAATTTCCCAATAAAATAGTTTTCAACACATGCATATGTTCCATCGAAAAAAAGAGAAATGTATTAATCATCTTTAAAAAAAAACATTGCAATTCCTAGTAGCAAATGTTTTTCATCCTTATCTTTACCCACCAACAGCTATGTCAACAACAATCTTTTCCATCATCAATGTCATATTCACCATAGTCTTAGAAGCCATGTCTCCATTTTTCCCAACCAGATCCTTGACTATCGCCGTGCTGTCCGTGCATATCATGACACCATAATTTGAAATGTCTGGTGACTCCTTGAGTGTCTCGGAAGCGCCCCTGAGATTCGCTATAATGGTCACAAAGGCATCTTGACACCCCGCAAACTGCTTCTTCAAGTTTGGATTCTCCTTTGCTGCTTTTGAGGCGAACCTGGCAGATTTTCCGGCATATGATATGCTGAGGCTGAGCGCCGCCTGGGCCGCTTGGAACTACATATTGAAAAAAAATAAAAAATTATGTCTAGATATGACTGAGAATGAGGCATGAACATAATTGCAGTTACAAAAATAGTGATTTTGGATTCAGAAATGCTATAGGAAATCCTAAATATTTAGGAGCGATTTTTCAATGCATTTGTATAAGAAGACCGTTTGGAAGTACCGTGGTGGAGGCAGAAACAGCCGGAGGATATGCGGTCAAAGTTTTGACGCAAAAGGCTTTGTCGGTGACTTTTTGGCATATGGCGTCGATGGATTTTGTTGAAGCAGAGACAAATAGAATTTGTAATAGAACTGCCAACGTAACAATGACAAAACGGTTTGGGGAAGAAGCCATCCTACCTTCGTAAGAATTCAGATTTGGGTATCGTATCGTTCTTTAGTTGTGGTTATATATACAGCTATCTGTCTTAAAATTGGTCAATGTCGTATCATTTAGTTTCTTTTTTTTTGATAAAGGATTTTCCCGTATCATTTTTTTTTTTTTTGGCTCAACAACAACTTTCATTCATTAACCAATGGTAATACAAAGTCATTACAACATCATTAGACCACGAAAGACTTTTAACCAAATACAGTGAATCCGTCTAATAGCTCCCTGAATCACTAAGATGGATTCAGCGTTATCCGAGCGAGATTCACTGTATTTTTTCACCACAGCAAGTTGAGTTTCACTCCACGACCCGGAATGGAACCAACTCTTAGACCACTAAATTAAACCAAATGACACGAAAACACTTACTAACACAGAGAAAAACTAATCCTATCCTAATTTTCAATCTAAAAAACCAGCTATGAAGTCTTCATGATCCGAGTGTAGCTCTTGACTTAATAGCATCAACGCGAATGCGCAGCATTAGAAAGGATTGGAATCCTCGGCTTTCACTGTTTCGGTCCTACGCCTAAAACGGACAGCTAGCCCGACTGAAACTCATCCGGGTTAACCGGGCTGAGGATGAGAGGTTTCTTGAAACTGGGGTTTTGTTTGAGTTGAAGCGGTTCTTCTTCTATACGACAGGGTTGGTCTGAGCAGTAAAAATCACCGAGAAGATCCCTACAGCTCTGCTCCGCTGACCCCTAGCGAGCACCAAGAGGAGAGGGAAACATCCGATGTCTCGTCACCGCACGTCGCCCAGGACCGCCTCCGCCATCTTGATTTCATACTTTCTCCCCTGAACCGCCGCATCTATGGGTCCACAATCCCGCCAGGCCGAGGCCACCGAGCACAAACCCAGATCCGGGCATGAGGAGTTTCACCAGATCCAGCCTCGACAGATCCAGATCCGCCAGGCCGTTCACCGAAGAAGCTACCTCCGATTCGCTGCAACCACCGTCGGTACCAAGTTGAAACCTCCGATCAGCACCGATTGAAAAACCACCGCGGATGAGTAAAGGAAAAAACGAAAAAAGAGAAGAGGAAGGGGTAGAGAGGAGCCCTCTCACGACGCCGATGAAGAGACCGGTCGCCGGAGAGGCAGGTTGGCGGAAGAAATCGACGGGATCTAGAGAGGAGGGAGAGAGGGAAGAGAGAGAACGATTGTCTGTTTTGATTAATAGATTTTCCCGTATCATTTACATTCCTTTACTCTTATGCCTTAAGATTCGTCAATGTGTCAGAATTTAATTTCCACTCAGATTCTCTTTGTAGTCTCCTTTCTCTATATGGAAACTAACATATATCCTTAAATAGCCCTGTGCATTTCGGGAATCCCGTTCCCACCCTTACCCGTTTAAAATTTTACGAACTTTTCGGGAATGAGAATTTGTAATTTCCCGTTTGGGAACATTTCTTTTATTCAAACGGGTAAGGGAAGGGTTCGGGAAGGGTACGGGATTTCCCGATTTTCCCGTTTAAAAAATAAAAAATTGAAAATTAGATATATTTTACTTAAATATCCCGATTTTTCCCATATTTTCCCAAATTTTCTCATAATTTTCTGAATTTTTCCGTAATTTCTCGTATTTTCCCGAATTTTCCCATAATTTCCCGAAATATCTTTATTTTTTCCGATTTATTAAGACTTCGGGTATTAATATTTTATTCCCGAATTTCCCGTTCCCTTCCCATTCCCGTTATTTCCCGTCCCATTATAAAATGAGAATACTTCGGGTAGCATATTTGGTTTCCCAAATTTCTCATTCCCGTCCCGTTCCCGTCAATTCCCGTCCCAAAACCCGAAATGCACAGGGCTATCCTTAAACTTGGGAGAATTTGGTGTATTTGGTCAATGACACTAAAATACTAAACTCTATATATTAATAGAAGTGTTATGAATAGATTATATGGATGCCCATTATCGGCTCATATCCACCGGCCCATATCCATCGGTCCATATTTTAGAAGATTCTAGCTTTCTTTGCAAGTTGTACTTTCCCTCCAAGTAATCTCACTCTTGTACTCCTATATAAAGGACACATTACTCATGGAATAAGATACAACAAATTCCTCTCTTCTCTTGTTCTCTCTTCTTCTATAACAAGAGGAACATTGAAGAAGAGCTGTTAATCGGGCCGGCCCGCGTTCACATGGATCTGCCCATTGGGCTTTCTGTTTTTGATACGTCCGTGCAGGTCGGCCCGCCGCGGGCTGCGAACAAAAACCTTAGGCCCAAGCCCGTCCCGCATATTATTAGCGGATTTGTGGGCCAGCCCGCGGGCTTTGTAATCAAGAACAATGTTAATAACTATAAAAACAGAGTGATTTACCTTATAATGTTAAAAAATGTAGAAACTGTTCCGTGTTGTTATCTTTTTAACATAATCTACATAAGTGCTCACTACTAACATTATCAGAAACAAACTAAACTAAGAGTCTTAGTCTAAGACTGATATACTACTACCAAGAAATATGAAACATTCTTCTACGCAAGTAAGTGCCTACGCTTGGCATTGTAACTATAAAAAACACTTAGCATTTCCGGTTTCAACATGATGCAGCATAACGTACATATGCATCTGTACGCTCTAGCAAAATCAGAGTCAACCTTCAAGTACTTTGTCGAGTTTGAGTGGTCCAGAGTTAATATGAACTTTTGAATTATCTCTGTCTCTGGCCTGCATCATTGTATATACGAACTCCAAAAAAAAAACTTGTTACAAACCATCAAACATATTAGAACAAAACCAACAAATATTGCATTAAACCAAAATAAACATCCAACAAAATCTGAAACATTTGAAGTTCAACAAGAGGAAATTAAAAAACCAAACTAAGAGAACTCCAAACTGAAATCAAAAGTTCGAGAAGCAACAAGAAGGCAGAAAAAAAAACTTCAAACTGAAATCATCACATCCAATCTGAGAAGCATCAAGAACATAATTTCTGCATATCAATCATCTTCATAAACTATTTCGAATTGAGGGAGATCTTCTTCATCGAACTTTTCATCCTCCTCTGCATATGTCAGATAAAAAATCAAAGTTATTATTCACTTTTAACACTTAATTTGAGAACTGATTCCCCTTTAGATGACAATGTATTACGACCTACCATTTTCATGAGATTCATAACCTTTCAACCAGTTGCGGCTGCAGATCAAAGTTTGCACGTTTTTCGGAAGGAGTGAGCTTCTATACTTATTCAAAACTCGAGATCCAATGCTGAAAGATGATTCTGAAGCAACAGTTGTGATAGGAATGCTGAGCAGATCAGCAGCCATTGAAGACAATTGACCATATCTTTGAGAGTTTTCTTTCCAATAATCCAATATGTCCATGTCTGCATGATATGCCATGTCTAGTACGGGTTCATCTAAATAAATTTCTAGCTTAGACTTCCCACTAACAGCAACATGTGTCTTCCTAAAGGCTAAGAAATCCTGGAAAAAAGACCTAAAAACTTAAAAACATTCGTGAAACCTTAAGAGAAAAGAGGCAAGGACATAAATATACTTACATCATAATTGTTGAAGTTCCCTTTGCTAATTCCACCATTTCCGATTTGATTTTCACTTTCCCGAGCATGTCTAGGTGGTGAGGTCGTTTTTGGCTCATATGATTCAAAAGCTTACGCATTTTATTGCGCAAGCGATCCATCTTCCCTTGGCAAGATACTCTATCAACCGTTAAGAAACATAACTCCACAAGAGAAAGCTTAAGCCTTGGATCAAGAATACTTGCAATAGCAAAATCACTCACTTCTTCCCAGTATTTATCATACTTCTCTTTCATGGGGATGATCATTTCTCTCACAACTTCATCTCGGCTTTTTTCATTCTTTTTCAGCCAACTCTGGATTTTCAAACCTGCATGAAATACAGATTTGAAGTTGGATATGTCGAACCTGACATAAGCCGCGTGATCTCATCAAATGGTCGTAAAAATTCACTCAATCTCTCTAGTCGATCCCATTCCTCTACTGAAGGGTTAACCTTGAAGTTTCTCCCATCCAGCTGGTGAAGATAGTTAAAAGCATCACGATACTCTACAACCCTTGAAAGCATCTTGTATGTTGAATTCCATCGTGTAATAACATCCAATCCCAAACCAGCCTTCAAATCACACTTAACAGATTCAACACATGTTGCAAACGTTATCTCTCGAGCTTCAGAGGCTGTCACGTATTGCTACTGTCTCTGATCTTCTGCAAGGAATTGACAATGACTTTTTGAGGCCATCTTGAACAATCAGATTCAATATATGAGCTGAACATCTGACATGGAAGAAATCTCCATTGCACAACAAATCCTCACGCAACAGCAGCTGATTTTTCAGAAAGTCTTGCATTGTGTCATTACTACTAGCATTGTCTAGTGCGATAGAGAAAACCTTCTTATCAACTCCTCATTCAGTCCATTTCTCAAGCAGCTTAATTCCACAGTCAATTCCTGTATGTGGAGGCTTAATAGCAACGGTTAAACTCCATGAGCGTATGGGCGTAGGCAGCTCCTTTCACCAAATACATGAAGTCCTTTGCTTGGTATTTTGTGACTATGTTATGTTGAAGATGGTAGTAACATATACCTCTAGTAACCCAAGGTAGAAAACGGAGACATGCATTATGTATGGAGGGATGCCTGTCCGAAACTATCACCATGGGATGAGGTGAAAAGCATTGTTGCAACTTGTCGAAAAACCAACCCCAGGATTCGTTACTCTCGGCATCTACAATCCCAAAAGCCAACGGGAAGACCTGAAAATTAGCGTCCTCTCCGGCTGCAACAAGCAAAACTCCTCCATACTTTCCAGTTAGATGAGTCCCATCTACCACAATAACGCGTCTCAAATACTGAAATCCCAACATTGAAGCATTTAAGGATAAGAAGCAGTATTTGAATCGACCCATCTCATCACATACAATGTCAGTCACGGAGCCCGGGTTTGACTGCTTCACTCTTCTCAAGTACGAGGGCAACTTCGCGTATCCACCTTCTGGTGTTCCCCTAACGAAAAGTTTCGCAAATTTCAAAGCTCTGTAAGCAGTGGTATAATTAAGCTTAATTCCAAGCATCACCCTCATTGAGTTTGCAATATGTCTCGGGACAATTCCATCAATGATTCCAAACCGCTCTACAAAGATCTGTCCAAGATACATTGGAGTACATCCCTTACGGAATCCGGCACGGTCCACAACAGAACATGTATGAAACTTGACATACTCACCCAGAACCTCTTTGCTTCATTCTTTATAGCAGCTCTGCACATCCACATGCATCCATCTACGAAACATTTGGCCACAAACAGCTTAGTAGTAGACTTAGAAACCTTGAAGGCGAATCTGGACACCACTGCCTTTAGTCGCAAGGCAGATATGAGAGCATCCTTGCTTACATAGCTCTGATTCACATATATAGCGTCTGACCCATTTCCATTGATTCCTCCACCTTGACCATTCAAATCACCTTTGCGAAGCCTTTCCTCAAAACATTTTTTTCTCCCAATCATCTTCATCTTGAACTTTCCCATACTCGCTATAGTCTGCGTCCGTGTCATCCACTTTCTTTCCTGCAAAAGCTTCATCCACATAGTCATCGTCCCCTACATCATCATCCTCTTCCTCAACTTCTTCATCTGAATTTGCATCCCAATTTATATCTGAAAGTTCCTCCTCTTCTTCATCCTCATCCTCATCGACATATCTATCCTCATCTCGCTCCTCAACTTTATCCTTGTTTCGAACAGAGATGCAAAGGCGCATCACATGCGTTTTGCCTAACTCTATCAAGCTATGAACCTGCCCATCGTTGGTGACGTACATAGGAGTAGCCCTGTGCATTTCGGGTTTTGGGACGGGAATTGACGGGAACGGGACGGGAATG
The DNA here is from genome assembly GCA_026724425.1 of Erythrophleum ivorense. Taxonomy (NCBI): domain Eukaryota; kingdom Viridiplantae; phylum Streptophyta; class Magnoliopsida; order Fabales; family Fabaceae; genus Erythrophleum; species Erythrophleum ivorense. The sequence continues at coordinate 453,349 of JAIUCV010000329.1, forward strand.
GGAAATTTGGGAAACCAAATATGATACCCGAAGTATTCCCATTTTATAATGGGACGGGAAATAACGGGAATGGGAAGGGAACGGGAAATTCGGGAATAAAATATTAATACCCGAAGTCTTAATAAATCGGAAAAAATAAAGATATTTCGGAAAATTATGGGAAAATTTGGGAAAATACGGGAAATTACAAAAAAAAATCAGAAAATTATGAGAAAATTTGGGAAAATATGGGAAAAATCGGGATATTTAAGAAAAATATATATCTAATTTTCAATTTTTTATTTTTTTAAACGGGAAAATCGGGAAATCCCTTACCCTTCCCGAACCCTTCCCTTACCCGTTTGAATAAAAGAAATGTTCCCAAACGGAAAATTACAAATTCCCATTCCCGAAAAATTCGGGAAATTTTAAACGGATAAGGGTGGGAACAGGATTCCCGTCCCTAAATGCACAGGGCTACATAGGAGGAAAGTCCGAGGGCATTTGATGGAGCATCACATATGGCAATGGATAAGATATCTCCACCAGCTCTGCTTCCATATCCAACATATAGTCAGACTGTACCATTCTCACAAGCTCCTCATGGGTACAACCATCCCGCAAGCAGAACACTCTCCCTCCTTTTCCTTTATCCACCTCAAAATGCCATGACCTGTCTTCTACCATCAGCCATTTTCCATAGACGGAAGCTAAACAAACCATTTTCTGCAACAAAAACAAACAAACAAAACAACATAAGTAGAGTAGACCTAAGTAGTAGACCTAACGTGTAGACCTCCACATCGGTCTACCAATAAATTAAGCTAGTTAACTAATTTAAAAGAAAACCAAATAGAGCCTTAATCACACCAAATGAACATTTGAAACTCATATATAAGCAAGTAAACAAGTAAAAAAAACCAACTGTTCAAGAAAAATTTCAAAATAACACATAATAGTAGACCTAGTAGACCTACTACGTAGACCTACAACGTAGATCTCTACTCAGGTCTATCCACGTGGAGGTTAGTTTTGCAATTGACCGAGAAAAATGTTTTTGACCGGAGGTCTACCCGGATGTCTACTCCACGTGGAGGTTAGTTTTACAATTGATCGAGAAAAATGTTTGTTGCGGTAGACCTCGTTTTGCTTAGTAGACCTCTGAATTGGTCTACGGAGCACAACGAGGTCTACGTTGTAGATCTACCGCAAAAAGTAGACCTCAAAATGGTTAGTTTTCAGTTGACCCAAGTTTGACTTTCCTCTAGTAGACCTTCGCAGTAGACCTCAATTTTTTTGCGTTGACTAGATATTTTAGTAGACCTCACCTGAGGTCTACCAGACCCCGTAGACTGATGTGGCCAAACGTGGGTGTGGTATGTATGCAAGTTATAAAAAAACCCTAAGCTAAACATGGTTGCAAGTGCACAACGTGTTGTTGTAGTACTTAGGGGTCGATCCACAAGAGAATGCGAATTGCACATTACACATTTGTAAATATTTGGTTAAGCTAAATCAATAATATGCAAGGGGTTTTGTATTTTGTTTTATAAGGAAGATTAAATAACAAATGCAAACTATACAAACACCATTATTGAACAAAGGACAATCCGCAAAAGACATAAGCCAAATCAATTGAAAAGTTTGTTAAATCCGATTTCTATGAACTCAAAACACTAAGATGTGGTCATCCCACTTTCGTGGCTCCGACCACCTATGTTTCTTAAACCAATGGACTCACCTTTCACATGGTCATTGAAGAGTGAAACATGCAATAAAATCGGGTAGTGATTGTTCACAAAACTCCTTAGGTCTACTTTCATAGCGTAAGACGAATTGCCCATCAAATACTAGGACCGGAGATATAACAAGCTTTTGGAGAGTATATCAACCTTGGATCAAGTCGCTAGTTAGCTACTCTAGCAACAAGCTTTAGGTATGAATAAAGATGGTGAACCATAAGGTTTCCCTTTCTTTAACAACCGATTCTTGATGGCTTATCATGTCATGTCTTCTTTGAAAGATCCATGATTCAATAACGAGTCTAAGGGAGTAGAGAGGATCTCATAGTTCTAGGGAAAGGAGGCGGAATGATAGAGATCAAGCCGTCGTTCTCCCCTAGGGAGAAACCTCTAAAACCCTAGACTTAAGCTAAAACATGCGAGTATGTACAAGATGCAAAAGAAAAGAAAGAGCAAGGAGACCACCTAAGTGGCTCCGGTTTATTGAAGAGAGTTGTGCCTTTGATAATGTGATATCGATACAAGAGGATAAAAGCAAGTATATATAGGTGAGGGGAGGCTAGGTCGGCTGAGTTAATGCGCAAAGGAGAAGAGGAAACTTTCCATTTCTTCTCCTATCGTGAACTTGCTCACCAAGTCTTGAGTGAGGCGCGGCTGCCACCTTCTTTTCACGTGTAAAGATGTGGGCTTGAGTCATGATGAGGTTTAGGCTTGGCCCGCAGTGATCCCGGTCCATTTCGCTCATCCAAGCTCCATGGGCTTCACTTACTCGCTAGACAGACATGTCTTGGGAGAAAAAGATCCTAGGACGCGTTTCTGCTCCAAATATCCCAATTCCACTTCGCCGCGACGCATGACTCATTTATCTATCTTTCCATATAAAGATCTCATGATTTGGACGTCGGAAAGACCCTTTGCCGCGGTCATCTTTCGGATGCTTTGATTCTGTCCGAATGTGGGAAACCGGCCAACTTGAGTTTTGATGAAGCTCTTGACTTGGGAACTTGAATGGATTATTGTTTGAAGTTCTTTTGCTCATTTTGCCTTCTTTTTGCCATTTTGACCTGTTTACTTCCCAAAACCAAAATATACAAGAAAACTACCTCTTGGATATAAAATCATTATTATTAAGTGAGAAAATATAAAGAAAACCAAGGTAAAATCATGTAAAATATGGATATATCATAGACCTCACCTCAGGTCTACCAGACCCCGTAGACCTCAACGATAGACCTTTTTGAGGAAAGTCAAACTTTTGTCAACTGCTAAACCAACTTTTTTTTGTAGGTAGACCTAAGCCGTAGACCTCCAACAAATATTTTTCTCGATCAATTGCAAAACTAACCTCCACGTGGAGTAGACCTCCGCGGTAGACCTCCGGACAAAAACATTTTTCTCGATCAATTGCAAAACTAACCTCCACGTGGAGTAGACCTCAGTTGAGGTCTACGACTAGTTTTTTTTGTTTGCAAAGGAAATGTCGTGGTCTACCCTGCGTTCACCAGTAGACTTCAACTGAGGTCTACTAAGTAATAATAGACCTCAACTGAGGTCTACAAAGTAATAGTAGACCTCAACTGAGGTATACTTTCGCGGACCAAAACTGAAATTCTTAGAATTATGGAAGAAAAGTTACATAACCGTCGGAGAAAGGCTATTAGAGGGCTGATAACTTCGATTTAAGCCTTCAATAACGAGCTCCGGTCGTTGCTGTAAGCTAAACAATTGGAAATGCCAAGATCCAAGATTTGAGTTTGCTTATAGAGTTTTTGGGATGAAAATGGGGAGAAAATGGAAGAATAAGAGTTTATGAGATGAGAGAATGAGCAATGGTAGCTCAAAAGTGAGTTTTCGGAGTATTAACAGCTCCAAATTGGGCGAAAATGGTGGTTGGCAATATTGATGATATGACATTTTGGAAATTAAGTGTAGAAGATGAGGGGTATTTGGTCTTTATGCAGCTCTCGTAGACCTCAGTTGAGGTCTACCACTCGAAATAGTAATGGTATTCTCGTAAATAATTGGACAAAAAATAATAAAAAATTGAAGAGGTTAGTTTTGCATTTGACTTCAATTTGTGGTCTAAAAGTTAAAACACCCCATAATTAAATAATAATAATATATTTTTAAATGTTTAATGTTTATTGTATTTTTTATAGTTTCGTTCTAAAATTATAGATGAATTCTAAATATATTTAAATTCTAATAAAAAAATAAAAATTAAACTTATATTTTAGTATATCATCATAAATAGATATTTTTATAAGATTATTTATGATAATTATTAATTTATAATATTAATGAGACCATATATTTGCATAGGAGTTTTAAAAATATTATTATCTTATTATCTTATCCAATTTTGTTAATTTTTACACTGATCCGACTTGGGACCAGAGAAAATTATTATTTTATAGAGTTTATTCATTTATAGAGTATTAATTTATAAATTTTCTACTGTATATTACTTTGCTTGCATGTTAGATATCTGCCTTAAAATTACTAAGTATCAACTAAAATTCAATTTCCATTTATTTTCTCTTTATAGTTTCATATTTAATTCTCTACATGAAAACTAAAATACAGATAAAATACATTCTAGTATATTGACCAATAAAAAAATCAATTGGTTCATGCAACTTCTTACAAAATCTTAAATGATTTAACTTCTAAAAAAAGTATCAAGTAGAATTTAATTTCCATTTACTTTCTCTATATAATTTCATATTTAATTCTCTATATGAAAACTAAAATACATATGAAAATTAAAGTCTAGTATATTGACCCAAAAAAAAAAATCAATTGGTTCATGAAACTGTTTACAATATCTTAAATGATTTAACTTCTTGAAAAAGTATCAACTAGAATTTTAATTTCCATTTACTTTCTCTTTATAATTTTATAGTAAATTCTCTATATGAAAAGTAAAATACAGATGAAAATTAAATTCTAGTATATTGACCAATAAAAAAAATCAGTTTGTTCATGCCCCTTTGTAAAAAAACTTAAATGATTTAACTTCTTTAAAAAGTATCAACTAGAATTTAATTTCCATTTACTTTCTCTTTATATTTTCATATTTAGTTCTCTATATGAAAACTAAAATACAGATGAAAACTAAATTCTAGTATATTGACCAATAAAAAAAAAATCAATTTGTTCATGCAACTTTGTACAAAATCTTAAATGATTTAACTTCTTTAAAAAGTATCAACTAGAATTTAATTTCCATTCACTTTCTCTTTATATTTTCATATTTAATTCTCTATATGAAAACTAAATTCTAGTATATTTATTAATAAAAAAAAATCAATTTGTTAATGCAACTTTGTACAAAATCTTGAATGATTTAATTTCTGTAAAAAGTATCAACTAGATTTACAACTTGTTTCCGCGTATTGATTTACTTTTGTCTCCTTTTGACGATGCTTCTTCGTTCTATGGCAATATGTTTCGTTGGGAAAATTATTCGAATTGTTTCTCATTTTGTTATTTTTCTCTCTACGTTGCCGACTTTGACTTTTAACGTTTCCAATTCCTTTTGAACATTTTTCCGTGACCGTTCTCTCCCTAAAACGAGAAGACGTTTTCTCTTAATCAGTATTCAGTTTTACTGCAGTCGGCAACGGAACCTAATGGATCGTTCGATCAAGTATACCGATTGGTAATTTAATTGTTTTATAATGTAACTAATCCTATTCCTTGATATTTTTCGTTGGATCTCTTAGTTTTGTAATTTTCAATGTAATAATGCTGTTCATTCTTCTTACGTCCATAATTGGTGTCCCTTTATCAACAAACATGTTGAGTTATTGTCCCTAGTTCTCGGTTTCTTCACATAGTTCCTTTGATTCCTCGATTGTGTACTTTCACTAAATCTTTATTTTCGTGTACAATATCTATAAAATACTTAGATGTTTGGTACCATTAGTAGAATTCATCGAGCACTCCAACCTTTCCATTGTTAAGCATAAAATTAAAACGTCTTTATCAAGAGAGTATCGATTATTAAGTATAAGTTCTTATCCGTTGCCAATATAGTTTTCTTAAGCACTTTCAGTTCTTTTCCTTTTTATTTCTCTTTTCTTTTTTTTTTCTTTTTCTTTTGAGTGATCGATTTCTCTTTACTTTTTTAGGGTATGGTTTTCTTTTTTCTATCGATCTTTCTTTTCTTTTTACGGGGATAAACACATGATAAATATTTTGCTTGCTCCTTGTTCATAATATTCATAATAGGTATTTGTACAGTAAAAAAGGTGCAGAATGTATACATTGCCTCTTGCTTACTCGTTTTCATAGAGGCTCAAAAGTTCTTTAAATTATTTTTATTCAAGATGAGAGAGAGGATAACTGTACTTTTTGTGGACGTTATCACATTGAGACTCAAACGAGGAGCGGGTCATATGTATACCAAACTTCTTGACAAGAAAATCTAAGATTCATTAGGGTGGAGTTAACCTAAACTTTAACATCAAAGCACAACTTTAAGTGACGTATTTACCCGCCAAGAGTTACGGGTGCTCCAACGGCGACATTAATAACCCTCCTCATCTGCATTGTCATTTCCATGAGCGTCTTCGACGCGTTGTCACTGTTTCCTCCGATCAAATCCCTCACGACCACCGTGCAGTCAATACAACGCATGATGTCATAGTTTGCACCATCTGGATATTCCTTAAGCTCCGACTTTCCCATTCTAAGATACATCTGAATACCGTCATATTCACGCTGACATGACTTGAATTGTGTCCTCAACGTCGGCTCTTTCTCTGCTGTCTCGGCCGCAAAACGCCCCGCGTCGTTGGCGTAGGACATCCCCAGATTGATAACAATTTGAGCCAATGAAAATTATATATTCGAGAACACAATTTTTGAGGTTAACTTAAAATAGATTTTATGTTCATTTATTAGGCAGTTCACTTGTGTAATTTTGAAAATTTACACTCCAAGATGGTTAATTTCTTCATAATCTTTTCATAATATATTGTATATTTAAAACAATACATATTAATTTCTCTAGTATCTTTGAAAAATAAATAGTTTTTTTTTCCCTTTGGTCGACCAAATTTCTTAGTATAGTTGCTAGCCCACATTCAAACTTGACATAGTGTTTATTGTTGATGACGACGACAACAACAACAACAACAAAAAAACCTTTTGCCTTTAGTTTCAAAAAGAACAAAAGCAAATGGATAGATTGTGGCTTTGATATAAGTACCAGGTCGGTGGCGGAAACCGCAGGAGGATAGGTGGTTAACGTTTGCATGCAGAAGGGATTACCTCCGCAAATCGCATCAATATACTTTGTCGAGGTCAAGGCCGAAGCAGCGACCAAGAGAAATGCTGACAGAATTGCCATGGGAAGGAAAAACAAACAAACAGAGGAAGAAGGCATTTCCTCACAGGAGAATGCTTTGTAGTATTGTAATGGACCTTGAAAGCATATATATATAACTTCCATTTCTAGTTTTCTAATCTGCCGAACTTTTAGAGTAGAGATATGTCGCTCTACAAAAAAAAAAAAAAAAATAATTAATTATCTTCCTATATTTAATTATAGAAATTCTTGATCAGTATACTAATTTTCATTATGATATACAAATTAATATCATTATTCTGTTTTAATATCACTGTTCTTTAAAATGTAATCAAAATGAATTTGTATCAAAGTTTGTTAGGTTGCAGAAAAATAAGTTTAGACACAAAATCTCAAGACAACATATCATTTCTATTTTGTAACCTACCAGAGATACTAAAAGTCTAAAATAGTTAAAATAAAATAAAATAAAAGTTTTCTTTTCCTCCTCTTTTTAATCTAACGCCCTTTCTTTATTTTCCAGCTTCTTTCTATTACCACTTACCAGTTACATTTTCTTGAGTCCATTTCATTGAGAGGCACTTATTGAAACAGGATTTTTACGTGGAGTTTCAATTAAACCACTTATGTCATCGTGGTATTTAAGAGTCAATCCAATCGGAGCTAGCTGAGGACAATTTCGAAATTCAAATACTATCAAGTCAAGGGCACAAAGATTTTGTATGTAACCAGTAACAAAGACAAGAACTTAAATGTGAATAAATTCTTAAATGTAAACTAGAATGATTGCAAGACCAAATATAGTATGCAAATGTAATAAGCTAAATGAAAGATGTAAACTTTATGATAAATGAAAGGTCTTGGAGTGAGGTTATCGAAATCGAACTCTTAGAGAATGATAAAATGGCTAGAAATGTTCAAAGATCACTGAGTCTTAGGGAGAGAGTTCCAACAGCGAGATTCACCCACTTTCGTGGTGAGAATCACAAAACCGGCCTTGAATCCAAAGGATCTATCTTTCGGATAGTGGACTCTAAAACCGGTCTGCAATAAGCGCCAACTCTCTTATACCCAATGAACCCCCCAGACATCCACTTCCGTGTGTAGGGATGAGTTCATCCTCTTGCTGGTCGATCTGACAACCTCCAGTCACTTTCGGTGTAGGAAGTGTCTTGGATCGAGACCAAAATGGCCAACTAAGGTCAAGCCTTAAGCACGCCCAGCAAGAGAAGACTCCTGAGATGATTAAACACGCATAGACACAAGATCTATCCCTACTAACTCGATTCTACCTCACCCCATATGACCAAGAGGGATCTACTCACTATTCATAATAAGAACACCAAATCCCATGGGGGAAAGGGTTCAAATCGTGAATAGGATGATGGATTAGGATTAGAATAAGCAAGATAAGAAGAATGCAAAAGGAAATAAACAAACTTTATTTAAAACCAAGTACAAATCTACAAATCCGAGCTTAGAGGCTAAAGACCAAGTTATGGTGTTCTTGATAAGAGAGATTACAAGATAAGCCCCAAAGAAATTAGGTTTAAGGCTTTATATAGTTCCAAGGAAATAGAAGCCCTCAGTCAACTCATTTAAGTTGACCCATCTCCTTCACAATTCGCACAGCTCGAAACAGATCAGGTAAAACGCGGGTCAACTCTCTTCCTTCGGTCAATGCTCAGCTTTTCGTCGGCAAACAGGTTCTCAACCTGTTTCTCATCCTGTTTGCGCCCAGACTTCGCTCATTTTCCATCTTCACTCCGTTTCTCCCCCTCTTCAGCTCCAAAACACCTGATACAACTCCCAAATGCACAACTAATGCAATGCAAGTCCTAAATGCCATGTGTTTGTACAATGCAAGAGATCCACACTAAAATGCTAAAGATATGAGCTAATATGGGGGTGAAACTAATTGGAATATGCTCCTAAATGATGTAAAATGCAGAGACATCAACTTCCCCCAAACTTGAATCTTGCTTGCCCTCAAGCAAGGAAAACAAATCCGAGAGGGTTGATGATGCAGGCGGAAGCTCAAAATTCTTAAACAGTGAAGCGAGAGGAAGAAAGGTCAATGAACATGTGCAGAATTATAAGGTGCAATATGAGTTTGTTCTATTTCAACAACTTCGGCCACATTCAAAAGCAACGAAACGACATCAGACTCAACCTACGCATGCATTCATATCACTCTCACTTTTTTGACATTCAATTAACACAAACCGTGAATCATAAACCCATGCACTTCAGAAATTGCTCATTTGGTTAGGGGACTAGGCTTTTTAGGAGATAAGAGTGGTTTCTCCAAGGTTGTTTTCTCAATTTCAAAACAGGGATCTCTCAAAGACGGATCGAGCTTGGGCAAAAAGCTAAGAGTCAAGTCCAAGGATGATACAAAGTTGAACTTCCATCTACCCAAAACTGAGCCAAGAAACCCAAAACACCCAACGATCCTATCTACCCCTTTTTACTAGAGAACGAAACTCAATTGAACCCAAAAAACACTCTTTTTCTAGTTTCTGGACCTTGAGAGGGTTATAAACTAGGACTTAAAGGAGGATGAACTTTTCTTTTCAAAACAGAGGATTTAGACTTTTTGAACTCTTTGTGGCTTAAGGCTTTTCTTTTTCTAGGCTTTGATTTGCTTTCTTTCTTCTTTTTCTTGCCTAATTTTTGACAATTTCACTAACAGCCACCACTCTTTTTCACTCTCCTCTTTCTTTTCTTTTCTTTTTATTGTTCCAATCTCTCGTCCCCCTCAAGATCTAATCAAAAACTCAATCCCTCTTTCACGAACTCCCAAGCACCCAATCCTAAGCCTAATCTAGCTCAAAAACCGTGAGCTAGTTCTACATGGAAGCTCAAACTCTGTCGGTCAAGACTCAACACCTTTTGCTTAGCTCAATCGGAAAAAGGCCTCACTACACTCGGTAAAATCTTGGGCTTAAAGGAAAGGTTCGGCAACGGGAGGGTTTTCAAGCAAACTCAGACACACAAGAGGGATGAAAAATGGATAAAGAGAGTCCAAGGGAAACAAGATCCATGAGCAAAAACTTTCAATGCTAGAGAATGATATTTAAGTTGCCCAAATTAGGTTTCGATAAGTAAAGTGAGAGGTCAATTCAAAGCAATGCTTCAACCAAGTCATGATATCATCAAGTGCATTCCAAATGTGGTTCTAAATTAACTTCAAACTCAATACATGCACCAGATAATTAACCACAGGGACATTGAAATCTCTTCGAAAAGCTTCACTTTTTAAGAAAATGCTTATCATTTCTCCCTGTGCAAGTGCAAGTAACTAAGTGAAATGCATCTAGACTCAATCCTACTATGTAAATGCAAATGATAAGTCTTTTTGTGTCATGCAATTTTCGAAAATTTTTCAATTTTTTTGGTATTTTCTATGTCGTAGATGAAATGCATATGAGACTCAAAGATGAAAAATTGAAAATAAGAAAATAGAAAACAAGGTCAAATGCTATTGACCCCTCCCCCAAACTTAAATTGCACAGTCCCTTGTGCAAATAAAAGCTTGTGGAAGAGATCAATCGAAACACAAGTATGAAATGCATATGAGAAATAAAAGAAAGAAATGGTATACACAATGGTAAAGGAGTTGTACCTCTATTGACTTGTGGAGCGGGAGGAGAAGGATTCGTCCTCAGTCTCGTGAGATGTGGAGTGCCTCCATAGTCTCCTTGTGAGGGTATCTCATCGGCAAGAAGGTCGCTCTTCTCTGAATTTGGATACGCTCCTGGACTCCATAAGGTCTCGGTATCACCGAGTCATCAGGATCCCTTTCGTCCGTTGTCTGTCCTTCCGCCGGAGCACCTCTAACTTCCTTCCCTTTTCTCGCGACGAGCTCTCTCGGTGTCATCCTCCCTAGAACTTTGTCCTCCTGATCTCGTGATTGTCATTGTACCTATCACCTGGTGAGACAGAAATCTTCAAAGCACAAGTAAGTTTTGGGTTTTGGGCAAACACGAAATTAAAGAATTTCAAAACTCAAACTTCAATTAAACTTCAATAATCTCAATCTCCATGAAATCCCCAACATGCAACCACAAATTCTGTAAATCCTAGTCTCACCCAAGGATAAATCATCAACCAAAAACCTTAGCCATCAATTTCCATTGGAAATTTCGTGAAACAAGCTCTCTCAAGAGAGTGACAACAATGGAGAAGAATTACGTTGGATGGACTTGTGCAAATACGAAAATCAGGAGGTGCTTGATAAATTCGGCCTAATCAGAAGGTTTGTAGCTTTGAAAATCGAATTTTGGTTGAGAAAAGAGAGAGATCGAGATTTCGCTATCGAGGAAAAATGGGAAAGAGGTTTGAAATAAGAAGTGCGGGATTTTAAGTTAAAATAGAGATAAAAAAGGAAGGGTTTTCTCGCTAAGTCAAAGGCCAAGGTTGACTTACCTGGGCGGGTTGCCGAAACAGGTTGATCCGGTGGAGGAAACCTGTTTGACAACCCGTTTGAGCTCTTTTCTCAGCTATTCAACCCTTGGTGATTTTGAGTTGATTTATACCAACTTTCTGCTTGCGGCTGGTCTCCCTTTCTCCATACTATATAAACTAACCAAAACATGAACTTTAAACAGCAAAGGCGCCACATTATTCAAAATGAAAAGCAATATATACAAAAGGATAATCATGAGACTTCCTCCCAAGTGAGCTTGTTTTAAGTCTCTAGCTTGACTTTCCTTAGCTCATGCTAGTGAATGGTGAAGGGCTGCACGCTTTCAACAGAGACAGTCATAACGTGAGCTTGGAGATCTTTGAGCTTTGTAGGATCACCGTGAGGCTTAGCGCTTAAGATGGTCTTGGCGGTTGAGAACATGCTAGGTTTTCCTGTACGCTTCATCTTGAACTCAAATTCTCCATCTTTAAGCTTCAGTGGAGACAGCTTAAGAGAGTATAGGGGTGGATCAAGATAGTGGGGTTGAGGTTCCTTCACCTTTGTCTTTTTCCCGAGAATGGCCATTGTGCCTCTACACACCTCCTCCTTTTGAGCACGTCCCATGTGCTCATTGAACATGTCAATCAGACACTCTCCATCCAGAATATCTTCCCCATAATCATCAAGCAGATGCACAACCTTATCACGCTCAACTTGGTTTTCCTTGATGCTTGACTTTCCAATGGTTAGTGTCCCACAATAACTAGTAGATGAGATCTTCATTGGGTAAGAGACTTTGTTGTTGACATGGTGGAGAGTCACGAGCTTCTCGTGAAAGTCAATTGAGGCCCCAACAGTTGTAAGGAAGGGTGTTCCAAGGATCAATGGTACGTCTTTTTCATCAACCATTTCCAAAACAGTGAGGTCAATTGGAACCTTGCATCCACTAATTTTCAAAGGATAATCTTTGAGGAGACCAAGGGGAGACTTAGTGGAGGCATCCCCAAGCATGATAGAAGAGCTAGGAGACGTCAAACTCTTTATACCAAGCCGCTTGACCATAGCAAGTGATATGAGATTCACACTTGCTCCAGAATCTACAAGAGCATCATCAAGCGTCAAATCTCCAAGAGTGCAAGGCAATGTGAACTTCCCTTGACTCTCAAGCTTAGGAATAGAGGTTGGCGTGAGAAGGGGTGGAGCTGGAGGTGTAGAGAATTCCAGAAGAGCAGCCACTCTCCCCTTATTTGCAAGAATGTCCTTAATGAGCTTCATTTGGAGATGAGCTGCTTGCATAGTCCCCATGATGGGTAGATGAACACCAATCTCGCTCATATCATTCCTAAACGTGGAGACTACCTTCTTTTGAGCTTTAGTAAGGAATCTCCCAGGAAATGGAAGCTCAGGTTTGTAAGGAGGAGGCTCAACCTTTGTGGTTTCCTCTCTTTCAACCAGCTGTGAGACTACCTCCTTCTTGGCACTTCGTGGTTCTGCATGAGGTGTCCTCTCATCCCCTGAAAGCGTAACACTTGAACCATAGATAAGCCTAGAGATCTCGTCTATAGCTCTCTCATTCTCATCTTTTCCAGCCACGCTTTCGGGTTTGAAATCGGTTTTCCAGGTAGTATCCCTTTTGAGCTGCTGCTGCTCTGAGATTCTAAGTGCCTGACTTTGGAGCTTAGTTCCTCTAACTTCCGTGTCATTTCATGCTGCGAAGTAGTCATTTCGTGATGTGCACTATCAACTTTATTGTGTATCTCTGCCAATCTGATGTGGAGATCACTTGCTCCGCTGATTTGCCCTTGGAGAAGCTGTTGCAACATCTGTTTCATGTCGGAATCCTGACTTGAATGGCTCCCAACTTGAGCTTGAGTGGAAACCTGGTGCGGTGCGGCAAAGGTCTTTGGCGGGAAATTTTTTTTGTAGTAAACCACCTGCTGTCCGGCTTGTGGCTGAGCTTGCTGCGGTGGATAGACCTGGTCTTGTGGGTTTTCCACGTTGGTAGAGCGGTAGGAAAGGTTCGGGTTGTTTTTGTAATTGATGAACCCCTTTTGGTATCCACCTTGATTGTTGATGTAGCTCACCTCTTCAACCTGTGTTTCCTCTTCCTCTTCGACCACATCATCCTCGCAAATAAAGTGCACGTGCTTCTGCTGACCGCTGATCATCTTGTCGAACTTATCGTTGAGCGTCTTTATCTCTTTCTTGAGCGTCTCCTCTGTAAGTGAACTGCCTCTATCAGATCTGTCATACTCCTCATTGTAATTGCCATCACTTGTGGCAATATTTTCAACCATAAGCAAACCGTCATCAACGTCTTGGCCCATGAAGTATCCATTACTAGCTGTGTCCAACAACATACGGTACTTCGGTAAAACGCTTCGGTACAACGTACTCAGCAAATTCTCCTTTGAGAAGCCGTGGTGGGGGCATTGCATCTGATATCCCTTGAAGCACTCATACGTCTCGCTGAAAGTCTCGCTGCTCAGCTGTGTGAAACCCGAGATTTCGTTCCTCAACTTCGCTGTCCGTGACGTTGGAAAGAACTTAGCCAGAAAAGCTCGCTTGCATTGGTCCCAAGTAGTGACCGAACCTTCAGGTAATGATGTCTCCCAAGCTAGTGCTTTGCCGCCTAAAGAGAAAGGGAAAAGCCGTAACTTAAAGCCATCTTCGGAGACGCCATTTATTTTCTGCAAGGAACAGAGTCGGTCGAACTTGTCAAGGTGCTTCAACGGATCCTCATCTTGCATTCCGTGAAATTGCGAATTCTCCACCAAAGAGATCAAGCTGGTCTTGATTTCAAAGTTGTTATTGGGGACAGGTGGTGGGGTAATTCCGTGGCGGTTAAGGTGAGAATTCGGAGTATCTCCAGCCCCGATTTGTCGAGCAACGCGTGGAGGAGGAATGGGATGCGCTCCGGCATTCTGCTGGTGTGCGGCCTGATGTGTTGCCAGAGGCGGTGCGTGCACCCCTGGTGGGTCTGCCATCTGCTCAAACTGTGGTGGTGCGTTTTCTAACTGCTGTTCAGCTCTCAGCTGCTGTTCAGCTCTGTCTCTTGCTCGCTTATCCCGCGTTGCTTGCTCAGCCTTCTCTAGATCACTTGGACTGAACAGATTATTACGACCGCGAGAACGTGTGTGCATAAACCTGCAAAAGAAGGAAAAGCAGCTCCCAAACAGCAGATATAGAAATTATATTTGATGTTTAAACCTGCAAAACAGAGAAGGCAGCTCCCAAACAGCAAATATGTAGATGGTAATTGAAAATAGTAATGAAAAACTTGATCTTGAAAGTTATCTAAATCGAAAATGCTCAATCGTAAAACTCCAAATGGCAACGGCGCCAAATTGAAACAGGATTTTTACGTGGAGTTTTAATTAAACCACTTATGTCATCGTGGTATTTAAGAGTCAATCCAATCGGAGCTAGCTGAGGACAATTTCGAAATTCAAATACTATCAAGTCAAGGGCACAAAGATTTTGTATGTAACCAGTAACAAAGACAAGAACTTAAATGTGAATAAATTCTTAAATGTAACTAGAATGATTGCAAGACCAAATATAGTATGCAAATGTAATAAGCTAAATGAAAGATGTAAACTTAATGATAAATGAAAGGTCTTGGAGTGAGGTTATCGAAATCGAACTCTTAGGGAATGATAAAATGGCTAGAAATGTTCAAAGATCAATGAGTCTTAGGGAGAGAGTTCCAACAGCGAGATTCACCCACTTCCGTGGTGAGAATCACAAAACCGGCCTTGAATCCAAAGGATCTATCTTTCGGATAGTGGACTCTAAAACCGGTCTGCAATAAGCGCCAACTCTCTTATACCCAATGAACCCCCCCAGACATCCACTTCCGTGTGTAGGGATGAGTTCATCCTCTTGCTGGTCGATCTGACAACCTCCAGTCACTTTCGGTGTAGGAAGTGTCTTGGATCGAGACCAAAATGGCCAACTAAGGTCAAGCCTTAAGCACGCCCAGCAAGAGAAGACTCCTGAGATGATTAAACACGCCTAGACATAAGATCTATCCCTACTAACTCGATTCTACCTCACCCCATATGACCAAGAGGGATCTACTCACTATTCATAATAAGAACACCAAATCCCATGGGGGAAAGGGTTCAAATCGTGAATAGGATGATGGATTAGGATTAGAATAAGCAAGATAAGAAGAATGCAAAAGGAAATAAACAAACTTTATTTAAAACCAAGTACAAATCTACAAATCCGAGCTTAGAGGCTAAAGACCAAGTTATGGTGTTCTTGATAAGAGAGATTACAAGATAAGCCCCAAAGAAATTAGGTTTAAGGCTTTATATAGTTCCAAGGAAATAGAAGCCCTCAGTCAACTCATTTAAGTTGACCCATCTCCTTCACAATTCGCACAGCTCGAAACAGATCAGGTAAAACGCGGGTCAACTCTCTTCCTTCGGTCAATGCTCAGCTTTTCGTCGGCAAACAGGTTCTCAACCTGTTTCTCATCCTGTTTGCGCCCAGACTTCGCTCATTTTCCATCTTCACTCCGTTTCTCCCCCTCTTCAGCTCCAAAACACCTGATACAACTCCCAAATGCACAACTAATGCAATGCAAGTCCTAAATGCCATGTGTTTGTACAATGCAAGAGATCCACACTAAAATGCTAAAGATATGAGCTAATATGGGGGTGAAACTAATTGGAATATGCTCCTAAATGATGTAAAATGCAGAGACATCACTTATCTGTGTTTTCTATCGCAAAAAAGCACTTCCTATATCAAACGCACTTTATTCAGTTTCTCACTTTGTTTTTTCCGGAAATAACCCTCGTTGTTTTATCAGTTACAGTTTTATTAACCCTTTGAGGTTAAAAAATCGTTATTCACCACCGACGAACTCCACGCCGTCTTTGTTGTCGGAAAAATTGAAATCCCGTTTTCAATTTTTAACAATCGACGGGGGCTCGAATTGGCAGAACAACCGGAATACATATATGACAATATATTTATCCTTCCGTTCTTTCCGTTCTACCGGAACCACCGGATTCACGGTCTAGTTCTAGATCTCTGCATTCTCCATCCTCACGCACTGATTCACTCTCATGCCCTCCGAATTTGATTTTTACACCGTCGTTCCCTTTCACCTCTCAACCTTGTACTACTTTGGCCGGTAAGCTCCTCTCAAATGTCCACGCCACTGTCCTCCTCTCCACAGATCTGCTGCTGCTCATCGCTCATGTGGTCTCTATTTGCTCCGGCGTGGTGACAAGCAAATATCTGCTCCGGCGTGGTGTACCTGACGTACATGGCGTACATTTGGTGATTATTGGATCAATTTGCAAATGGATTATAGTATGTATATGTATGGATATGTGTGAGTGGATACTACCAAATGGATTTTGCATCGGATCATTCGCCTAAGTTTATGTTGTTTCTGATTTCTGATCATCGGATCCTTTTTTATTCTTCAAGGGAGATAAATGGTGAGCTCTTTGATGTGGTTCTCCGTCTAAAAAATTATGATGCCAAATTCGTGGTAATTGATTTTTGGAGACTTGGTTTGTTTAGACTTGCAGAGATGTGTTGTTGGTGGAACTTACGAATCAATATATTGATTTGGAGAAGTGAACGTCTCACTTAACGTGGACATCATAAATGTCATATATTAGAGGACACTCCGGCTGCGACTGCCACAAAGCGAAGCTCTTCATTCTATTCACTCTACTAATCTTATAGCGTCCTCTCTTCACTTGCTAATGTCTACCAGGCACATAGATTAGATATCGTAAGGGAGCGCAAACCATATGGACACCCATATATGGACATCCTTATATGGACATAGTACATCTCCAAGGGACACATGAAAGTGTAAATGAACCAAGATAGAAAAATGGGTAGACCTAGATGGACAACCTAATATGGACATAGTACAATGGAGACATCAATGATCCGAGTCCAGTTATGAACCACAAGCTAATGTATGTTTAGGCATTGGTAGAGAAATAAATCAAATCGTTTATCTTGATTGTGGATTGATACTTTAGATTTTAACATATCAAATGGCATTGATTAGAAGAAAACTTAGTCACAATGGTAAAATGTAAACTAATGCGTTAATAAATGTACTCAAAACCAACACCAAAATATTTTTCCAGTCTTTACAGTTACATTTTGCAAAAATCCGACATCATTATCAAACAAGTTAAGAGATGTTTGAACTAAAAAAGTGTAAAATTGATAACATTGCACTAAAGAAGCATAAGATCGGAATGAGAACCATATATTAACTCATGTCCACCGCTTCATGTCCACGCGGTGAAGTCCACGCCGGTATGTCCACCTTGGTTTTATCAGTTAAAATTTTATTTACCATTTTGAAGTGAAAAATCAATATTCCCCGACGACAATCTAGACGTCGTCTTTGTCGCCGGAATTTTTTAAATCCCGTTTTCCTTTTTTTCACAATCGAGGGCGGCTCGATTTTGGTTTCTTGCCTGAACAACTGGAAAACATTTTTCTACACCGTATCCTTTTTGATGAATTCTTCGGCGTGTTCATAACACAATTCCTTGTTTTTTCATTTTTCAATTTCTCCTTCCTGTTTCACTAATCAACCTATTAACCCCCACCCATTTCCGAGTTCATTGTCTATGAAATTGTTCAAAAACAGACGAGGATCCCACTTTAGATATTCTGAACCTCTGTTTGTGGCTCGTGGGGGTTCAAATTGACTTGGTTAATGTTAGAGCATCTGTAAGACACTCGAATTTTTATACTTGGTTAAAACGGAATTGGGTATCTTCTCTGGAAAATGGGTATCTTCTCTGGAAATCTCTTGTTCGACAGCGAGGAATCCTGATTTTAATTTAGAAATGACCTTTTTTTTGTTTTGTTGCAGGTGTGCCATTTGAAGATCTGATATTGTTTTATGGATAATAGTTCGTGGATATGATGATTGGATTCCCCATGGTTTTGGCTCCAAAAAAACGTAGAGGTAAAATCAAACCCTACAATCCCCAGCTACACGATCAATCTAATGGTTTGGCGATCGTGTGGTTATGTACCGGACACATGGTTTTGGTGGTTGGCTCTCTTTTATCTAGTTGTGTACGGATAAAGCTATCTTAAGAATATAACCCTACTTAGAGCCGCTTTTAAGCTGAATCTCATTAGCAAACTTAAAGTAACTGGAAATGTCTGAGCATTGTCTGGTTATGTGTGGCGATTGGCGTTGTTCTGCTGGTGGTCAATGGTATTTTTTGGTCGACAAGAGTATGATGTCTCGGGTGGTGGCTGTCTACGCTGGGATTAGCATGGATGAGTTGAAGAAACGTGTTGTTGCCGAGTTCTTTCCCATGGGGAAGCTTTCTCTGACAGTTTCGGTTAGTTACTGGCCGCCTAATACGACTGAGCTCGCGACCGGAATAAGGACTCCGCCGGTTCTTCTGACTAACGAGGGGGGTATATCTTTCTTTTTCAAACACTACAACGTGAACAAGTCGATGAATCTATTTGTTACTTTTGGCTGTGAGGTTGTCGACCCCCTTGAAGCTTGTTATATAACACCAGCGAACGAGGGTAAGAGGGCAAATTTGTTTGATGATATGCACGGTCCGGCCAAGACAGGGCGTACTGCTTCTGCTGGATTCCGTAATCTTAGTGGGGCAGCGAGGGATGAGTCTAGTGTTGATGTGTCTATGTTGAGAGGGAAGAAATTTTCGTTCGAAGACATCGGTGGTTCTGATGGTAAAGTTTATGATAAGGGCAAATCGGTCAGCGATGGCTCATATTCTGGTTGTGCGTTTAACCCCGTTGATGTAGCGGATGATGATTTTGATAGGAATGAGAAGCTGATGCAAGATGTCTTCTTTGGCGACTCGCAGAAGGAAAACAGCAGTGGTTTTGTAGATGGTTTGGTAGCCTCTGATTCAGACGATAGCTGTGGTGAAACCCCTTCCGGAGCTTGCGATGTACGACCAGTTGGGTATAACCAAGAGTTTTGGGCGCCACAGATCAGCGATCCCTTTGGTGGCTCAGACGCTGTTGACATTATGTGTCCCCCAAGTGACGGGTTCGACGGTAAAGCTGCAGCGTTAGGCAAACGGCGCCATGTTTTATCTTCAACGAACGTCGCTTCCGACAACTGTGGTGTGTCAGGCACCGCGTCAGTAGATGTGAAGAGCGAAGGATCAGCAACGAGGAGGGCGGTCGGCCCTTTTGCAGACAACGGTCGTCGACTTGAACTTATAGACGATGAAGAGTTTGACATTCCGCCTATGTTTGATGATACAAAGTATGTTAGTGATGATATACCAGATCTGGACATTGATGAGGGTGGAGGTGGAATATATGAGGGAAAGTTGTTTAACAGCAAAGAAGAGTGTCAGATTGCATTAGCCATCTACGCAATCAAAGAAATGTTCCATTTCAAACAGTCTACAACGAAGAGACACTATTTCATCGTTAGCTGCGTGGATAGGGTTTGTGATTGGAGAGTTCGAGCCAAGGAAGTGGGAGATTACGGCTATTATGAGATACAGAAAGCAAAACTTGAGCATACTTGCTGTATAGACACTCGGAACGCTTACCGGAAGAAAGCATCATCTCGTGTTATTGCCGCCGTATTCAGAGCCAAATACGGTGATCCTGAGAAAGGTCCGAGAGCGTCCCAGTTGCAACGGATGGTGTTAGAGGAGCTTCGTGTGAAAGCTTCATATATGAAATGTTACAGAGCGAGGGAACAAGCTAGTATACATGTAAGAGGAACTGAAGATGAATCGTATTTGAAACTCCCTGTATACTTTCATATGCTCAAACTCGCAAATCCTGGCACAGTAACTGATATCGAGACAGAGTTGGATGTAGACGACAATGACCGTTTTCTCTATGCATTTCTTGCGTTTGGAGCGTCGATAACTGGGTTTAGCAGGCTTAGGCGTGTAATTGTCATAGACGGGACACATTTGTGGGGCAAGTACAAGGGTGTGTTGTTAACCGCATGTGGGCAGGATGCTAACTTTCAGGTTTTCCCACTTGCATATGCTGTAGTGAATACTGAGAATACCGAATCTTGGACATGGTTCCTTCTTAGACTTGAGCGGATTTTGGGCGACAGTTCGAGATTGGTGATAGTGTCGGACAGAGCGCAGTCTATTTACGCTGCTATAGCCGTAGCTTATCCACTAGCTGTTCATGTGGCATGCATTGTACACCTTGCTCGGAATGTGAGTTCTATTTTCACTTGCAAAGGGCTGGGGAAGTTGGTCACATTGGCGGCTTTTGCCTACATGCCAGCTGGTTTTAAGCCTGTTTTTGAGAAAATTAAATCTCGCAACATAGAGTGTGCTCGGTATTTGGAGAATATTGGAATGAGCCATTGGGCTCGTTGTTACTGCAAAGGTGAGAGATACAATTTTATGACTAGCAACGCAGCTGAGCAGCTGAATAAGGCTTTGAAAGAGGGTAGGGGCTGTCCAATTGTGGAGTTGTTTAAGTTTATCCAGGCAATGATGACACGATGGTTCAATGCAAGGCGTGAGAAATCATCTAATCTCCGGGGTAATGTGACACCGGAGGTTGAGAAGGTTATGAAGGAACACATGGTAGAGGTTGCTGGCAGCCGTGTTAACCAGATATCAAGCTGGTCTTTTGAGGTAATTGGGAAATTTGGCGATCGCAACACAGTCTTGCTGGGTGAGAAGAGATGTTCATGCAAGAAGTTTGACCGTTTTCAAATCCCCTGTGGCCATGCCTTGCTTGCCGCAGATACGGTTGGTGTCCTCCCTAGCACATTGGTTGGCCTTTGGAACAGGCCTTGTAGCTGGAAGGAGACTTATGTTGCTGTGATTACACCTGACGGCAACTCGGGCGATGTAGATCTACCCAGAGAAGTGAGTGATTTAGAAATTTTTCCACCTTTGGCCGGGAGAGCAAAAGGGCGCCGTAAGGAAGCAAGGATCCCGTCGAAAGGGGAATTTCCGGTAAGTGTTTGTTTTTTGTTTTTTGTAGTAAACGGGTAGGTTGTTTATTGTCTGATTTTAAGTCGTTTGACCTGTTTGTAGATTGTTAGAAAGAAGAAGGAAGTCCCCAACAAGTGCACAAGGTGTCTCAAACCGGGGCACAACCGCACTAGCTGCCCATTTTAGATTTGGTTTGACTTATATCCACATGCTACGTCGATGTGGATAGGGTTCGAACCAATTCGTGTACCACACCCCCCCCCCCCCCCCCCCCCCCCCCCCCCCTCATGCTGTTTTTGGAATGAAATCTTTTTCTTGGGTATGGAATGGTAATTTGTTTGTTTTCTATCCACTTGCTACGTCGATGTGGATAGGGTTCGAAACAATTTGGTGATACCTTTTTGGTTTTGATGTTTGGGGGTGTGGTTAGGGAGTTTTTTATGTTTATTCGGTGTATACCTTTGCCTATCGTTACTTTGAGGAGTGATAAGGAGATCTTATGTGTTTGTGTTTTTATGAAACTATTGGTGCGGCATCCCTAATTGTGTTGTTATGCGTTTGTTTATTTTTTTTTATTGTATTTTACTCGGCATCCATTTGGCTGTGTTTGTGTTTGTGTTTAATGTGTACGAAAGTCTTGGTATGCAGATAAGGATTTGATGTTGTGAAGAATGGATACTTAGTTATGGATATGGTAGTTGTCTTCTTATTAATAGGTAATTTAATTGTTAAATATGGATACAAAAGTGTGGATATGTTTACAATACTAATCTCAAGTTGATTGCAAAGCCTACCCAGTGCTTGTTGTCGAGATTCATTGGCACATTGACAATATCTGTGTCTTGAACCCATATCCCGATCCTGCAGACATATCCACAGATTTAATATTCATTGTCATACAATTGTAAAGCCATATACATTTTTGTATATTCGGATGGATAGCTATTCACGGTATAATGCCTAAAAATCGTTTTCTATATCCATATTGTAATATCCATATTCTCATATCCACACGTTGTATCCATTCCACAAAAATACAAATCAATATGAACAAAAATTCGTAACCCAGCCAAGTGTAAAAATATTCACATTTGTATCCATATACGTATATCCACTTCTGACAATAACCATGGAACCCGGTTTATAGTAGTTAACAAAACATGTAACATATCCACAAATTGGAATCCATATTTAACGAGGTAATAGTGTAATGGCTTGAGTTATCCACAATTTTGTATCCATATTTTGTATCCAAGCCCGTATGCCACAAATTGTGGAGAGATCGGGAAGAAAGTTACTTTCCAATCCGACAAACATATCCACAATTTAATATCCATTCGCAAACAATTGGAAGTCTATATCCATTTTTGTATATTCAGATGGATCGCAATTCAAGTTAACATGCCTAAAACCGTAAAATCGTTTCCTATATCCATATTGTCATATCCATTTTCGAATATCCACCCGTTGTGTCTATTTGAAAAAAATACAAAGCCATATGCACAAAATCCAAATCCATATGCACCCGTTGTATCCATATGCACAAAATTTCAAATCCCAACCAAGTTTCAACATATCCATATTGTATCCATATGAACAAAATTTCAAAACCCAACCAAGTTTCAACATATCCATATTGTATCCATACACGTATATCCAGCTTATAGATTAGTTAACAAAACATGAAACATATCCACAATTTTGTATCCATATTTAACATAGTAATAGTGTAATGGCTTGACTTATCCACATTTTTGTATCCATATTGGGTATCCATGCCCGTATGCCACAAATTGTGGAGAGATCGGGAAGAAAGCTACTTTCCAATCCGACAAACATATCCACAATTTAATATCCATTCGCAAACAATTGGAAGTCTATATCCATTTTTGTATATTCAGATGGATCGCAATTCAAGTTAACATGCCTATAAATCGTTTCCTATATCCATGTTGTCATATCCATATTCGAATATCCATCCGTTGTGTCTATTTGAAAAAAATACAAAGCCATATGCACAAAATCCAAATCCATATGCACCCGTTGTATCCAATCCAAGAAAATACAAATCCATATGCACAAAATTTCAAAACCCCACCAAGTTTCAACATATCCATATTGTATCCATACACGTATATCCAGCTTATAGATTAGTTAACAAAACATGAAACATATCCACAATTTTGTATCCATATTTAACATAGTAATAGTGTAATGGCTAGACTTATCCACATTTTTGTATCCATATTTTGTTTCCATGCCCGTATGAAACAAATTGTGGAGAGATCGGGAAGAAAGTTACTTTTCAAACCGAAAAACATATCCACAATTTAATATCCATTCGCAAACAATTGGAAGTCCATATCCATTTTTCTATATTCAGATGGATAGCAATTCAAGTTAACATGCCTATAAATCGTTTCCAAAATTTCTAAACTCCAGTTCACATTTTAACATATGATATCTGCATACCAAAACCCAAAACTCCAGCTAACATTTTAACATGTCGATATCTGCAAACGAAAACAATTGCAACCCACATGTCTTTAGAAGGAGAAGTAGAAAATCAGAGAAGGGCTACAGTAGACTGGTCAGAGGTACAAAGGCATGATGAGTTCTTTGTAGAGGTCAATCGTGTATTGCTTCCTGAACTGTGTAACAATTTCGTCGGTTAACCCTGCCATGTGTGGTTCGGGATCTCCTGCCGCGTGCATCTCCATATACTTGACAGCCAATGGGCCGCAATCACCTCCACGAACGTTTTTGTATACATCAGTGATGCATTTCCAAGTGTAACTTCCTAGTCCCCTCGGCTGAGATGCCTGTGGGCAGAGTTTGTGAACAACGTAGGGTAACATATCTAGAATAGGCTTGAGATACCTTCCAAGTTTTTTGTAGGTTTTGAGATCGGTGTTAGGATCTAGGACCTCAATGCAGCCCACGCTCAAGTTGATTGCTAAGCCTACCCAGTGCTTGTTGTCCAGATTCATTGGCACATAGACAGTATCTGTGTCTTGAACCCATGTCCTTCCTGGTGCGTGGACAAATTGCGAGATCTTATGATCCCAGTGTACCCTTTTTTTGTTCTTCGCGGCATAGAAATCTTTACTCTTTTCTAATATGTGGTTAATGAGCATTGGGGAGCAGAAAGCACCTGCTTCCGAGGCTGGTAATATAAATTGTCTTCTCGCAAGCCAGTTCATAAGGACCTCCATGTGCTGCGTAAACCCATTTTTTGAGACCGTTCTGAAATATACAATGTTTGTACTAAATATTTGGGTAAGTTATGTATACGTACCAATGTGGAAACCCATTTTGTGGGCGTGGCGAGATCTAGGAGGAATGTGTTCGTTATAAGGAATCCGCAGTCGGTGTGATGCTCCCTGCGAGAAGGAAGGTGCAAATATATAAAATGACCAAAAAAACACGGTAAATGGTAGTATTTGTTCGAAAACATAAGTATGTGGTGGGAAATCATACACATTGGGCGAGGCCATAAGTATTTGCTCGAGCATGTCAAAATGATTTACTTGCAGAGGACGAATGCACATTAGCTGATTAGTGTGGTCTTGCTCCCGCAGTAATTTTGACAATGCTATCTCCCTGTCATTTGGTTTATGTTTGGCTTTTTTGGGGGGAGGCGAGGAATCACTGACCAACACCGTCTCGAGAGGTCCTTCACTCTCGGTTGATGTGTGAGAAGCCTGTATATATGGGAGCATAACGTTAGAATAGAAAGCATGTGTTTAGGAAAAGTGATTTGGTTTTAACCTGCATTGTATCCATGTGGAGGGGGTCATCGGCGAAAGACATTGCATTACGAATAATGAGATCGTCGGTGATTTTTTCAGAGTCAGCAGGTGTGTCCTCGCTTGCTGTGCCCTCGCTTGATGTGCCCTGAAAATGTTAGACATTGGTGTGAAACGATTTACAACGATTGTATGTTTGCCATATAGGATGATTGTATCAACTGTGGGAAAGCGTGTGGTATAAGCTTACCACGACTGGTTGGGAATGTGATTTTTGGTTAGTATTTTTCTGAAACCTAAGTCGGAATTTGGGGAGGAAGTTTTTTGGCTAGTGGAAATGAAGTAATTCAATCAGGTATGCAAACATAGAAGTTGCTTCTTTTTATATAGTGATGGTGCACCTTTCTTGGGGGGCGGTTTCTGGAACGACCAAGGAGACATCCACCGAAGGTACGTCTTCTGGAGTAAGTGACTCCTTAAAATTCTGATAAAATAAGATTAGGGAAACTATAAGGACTGATAAAAAAAGGATGTCCATATGGAGACCATTGTTTGGATATGTGTGAAAAATTTTGTTGGAAAAAATATTTGCAAAAGTTGAACCTGGTCTGTGTTATGCTTTGAAAGCCCTTCTGTGACGTCATCGAGATTGGCTTCATGTGTATGCGTGTCGTTGGCAACATAGAAGTTGCTTCTTTTTATATATTGATGGCGCACCTGTCTTGGGGGCCCGGCTTCTGGAACGACCAAGGAGACATCCACCGTAGGTACGTCTTCTGGAGTAAGTGACTCCTTAAAAGTCTGATAAAATAAGAGTAGGGAAACTATAAGGACTGATAAAAAGAGGATGTCCATATGGAGACCAAAGTTTGGATATGTGTGAAAAAATTGTGTGTGAAAAAACATTTGCTAAAGTTGAACCTGGTCTGTGTTATGCTTTGAAAGGCCTTCTGTGATGTCATCGAGATTGGCTTCATGTGTATGCATGTCGTTAGTTTGGCCCGAGTTTGCTGGATGTCCAGCCTGGCAGATCAAATAAACAGAAACTCATTATTTTCGCAATCTCCATTTTTAAAGGTGGCGTAATGAAAATGAATGGTAGGGAACGGTTAAAAAATTTCCCTGTGTACCTTAATAGATGTGTGGTCTTTGCGGAGTCCGAAACTCTCTTTAAGTGGCAAGTCTTCCCAATGCGATGGCCATACAAGTCCATCATTGATTTCCGTGGTTTGTGTTCCGGTAGACGTTGATGGGCGTGATTTGGTATTTACATTCACAGATGGGCGCCTCCTCCATTGTCTAATCCTTTGCGTTCTGTAAAACATCCGTTCACGCTCAAACCTCTTTTGGTTTGCAATAAGTTCTGCCACCTGCGCTTTGAGTGTTTGAATCTCTTCAAGAGTCGATGGTTTTATGATGTCCGCTGGAGTAGTGGTTGGAGTTTTTTTGGGAGGAGTTGGGTCATTGGATAGGTTGTCGTTGTTTTTTCTTTTCCGGCGGTTAAGAATGTGTTTCTTATGAGGGCCAGGATTAGTCTTCGGTGGCTTTGGGAATATTGGTTCAAGGGAAGCGTCGCCGTGTGGCCAGTCAGACAACGAGAAGGACTCACCATTTTGGATTTTCTTTTGAAGGTACACGACTCTGTTGTCTGTAACTTCTCCGTCCCAGTTGTACTGTTCGGTGATGGCGGAATCAGTTGTAGTGAGATACGGAGCAACATATAACTGTAAAAAAGGGAAGTTAGTGAAAAATTGAAGCAACGTAGTAATGTCGAGGAAGGTTATTTGGTGACCACTTACAGCAGGGTGGGTTTCTGCTAGCAACACATCGTTAAGTTTTAGACCAGCGTGGATTGGTATAGAATTTCCGATGATATGAAAAAGCGTGTGGTCTTCAGCTGGGCTGGGAAGCCAGTTGAGTAGGATTGGAATATTCTTGAATGCTAGGAGCTGTAGTGCAAGTGGGAAACCTTGAAGCCGCATAGTCACAGCACATAGTTGTCGGCGGAATTTGGATATAGGGTCTTGATGTTTGTTTCCTCTTTTTGGTTGTGGCCGCATCGTCTCAAGGGTACATAGGAACGACTCCCGGCCCCAGGGATACTGGAGGAACTTTGGTACATCGGATAGCATGGAGACATACCTCGGTGTGGGTTTGGGAAACTGATGTTTGGCAACCAGTACACCGTCAACGATGAGTATAAGTGCCAGTTTGAATTTCCGATCGTCAGACATAGAATGAAATGACTCTTCATTTTGGAATAAATCCGCAATGTCCCCAATAGTTGTGTTTGCGTCATCCCCAACTATCTCTCTCCATGTATCGTCAACATCATTTGCAATATGTGGTGTGTCTTTGTCGTTGCATTCCTCTTCAAATTCCCCACAAGGTAGACCCGTGATTTGGGCAAACTCGGGAAGACCAAATCTGATGGGATGGCCACCGAAAACCATCCATAGCTCGTGTTTTTTTTGTGTGATAAGTTGCCTAGTGATAAGCTGGTGAATAAGCTTCCCGAAAGTGGGGCATCTCGGGGAGGGGATGTCGAAAAGCTTTCCAAAGCATGTGTTTCTGATCTGGTCCATGACAGGGCTGTCTTTCAGGTAGTGATGAATGAAGGTAAGGTGGTCTAGCTTGGAATAGAGATTAAGACTAGCAACCGGGTATCTACCGGTTGCGAAAAGTCTTGACGGAAGATTTTCATCCCAATACTCGGATGGTTTCCCTGAATGAAAGACAAGGTTAAAATTAGTTGTAACACAGAGAAATCAGTTTCGAAAAACTGCAGTCCGATTGTTAAAAAGTTTGGAAAACACTCTATAAACGTTTATCCAATCTCAAACAATTGCAAGTCCATATTCGTTTTTGTATATTCAAATGGATAGCAATTCAAGGTAACAAGCTAAAAATAGATACAACGAGTCTACAATACCAATATAAGAACCTAGAAAGCAAGCATCTACACAAAGACCGGCAAACAGATTAGCATCACATCAATATTCCTATATCCATATTACCATCTCCATATTCGTATATCCACCCGTCGTATCCATTCGAAAAAAATACAAATCCATATCCACAAAAATTCAAAACCCATCCAAGTTTCAACATATCCATATCTGTATCCATAAACGTATATCCACTTCTGACAATAAACATGGAACCCGTTTATATATTAGTTAACAAAACCTGTAACATATCCACAATTTTGTATCCATATTTAACAAAGTACTAGTGTTATGGCTTGAGTTATATCCATGCCCGTATGCCACAAAATCTGGAGAGATCGGGAAGAAACTTACTTTCCAAACCAACAAACATATCCACAAATTAATATCCATTCTCAAACAATTGCAAGTCCATATCCATTTTTGTATATTCAGATGAATAGCAATTCAAGCTAACATGTCTAACAATCGTTTCCTAAGTTTATCCACAATTTAATATCCATTCTCAAACAATTGCAAGTCTATATGCACATTATTTAACATTTCCTTATCGTATACCAAGTCTTCGATGGAACCCGTTTTGTATGAGCAGCAAAACAACTAGCATTCCATAACTTGGTATCCATTCTTAACAATAGCAAATTGATAAACGTTTACCCCTTTGTGTTTTTTTAAGAGAACAAACTTAGAAGCGATAGAAGGCAAGTATAGAAGGATGAGTGTCTGTTAAACACATAGAGTACACTCCTGGACATGTCTTAACAATTTCTTGTTGGTGAGAGTAGATCGATCTAAAATTGAACCTAACATGTCCATATGAATGTGTGTTTATGGAAATACTAAGATGCAAAACCCAATTTCTATACAAATCGAATCGAAATGATTTTTACCTTCTAAAATTAAACCTAACATGGCCATATGGATGTGTGTTTATGGAAATACGAAGATGGAAAACCCAATTTCTATAAAATCGATTTCGAAATGATTTTTACCTTCTTCGGGGGGAACTGGAGCCAAACCTTCGGGTGGATTTTTTGCGTTTTCTTCGGGATCCATGACGGGGATCCAAAAACCTTCGTTGCAACTGTGATGCGAACGGCGGCCAGAAATCAGAAGTGATATCACTTCCCTAACTGTGATGCGAACGGCGGCGGTGTGATTAGGGGTTTTTTGGCAGAGATGAATTAGAGAAAAGGTGTGTTTGGAAAGAGCAGAGTAAAATGTACCAACACTCCTCCCACTGTATATCGGAGGATCTGCGCAACAGCAGAATTTTCTCAAGTCTGCTATTTCACGCCGGTGACGGAGAGGTTTGCGATTTTAACCGAGAAAAGAAGAGAGCGTAAAAGATGAGAGTGTAAAAGGGATTTACATAAGGCTATTGAGGTAATTCTATCAAGATGAAGTGCACCTTAATTGATAAGTGCGTTTACTTGTTAAATGAAAGTGGATAAGTGCCTTCCAATGTAAATTTCTCCATTTTCTTTGAAAACAAATTTGTAATAGATTTACAACTTAAAAATATAGTTTTCTGCTTATGATTGATTAATCCAGTGACTCGAAGCACTTGGCGATTCACATTGCGGTTTAGGTTTAAGTACATAAACTATATAAAAATATGTATAAGCCATAATTTTATATTGTCAAATAATTTTGAGATAGAAACTCACTTATCTTTCTTTACCATACAGAAAGGTAGACTTTACAAGGGAAAACATAAAATGTCGCTGCCAGAGAGAAACCCTTTCAATCTCCCATTGGAAGGGCTCTCTTTACACCAACTACTATATTTACGCATGTATAGGAGATTAATTGCATGCAAATTACCAAATATTAGATTTTTATAAATTTCCTAAGATTCAATCATCAGCGACATATAGCTTTTATATATGTTCTTTGAATCCATTCATGATTTTTTGTTTTTACCAAAAGCAAACCGAAAAAATCCCGAAACTTGATGAGTTTCAAAACATCAAGTACGACGGCGTAAGTTCTCATCAACAGCATCGGTGGAACCAGCAGCGAGATCAAGAAGTTTATCCATCTGCAGTGTCATCTCAATGAGCGTCTTGGAAGACTTGTCGGTGTTTTTCCCGATCAAAGCCGTCACACGCCTTGTTTCGTCGCCAGAAACCATGACATCGTAGTTGGCTGTGTCTGGTGCATCCTTGAGTTCCAAGGTCGCGCTCTTTAGAGACGCAACGATACCAACATAGGCGTCGTGGCACTCGTTGAACTGCGTCTTCAATGCTGCGTCGGTTTTAGCTGTCTCAGCCACAAACGCCGCCGTTTTCTCAGCATGGGTTATTGCAAGACTCAGCACAACCTCTGCCAATTGCAACTACATATATAAACAAAAACCAAATATACGATTTCAAGTTTATTTTTGTTTTTCCCCTAATAATGTAAATATCATTATAAAATGAAATGTTTAGGTTTTACAAAATGTGTTAAAAAAATTGCTAAACCTACTTAAAGATGGTCCTATGCCAAAAAAGTTTTTAAAACAGTAAAGCATAAGCAATTAGTAGTATTTTGTAGAACAGTTTTAAGTTGTTTTAATTGACCAAATGAAACATGTAATCTTGTGGTTTGTACTAATGTTCGTTAGCAACATAAAACAACAACTATAGACATAGACGTGAACGGAAACAAACCATCGAAACTTATAGTGTCTTGAGTTTACAACTATGAATAATTTAGCAATGTGGCTAGATGGTCCCTACCAGGCCGGTGGCAGCAGCGGCAGGAGGATATGTGGTTAATGTTTCGAGGCAGAAGGGTTTGTTCTTGACTCGTTGACAGTTGGCGTCGATGAATTCTTTGTTGATCAAGCCTGATGCTGGGGCTAAGAAAAACTGTGACAAGATTGCCATAGAAACGACGATGAAACAACCGGGGGAAGAAGCCATTTCGTCGGTGTTTCTCTCAACCTCTTTAAGTGTTTGGGAAATAAGATTTTGGTTTTAGCTTTTGTTGGTTGTGGCTATATCACTTTAGCCATATATATATTGTAGACTAATTCAAGAACGTTCAAATTTGGGTCAATATCACTATATTTAGCTTGTGATTTCTCCATTTTAGCAAATTCTATAATTAGATCGGTTTCATGGCTTCTCAGATGATTCCACATTCAGAGTCTTCTCGTCTTTCTTAAAGGAAAACTGTTGTCCCATCTATCTTAAGGCATCCGTTAAAGCATTAAAAATCATCACATCAAAACATTCATAAAAGTTGAACAAACAAAAATTTAATCTCTAACCAAGCTTTTACACTAAACTTATTCACAGTAGCCCCATACCATAATGTTCACAACCCGAACCAAACCGATCTAAACCCGTAAAATAATGAAAAATTAAACCAATAAAATTAAAAACATAGTAAGAAAGTGAAAAAAAAACCTCTTTACTTCCATTGTTCAAACACATCATTCACCTTCCTTCCTCTGCAGCTGCATAGCTTCTACTACTCTCTCTGACTGAAGAACCAGCAATCACATCCTCTTGTGCGTTGCTTCTTGCTCCCCAGTTTCCATACCTCGCTTCGGATCGAATTGTCGGTGCTCTCGACTGGTCAATATCGACCCTGTGATCGCTGCCCTCTTCTGCATTACCACGATGCTGTAGTTTCATAACATCTTCATCAATGTCTTGATCGTCTTCCACTTTCTGACGCCGTTGTTCCTCCCCCCTGTTCTCTTGCTCTCCTTCTTCCCCTTGTTCCCATGTTGTAGCCAATGCACTACTCCTCGGAGGCTCTTCTTTGACAAACGCTCTGAAGTCATTTCTTGAAGGCTTCACTCTCGTGCAAAACGTCTCAAGAAAATTGTTCGAAACCCCGCGGTTATAAACGTTGATCCTGTTGTCTGATCTGTACCGGAAATTCTCATAGGTCGTCTGCAAAAATCACAACGGAATGAGACACATTTGACTCGAAACAAAACTCGAGACAGCTCGAAAAAAACTAACCTGGTTGGTGCTAATGAGGTACAAATGGAACCCGGTAAGCCCTCCAACAAACCAAAGGGAGATAAAGCAATATATCATCAGCATAACCGACCATGGTGATAGTCTCATTGCTCTCCACACAGTCCCTTGATGGTTATCCATCAGAACCTTGATGTATAAAGCCGACATCGAAAACACGTAGATGCAGAGAAGCGTTGCACAAGATACAAACATAAAGAAGTACCTATAGTTCCTCTGCCCACATCACACACACACACACACACACACACAAATAAGAAATGCAATGTCAAAATGTATCTCACAACTTTGTCATTAATATGCTTTAGCTTACCACTCCAATGCATTGGCCAACCCAAGGGCAATGATGATCGAAACGCTCAACACAGTTGTTGCAGATGGAACAATGGGAGCAACGAGGAGGGCGATAAAGCATGCACGTATCGCAGTATTTGACTCTAACAGGCACGCCATAAACCATGACTTCTTTCGTCCTGGGAATTTGAACAATGGGTGTTTGTCTTCCATCACTTGACACAGTTGTATCATAGCACAGCTCTTCCTCTGGCGGATGCGAGTTTCTTGGTACGATTCCAGGATCTCGCGCAGAAGTGAGGAAGAGGAGGACTAGTACCTACCAAAAACAAGTTATATTATTAAATGAATCAAGAACACTTTATCAATCCAAGAAGAACAATTCATTCTTTTAATTAGATTTTTAACTCATACTA
This sequence comes from Erythrophleum ivorense, assembly GCA_026724425.1. Taxonomy (NCBI): domain Eukaryota; kingdom Viridiplantae; phylum Streptophyta; class Magnoliopsida; order Fabales; family Fabaceae; genus Erythrophleum; species Erythrophleum ivorense. The sequence continues at coordinate 486,132 of JAIUCV010000329.1, forward strand.
CAATGCATTCATATAAGCAAGAGTCAAAATTTACAAAAAGAGATGATATGTGCTAAACAGGAGAAAACAAACATGGGAATAAGATAGCAAATATGTGTAAAATAGTAGCAAATGGGGCATTGGAGAAGACTTACAAGAAGAGTAAATAAAATTGCTACCACTAAGATGGCATCTCCAGCACTGTTTGGTAAGAACTCGCGCCGAAGATGTGTTGCAACAAATGCAGAGAACAGAGTAACTGGAGTTATGATGAGCAGCAATGTAAAAGGAAGAGACCAAGCATCTGGCCCAAATATCAGTCTTCCACCAAATATAAACTTCTGCAAAAAAAAAAAAAAAAAAAAAAGAGTAATGAATGGATTGGAGATTAATGAATATGCATACTCATGCTCATCAATGTCATAAATGTGGCGTTTTTACATTAGCATAGCAATAAGGTATTCATTAGATCTTGATCACTAGAGCCAATGATGATAACAAGTTACATAATGCTATCAATGGTGATAAAGTTGAAATTTTTTTGGGAAATTTAAAGGCAAACAACACACAATTTTTTGGCTTAATCCCATCAGCTTTCCAATGTAATCTAGTAAAACAAAAAACCCAAAAAAAAAAAAACTGATGCTCTCTGCATATAAAAGCCAAAAAAAATGTTCTTACCAAATCTACAAAATCTTACATTCAACAAAAACATTTCTTCTCTGAAATAAGTGAACCAACCACTCAACTCAGACTATCCTACACACTACAATGTGGGCCTTTTAAGAAAACCCTCAACACAGATTTGTCGACAAAGAAACAGAATTCGAAGAAGGCAGACTCAAGAAAAGTGAACAAAAAAAAAAAAAAAAAAAACCCTTACATTACTTCCTTTCCAGGCTTCGTAGACCCGTCTCGCCATGGGAATCAGCGAGCAGATCAGAGACTCTTCGCTACCCTCCGAGGAATTGAAAGATCCTGGAAATTTCTTCGGAGATTCATTTCATTTTTCAGATGTCGCCAAAACTAAGTCCTCTCTAGCGAATAAAATGATTGTAAAGGACGACAAATTGATGCAAACCCAGAATTTGTAACGAACGATTACAAATCAAGGTGGAAGTGTAATAGCGAAAAGAAGATAAATTGTAGATTTTAGGTTGGTGGTGTCATCTTTCTCACAAAAAAAAAAAAATGTTTCGTTTCTGTATTGTGTGTGTTCCGAGACGAACATTATAGTTTTGTCAGCTTTATTTTTATTTTATTTTCGTTCTTTACTAGATGGCTTTTCCGCGCTACTCGCGGGTTATTCATAAGGATTTTTTTTTTCATTTTAGTATTAGAGGTAACATGTTTAGAGAAAAAGTACATGAAACAAATTTTTTTTCTTTCTTTTCTTGGTATTGCTTGAATTGAAATTTTCGAAACAGTGCGAATTCACTACTGAAATATTTTACCTACCCTGTGAGATATTTTGAAGAATTAATAATTTAATATTATATATGATAATATCAAAATATGATGAACTATATCATATAGGATTAACGACCTATTTTTTTCCCTACGAAGTTTCATATAGTATCGGAACCACACTAAGTTTGGCCCAATTAAGATCCCCTCATTGAAAGTTAAATACTAATTTTCCCATGAAATCAAAACTAAATTTCTTTTTTTTTTTAAAGTTAAATTACAATTTCCACACATAACCAAAATTAAATACATAATTGCATACAGGGAGAAACTGGTATTCAACTTTCAATGAAGGGGATCTGAAACGAATGTCAAACTTCGTGTGGTTATGATGCTATATGAAACTTCTCAGAAAGACCTATTTATATATGATCATATCAATGAAATTAGTAAAGACCTATAAGTATTATGCTATAATCCTCACCCAAATTCTGATGTTATATGAAACTTATCAGGGATAAATAGGTGGTTAATCCTATTATATATGATAATATCAATGAAATTAGTAAAGACTAAGTACTATGCTATCATCTTCACCCAACTCCAAGATAACTTTTTGGTTATCTTGCAAGGAGAATGATGATTCCTTTGTAGCGTGACAAGATAATATCCAATATGAATACTTCTTTATACAGCAAACAAGTCCATCTTGTCATTGCTAATTTCTTAGGTATCTTGCATACAAAGAGTCCCGTATCCTCCGTTTTCAGCTTCCATCTTCAATGATATTAGATAATTAATGGCTCTATCGATGACTACGATAGGGTCCATCAGTTCCTCCCCAGGGATTACACTACGCAAGAGGGTTATTGTCTCAAATATCTTCTCTTCTCCTATCTTGTTGCTAGACGGCTTAGAACGTTTCAGAAACCCACAGCTCGATTCAGCATCGAGCATATTCTCAAGCACCTTTCTCTTTTTTGCATGGCTTCTAACAAATGTTTCTTGGTCCCCATGGACTGACATAGTGCTTGGGGAATGTCTTGAGCTTGTAACCTCATCTTCATCAGAAGAACAATCACTCTCGTCGTCGGAGTAAAGCAGTGCATTTAGTTCGTCTGTATCTTCTTGTTTCTCACTCTGCCAATCCGGTTCGCTAATTCTCATCATTTCTTGACAAATAGCCAAATCTTTCTTGCTTCTTTGGAGATCTTCCTTCATATTAGGCTGTTTTAGGCTCCCAAATGATTTCTTGATGTCGGAGGTGAGCACAAGATTCGTCTGATCTCCTGATTGATCAAACACTAGGAACCTCTTTTGATTACATTCGCCCTCGGCTTTCGATATGACACTGTCTACTTGATTTCTTAAAAATCCGGAGAGAGGCATCTTCATTATGCATGGCTTTTGAAGAGGCAAGAACCGCTGCGAGTGGAACCAACCATGAGAGCCATCAAAATAGGAATGAAGCAACTGTACAGAATCTTGATTAGACCCAAGAGTAGAAAACATGTCCGTAGTACCACCGCAAGTTTTAGATATTAAGTTTGGGTCCAAAGCTAGGGAAGCCAAGGAATTTAAGCGCTAAGTAGGAGGAAACCACAACCCACGATCTTGTCCCATACAACTGTCCAAAAAAAAAAAAAAAAAAAAAAGAGAGGACATCATCAAGTCCAAGAAAATCAGCTACTTTAAGAAAAAGAGAAAAAAAATTATGATTCACAAAAGTCTTGAACTTACCAATTAAAACGCTGTTTAGTTCACACACACAAAAAAAAAAAAAAAAAAACAATAGCTTACTAGAAGCTGAGGCCTTGAAATCAGAACACTAGACACCGAAATACTCTACGTGACCGGCTTCAACAATTGACGGAAATATTCAGCCTGCAAGATACATAACATCAAAGCCAACAAAAAGAAAAAACAGAATCAGTAAAAAACACAAAAGAGCAAAGTAATCATATGTAGTTCAATTACTCTTTTATTATATTTCATTTCAACTCAAACGTTAACAAAACAATGCAAACTAGAAAACAAACACGCACAATGCATCAAATCGTAAGAATAATTACAGAGATAATAAGTTCTACATTAGAAAATCATCATGAAAAAGAGGAAACTTACGGAAGTGAAATGCAGAGGAGAAAGGATGAGCAAATTGAAGTTCTAACGAGGGAGAACGGAGGAGTGGTTGATGGCGAAGAAGAGGATATATAAGAAGGAGAAAAAAAACGAAAATAAACTTGGTCAGAAGAAAGATTCGTGCGTGCGTGTGTTAAGTCTTCGGAGGATAATGATGTCACACTGCCACAGTGTTTACCAAATCCAATAAGCTTTCCTTCTTTTTAAAAAAATAATACACTTATACACAATTTATATTGAAAAAAAATGTAATTATTCTCATCATTTGTAATCAAATAATAAATTAGACAATATAAAAAAATTGCTAATGGTAAATTAACTGACTTATATTTTTTTCGTGTTTAAGTGATGCAATCACTAATTCTGCTAAATCAACCTCTTTTTGCAATCTAAATATTTACCATTTGAAATCAAGTATACTTACTTCATGCAATCATGTATTTTTGTATGTGTTTTTGCTTTGTTGGTTTCATCCATTTAAGAAAGAAAAGATGGTGAAAGAAGTATCCAATGTGAAGAAGAAGAAAGAAGAAGATTCAATCATATTCCTCAATACTCGTTTTTTTTTGTTAAAAGGCCTTCCTCAATACTCGTTTGTAAGGCTTGACCGTTCAAACTTCAAAATCATTTTCTTTTCTACTTTCGCTTTTGACCTTTTTCTGCCTCATCCGTTTCCGTTTCCTCTTGTTTTCACAATTTGGTTACTCGGTTAGTCTATCTTTTATATGGATCTTCAAAAGACTTTGGAGGAAAAACATTATCTACTTTACTTAGTCAAAAAGGTTAAATTTGTGATGAGAAAAGTATTAAATATTTAAAAAGTAAGGATGGAATCTGGCAAAAATAAATTGATGGTGATTTTCCTGGAAATTTTAAATTAATTAAGTAGTGGACTGGGAACAATTACAAATTTAATGACATAAGTGAATAATCAAGAAGCATAACTGAAATTTTATGATGGGTTAACTAATTAACTACAACGAATAACATTTGGATTAATAAAAGACTCCATCATTGGTTATCCCAGCCGAAAGTTGAACAGTTTACATAAGTAATGCCAAATAACCTGCATCTAGCAACAACTTGTAAAAAATTGAGCTTACTTTTTTTATATATAATTTAATTAGTAGACATAATTATCAGCAACAAATTATATTCATCTCTTTTACTTTTCTCCTAAAGGCTAAAGCGATTGTTTGCTTATATATTAAAGAGGCATGCTATTCCTCTTTTTCTCTGTTCTTTCTTATAATCTCTTCCATAATATGTATGTTTTTAATATATGCTTTAACTTAAAAACAATGTCAATTTTTAATTTGGGTATTCACTAGGTTACACCTACGCCACAACTCATGCACATAACCCAATGACTCAAGAACATAAATAATTCAGTGCAGAAATATATGGTTCCAAAGTTTTAAAATAATTTGAATTAGTATAAATAGGTAAATGCAAGTATAATATTACCAACTCCATTTTTATTAAAACTATTACCAACTCACTATAATTTTCTCTATTTTTATTATGAAAAAAAGATAGCTTAATTTGAATTCAATATTAGCTAAATTATAACGTAAGTTCGAAGAAAAAAATATCATAATTTTGCATATACATAGGATTCTTGCATTCTAACAATCAACGAAAATCCGTTTGAAAAACCTGCATCACTAGGATTACCAAGTTCGTCGTCAATTACCAAACTATAGATTAATTAATCATAAAAGTCGATATCAAAATTATTTAAAACTGATTAATCCCCAAAAAGAAATGGACATGTTCTCTCTTGTCAGAAAATGGCACTGGCTAGTAATAATTATACCAGCATTTTTAATGGTAACAAAAGAAATCTTATATTACATTAATAGATAGATGTACTTAAGACCCATAATTTAGTAACCTGTTTCAACCCCAAAAAAAAATGATTAAGTAACCTGAATCAAATCTTTGATGTACAAATAAGAGAGATACGGTTCCCCACAATCATGCCAACATAGTGCCATTAAATATTACCACGCTATATTTTTTATTTTTTTTCACTGAACTGAATTTGTAATTTGTATTACTTCCAAAATGGAACCAAAGTTACCAATGGGATTAAAAATCTTTAAAAAACTTTGATTATATACACATACAAATAACAATAATATTGATAATTAAGTAATTATCAAATTATATTGAAATTGCGTTTACATTTTTTCATATATAATTTAGGTAAGCGTACATTTTTTATATAATGTAATTAGTAGACATAATTACCAAATAAGAAGAAAAAAATATTAATCTCTTTTACTTTACAAATTATAAAATCTTAAATGTCCTTCAGCAATCATATCACAGATTCACAGTTCACCATTTCTTTGCTTTATATACACATATCACATACAGATGACATTCTTCTCATTTTGTGTGGTTAAACATAAAACTCACATAAGTCACTTATGAGATGTCTATTTGTTTTATCTTCTATGTATAAGTCACATATGAGATATCTTCTATATAAGTATCCAACCATGATTAACATGCATCACTTCTAATGTTACAATGCTGTTAGATTCTAGGATCAAACGGTATAATTTCCCATATTTTCCGCCACTTATAAATTTATAGTGTTTATTTATATGGACTTTTTGATTCGTTGTAGTTGATGTAACCACGAATGTAACGTCCGCGAATCAGAAAGTTGTTCTAGAAGTGGTATTGGACGACATTAGGAATTTGGGAGTAGATTACATACGCTCTTTGAGGTGCGGATTGAGGATTGATTGTACATGTTCTTATTTGATTGCTGTACAATTGGTTTAAGGTTCAATCATATCGAAGAAAATGTGTGAAAAGCTTCTAAATACTTAGTGTCGATTGACACCAAAGGGGTGTGTCGATCGACACCGGTTATCGTGAGCGATTCCGGGTTTAGTCGATCGAATTGAGGTTGGTTTGATTTTGGTCGATGGGTGTCGACCGACACCAAGGAAGGGTGTCGATCGACACTGGTTATTGTGAAATCGACCGGTTTGATTTAAGTCGGCTGGTTTTGGGTCGGTTTGGGCGAGGGAAGCCCTAGACTCGCGATAAAAGCTTGGTGGCCGCGCAGAAAGTCACTTTTTCGTGACAGAGACTTATCAGAGGCGATTTTTGGAGTTTTGTGAGGTTTGGAGGTTTGATCTGAGGCTTTGGGTTGTTGTTCATCTTCCTTTCCTTCCTTCTAATCCTTTACAAGCTGAGTGCGTGACTGTAGGTCCGTTAATCGTTAGAGATTGTTTGATTTCGGTTTTGTTGATGAGTTTTCGAGTTGTTCTTGAGTTGTGGTTGAGTTATATTGTTGTTTGATCGATGTGGGGGTTGAATCCCACGATTTTGTGTGTTTATGCGATTTTTCGTAGCTTCTGGTGTCTGGGCGTCGATCGACACCATAGAGGTGTCGGTCGACACCGACCTGGGTGGTCAGGAAACGTGGGTGTTTCCTGACAGGGAAGTTTCAGTTGTTGTTTGTTATTCTGGTCGTTGATTATTGTTGATGTATTGTCTAGTGTTTGACGTACTTGGCCTGTAGGCAGGATGATCCACTTACTAAGTATTTATGATAATACTTACGCATCTCTATTCCAATGTGATGCAGGTAACAGTAATGTTCTTTCGCGGAAAGAGACCGAGAGAAGAGGATGATGAGATTAGGAATTTGATATTGGCTATTTTGTTGTGGTTGACAAGGAATTTATCATTTTAGGGTGTTAGTTTATTTTAATAATGTAGCAAACCTGGTGTTTAGGTTGCTTATTCTTTATTGGTTATTGGTTATTGGTTATTTGTTGAACGGTTATTATGATTTAATATTATTGATTTCTTTCGAGAATTTTCGCATTGATAATTATTATAATCATTTATATAAAAAAAAAAAAAAAGCTTGGTTGTTTCATTTTGGTATCAGAGCGAATACGGTTTTAGGACTGTTAGTATTGGATGAATTGGACTATGTGGTTAATTGATTATGTGAGTTAGTCAGTTAGTCGTCTAGTCTCATCCTCTCGGTCTTCCAGTTTTCCGCGGTAAGTGAGTTGGATATTGTGTGTTGTGTTTTGTGTTTGTGTGCTGACTTTGCTCATTTTCTGTACTTGGTGGAAGTGCAGAGAGATGGATGCAGGTCGTGGTCGTGGCCGTGGTCGTGGTCGCGGTGGAGCCCGTGGGGGCAGAGGTGCTGGTCATGGTGGACGAGCAGCGGGTCGTGGAGGTCGGGGTGCTGGGCGTGGTTTGCCAGAGGCTGAGGTTTCAGTGGAGAGTGCAGCGCCGAGTGTGGCGACAGCGTCAGTGACTCAGTCAGTTTCGTTGGCCGGTGGGGCTAACTCTGGTGCCGGTGGTGGCGCGATAGCTGGAGCAGTTCCCGGTGGGGGAGCGGCTTTAGCTCAGGGAGATTTGATTGTGGGGCTACTGACGCAGTTGTTGGCACGTCTTCCTCAGGCAGTTCCACAGCAGGCTCCGGTTGCACCTCCAGCGGCCGAGGCACAGGTTGGTGCCGGGGCACATGTTGGTGCCGGTTTTGTTGAGCAGCAGGAGGCTGCGGGGCAGCAGGGTAATGCGGTTGGGTATTCGCCTTATCGTGAGATGATGAGGGAGATGCAGAGGATTGGCACGCCTATGTTTGAGGGTGGTGCTACTCCAGAGCAGGCTGACGAGTGGCGTCAGATGTTGGAGCGGAACTTCGATTCAGTTCGTTGTTCAGAGCAGTTTCAGGTTGAGTTGGCAGTGCACTACCTTGGAGGTGATGCACATTTGTGGTGGAGGTCTGTTAGGACCCGGAGAGCGGTTTGGACTTGGGTTGATTTCGTCGAGGAGTTCAACCACAAGTTTTTCCCGCAGGAGGCTCGAGACAGACTGCAGTTGAGGTTCTTAGACTTGACTCAGGGTGAGAGGTCTGTTCGAGAGTACGACGCAGAGTTCTGCAGGTTGGTGGTTCACACTGGTGGTGAGCTGGTGAGTGAGAGGGCTTTGATGACGAGGTTTCTTCAGGGACTTCGGAGGAACATCAGGACTCAGTGCAGAGGTGGTATGTACCACACTAGAGCCGGTTTAGTGGAGTTGGCAGCTTCCATTGAGGAGGATTTGCGTGAGCCGGTGAGTTCGGCAGTTGTTCCAGCTGTGGTTGCTTTTGCTAGCCATCCTCGGGGCCAGCAGCAGCATCAGCAGCGTAGAGGTTACAGTTCTGGTCATGGCAGGGGCGGCAGGCCTGCGCAGGGCCAGAAGAGGAGAGCAGAGGAGATATCTGCTAGTAGCCCGAGTACGGGTGGTTGCTTTGGTTGTGGGAGTTTGGATCACATAGTTGCTACTTGCCCTAAGAGGGCGGGATCCAGAAAGACTTCAGTGTGCTTCTATTGCAGGGAGCTAGGTCACATCAAGCCCATGTGTTCCAAGTTGCAGCAGAGGGCGGTGGCAGCAGTGATTCAGCCGTTGGCTATTCAGTCAGCAGCTCAAGTTGTAGCGTTGCATTCAGGTGGAGCGCCGCGTGTGTATACTCCGGCAGAGGTAGGCCAGACCAGTCAGTCAGGCAAGATCACATATAAAATCTTTGACTCAGACTTGTAAATCCTTAAGGTATAATTTTGGTGTTGTCTGTTTCTTTTATTTTACTGTGATAGAGTTGGAGGTTCTCAACACTTGTGGTGTGTGTAGGGACCGTGTTAGTTGGCGGTTTTGAGTCTCACGTGTTGTTTGACTCGGGAGCATCTAACTGCTTCATTACTCCGGAGAGAGCTGAGAGTAGTGGTATTCGGAGTAGCAGTGGCGAGGCTTCAGGCTTTGTCAAGGTAGCCGGTGGTGGTTATCTGGCTACTTCGGGCAGAGCTAGAGCAGTGGATGTGCAGATTGCGGGGCAGTCTATGCCAGCATATTTAGTCATCAGTCCAGTGGAGCTGTATGACGTGATTTTGGGGATGGACTGGTTATCTTTATACCGAGTTCATATGGATTGCTACAGAGGTAGAGTGGTGTTTGAGCAGGATGCAGGGAAGTTGGTTTATCAGGGAGTGAGACCGACTTCAAGGAGTATAGTGATCTCAGCTATTCAGACAGAGCAGTTGTTAGAGCGGGGCTGCGAAGCCTATTTGGCGACGATTACTATGACACAGTCCAGTGGTGAGGTGGTTTTGCAAGATATTCAGGTTGTCCAGGATTTTGAGGATGTGTTTCGGTCGCTGAAGGGATTGCCACCATCTCGGTCAGATCCTTTCACGATTGAGTTAGAGCCCGGGACAGCTCCGATATTGAAGACACCTTACAGGATGGCTCCAGCAGAGATGGCAGAGCTGAAGAAGCAGCTAGAGGACCTTTTGAGTAAAGGGTTCATCAGACCGAGTGTTTCGCCTTGGGGAGCGCCAGTGTTGTTTGTTAAGAAGAATGATGGCAGTTTTCGGTTGTGTATTAATTACCGGGGACTTAATCGAGTCACGGTGAAGAACAGGTACCCACTTCCGAGGATCGATGAGTTGTTGGATCAGTTGAGAGGTGCTACTTGGTTCTCCAAGATTGACTTGGCATCGGGATATCACCAGATTCCGATAGATGAGGCAGATGTCCAGAAGACAGCTTTTCGGACGAGGTATGGGCATTTTGAGTTTGTGGTCATGCCTTTTGGTTTGACTAATGCACCGGCAACTTTCATGAGATTGATGAACGACGTGTTCAGGGAGTTTCTGGATGTGTTTGTCATCATTTTCATAGATGATATTTTGGTATATTCGAGGAGTCCAGAGGAGCATGCGACGCATTTGAGGCTTGTTTTGGAGAAGCTTCGAGAGCATAAGCTGTTTGCTAAGTTGAGCAAGTGCAGCTTTTGGCAGAGAGAGATGGGTTTTCTTGGCCACATTGTTTCTTCAGAGGGAGTTTCTGTGGATCCGGCTAAGATTGAGGCTATCAGAGATTGGCCTAGACCGAGTAGTGCTACCGAGATCAGGAGTTTTCTGGGTTTAGCAGGCTACTACAGGAGGTTCGTCAAGGGGTTTGCGAGTATGTCTCAGCCGATGACGAGGTTGACTGGCATGGATGTGCCGTTTGTGTGGTCGCATGAGTGCAAAGAGAGCTTTGTGAAGCTCAAGGAGATGTTGACTAGTACACCAGTGTTGGCATTACCCGATCCGAGGAAGCCATATGTAGTGTACACAGATGCTTCAGGTGTTGGACTTGGTTGTGTTTTGATGCAGGAGGGCAGAGTGATTGCCTATGCTTCGAGGCAGTTGCAGGGCAGTGAGCGCAACCGTCCTACGCATGATCTTGAGTTGGGAGCAGTGGTTTTTGCACTCAAGATTTGGAGGTCTTATTTGTATGGTGGTAGAGTGCAGATCTTTACAGATCACAAGAATCTACATCATATCTTTACTCAGCCTTTGCTGAATGCGAGGCAGACGCGTTGGGTGGAGTTTCTGGCAGACTATGACCTGGATATTGTTTATCATCCGGGCAAGGCCAATTTGGTGGCCGATGCTTTGAGTCGACGGAGGGTTGATTCAGATAGAGAGCGTGGTGTTGAGGCTTTGGTCAGCGAGATTAGTACATTGCGTCTTTATGATATTTCAGAGGAGCCTTTGGGTTTGGAGGCAGCTGTTCAGGCAGATTTACTCAGTAGGATCAGAGTGGCTCAGCAGAGTGATCAGGGTTTGATCGATGCTTCGCAGGCGTCTGGTTCTGAGTATCAGGTTTCTTCTAATGGGACTATCTTGGTTCGTGGGCGAGTTTGTGTGCCCAAGGATGTGGAGTAGAGACATGAGGTTTTGAGAGAGGCTCACTCGAGTAAGTTTTCGATTCATCCGGGTGCGACCAAGATGTACCGTGACCTCAAACGGTATTATCATTGGGTTGGGATGAAGAGAGATGTGGCAGATTGGGTTGCGAGGTGCAACACTTGTTCTTTGGTCAAGGCAGAGCATCAGGTGCCTAGTGGTCTTTTGCAGAGTTTACCCATTCCAGAGTGGAAGTGGGATATGATCACTATGGATTTTGTTGTGGGATTGCCTATCTCACGGACATTTGATGCTATTTGGGTCATTGTGGATCGCTTGACCAAGTCGGCACATTTCTTGGCCATCAAGAAGACAGATGGAGCAGCTGTCTTGGCTAGGAAGTTTGTGCGAGAGATTGTGAGGCTGCATGGAGTGCCAGCCAGTATTGTGTCGGATAGAGATCCGAGGTTTGCTTCAGAGTTTTGGAGGGCATTTCAGACTGAGATGGGCACTAAGGTGCATATGAGTACAGCGTATCATCCGCAGACAGATGGACAGTCAGAGAGGACTATTCAGACTTTGGAGGATCTGCTGAGGATGTTTGTACTGGATTGGGGTGGTCATTGGGCTGATCATCTGTGTTTGGCAGAGTTGGCTTATAACAACAGTTTTCAGTCGAGTATTGGCATGGCTCCATTTGAGGCTTTGTATGGGAGGCCATGCAGGACACCGTTATGCTGGACCCAAGTGGGGGAGCGCAGCATGTTTGGAGCTACTTTTGTTCAGGAGACGACGGAGAAGATCCGTGTCTTGAGGTTGAACATGAAGGAGGCTCAGGATAGACAGAGGAGTTATGCAGATAGGCGGAAACGTGAGCTTGAGTTTCAGGTGGGAGATAGAGTTTATCTCAAGATGGCTATGTTGAGGGGCCCTAACAGGTCCATAGCAGAGAACAAGCTCAGTCCGCGTTTTATGGGTCCGTTTCTAGTGGTGGAGCGAGTTGGGCCAGTGGCTTATCGGTTGGAGTTGCCATCGATTATGAGCGCCTTTCACAAGGTGTTTCATGTTTCTATGTTGAGGAGGTAATTGCATCCTTCAGAGGAGTTAGTGGCAGAGATTCCAGAGGATCTTCAGCCAGATATGACAGTTCCGGCGGCTCCTGTGAGGATTCTTGAGAGGAGAGTCAAGGTTCTGCGGAACAAGAGGGTGCCATTGTTGAGAGTCTTGTGGGACTGTAGTGGCACAGAGGAGCAGACTTGGGAGCCAGAGGCAAAGATGAAGCTGAAGTTCGGAAAGTGGTGCGACAAGCAGGCTGTGGAGTGAGCTTCTTCATCTTTGTGGTTCTAGTCTTGTTTTTGGTTTTGTTGTTGTTGGTTTTGGATTTATGTATTTTTGTTTTCGTTGTACGATATACATTTTTGGAGTTATATGAGATGGAGTTTTGCCTCATATGTTGGTTCGTGTTTGGGTGTTACGAGTTCTTTGGCCGGTGGGGTCATTGAAAATTTTGGCCATATGTTGATACGCGTTTCAGAATTATTACTCGATATATCTAGAGGCGGTGGGCCATTAGAGTAGACGGTGGGTCTACTTTTGTTGGGACAGTGGGTGCCCGGCAGACTTATATTGGGGGTCGCTACCTCTTGTTTTTGTGACGGTGGGTCACAGTTTGGTTTTCGTGGCGGTGGGTCACGGTTTGGATATTGTGGCGGTGGGCCGCAATATAGATGTTGTGACGGTGGGTTGCAGCATAGATGTCGTGACGGTGGGTCGCGGTATCGAGGAGTAATAATGTCTTGAAACATGCGTATAACATAGGACTAAAATATGAGTTTTTGAGGTCTTTGAGAGACGTTTGTGTTGGGATTCGAGGACGAATCCAGTTTGGTGGGGGAGAATTGTAACGTCCGCGAACCAGAAAGTTGTTCTAGAAGTGGTATCGGACGACATTAGGGATTTGGGAGTAGATTACATACGCTCTTTGAGGTGCGAATTGAGGATTGATTGTACATGTTCTTGTTTGATTGTTGTACAATTGGTTTAAGGTTCAATCATCTCAAAGAAAATGTGTGAAAAGCTTCTAAATACTTAGTGTCCTTCTAATCCTTTTCAAGGTGAGTGCGTGACTGTAGGTCCGTTAATCGTTAGAGATTGTTTGATTTCGGTTTTGTTGATGAGTTTTCGATTTGTTCTTGAGTTGTGGTTGAGTTATATTGTTGTTTGATCGATGTGGGGGTTGAATCCCACGATTTTGTGTGTTTATGCGATTTTTCGGAGCTTATGGTGTCTGGGCGTCGAGCTGGTGTCGACCGACACTCGATGAGTGTCGATCGACACTCAGGAGGCTGGCGTCGATCGACACCGACCTGGGTGGTCAGGAAACATGGGTGTTTCTTGACAGGGAAGTTTCAGTTGTTGTTTGTTATTCTGGTTGTTGATTATTGTTGATGTATTGTCTAGTGTTTGACGTACTTGGCCTGTAGACAGGATGATCCACTCACTAAATATTTATGATAATACTTACGCATCTCTATTCCAATGTGATGCAGGTAACAGTAATGTTCTTCCGCAGAAAGAGACCGAGAGAAGAGGATGATGAGATTAGGAATTTAATATTGGCTATTTTGTTGTGGTTGACAAGAAATTCATCATTTTAGGGTGTTAGTTTATTTTAATAATGTAGCAAACCTGGTGTTTAGGTTGCTTATTCTTTATTGGTTATTAGTTATTTTGTTGAACGGTTATTATGATTTAATATTATTAATTTCTTTCGAGAATTTTCGCGTTGATAATTATTATAATCATTTATATATAAAAAAAAAAATGGCTTTGTTGTTTCAACGAACATGCGAGATTAAAATACATAAGAAAATAAAAAGACGAGCACCATGAGTTGTATAATACTTTATTTGAGAGAGGATACGTTTTTGATATTGGTCGCCAAATTAATAGTGAAGGTTTTGGTGGGGACAACAGACAATGGAGCCGTTTGGTACGTGGATTCTCCACCAAAATAATCCACGCTTCGTGCAGTTTTATAGTAACCAAATACACTTAACCACCACTCCAAGTTCCAATCGATAATCCTCACACCAATATATATTTTTTACAAATATATATTTTAATTTGACTTTAAATACTAAAAAAGAGAAGAATACATGGTATACTATTGTCTTACGTTTAGCCGTTTAGAGGGTCTGAAAAATAGGGGTGAAATCTATAATAGTGTCTAATTGTCTATAGCTAATTGCCTAGGCTATGATCTATTTTTTTAATGCAATAATAGTTATTGTAATGACTTTTATTCTATACGATTACGTACATATAGCATTTGTAGTGCATACTAGTAAACGAACCGTTTTGCATAAACTCAAATTTATAAATATTTCATAATCATCCATAATACATAATCCACACAATACATTAAAAGTGCACTTCTGATACAAAATGAGAGTTAACTCTTTTGACGCCTAAGTGGCTAATGCAACAAAATGTGGCTAAACCTATAGAATAGACAAACATTTTGAACTATGAATGGTATAACATTTTCACATGAAGTCAAAAAGGTTACATTTTGAACTATGATTTTTTAAATTTTATTAATTTAATTGAGGAGCCAATTTTTGCAAGTTAGTCGTTCATACGAAAATGTCCCATACCAAAATATAAACCACAAGCCCAAATACAATTCTTATATTTTATTTGAAGAGGTATCTTCGTGCACAACGCAGAATATTACATAAGTGATATAAAGTCGTTGACAAAAAAAAAAAGGAAAAGTGAAATCAAGTCCATTGGGTAAGGACTGGAACAAGTTGAAGTGGTACCTTCTTAGGACAAACAAGTGCAAATGATTCTTCAAGATCAACATTCTCTGCCTTCATTCCTTCCGGAAGCTTCCAATCAAAACGGTAAAGAAGATTGATAAGAGTCAAGTGTACAAAAGCCATACCCATACCCATACCAGGGCACATTCTCCTTCCGCTACCAAATGGCAACAGCTCAAAGTTTCCGCCTTTTTAGTCAATCTGATTATCCATAAACCTCTCGGGGATGAAAGCTTCTGGATGTTTCCAAACACTTGGATTCATATGAACAGCATAAAGGTTGACATGGATCCATGTGTTTTTAGGAATGTCGTAACCTGCGATCTTAACATCCTTTGAAGCCACTCTTGGAACTAGTAGTGGCACAAGTGGTGATAACCTAAACGATTCTTTAATCACCATTTTGAGATACTCAAGTCGTTCTATATCATCTTCTACGATATTTTCTTTGTTTTGGATCACTTCTCTCACCTCTGCTTGTACTTTCTTCAAAACTCTTGGGTTTGCAATCAAATGTGTCATCACCCATGTCATAGCTTGGGCAGAAGTGTCTATTCCAGCAACAAGTACATTCTGCAATAATCATAAAACAACAAATTAGAGAATACGGTTCAAATTAACAAAAAAAAAATTGTTTTATTTCAAATGGTGATTTACATTTTCAACGTAAAATTAATTTCTATTTTGATTTTTTTTATATCATTTATATTCTGTAGTCTTTTTAAATGATGATTTACATTTTTCAACGTAAAATTAATTACTTCAATTGTTATTAGTTAGACAATAAATTATGTTTTATAGAAAAAGACAAAATAAAACATTATTAGAGTTGTGCTTTTCTTAATTTGTGTGTAAATCTTTAAATCACTTAAAGTGAGACCAAAGGAGTATTTACTTACCTGAAGAATTCCCTTAGTGTGGTTTCGAGTAAGTTGGAAATCTCCAAGTCCAGTCTTTTCCTTTTCCATCTTGAGGAGCAAGTCAATGATATCATCTTTAACACTCTCATCTTCTAGATGATGCTCTATAGCTTGATCAAAAAACGAATCCATAACCTTAAAAACCTTCTCACATTTGCCATGCAACCCCGTGATCCTATCTATGATTCTACCAATGACCGGGAAGTAATCCGCCGCTGCGAAAGTCCCAAACACCTCGGTAGTTTGTACAATGATTTCGTCGTAAGTGTCCTCAAGTTTACTCCCTTTAAGATTTATTCCAAATCCAACCCTACATATCACACTTCCCGAGAGCTTCAAGAACATCTTGTTGAAGTTAATTGGGTTCTCCAATGACGCACATTCTTTGATGAATTCAACAAAAGATGCAACTTCTTCTTCTCTTACATGTCGAAACGACTGTACCCTTTTGGCTGTGTAGAGTTGTCTGGGCGTCGATCGACACCATAGAGGTGTCGGTCGACACCGACCTGGGTGGTCAGGAAACGTGGGTGTTTCCTGACAGGGAAGTTTCAGTTGTTGTTTGTTATTCTGGTCGTTGATTATTGTTGATGTATTGTCTAGTGTTTGACGTACTTGGCCTGTAGGCAGGATGATCCACTTACTAAGTATTTATGATAATACTTACGCATCTCTATTCCAATGTGATGCAGGTAACAGTAATGTTCTTTCGCGGAAAGAGACCGAGAGAAGAGGATGATGAGATTAGGAATTTGATATTGGCTATTTTGTTGTGGTTGACAAGGAATTTATCATTTTAGGGTGTTAGTTTATTTTAATAATGTAGCAAACCTGGTGTTTAGGTTGCTTATTCTTTATTGGTTATTGGTTATTGGTTATTTGTTGAACGGTTATTATGATTTAATATTATTGATTTCTTTCGAGAATTTTCGCATTGATAATTATTATAATCATTTATATAAAAAAAAAAAAAAAAAAAAAAAAAAGCTTGGTTGTTTCATTTTGGTATCAGAGCGAATACGGTTTTAGGACTGTTAGTATTGGATGAATTGGAGTATGTGGTTAATTGATTATGTGAGTTAGTCAGTTAGTCGTCTAGTCTCATCCTCTCGGTCTTCCAGTTTTCCGCGGTAAGTGAGTTGGATATTGTGTGTTGTGTTTTGTGTTTGTGTGCTGACTTTGCTCATTTTCTGTACTTGGTGGAAGTGCAGAGAGATGGATGCAGGTCGTGGTCGTGGCCGTGGTCGTGGTCGCGGTGGAGCCCGTGGGGGCAGAGGTGCTGGTCATGGTGGACGAGCAGCGGGTCGTGGAGGTCGGGGTGCTGGGCGTGGTTTGCCAGAGGCTGAGGTTTCAGTGGAGAGTGCAGCGCCGAGTGTGGCGACAGCGTCAGTGACTCAGTCAGTTTCGTTGGCCGGTGGGGCTAACTCTGGTGCCGGTGGTGGCGCGGTAGCTGGAGCAGTTCCCGGTGGGGGAGCGGCTTTAGCTCAGGGAGATTTGATTGTGGGGCTACTGACGCAGTTGTTGGCACGTCTTCCTCAGGCAGTTCCACAGCAGGCTCCGGTTGCACCTCCAGCGGCCGAGGCACAGGTTGGTGCCGGGGCACATGTTGGTGCCGGTTTTGTTGAGCAGCAGGAGGCTGCGGGGCAGCAGGGTAATGCGGTTGGGTATTCGCCTTATCGTGAGATGATGAGGGAGATGCAGAGGATTGGCACGCCTATGTTTGAGGGTGGTGCTACTCCAGAGCAGGCTGACGAGTGGCGTCAGAGGTTGGAGCGGAACTTCGATTCAGTTCGTTGTTCAGAGCAGTTTCAGGTTGAGTTGGCAGTGCACTACCTTGGAGGTGATGCACATTTGTGGTGGAGGTCTGTTAGGACCCGGAGAGCGGTTTGGACTTGGGTTGATTTCGTCGAGGAGTTCAACCACAAGTTTTTCCCGCAGGAGGCTCGAGACAGACTGCAGTTGAGGTTCTTAGACTTGACTCAGGGTGAGAGGTCTGTTCGAGAGTACGACGCAGAGTTCTGCAGGTTGGTGGTTCACACTGGTGGTGAGCTGGTGAGTGAGAGGGCTTTGATGACGAGGTTTCTTCAGGGACTTCGGAGGAACATCAGGACTCAGTGCAGAGGTGGTATGTACCACACTAGAGCCGGTTTAGTGGAGTTGGCAGCTTCCATTGAGGAGGATTTGCGTGAGCCGGTGAGTTCGGCAGTTGTTCCAGCTGTGGTTGCTTTTGCTAGCCATCCTCGGGGCCAGCAGCAGCATCAGCAGCGTAGAGGTTACAGTTCTGGTCATGGCAGGGGCGGCAGGCCTGCGCAGGGCCAGAAGAGGAGAGCAGAGGAGATATCTGCTAGTAGCCCGAGTACGGGTGGTTGCTTTGGTTGTGGGAGTTTGGATCACATAGTTGCTACTTGCCCTAAGAGGGCGGGATCCAGAAAGACTTCAGTGTGCTTCTATTGCAGGGAGCTAGGTCACATCAAGCCCATGTGTTCCAAGTTGCAGCAGAGGGCGGTGGCAGCAGTGATTCAGCCGTTGGCTATTCAGTCAGCAGCTCAGGTTGTAGCGTTGCATTCAGGTGGAGCGCCGCGTGTGTATACTCCGGCAGAGGTAGGCCAGACCAGTCAGTCAGGCAAGATCACATATAAAATCTTTGACTCAGACTTGTAAATCCTTAAGGTATAATTTTGGTGTTGTCTGTTTCTTTTATTTTACTGTGATAGAGTTGGAGGTTCTCAACACTTGTGGTGTGTGTAGGGACCGTGTTAGTTGGCGGTTTTGAGTCTCACGTGTTGTTTGACTCGGGAGCATCTAACTGCTTCATTACTCCGGAGAGAGCTGAGAGTAGTGGTATTCGGAGTAGCAGTGGCGAGGCTTCAGGCTTTGTCAAGGTAGCCGGTGGTGGTTATCTGGCTACTTCGGGCAGAGCTAGAGCAGTGGATGTGCAGATTGCGGGGCAGTCTATGCCAGCATATTTAGTCATCAGTCCAGTGGAGCTGTATGACGTGATTTTGGGGATGGACTGGTTATCTTTATACCGAGTTCATCTGGATTGCTACAGAGGTAGAGTGGTGTTTGAGCAGGATGCAGGGAAGTTGGTTTATCAGGGAGTGAGACCGACTTCAAGGAGTATAGTGATCTCAGCTATTCAGACAGAGCAGTTGTTAGAGCGGGGCTGCGAAGCCTATTTGGCGACGATTACTATGACACAGTCCAGTGGTGAGGTGGTTTTGCAAGATATTCAGGTTGTCCAGGATTTTGAGGATGTGTTTCGGTCGCTGAAGGGATTGCCACCATCTCGGTCAGATCCTTTCACGATTGAGTTAGAGCCCGGGACAGCTCCGATATTGAAGACACCTTACAGGATGGCTCCAGCAGAGATGGCAGAGCTGAAGAAGCAGCTAGAGGACCTTTTGAGTAAAGGGTTCATCAGACCGAGTGTTTCGCCTTGGGGAGCGCCAGTGTTGTTTGTTAAGAAGAAGGATGGCAGTTTTCGGTTGTGTATTAATTACCGGGGACTTAATCGAGTCACAGTGAAGAACAGGTACCCACTTCCGAGGATCGATGAGTTGTTGGATCAGTTGAGAGGTGCTACTTGGTTCTCCAAGATTGACTTGGCATCGGGATATCACCAGATTCCGATAGATGAGGCAGATGTCCGGAAGACAGCTTTTCGGACGAGGTATGGGCATTTTGAGTTTGTGGTCATGCCTTTTGGTTTGACTAATGCACCGGCAACTTTCATGAGATTGATGAACGACGTGTTCAGGGAGTTTCTGGATGTGTTTGTCATCATTTTCATAGATGATATTTTGGTATATTCGAGGAGTCCAGAGGAGCATGCGACGCATTTGAGGCTTGTTTTGGAGAAGCTTCGAGAGCATAAGCTGTTTGCTAAGTTGAGCAAGTGCAGCTTTTGGCAGAGAGAGATGGGTTTTCTTGGCCACATTGTTTCTTCAGAGGGAGTTTCTGTGGATCCGGCTAAGATTGAGGCTATCAGAGATTGGCCTAGACCGAGTAGTGCTACCGAGATCAGGAGTTTTCTGGGTTTAGCAGGCTACTACAGGAGGTTCGTCAAGGGGTTTGCGAGTATGTCTCAGCCGATGACGAGGTTGACTGGCATGGATGTGCCGTTTGTGTGGTCGCATGAGTGCAAAGAGAGCTTTGTGAAGCTCAAGGAGATGTTGACTAGTACACCAGTGTTGGCATTACCCGATCCGAGGAAGCCATATGTAGTGTACACAGATGCTTCAGGTGTTGGACTTGGTTGTGTTTTGATGCAGGAGGGCAGAGTGATTGCCTATGCTTCGAGGCAGTTGCAGGGCAGTGAGCGCAACCGTCCTACGCATGATCTTGAGTTGGGAGCAGTGGTTTTGGCACTCAAGATTTGGAGGTCTTATTTGTATGGTGGTAGAGTGCAGATCTTTACAGATCACAAGAATCTACATCATATCTTTACTCAGCCTTTGCTGAATGCGAGGCAGACGCGTTGGGTGGAGTTTCTGGCAGACTATGACCTGGATATTGTTTATCATCCGGGCAAGGCCAATTTGGTGGCCGATGCTTTGAGTCGACGGAGGGTTGATTCAGATAGAGAGCGTGGTGTTGAGGCTTTGGTCAGCGAGATTAGTACATTGCGTCTTTATGATATTTCAGAGGAGCCTTTGGGTTTGGAGGCAGCTGTTCAGGCAGATTTACTCAGTAGGATCAGAGTGGCTCAGCAGAGTGATCAGGGTTTGATCGATGCTTCGCAGGCGTCTGGTTCTGAGTATCAGGTTTCTTCTAATGGGACTATCTTGGTTCGTGGGCGAGTTTGTGTGCCCAAGGATGTGGAGTAGAGACATGAGGTTTTGAGAGAGGCTCACTCGAGTAAGTTTTCGATTCATCCGGGTGCGACCAAGATGTACCGTGACCTCAAACGGTATTATCATTGGGTTGGGATGAAGAGAGATGTGGCAGATTGGGTTGCGAGGTGCAACACTTGTTCTTTGGTCAAGGCAGAGCATCAGGTGCCTAGTGGTCTTTTGCAGAGTTTACCCATTCCAGAGTGGAAGTGGGATATGATCACTATGGATTTTGTTGTGGGATTGCCTATCTCACGGACATTTGATGCTATTTGGGTCATTGTGGATCGCTTGACCAAGTCGGCACATTTCTTGGCCATCAAGAAGACAGATGGAGCAGCTGTCTTGGCTAGGAAGTTTGTGCGAGAGATTGTGAGGCTGCATGGAGTGCCAGCCAGTATTGTGTCGGATAGAGATCCGAGGTTTGCTTCAGAGTTTTGGAGGGCATTTCAGACTGAGATGGGCACTAAGGTGCATATGAGTACAGCGTATCATCCGCAGACAGATGGACAGTCAGAGAGGACTATTCAGACTTTGGAGGATCTGCTGAGGATGTTTGTACTGGATTGGGGTGGTCATTGGGCTGATCATCTGTGTTTGGCAGAGTTGGCTTATAACAACAGTTTTCAGTCGAGTATTGGCATGGCTCCATTTGAGGCTTTGTATGGGAGGCCATGCAGGACACCGTTATGCTGGACCCAAGTGGGGGAGCGCAGCATGTTTGGAGCTACTTTTGTTCAGGAGACGACGGAGAAGATCCGTGTCTTGAGGTTGAACATGAAGGAGGCTCAGGATAGACAGAGGAGTTATGCAGATAGGCGGAAACGTGAGCTTGAGTTTCAGGTGGGAGATAGAGTTTATCTCAAGATGGCTATGTTGAGGGGCACTAACAGGTCCATAGCAGAGAACAAGCTCAGTCCGCGTTTTATGGGTCCGTTTCTAGTGGTGGAGCGAGTTGGGCCAGTGGCTTATCGGTTGGAGTTGCCATCGATTATGAGCGCCTTTCACAAGGTGTTTCATGTTTCTATGTTGAGGAGGTGTTTGCATCCTTCAGAGGAGTTAGTGGCAGAGATTCCAGAGGATCTTCAGCCAGATATGACAGTTCCGGCGGCTCCTGTGAGGATTCTTGAGAGGAGAGTCAAGGTTCTGCGGAACAAGAGGGTGCCATTGTTGAGAGTCTTGTGGGACTGTAGTGGCACAGAGGAGCAGACTTGGGAGCCAGAGGCAAAGATGAAGCTGAAGTTCGGAAAGTGGTGCGACAAGCAGGCTGTGGAGTGAGCTTCTTCATCTTTGTGGTTCTAGTCTTGTTTTTGGTTTTGTTGTTGTTGGTTTTGGATTTATGTATTTTTGTTTTCGTTGTACGATATACATTTTTGGAGTTATATGAGATGGAGTTTTGCCTCATATGTTGGTTCGTGTTTGGGTGTTACGAGTTCTTTGGCCGGTGGGGTCATTGAAAATTTTGGCCATATGTTGATACGCGTTTCAGAATTATTACTCGATATATCTAGAGGCGGTGGGCCTTTAGAGTAGACGGTGGGTCTACTTTTGTTGGGACAGTGGGTGCCCGGCAGACTTATATTGGGGGTCGCTACCTCTTGTTTTTGTGACGGTGGGTCACAGTTTGGTTTTCGTGGCGGTGGGTCACGGTTTGGATATTGTGGCGGTGGGCCGCAATATAGATGTTGTGACGGTGGGTTGCAGCATAGATGTCGTGACGGTGGGTCGCGGTATCGAGGAGTAATAATGTCTTGAAACATGCGTATAACATAGGACTAAAATATGAGTTTTTGAGGTCTTTGAGAGACGTTTGTGTTGGGATTCGAGGACGAATCCAGTTTAGTGGGGGAGAATTGTAACGTCCGCGAACCAGAAAGTTGTTCTAGAAGTGGTATCGGACGACATTAGGGATTTGGGAGTAGATTACATACGCTCTTTGAGGTGCGAATTGAGGATTGATTGTACATGTTCTTGTTTGATTGTTGTACAATTGGTTTAAGGTTCAATCATCTCAAAGAAAATGTGTGAAAAGCTTCTAAATACTTAGTGTCCTTCTAATCCTTTTCAAGGTGAGTGCGTGACTGTAGGTCCGTTAATCGTTAGAGATTGTTTGATTTCGGTTTTGTTGATGAGTTTTCGATTTGTTCTTGAGTTGTGGTTGAGTTATATTGTTGTTTGATCGATGTGGGGGTTGAATCCCACGATTTTGTGTGTTTATGCGATTTTTCGGAGCTTCTGGTGTCTGGGCGTCGAGCTGGTGTCGACCGACACTCGATGAGTGTCGATCGACACTCAGGAGGCTGGCGTCGATCGACACCGACCTGGGTGGTCAGGAAACATGGGTGTTTCTTGACAGGGAAGTTTCAGTTGTTGTTTGTTATTCTGGTTGTTGATTATTGTTGATGTATTGTCTAGTGTTTGACGTACTTGGCCTGTAGACAGGATGATCCACTCACTAAATATTTATGATAATACTTACGCATCTCTATTCCAATGTGATGCAGGTAACAGTAATGTTCTTCCGCAGAAAGAGACCGAGAGAAGAGGATGATGAGATTAGGAATTTAATATTGGCTATTTTGTTGTGGTTGACAAGAAATTCATCATTTTAGGGTGTTAGTTTATTTTAATAATGTAGCAAACCTGGTGTTTAGGTTGCTTATTCTTTATTGGTTATTAGTTATTTTGTTGAACGGTTATTATGATTTAATATTATTAATTTCTTTCGAGAATTTTCGCGTTGATAATTATTATAATCATTTATATATAAAAAAAAAATGGCTTTGTTGTTTCAACGAACATGCGAGATTAAAATACATAAGAAAATAAAAAGACGAGCACCATGAGTTGTATAATACTTTATTTGAGAGAGGATACGTTTTTGATATTGGTCGCCAAATTAATAGTGAAGGTTTTGGTGGGGACAACAGACAATGGAGCCGTTTGGTACGTGGATTCTCCACCAAAATAATCCACGCTTCGTGCAGTTTTATAGTAACCAAATACACTTAACCACCACTCCAAGTTCCAATCGATAATCCTCACACCAATATATATTTTTTACAAATATATATTTTAATTTGACTTTAAATACTAAAAAAGAGAAGAATACATGGTATACTATTGTCTTACGTTTAGCCGTTTAGAGGGTCTGAAAAATAGGGGTGAAATCTATAATAGTGTCTAATTGTCTATAGCTAATTGCCTAGGCTATGATCTATTTTTTTAATGCAATAATAGTTATTGTAATGACTTTTATTCTATACGATTACGTACATATAGCATTTGTAGTGCATACTAGTAAACGAACCGTTTTGCATAAACTCAAATTTATAAATATTTCATAATCATCCATAATACATAATCCACACAATACATTAAAAGTGCACTTCTGATACAAAATGAGAGTTAACTCTTTTGACGCCTAAGTGGCTAATGCAACAAAATGTGGCTAAACCTATAGAATAGACAAACATTTTGAACTATGAATGGTATAACATTTTCACATGAAGTCAAAAAGGTTACATTTTGAACTATGATTTTTTAAATTTTATTAATTTAATTGAGGAGCCAATTTTTGCAAGTTAGTCGTTCATACGAAAATGTCCCATACCAAAATATAAACCACAAGCCCAAATACAATTCTTATATTTTATTTGAAGAGGTATCTTCGTGCACAACGCAGAATATTACATAAGTGATATAAAGTCGTTGACAAAAAAAAAAAGGAAAAGTGAAATCAAGTCCATTGGGTAAGGACCGGAACAAGTTGAAGTGGTACCTTCTTAGGACAAACAAGTGCAAATGATTCTTCAAGATCAACATTCTCTGCCTTCATTCCTTCCGGAAGCTTCCAATCAAAACGGTAAAGAAGATTGATAAGAGTCAAGTGTACAAAAGCCATACCCATACCCATACCAGGGCACATTCTCCTTCCGCTACCAAATGGCAACAGCTCAAAGTTTCCGCCTTTTTAGTCAATCTGATTATCCATAAACCTCTCGGGGATGAAAGCTTCTGGATGTTTCCAAACACTTGGATTCATATGAACAGCATAAAGGTTGACATGGATCCATGTGTTTTTAGGAATGTCGTAACCTGCGATCTTAACATCCTTTGAAGCCACTCTTGGAACTAGTAGTGGCACAAGTGGTGATAACCTAAACGATTCTTTAATCACCATTTTGAGATACTCAAGTCGTTCTATATCATCTTCTACGATATTTTCTTTGTTTTGGATCACTTCTCTCACCTCTGCTTGTACTTTCTTCAAAACTCTTGGGTTTGCAATCAAATGTGTCATCACCCATGTCATAGCTTGGGCAGAAGTGTCTATTCCAGCAACAAGTACATTCTGCAATAATCATAAAACAACAAATTAGAGAATACGGTTCAAATTAACAAAAAAAAAATTGTTTTATTTCAAATGGTGATTTACATTTTCAACGTAAAATTAATTTCTATTTTGATTTTTTTTATATCATTTATATTCTGTAGTCTTTTTAAATGATGATTTACATTTTTCAACGTAAAATTAATTACTTCAATTGTTATTAGTTAGACAATAAATTATGTTTTATAGAAAAAGACAAAATAAAACATTATTAGAGTTGTGCTTTTCTTAATTTGTGTGTAAATCTTTAAATCACTTAAAGTGAGACCAAAGGAGTATTTACTTACCTGAAGAATTCCCTTAGTGTGGTTTCGAGTAAGTTGGAAATCTCCAAGTCCAGTCTTTTCCTTTTCCATCTTGAGGAGCAAGTCAATGATATCATCTTTAACACTCTCATCTTCTAGATGATGCTCTATAGCTTGATCAAAAAACGAATCCATAACCTTAAAAACCTTCTCACATTTGCCATGCAACCCCGTGATCCTATCTATGATTCTACCAATGACCGGGAAGTAATCCGCCGCTGCGAAAGTCCCAAACACCTCGGTAGTTTGTACAATGATTTCGTCGTAAGTGTCCTCAAGTTTACTCCCTTTAAGATTTATTCCAAATCCAACCCTACATATCACACTTCCCGAGAGCTTCAAGAACATCTTGTTGAAGTTAATTGGGTTCTCCAATGACGCACATTCTTTGATGAATTCAACAAAAGATGCAACTTCTTCTTCTCTTACATGTCGAAACGACTGTACCCTTTTGGCTGTGTAGAGTTCAACAACCGTCATCTTTCGTACTTCTCTCCAGTATTTGTTGTAAGGAGAGAAGACGAGGTCGTTTAGATTGTATGTGATTCTTGCAGGATAAGTCAAATAAGGCCGCGAGCAACAATCTGCATCGAACGTTTTCAAAACATCCTTTACTGTCTCTGGTGTTGATGCCACAACAGCAGATACACTTCCTAACTTCAGAGACATAAGAGAACCGTATTTTTTCGACATTTCGAACATTGAACGATGAGGATGCGATTCCAATTGGTGCAGGTTGCCAATTATAGGACGTGTTGGTGGCCCAGGAGGTAGATTCTTCCCTGACTTTCTCATGTTCTTTGCAATAAGTATAGATGCAAAGAAGACCAATGCACCAACGATATACCACAAACTCATTTTTACTACCTTGCAAAAATAAGTAGAAGAAGAAAGTTTATAAGTTCCAGAAACAAACAAATGAGAGCAATAAAAAGGGAAAAAAAAAAAGAGAGTTTATAAATTATAAGTTCCAAAAACAAACCAATGAGAGTTTTTTTTATAAATTTAATTAATTTCTGATAAAAATTTAATCAGTTTCTAAATTGGATCAGAGTAATACAGATAATTTTTAAAGGAATAAACTTATATGAACTATCTCTACTTATATATATTTTTCAATGCCATATTTATAAATTAAATCATATATTTTTATTTTTAACTTTCAATTTTCAATTTATATATTTCGTATTGGCTGACCTAATAATGATATGGTTAACTACTTAACTTGTTTTGAAATAGTTGACTTATATTTGGGTTACTTTACCCTTTAGCGTACTTAATCCATTTAATCTATTATAATTTATGCTCGTCTAACTTGTATAAACTTATAATTCATGCTCGTCACGTGTCATAAACTTAGTATTTTGTTTTTGTCCATTCACATATAAGGTATCCTCTTTCAATTGGAAAGAATAGATATATCTCTTGTCAAAGAAGGAATTGAAATATGGGAAACTTGCTAAAAGGGTAATTTTTATGTTTCAAATTAGGAATGTGAGTGTGCACATGTTTTAATTTGATAACAAGGTGTGGAGGAAATGGGAAGACTTTTTCAATTCGTTCATATAGTTGTTTATCATTTTACCTTTTTATCGTTTTATGAAAAAATAAATTTAGTAACATATATAATTATTAACCATGACGAGATTAAGAAAAAACCCTGAAATTACGTTATATCAAGAAACTCGTGATAAATTGTTGATAGAAGATAAATAACAACGATAAAAAATTCATATTATTCAAAATACGTAAAACAATAACAAAGTAATCTCATTTTTTTCTACTAACAAAAAAAAAAAAAATCAAACTAATCTAATGTTATCTCTTAATACATACAGTAGATCCCATGACTTTATTAGTTAACACAACAACAACAACAAAAAAAAAAAAACCTAAAACGATGAAGAGTTATCAATCTACCGTAAGTCAAGACAAGAAGATTTACCTAAATCGAATTACTGGAGAAATTATCTGGTAATAAACTAATAACTAATGATATTTATAATTATAAGAGAATGATAATCATAAATATCTAGAGGAAGCGATCCGTAACGTTACCTTAAAACTTTGTGCCGGAAGAGTTACACCTCTTGGTGAAGGTGAGGGTGAGGGAGAGAGGGAGAGAAAGTGAATTATTGTGTTTGCTTTGGCCTTTTGGGAATTTATTATGAGAAGTGAGAAGAGAAGCAAAGATTATTCACGTCTCAGTTGCGTCTCAGATAAGTGTGGTGATGAGCGACAAAGATCACCTAAATAAAGAAAGTCTCAAAGTTTGGTTATCGAGACAAAACAGTGGCAAATATAATCTGTATAAAAACAGTGCACGTATTTTCTCTCTTCTTTGTCTTCTTTTGATTTTGTCGGCAACTAACATTTATTAACAAAGAATAAACTCATGCAAATAAGTACAATATAGGATACCAGAATTCTGAAAGCCGCTTGAAGATGATTCTACCAGGGCCACGTGTATAGATCTCGCTTCTGACATGAAACGAGATTCATGACTCCTTTGATTTTCTCGAAGCCAAAAAAAAAACAAAAAAAGAAGATATATTAAGCACTTAAAATACAGAGACAAAGCTCGTGATTTTTATCGGGTTGAAGTGACTCATGGTCACCAATTGGTTGGCTGTTGGATATCACAGGAGAGGGACAATCTACATGATGAAAACCCTAACAAAAAAAAACAAAAAAACAAACACAAAGCACATGATGAATATCAATAAGTTATGCTATCCTTAGGTATGATAAATGAGCTAGAATGGTGGACAAACTCGGCCCACAAAGAAACAAGAAGAAACATTTAGCTGAGGAATTGGGGCTTAGATTGTATAGGGATGGGGAGGAGACGAGTGGAGATCATTAAAATACGGATCACATGATATGTTGAAGTATCATCCTTAAACACCGAACGTAGATCTACTTAGATAGGTTTCGGTCTTTAAAATCTCGAGAAACTGAGCCACAAAAATGAAACTGGACCTTAATGGAAATTAAAAGGCTAGAGAGTGTGGGAAGTTTGAAAAAAATTGTATGTTAGCTGGGGCGAGCGTGAACCGACAAGGCCGGTACGTACTTCGTTTTTTTTCTTTCTTTCACTTCCTTCATTTAAATTTTACATTGTTGGTTGGTATACTTGGCACGTTTACCAACTAGGGACAGACTTATTCGTTGGGGCCTCAATGTACAACCTGGATGTGTGCTCTGTTCAAATGGATCGGAATCTCATGAGCACTTGTTCTTTGAATGCTCTTTCTCCTCAGAAATTTGGTCTCAAATTGCGGTTTCTCTCTGGCCAAATCCTTCAACGGATTTAGCGTCAGTAACTACATCAATTCTTTCTATGCAGTCTTCTAAAGCTGTAGTAGCTGAACTTTGGTTGCAGATTCTCATCTATTTGCTATGGAGAGAGCGTAATGCGAGAATCTTCTCTGCCACTCCCCGTTCTTCAGCGTCTTCAATCAGCTCAGCGGTTGATAGGATGATGCGTGACCGGCTGTTATCTTTCCCCGCGACCTCAGCTTCCTCAACATCGCTCCTTCAGACGTATTTCAGCTTCCGAGACAACGAGTAGTCTTGCTGGTGTTTTTTCCCTCTCTTTTTTATTTGTTGTAATAAGTTGCTGAGCAACATTATGTAAACTCTCGAAAATGGTATAAATCTTCAAATTTGCACCAAAAAAAAAAAAAATTTACATTGTTGTACAAAAAAAAAAAAAAAAAAAAAAGCCTAACCAAAATTTTTTTTTTTACAAAAATTCATGACCATTTAGATTCACTCTTTTGTTGTAAAACCCCTCTGAATGGCTAATGGTATAAGATGTGGTTAAAACAATAGATTAGATAAACATTGTGTTGATGCTAGTGGTATAAGATTTTCACATTACTTCAAAATTGTTGCATTTTGAACTATGAAATCTTATTTCTTTATATTAGTTTAATCGAGGAGAAAAATCTCATCACCCAAGCAACCTCTTCTTTCGGATTAAGAAACATCAAACAGAAAATCTTCAATAAACAATGAGAACTTCTTCCTTATGATGAAAATAATAAAAAATTTGTATTCTATAGAGGGTTTCCCTATTTACTTTACTAATTTAGATTGTAGTATTCCCTCTTGGCTTGGGTCTATGATTGAAAGGGAGAAACAAGAGGTGTATTCTTAAGTATAAATAATAAGCTGGTATGTTTGAGTCTAAAAAAAAGGAGACAAATCTTTCAAGTAAATCGTTAACGAAAAGATGATTTATACCAAAATAAAAACCACAAGCTGAGATACAATTTTTATTTTAACGTAAGAATTAATTTATCTTCGTGTACAAAAGGAAAAAGAAACGCAGAATAGTACATAGTTAAACTCAAGTCCATTGGGTAAGGACCGGGATAAGTTGAAGTGGTACCTTCGTAGGACAGACAAGTGCATATATTTCTTCAAGATCAACATCCTTTGCCTCCATTCCTTCTGGAAGCTTCCAGTCAAAACGGTAAAGAAGATTGATAAGAGTCAAATGTACCAAAGCCATACCCATACCCATACCAGGGCACACTCTCCTTCCGCTACCAAAAGGCAACAACTCAAAGTTTTGACCTTTATAGTCAATCTGATTATCCATAAACCTCTCGGGGATGAAAGCTTCTGGATCTTTCCAATCGCTTGGATTCATATGAATGGCCCAAAGGTTGACATGGATCCATGTGTTCTTAGGAATGTCATAACCTGCAATCTTTACATCCTTTGTAGCCTCTCTTGTAACTAGAAGTGGCACAATAGGTGATATCCTAAAAGATTCTTTAATCACCATCTTGAGATACTCAAGTCGTTCAATATCGTCTTCTGTGATATTGTCTTTGTTTTGGATTACTTCTCTCAACTCCGCTTGCACTTTCTTCATAACTCTTGGGTTTGCTATCAAATGTGCCATCATCCATACCATAGCTTGGGCAGAAGTGTCTATTCCAGCAACAAGAACATTCTGAAATAGTCATAAAACAAGACATTAGTGAAATGTTGTTTGAAATTAAATGATAAGTTTTTTTTTATTATTTATTTACTTACCACAAGAATCCCCTTAGTGTGGTTGCGAGTAAGTTGAAACTCTCCAAGTCCAATCTCTCCACTCTCCATTTTGAGGAGCAAGTCAATGATATCATCTTTTGTAGTATCTTCATCTTCTAGATGATGCTTTATAGCTTGCTCAAGAAACGAATCCAATGTCTTAAAAACTTTCTCACATTTGCTATGCAACCCCGTAATCCTATCTATGATTCTACCAATAACGGGGAAGTAATCCCTTGCTGCCAAACTCGCCAACACCTCCGTAGTCTCTACAAGGACTTCATCGTAAGTGTTCTCAAGCTCACTCCCTTTAAGATTTATTCCAAATCCAACCCTACACATCACACTTCCTGATAATTTCAAAAACTTCTGGTTGAAGTTAATAGGGTTCTCCAATGAAGCACATTCCTTGATAAAATCAACAAAAGATGCAACTTCTTCTTCTCTTACATGTCGGAACGACTGTACCCTTTTCGCGGTGTAGAGTTCAACGAATGTCATCTTTCGTACTTCCCTCCAGTATTTGTTGTAAGGAGCAAAGATGAGATCATTTTGATTGTACGTAATCCTTGAAGGATAAGTCAAATAAGGCCGAGAACAACAATCTATATCGAATGTTTTCAATATATCCTTTGCAGTCTCTGATGTTGATGCCACAACGGTAGATACACTTCCGAACTTCAGGGACATTAGAGAGCCGTACTTTTTGGATAATTCGAACATTGAACGATGAGGATGCGATCCCAATTGGTGCAAGTTGCCAATTATAGGAAATGTTGGTGGCCCCGGAGGTAGATTCTTCTTTGACTTACTCATAGTCTTTCCAATGAGTATAGATGCAAAGAAGACCAATGCACCAATGATATACCACAAACTCATTTTCACTCCCCTAACAAAAGAAGTAGAAGGAGTGAGTTAATAAAATCCAAAAAAAAAAAAACAATCAAATGAGAGTTTAGATAAATTTAATTAATTTGTGGCCAGTCAATTAGTTTCTAAATTGCCTCAAAGTAGAAGGTAACTTTTAAAGGAATAGACTTATTTGAACTGTCTACTTATATGTTAATAGTAGACATATATACTTTCAATGACTTATTTATACAATCATTTATTTTAATTGTTGATTTGTATATATAGCATTGGCTGACTAAAAATTAAAAAATAGTATGGTTAACTTTTTTTCTGAAATAGTTGACTTATATTTAGGTTAGTTTACCTTTTAGCGGACTCGATCCATTTAATAAGTACCATCTCTAATGTATTTCTTTATTTTTAAATCTATTTTAATGTGTCTCTATAACAGATATTTGTATCTCTCCAATGTATTCCTCTATCTTTTACTTAAAAAATAATAATTTTAGTAGATTCTAATACTATTTTTATTGTAACCATATAATTTTTTTAAATTAACCCCCTGTATTTTATTATTTATGAAAAACAAAAATCATAAACTAGGTTATTAGTTAAATTAAACTGTAATATATAATGAGAATTACATTAAAAATATAAAACATGATAGAATTTGGTTTATAAGGCTTTTATAAACTATGATATTAATAAATTTAATATTTATAATATAAATTTTAATCAGTTTACATATTAGAAATTATGTCATTTTCTAAATTAATGTTTCATAATTAATCTTAGAGAAAAATGGAGAAGTAAATAATTTTTAATATTTTGAGTTATTAAAAATAATTTAAATATGAAGGATCATTATGTAAAAAAAAACAATTGTAAAATAGAGGAAGAAATACATATCTTCTATAAATACATGAAAACATAATATTATTTTACTTTTGGGGTAATATGGGTGGATTGGAGATATATTTTAGTCTAAAATCGAGTTTATAGTTTATTAGGCATGAGCACGGATCGGATATCCGACTTTTTCAATAGATCCATATCCGGATACAGGCGGATCCGTACATTTGCTATAAAAGAATTCTGGATTTCCAGATTTCATGTATCCGTGAAGAAATCAGATATTCGGCAGCGGATATATGAATCCGACCCATGATCAAATTTTATGATTACAACTATCCTTTGAAATGGTGAAAATTGTGAAATTATTTCAATTTTTAATTTTTACCTATAATGTTGAAAATAATTGATGAAAAAATGTTTGTGAGTTGAACATTAAAAAGTCATAAAAAATATATTTGCCAACTAAATAAGTGTATATGTTATAATTATTTGAAACTTTTAAAATCACCATGAAATGTCCTCTTTCAGTTCAAAACCAAGCCTTGATCAGTTTAAAACGAAGCCATAATAAAAGTTTATCCCATAAAAAGCAAACCAAATGTCAGATATCTTGAACTTTATATAGTCAATAT
This sequence comes from Erythrophleum ivorense, assembly GCA_026724425.1. NCBI lineage: Eukaryota > Viridiplantae > Streptophyta > Magnoliopsida > Fabales > Fabaceae > Erythrophleum > Erythrophleum ivorense. The sequence continues at coordinate 519,037 of JAIUCV010000329.1, forward strand.
ATAATTATATATTAATTGTTTTTTAAATATCAAATTGATTTTACTTATAGTTAATTTAATGAAAGTTTATCTTAAACTAAAATGTATCAATACATGCACTATTATTATTTAAAATATATATATATGAAGAAAGAAATAAACTTATAAAAATAAAAACTTAATAAAAACTACAAAAAGTTATTACATTTTGCTATATATATATTAAGAATTACTTATGCTTATACACTCTATTGGAATAACTTGTAGTGGTGAACTCAGGAATAAATACAGTAAACAATAAATTATCTGCATAAAGGAAATGGGATGACTTTTTCATTTATATAGTAGTTTATCATTATACCTTTTTATCGTTTTACGGATAAATTAATTAGCTAATATATAACAAAGTAAATAAAGTAACATATATAATTATTAGCCATGAAAAGATTAAGAAAGACCTTAAAATTACGTTACATCAAAAATTCATGATAAATTATGAATAGAAGATAAATAACAACGATTAAAAATCATAATATTCAACGATTAAATTTTTTTTGTTTGTTAAAGGGCTTAACAAGGTAATCTTAATTTTTCTTGTAACAGAAAAAAAAAAAAAAACTAATCTAGTGTCATCTCTTAATAGATACAGCAGATCCCACAACTTTATTAGTTAACAAAAAAAAAAAAACTAAAACAATGGGAGTTATCAATCAAGACAAGAAGAATTTCCTAAATCGAATTACTCGAGAAATATCTTGTAATAACTAATGATATTTATAATTATAAGAGAGTGATGATCAGAAATATATAGAGTGAGAGATCCGTAAAATTACCTTAAAACTTTATGCCGGAAGAGATCACACAGAGGGAAGGTGAGGGGGAGCGAGAGAGAAAGTGACTTATTGTGTTTTGGGATTCTGAAAAGTGAGAAGAGAAGCAAGATGATGACTCACGTTCTCACAATTGAGGTCTAGATAAGTGTGATGATGAAGGACCAAATGACAAAGACTTAAATAAAGAAAGTCTCAAAGTCTTGTAAGATCGAGACAAAATAGTGGCAATTTATAATATGTATAAAGAGACAGCTATTGTTCGAGGATAAAATATTTTTGTAGAGATCATCTTATTTATTATTATTATTTTTAATTGAATGTAAAATTAATTCAAACCCAAAAAGTTTTTTTACATTAAGTGTTTCTTAATTCTGAACTATTTGATACAAAATTGAGTTGCAAGACTTTATCTTTTTGCTTCAAACCAAGTGTGGAGGATAGAGATCCTATTTAGATCCTATTTATGATAAAAATTAAGAAAATTTACATTATTTACTATTATTATTATTATTAATTAGGAAAGTCTAGAGTAATTAGATATAAATAACAAATAATATTTATGATTTAAGGTGATTTCTAATAAAATAAAAAACTATATGTTATGTAAATATGAATTTTAAAATGTATTTTAGAATATGTAGTTGTTGAGCTTGTACTTAATGTTGTTGTTGAACTTGTAATTTTAAAACATAACTTTAAAATTATTTTATATTCACTGAAAATATTTTAAATACTAAATTTTAGGAGATTTATTATGATTTTAAATTGTTTTGGTGAAGTTTTAGTTAAAATTTTAGGATTCTAAATCTCACGATTTTAGATAGTATTTTAAAATATTTTTGTTAAAATCTTACCTAATTCTCTAATTCATCCTAAATCATCTAAAAATCACTAAAAATTAAATCTTTTCAAATCTTCCCAAATCCTTCCAAAACTTCTAAAAATTCATAAATTTAGCCATTATTTAACCTACTATAATAATAAATATATGATCCAAGCTAACTAATTTATTAATGGTCGGCATTTTTATTCTCAATAATACACAGATCTGAAAAAGTTAACCCACTCTTTGGTAGCACAAAAGTTTATTGGAAATCCGTTTTTGGTCCGAAAATGGAATCGGAATCAAAAGCTTTCTAAAGTTTTTTTTCATTACGTTTTCGAAAATATTTTAAAAATGTTTTGCAAGCTTATAATTCTATTTTTGAAGCTTATATTTTCATTTTAAAAACATGATATCGTAAATAAATAATAAGATATTTTTTCTACATTATATTTATTATTTTTTCAAATAATGTTGAAATCATCACTTTCTATGACGCGGATATATAGAGTGTTTAACTAAAATAAAGAAGTCAATGCATTCATTCAGATACTGGAGTCTACGTAAACATAAAGCCAACTATTTTACACGGAAACAGCGATGCATATGTTGCCTAGAAGAACGAACGATATACCAGAAGTAATATTATCAAACATATTGTTGGTGGTGGGTTTAGTACCCCATTATTAGTCTAACATGAATCAATATTAACCCATTTATCAAATGCTAAAGTTTATGGCCCATTACTGATTTATCATACCTATAAATAAGAGGTGGACACAGAAAGAGGAGAAAAAATTCTCACAAATTCTCATAGACATACCCTTCAATATTAAAGCTCTTTTTACAAATTTTCTGAATTGCCTAACGTCACCAATAGTTAGGCAGTCCGCCTAACATCATCAACAGTTAGCCAGTTTGCCTAACATCTCAGTTAGGCAGTTCGCCTAACATCATCTCAGACAGTTCGCTTAACTTCAGTTAGGCAGTCCGCCTAACATCATCAGCAGTTAGCCAGTTTGCCTAACATCTCAGTTAGGCAGTTCGCCTAACATCATCTAAGACAGTTCGCCTAACTTCAATTAGGCAGTCCGCCTAACATCATCAGCAGTTAGCCAGTTTGCCTAACATCATCTCAGACAGTTTGTCTAACTTCAGTTTGGCAGTCCGGCTAACATCATCAGCAGTTAACCAGTTTGCCTAACATGTCAGTTAGGCAGTCCGCCTAACATCATCAGCAGTTAGCCAGTTTGCCTAACATCATCTCAGCTAGGCAGTTCGCCTAACTTCAATTCCAGTTCGCCTAACTTCAATTCCAGTTCGCCTAACGTCATCGGCAGGCAGTTCGCCTAACATCATCTCAGGCAGTTTGCCTAACATCATCTCAGGTAGTTTGCCTAACGTCATCAGCAGCTAGGCAGTTTGCCTAACATCATCTCAGTTAGGTAGTTCGCCTAACTTCAATTCCAGTTTGCCTAACGTCATCGGTAGGTAGGCAGTTTGTCGAACCTCATCTCAGGCAGTTTGCCTAACATCATCTCAGGCAGTTTGCCTAACATCATCTCAGCTAGGCAGTTCACCTAACTTCAGTTCCAGTTCTCATCGGCAGCTATGCAGTTTGCCTAACATAATCTCACATCCAAGCTCTCTCACGACGACCTCACAGTCGAGCTCTCCACGACGATCTCACAACTGAGCTCTCCCACGACGACCTCACAGTCGTTCTCCAGCAACGACCTCACAAATGAGCTCTCTCACGACGATCTCACAGTCGAGCTCTCCACGACAATCTCACAACTGAGCTCTCCCACGATGACCTCACAGTCGAGCTCTCCATGACGACCTCACAACCGAGCTCTCCAACGATGACCTCACAGTCAAGCTCTCCAGCGACGATCTCATAATTGAGCTCTCCCACGACGATCTCACAATTGTTCTCCCGCGACGACCTCACAACTGAACTCTCTCACGATGACCTCACAGTCGAGCTCTCCCACGACGACCTCATAGTCGAGCTCTCCCACGACGACCTCAAAGTCGAGTCTCCCACGACGACCTCACAGTCGAGCTTTCCACGACGATCTCACAACTGAGCTCTCCAACGATGACTTCACAGTCAAGCTCTCCAGCGACGATCTCACAAATGAGCTTTCCCACGATGATCACACAGTCGTTCTCCAGCGACGATCTCACAACTGAGTTCTCTCACGACGACCTCACATCCGAGCTCTCCAACGATGACCTCACAGTCGAGCTCTCTCACGACGACCTCACAACCGAGCTCTCCCACGACGACCTCACAACCGAGCTCTCCCACGACGACCTCACAGTCGAGCTCTCCAGAGACGACCTCACAACCGAGCTCTCCATGACGACCTCATAACCGATCTCTCCAATGACGAACTAAGAATGGCTTGATCCTTCTTCTGAGGGTACGTAGGCAACCTCTCACAAGGTGCAGCTATAAATATAAAATATGCCTATCTCCTATTTCCTATCTCCTTGCCAACCAGCTATCCTCTGCTCAACTTAATACTTTGTCATCGCTTAACTACCACCGCCTAGCTACGACTTCATTCAAAACGAGATTCTCCGAATTCCACATCACTTTATAAGTCTTTGTATGATTACTTAGTTAAAATCCACGTTCTAACACATATCATTTTTTTTTTTCATATACCCAAGAATTTAACAAGAATAAATGAATGAAAGTTAGATGTCCGATCGTTTTACAATGTTGTATGTCCATAATATTGATATATACTACCTAGATATATGTTCATACTATCGAAATACGCCATCAGTGAGATTCGTAAATGTTATCATAATCATTCATGAGAATTGTTTATGAGAATATATTATTTTTATCTTCTTATGGTGTTTTTCATTAATATTTTTAGAAATTTCTATCGAAGCAAGAAAATATATATATTAAGAGATAATGAGATTCATGAAACTATCATGGTGTGATGAGTGTTAAATGTTTATTTTCTTGTGCCATGTTCTAATTCGTCTGAAGGTTATCATCTGTATATATGCACATTAACAAATAATATTTTTTTTTAAAGAAGAAATTATTATAACTCAGAATTAAGAGCATCTCCAACCAACCCTAAAAAAAATTTCTCTAAGTCTCCTTTATTTTTGCTTCTAAAATAAGATAACCTTATTTTTTACCTTATTCATAGAGTATCTCATGTTGGTTTTTCAATTTCCTCTAGGTTTATTATGACTTTGTGTAACGGTTTTTGTGGCTTTTGGTTATCAGTAGCGAGACATGTAGTTTTAGTATGGCTTATGTTGCTTTTATTTCTGAAGAAAATTTCATTGGTTTGTGTGCTTCATATCTAACACTTCAAAGTTTGAATAAATTCATTTTTATATAAACAAAAAAACTTTTGCTTGGAGGGAAAAGAGAGAAATTATTGCATCGTTAATTCCCACTTCCCACGACTAATTGCATAAGACTTGACAAATTAGATGTATTAAATCGAATCCACGCCTAATCACGTTCTCATAATTGGAGGCCTAGATAAATGTAATGATGACAGACCAAACTAATTTAACAAAGACTTGACAAGAGGAACTCTTAAAGTCTGGCCAGATGGAGACAAAATATTCCCAATTATAATTGTATAAAGACAGCTTTTGTTCAAACAATATGTTGCACGTGGTTTTTCTCATCTTTATCTTTTTTTTTTCTTCATAAAAATTGAAGGAAAACTATACTTCTCAGCCCTCAGGTAGGGGCAGATTTAGAAATTGATTTTTATAGTCTCTCCATGCTGAAGGTTGGTGAAAATTCAGGGAAGGATGGTTATTTTCTTAGATATTAGGCCCAATGCTTTTGGGCTCGATTCTGGGCTATTCTCCATGTGTCCTCCATTGGTTTGGAATATTTTGGGCAGAGCCGATTCTTCCTGGGTTTTGGGTTTTGTTTGATTATATGACCTTATCATGGGAAAAATCTCATATTATTCCCCTACTATTTTCAAATCCATATTTTTATTTCTCAACTCTCACTTTAATTCTTCAAGTAAAATTGGGATTAAAAAGTTAATTTTTAACAATAAATATACATCATTAAATAAAATAATAAATGCATTACGACTTTTATCATTATATTGTGTTCAAAAAATCAGAAATCGTTAATCGGGGCGGTCGAGCCGGAATTAACGATTTTTTCAAAAATCAGAATTAAATCGGGGATTACTCAGAGCAGAAATTTTAACATATTTTGTATATTTTTAAACATTTTTGTATATATAACTTGTATATAAGTAACACATCAATATAATATTCATATTCCAAGAGATTAGATATTGTTATTTTAATTATGAAATTTGAATCATAGGCATTAGCAAATACTAACTATTGTGAGTTATATTATTAGCTTGAGCAACTTGGCCATCAGTAATTTCGCGATATGTTCATATGAGTTTGTTGTAGGGAATCTCAAAAAACAAAAACAAAGATAGATTTGCTCAAAGAGCTTCATTGAGAAAGATTAAGCTAAGAGATAAAATGTAAATAGCTCATTAAGAAGCTTTATTGAGTGCAGAAAGTATAAAAAGGGAAAGACTTTAACTTGTCACCAAGATCAAAATAGTTTCGATTGATTCATGAAATACAAGAAAGGAAGAGTTGCTTTTAGAGGCAACTCAAAGGTTACATCTCTTGTAGGGTTTAGGCATGAAACACACAACCATTCTCTTTGGCATTCTCGTTGGCATTTAACCAAACACCTTGTGTGCATTCTGCATCTTGTAGTTTGCCATCAACATCAACAGAAACTGAAGCCACGGCCCATCATTTATCAAAACCCAAGACAGCATATTTCATCAAACCTTCTCAATTCTAAACTTATCAAACTTAACCAGCCTGCATAATCTCTTTCTCTAGCTATCATTCGTGTTAAGCTATGGTCTAATATTCAGATTATGATAAGGATTAAAGAGACTCCATGTTAGCTTAGGATTCCTAAACAGGTTTGGTTTTGTGTTTCCTAATTTAAGTTGGTTTTTGTAAGTCCTTGGCTATAAAAGGACAAGTCATTAAGTCTCTTAGGTATTATCACAAACACGTTGTGTGCTTTTTCTTCTACAAACATCTCTGTTTCTGAGAGCTTGTTTTTCTTTGTTCTAGTGGATTTTGCTAGATTGAGATCTGGTCTAGTGAGAAGTTGATCATATCGATCATGAAACACTGGGATAACAATTCTCTTGTCTTCTTTAATTTCCTGCACTTGCTTTTACATTTTGAGAGAGAGAGAACTTGAGTGTTCTTGTGAGGGAGTGCTAAGCTTTTATTCAACGTCTTGGATCAGGTTTCGATATTATTTCTCAACAATTGGTATCAGAGCGAAGGTTGTTCTGATTCAAGATGTCAAATCAGAAGATGCGACAAGAGGTCGCGTGCTTCGACGGCACCGGAGATTTCTCGATGTGGAAGATCAGAATGATGGCTCACTTTGGAGTTGCGGGTTTGAAAGATGTGTTTTTAAGTGATGATTTCGAGATGACTATCGATGAAGTCAAAACATAGATTCAACAAACTGAAACAGGTCCTGTCGAGGTTAAGGTTTCAGAATCAAAGGTAATTCTTGATCCTGCTAAACTCGAGAAGGATAAAAGAGCACAGGACATGATAATCGTGAACATTAGTGATCTTGTGCTTAGGAAAATTAAGCAATGTACTACAGCAGCATCTCAGTGGGCTCTCCTAGATAGACTTTACATGTCTAAGTCTTTGCCAAATAGAATCTTTGTCCAGTCCCAGTTCTACACATTTAAGTGCGAAGCATCAAAAGCAACCGATGTTAACGTTGACGATTTTCTTAAAATCGTGGCAGAGATGGGAAGTTTATATGTTAATGTTTCTGATGAGATTAAGGCCATAGTTTTCTTCAATGCTCTTCCTGCAAGTTTTGACCAGCTCAAGCATACCCTTAAGTATGGGAAGGAGTCATTTTGCTTGGAAGAAGTAATCTCTGCAGCTAGGTCTCGGGAAAGAGAACTTTCAGAGAACAATAAAGGAGCTGCTACTGTGTTATACACTAATGAAAGAGGAAAGTCAACTAAGAGAGACTCGAATGATTCTCGGAAGAACAGCCGCAGCAGGTCAAAGACGAAGAAGGTTACCTGCTGGTATTGCAAGAAAGAAGGTCACATGAAGAAAGATTGTTTTCTGAGAGAGAAAAGAATGGGAAGTGACGACGAAGGAGAAGCTGCAGTAGCTTTGGAAGAGCTGAATGTAACAGAAGATGACTCAAAGGATAATTGGGTTATTTATTCAGGTTGCACACATCACATGACTTCAAGGAGAGATTGGTTTGTGGATTTTACAGAGAAAGGGTCTAACAAGATTCTCCTTGGTATTTTCATACAGTGGAAACACTTGGTATGGGCACGATAAGGATAAACACTCGAGGAGGTACAGTTAAGCTGATGCACAATGTGAGATATGTTCCTACTCTCCGTAGGAATCTCATATCAACGGGAACTCTAGACAAGCTCGGTTTTGTTCATACTGGTGGAAACGGGAAGATTCAGTTTCACAAGAATAACAAGCTTGCTCTACAGGGAATTCTGAGGAATGATCTCTACATCCTAGATGGAGAAACAGTTAAAGAAGAGCTGTGTAACACGGAGACAAAGGTTCAGGTTCCTCTTTGGCATAGCAGATTGGGTCACATGAGTTACAAGAATCTGCAAGTGCTGGTTAGAGGTGGAGTTCTAAAGCAGAAAGAGATTGGTAAAGAGATCTTCTGTGAGCATTGTGTGATGGGTAAATCGAAGAAAGTCAGCTTTACATCAGGAAAACATAACTCGAAACATGTTTTGGAGTATGTACATGCTGATCTTTGGGGATCACCGAATGTGCAAATCTCGTTGTCAGTTAACCAGTACTTTTTATCAATAATCGATGATCACTCAAGGAAGGTGTGGATCTGGTTTCTCAAAACTAAAGATGAGACGTTTTCTAAGTTTTGTGAATGGAAGAACCTTGTAGAGAATCAGGTAGATAGAAAGGTTAAGTACCTAAGGACTGACAATGGCTTAGAATTCTATAATAATGCTTTTGATGAGTTCTGCAGAAAGCATGGCATTACAAGGCATAGAACATGTACTTATACTCCTCAACAAAATGGAGTTGCTGAGAGAATGAATAGGACAATCATGGAGAAGGTTAGATGCTTATTGAGTGAGTCCGTTTTAAGTGAAGCGTTTTGGGCTGATGCTGCTGCAACATCAGTGTATATCATAAATAGATCACCATCATCAACAATCGGTTTCAAGTGCCCTGAAGAAATTTGGTTGGGAAAACAGCCTGGATACAAGCACATGAAGAAGTTCGGTTCTGTAGCTTATGTGCACATCGATCAAGGCAAGCTGAAACCGCGGGCAGTAAAAGGAATATTTATTGGATATCCTACTGCTACAAAAGGATACAAGGTGTGGCTGCTTGAAGGTGAGAAGTGTGTGATCAGCCGTAATGTGAAGTTTCATGAAGGAAAAGTTTATAAGGACTTAGCTCAAGAAAATTCAGAGGCTCCAGCTGTCAAATATGCATCTACGATTATCATAAAACCAGTAGATACAGTGGTAACTCAAGAAGACTTATCTCAGGATAAAGGAGATTCAGATCTAGGTGGAGTTACCCATGATCTATCAAGTGACAGTGAAGATGATGATGAGCCTTCTTCAGAGACAAGAGAGACAATAAACACAAGTTTGTCTAACTATCAAGTCGCGAGAGACAGACCCAAGAAGGGTGATAGTAACTCTTGCGAGGTACAGCGGCTATGATTGCTCTGAAGAGGAGATTGCTTTTGCTTTGTGTATGTCGGAATTGATGAACGTAGAAGAGCCTCGAGATTACAAAGAAGCAAGAGACATGTCAAATATTGAGAAGCTTAAGAAGCAGTTAAGTTCTACTTTTGAGATGAAGGACTTGGGAGCTGCGAGGAGAATATTGGGCATGGACATAATTCGGGACATAGTTAATGGTACATTACGACTTTCTCAGTCAAACTACTTGAAGAAAGTGATCGAGAACTTTAGAATGTCGGATTCAAAGAGTTCTCAAACTCCTATTGGTGCACACTTCAGGTTGTCATCGGTTAGAGAAGATGAAGAATGCATCGATACAGAGGTAACTCCTTACTCATCTGCAGTTGGAAACATAATGTATGCTATGATAGGTTCTAGACCAAACTTAGCTTATGGAATTGGCTTAGTTAGTCGGTTTATGAGCAGACCTGGTAGCATACATTGGGAAGCTGTAAAGTGGTTGCTTAGATACATCAAAGGTTCATTAGGTGTTGAGCTGCTCTACACTAAGGATAAGAATCTGGATATACAAGGCTATTGTGATTCAGATTATGCTGCTTATTTGGATAAGAGAATGTCTATTTATGGATATGTGTTTACGGTTGGAGGTAATGTTGTGAGCTGGAAGTCAAATTTACAGCGTGTGGCGGCTCTGTCAACGACTGAAGCCGAGTATATCGCATTGACTGAAGCTGTAAAAGAAGGAATATGGCTTAGGGGGTTACTTCAAGATTTCGGGTTCAAGCAAGAAGCCGTGAAAGTCTGGTGTGACTCACAGAGTGCAATTTGGCTTTCGAAGAATAATGTGTTTCACGAACACACAAAGCACATTGCTGTGAAATACTACTTCATCTGTGACATGATTGATGATGGCGAAGTTGAAGTATTGAAGATACATACAAGTCGGAATCCTGCTGACATTTTGACAAAGGTGGTTCCGGTGGGTAAGTTTAAATCCGCATTAGACTTACTCAAAGTCACTCGAGCTTGAAATAGCCTTGTGACTTGCCAGATGGTGTAGATCCAGAAAGAGAGATTCGCGGTAGAGATACAAAGATGGAAGATTAATGGAAGACGAGAAGATAATCTGATATTAGCCCAAGGTGGAGATTCTTAAGCTATGGTCTAATATTCAGATTATGAGAAGGATTAAAGAGACTCCATGTTAGCTTAGGATTCCTAAACAGGTTTGGTTTTGTGTTTCCTAGTTAAAGTTGGTTTTTGTAAGTCCTTGGCTATAAAAGGACAAGTCATTAAGTCTCTTAGGTATTATCACAAACACGTTGTGTGCTTTCTCTTCTACAAGCATCTCTGTTTCTGAGAGCTTGTTCTTCTTTGTTCTAGTGGATTTTGCTGGATTGAGATCTGGTCCAGTGAGTAGTTGATCATATCGATCACGAAACACTGGGATAACAATTCTCTTGTCTTCTTTAATTTCCTGCACTTGCTTTTACATTTTGAGAGAGAGAGAGAGAACTTGAGTGTTCTTGTGAGGGAGTGCTAAGCTTTTATTCAACGTCTTGAATCAGGTTTCGATATTATTTCTCAACAATTCGAACCACAAACCATCATATCCTTCTCAATACATCAAACGGCAGTTTACATCACTTGTTCTGTCTCAGACTGAAAGGACAGAGACATTACCGTGGAGAAAGTCATAGAGAAGCTTGTTCGCTCTGTGGTTTCCCGACAGCTAAACTTGGAATCGCAGAGATAGCCTTCTTCTGGACAAATTAAGCGGAAACTTTAAGCTTGTGAAGACAAAACCCATGAATCGACTGGAAATTGGCAATTAGGCCAAGTCGATTATCCAGATTGCACGCCGTTTTTTGTAAAAAAACCTTGACATCGGTCAACGTTAGGTTCACCGCAAATCACCACCGATTTGGATTAATATGTTCGGTGGCGATTTTTTGAACAGATTATACCCAAAAAAAAAAAATCTATGGCAGTTTCATGTGATTCTAATGAAAATCAAATTCAAATCTTATGGATTCTAACGTTTTTATACAACAAAACTCTCAAATTTAGAACCGAATTTAATCATTGGAATCAACCGGATTCGAGAGTCGTCAAAAACCATTTTAGATTAATTGTTTATGTTTTTTTGGATATAACGATGAAAATCATGATGTATTTACTATTTTATTTAATGATTTATGTTTACAGTTGAAAGTTTAATTTTTATTATTGAAACTTTAACTTTTTAATCTTAATTTTGCACAGTGAACACTACTGATAGTTAGAGAATAATTGTGCGGATTACAAATAGTTATGGAATAAAATGATCATTTTCCCCATAAAAATAAAGAAGAGAGTCATAGTTATCTTCAACAACAAATCTGATGGTGTGTTCTATGCATCTTGGACTAAAAACAATGAAGTGTGTGGGATTGGATGACAAGGGCGATGTGAAATAGTTTTGGGGGCAAACCTTATCCATACATAAGATCCATTCTCCTGGCTGAAGCTACAACACTTACATGAGCTATGTTTTGTTTAAGACAATCTTTAAAGTCTTAAAGAAGTCAAATTTGAGAGTGTGACTCCCAAAGATCAATTCAAGAATAGTCAATATTACGTAGTTTTACAAGTAAGATTAATCGAACAAGACACATATAATTCTTTGACCAGTTTGTAGTTTTAAACTTTTAAGATGGCAATAAAAAGGCTTTTTTCCTTTAACAGTGTAATCGCCAAAAAGGAAATATATTATATAGTTGAGTCAAATATAATTTTTTTTATCAACTGTATTTTAGGATAGTGTATTATGTATATTCATCAGGTAGATTGTTTTGGAAATACAAACAAATATACTTATTATATTATAGAAAGAAAATAAAAAATCAGAAATGTAAAAATACTAAGATGGCAATAAAAAGGCTTTTTTCCTTTAACAGTGTAATCGCCAAAAAGGAAATATATTATATAGTTGAGTCAAATATAATTTTGTTTATCAACTGTATTTTAGGATAGGAGTGTATTATGTATATTCATCAGGTAGATTGTTTTGGAAATACAAACAAATATACTTATTATATTATAGAAAGAAAATAAAAAATCAGAAATGTAAAAATACTAAATACAAATTTCCGTCAAGGCAAGAGCATGTGCTCACATGCTGTCTCTTCTCTTCTTCCCCTTTTTTAATTTCAATTTCTCTCTGCGTTGATTAGCTTAGAACTACACAACCCCAAATCGAACAAACAAAAAATCAACAACCAAGTAGAAGAAAGAAACAACAAGAGAGAGAGAAAGATTCAACAGATATGAAGGAAGGAAACGATGGGTTTGTTCGAGCAGATCAGATTGATCTAAAGAGCTTAGATGAGCAACTAGAGAGACATTTGAGCAGAGCTTTGACTTTAGAGAAGAACAGAAAGAGAGATGAAGAAGACTCCGCCGCCATCGGAGCCTCCGCCTCCTCCTCTCCCGTCGCTATCAACGGCGGTTTTGTAGGGCAGCAGAGGAAGCAGAGACTGGAGTGGGAGATCGATCCTTCTAAGCTTATCATCAAAACTGTTCTTGCACGTGGCACATTCGGTACCGTTCATCGTGGTATCTACGACGGTCAAGATGTCGCCGGTGAGTCACCCACCCGTCGTTTTATCCTCTCTCTCTCACTCAATCTTTTCCCTTTTTTTTTTTGATTATATGGTTTAGTGACTGTGAAATTTAGTGTAAAGTCTCCAATTTTAGAATAGATTCTTCGATTCCCAAATCCTTACAAGATTGAGATGATATCTGTCGCCGTTTCTGGGTTTCTCTTACAGCAACTGTGTTCGAATTTAGACACTGAAACCTGTCAGATTCACGTACAAATTTTGGATTTTTAGATTAAAGTCTGCTTAATTGTTGAATTTAGTTTTTTTTTTTTTTTTTTTTTTTTTTTTTGCTTTTGTGGGTAGAAGCAATTCTTGTGATCTCTCCGTGAAGCCGACACGGGTTAATAAGTTTCTTTTCAGCTACTTGAAAAAGGCCTACTTGGATAATTTATGATTCTTGCTTTGTGGATCTTTCATGTGATTCCAGCTGTTCTTGTCTCAATCTCTTTTTCAAAATCATTAAAAAGAGAAAGACAATAATAATTGCTACAAAGGAGCTTTTTTTATTTTTTTTTTTTACTGTAATTGAATTTAACTTGAGAAGGAGCTAATCATTGTTGGTGAAAAATGAGCAGTGAAGCTACTTGATTGGGGTGAAGAAGGTCATAGATCAGAAGCAGAGATCGTGTCGTTGAGAGCAGATTTTGCTCAAGAAGTTGCTGTTTGGCATAAACTTGATCATCCTAATGTCACTAAGGTTAATTTCATAATTGTTTACTTATGCAATTACTCATTGTTAAGACGTTGAAGAAACAATAATTTAATGAAAACTTGCAGTTCATAGGAGCTACAATGGGTGCATCAGGTTTACAGCTACAAACAGAGAGTGGTCCATTAGCAATGCCAAACAACATATGCTGTGTTGTTGTTGAGTACCTTCAAGGTGGTGCTTTGAAATCTTTCTTGATCAAGAACAGAAGAAGAAAATTAGCATTTAAAGTCGTTGTTCAGCTCGCTCTTGACCTAGCTCGAGGGTAATTTTTTCTTCATTTGGTTTACTGAGAGAGAAGAAGAAGAAGCATATTGAGACCTTAAAAGAGATTTTTGTTTTTTTTTTCAGGTTGAGTTATCTTCATTCGCAGAAGATTGTTCACAGAGATGTGAAGACGGAGAACATGTTGTTAGACAAATCCAGGACTGTGAAAATCGCGGATTTCGGAGTTGCGAGAGTCGAAGCATCAAACCCTAATGATATGACAGGAGAGACTGGTACACTTGGCTACATGGCTCCTGAGGTACTTTATTTGAGATAAGTGAATGAATGCATCATCAAGTTTGGAAACAAATCTAATCTTTTTTTGGATTTTTTTGTAGGTTCTTAATGGAAACCCGTATAATCGAAAATGCGACGTATACAGTTTCGGGATCTGCTTATGGGAGATATATTGCTGTGACATGCCTTACCCTGACCTTACTTTCTCTGAAGTCACTTCTGCCGTCGTTCGCCAGGTAAGACAGTTGAATAGCAGAAAGTTATAACATAATTTCATCGAAAAATCCGAAAAAATGGCGCTAAAAGATGTGATTAGTATGGAATGATGGAACTGTTTTTATCAACTATGTGTATGCAATATGGTATTATGAACAATGCAGAACTTGAGACCTGATATACCGAGGTGTTGCCCGAGCGCGCTTGCGGCTGTAATGAAACGGTGCTGGGACGCGAACCCGGACAAGAGACCGGAGATGGACGAGGTTGTGCCGATGCTGGAGAGTATTGATACGAGCAAAGGAGGAGGGATGATACCTGTAGACCAGCAGCAAGGTTGCCTCTGCTTCCGAAGGAAACGTGGTCCTTAAAAGTTCTTGAAAGAGACCCCATCTTTTAAGAAGATACATTCAAAAAACATCTAAGATTTGTGTCCTTTTTTTTCTTGTCTCTTTTTTTTTATATATAATTATCAAGGAAAAAAGAAAGGCTTGTTTAGGGCTTTAATGGTGGCTAAAATTGACGTAAAGTATGATTTGGTTTTCCATATTCTTCAACTGTTTTCTTGTTTTTGCTCTATTTGTGAGAGTTAAATATCAAATATTAATGGTCACATATATCATCTAATCGTTTTTAATGGATGGTATAAGTATGTCTAGTAAAATAGTTTGTGTGTGGACAAATTTTAACCGGTTTTTTTTATTAAAGCAGCTGTGCGGATGGATAGTTACTTTTTGATTACACAGCTTGAAAGTTGAAACAATAACAAATTGAAATCTTTCAACAAGAATAAAATAGGGAAAAATGCTATAAAATTCCCAAACTTTCAAAATTTGGCCAAAAAAACATCAACTCTTGGAAAGTCATAATAAACCCAACTTTTTTTGACTTTTTTATTTAATCCTAAACTTATGTTGACTGAGCCAAAATAGGCACACCGTCAAGTGGTTTGACAATATGATTTAATACCGTTAATTGCCCTATTTTAAACTCAATTAAACTAATATGACATTGTTTTATTTTCTTCAATTCCAAAATATGATTTCACAAACCCTTAAATTTCAAATCAATTTTGCATATGAAGACTAAAGTTGAGCATGCTTTCGCGAAAGAAATATGATGAAGATGGATATTGTGCGAGCCGAAACTTGCACAATATTGTTTAGTCCGTTTTCAGGGAGAGCCGAGGAATTCTTTTGATTAAATACGAAGAAGACGAACCAAAGATGGTTTTATTTATAGCTGTTATGCGAGCTGTGAAATTTGTAGCGTATGCCTTTGATGTGGGTAAAAGTGATCCCAAAAACAATTGACATCGTTTCCTATTTATAAGAGAATAGGAACCGACTTTACAAGATTTAAGTAAACTTTCCACAATGAAACTTTCCATTTCTGCTCGCGCCGACTTGCGTTTACGGCAAGCTCTGGATACGGGCCTTCTTCGATGGGCCTCGGCTCGAATCGTGCAGAGGGATGTTGGTTCGGCCCATCGAGAAACATCTTCCCGGTTTTCTGGTTTAATCGACGGTTCGGCCCGGCTCGATCTGACTACGCCCGGTTCGAATGACAACGTGATGGAGGGAAATCCAACCCCAACAATTTGCCCCCAGCTCGCTAGTCTTATGTGAGCTATAAGTTATCAGGAAAAAGCATTGTCATTTGAATCGAGCCGCCGACATACTCGGTTCGTCTTCTGCAAGAATTCGGCTCGTCTTCTTGAGAGAAGTTGGCTCATCTTTCTTCTAAACGACGTCGAAGAATTCTCGCTTTAATCAGGCGCGGAATCCGAAGCGTTTCCGGGCCCACGGATTTCGGCGGAAACCCTAGGAATCGGGCGGGAATTAGGTCGTGCCGTTTCGTCTTCCCGAACCGCCGCGCCCACGCGCCAAGACTTCTATAAATATTGGACCCCGGGGTTCACTTTTCTCATCTCGCTTCTCTCTCCAAATCAAGAAAAAGGTAGAATTATCTTTCTCTCTCTAGCTTTTCCTTTCCGTTCTCAAATTTCATTATCGTTCTTTAGTCGCGTCGCCGGTGTGAATCGTTTTACGTTGCGATCTTCAAACTTTCCGGCTCATCTTCAATTTTTCCGATCCATCTTCTTCCGAGCCGAAATGTCTTCGAGCAGTCGTACTCCTTCGATCGGGGTTGATCATTCTGAGGATCGCTCCAATAATTCCAATGACTCTGAGGTTTCGTTCCGCCGTTCGTCTTCATCCTCCGAGCCATTGATTCGGTGGGATCGCACAACTCCTACAGTCCGCAGGGTCGGAAGGTAGTTAATTCGCCTCGGTCTGAAGAGGGAAATAAGTCTGTTAGGGTCGCCGACACCGCCGAGGTTAACGTATTGGCGAGCGAGCCGTCAGTTCTTCATCGCGATGGTTCAAATGGAGCATCCGAGCCGAACGTGGATGAAGGGGACGAGCTGGCCCTTCTTCGTGCCGAGGCGGAATTTGCTAAAGACCAGTCGGCTCGTCCTGGGACAGCACTTGACCCGATGTATAATCCTGAGGAGATCAAACTCGAAGAGATGATGTCTGAAGGGGCAATTGGAGACATTCTCGGGCCGTTTAAACCCAGGCCTCCTCAGTTGCCGAGGAGAACCCTTATGGATGACGCGTCTCTTGATTACGTCTTATCTAGCGCCTTCGGTGCCGGCTCGTCAAGGGGAATGAGGAAATGCTCCTCAAAGAGACGGGTCTCGAGGAAGGTTACGCATAGGCGAGCCGCGAAGAGGATGGTTCCAAATCCTCTTGGGTCGACACTTTGCACCGAATCGTCTCTGGAAACGCTTCGGCGTTGTTTCCACATATCTGAAGGAGTCGACCTCCTCCTTCCGGCGAGCTATCAGAGGGCTAACGATCCTCCCGTGGGGTGTTTGACGCTCTACGAAAGCTTCTTCTACGGCTGCTTTCTGTGGTTCCCGATCCCGAGTTTGGTTCTGCATTATCTGAGCAAGTACGGGCTCGCTATCGGCCAAATCATGCCGCGAGGTCTTCGTCATCTGATCGGGCTCATCGTCCGCAGTTTTGAGACCGACATCCCGCTCGGAATCCATCATCTTCAGAATCTCCTGGAGATTCGCGCCGGATCGAAGAAGTCGCTTCGGTATTATATCTCATGTAAGAAGAACCGGAGGATTATCGACGGTTTTCCCAACAAAGACAGCGGTTGGGAAAATTACTTCTTCTACATCCCGATATGTGGGACGACTGTTGGGAGCGTCCCTAGGAAATTTGTCAGTCAGAGTTGGCAGCCAATCGGTAGCCGAACCGAAATACAATCATTGCTTTGGTTCGTATGGATTGTTTTTAATTCTCTTTGTTTATTTTGCAGTTCGACGAGCCGTATTCCGTCTCCCCAGCGATTTCTCAGAAGCCGTAGAAAGCCTTAGCGCAGGGAAAACCGACTGGGAGAGGGACTTCTCTTTGGAGCGAGTTGAAAGTGCTCGAGCCCAAACCTACGATTCTTTCGACGACTCAGACAGTTCGGACGAAGAAATCCCAGAAGTTTCCGAGCCTTCGGACGACGAAATGGAAAAGAAAACCATCCGACAAAGGCTCCAAGACAAAAGGATGAAGAAGCCCGTTTGAAAGCCGAGGAAGCGGCTCGCGCGAAGGTCGCGGAGGCGGCCGCAAAATTCAAAGCCGAGGGCAAGCAAACTACGGTGCCGAGCCCTCCGAAAAAGGGTCCGCGAAGCGAGGGGCCCATAGATCTTGGGAAGGCCGTGAAGCGTGCCAAAGAAGCCATGGCTTCAAAGAAAAAAAGGACCTGCTGTGCCCCCCTCTCCGGCTCGCTCGGATGCCTCTAGGGATTCGGGGACTTTGGTCCTCAATCGGAAAACAAAGAAGGTTTCCGAATCCGCTGGCGAGCTGGCGATGAGTAAACCTTCCGAGACGGGAGGAAAGAAGAGAGCCGCGACCGGAGGGCTCAAGGAGAAGGGTTCGAAGAAAGCCAAAGAAGATGCTCCCTCCTGCCTGCCTGCTGATCCAACTCAGGCTCAGTTTCTTCGGAGAGCCGAGGCGGCTAGCTATCTTGCGGGCAGTACCTCCACGGTTCGTCTCCCTCCCCCTGATACTCTGTTGGAGAGTGAAGTTTGCGGGGAGGCGGCCCTTAAGCTTTTTTCGGTGGGTTTTCTTCCCCTCAAAAAATGACGAAAAATGTCCGCACTCTAAGCTTATACGTGTGTTCTTTCTTGTTTCAGTTCACAGAGTCTTTCAACGGCATAGTAGCGGGCTACGAGGCTAGGGCTCGCTCCAATCGGTCGGCTCTTGATGAGCTTCAGAAGACGGTCGACAATCTGAAACGACTTCATGAGGTTTCAGAGAGAGGCCATGTCGTAGAATTGACTCGGGCTAAAGAGGAGATCGCCAAGATCCAAAGTGAAGCGGAGGTTCACAAGGAGAACGCTAGCAAGATGGCGTCCGCGAATCTGAGGATCGCGGATAGGAGTAAATCCCTCGAGGCCAAGGTCAGCTCGCTCCAGGAGCTGGTGCGGGCCAAGGATGCTCTCCTTGAGGCTGAGGTTAAAAGGGTAAGATCCGAGGTGGACAATCGGTACGTCTCTCTGCTCGAGACGGTTAAATCCGACGCGAAAGGGCTCAAAGAGGTGTTCTGACGAGCCATTTATCTCGCCCAAGCTCAGGGTAACATCGAGTTAATCGGTGATATCCGAAGCGCGAACCCTCCTGATCTCAAAGTCGAGCTCGCCGGACTCAAGAAGCATGTTGCTTCTGATCCCAAGGCTGGTGAGGAGGCCGACGCGCTGCTCGCAAAAATGATCGACCGCCTCGTCGTCTCCATGGCCTCTTCCAATCCGCCCGAGGTACATCTCAGAGATGAGAAGGTTACCTGGTCAAACAGATTCAGGATCGGAGTATGTTCGCAGTATGGTATGTTCGCAGAAGGTTACCGTCTTCAGTTGAAGGAGCTTCGGAGCCGACGAGCCAAGCTATTGTTGGCGTTCAGGAAGGGTCGGATCAAGCCGTTGGCGAGCCGGATTTGAAACCCGTGGGTGTAGCCGATGAAGCTCTGGCTGCCGTTTAAGGAATTGCCGAACTATTCTTGTTTTTCTTTTTAGATTTTTGAACATGACGCCTGGATGGCTTTATCCATTTTGATTGTAAATAGTGACTGGATGGCTTTATCCACTTATCAACTTTTGTAATTAAAAACAGAAGTTTATTTCAACGACCTTGTATTTGGAAAATCTATTTGAGCAGTTTGGCGAGATTATCCTTAATTCTAAGTGTCGGACTTAGTTCTTTTAAAGCCGTTTTTACCGATGTTACGTCAAGCCGTTTTTTGAACCGGGTTTAAGTTGATTTGTTCCGACTTCTGTCACATATTAATAATAAGTTAATTGTGACTCAGAATAGCGATGAATTTAAAATACTCAACCAATGTTACCGCGAGACGTTTCTGTATATTGGGTTTATGCCAACTGGTTTCTGTTTTTTCCGCGTCCCCATGAATCAACGAGTTATGGACCAAAACAATGGCGATTTAACTGTCGAACCAACGTTGTAGCGAACCATTTTGGATGTTGGGTTTCTGATCTATATGTTCCAGTTTTTGCCGCGTCCTTATCTATTAGTAATTAGCGGGTCGGAGCAGATGATGAATGATCAATTTGTATAGCGCGCGCATGACATAATGTTAAGGTAAGATGATTAAGATCGGATGTTGTGGCCAACAACACCCGGCTCGGAACAGATTAAGAACGTATTCCGATTTGTGCCAAGTGGCGTAGGTGGTTTGACTATATTGACGAACAGAAGTAACAAAAATCTGAATTTTTTTTAGCTATCATGTCTTAGCGGTGAACCGCGTTACAAGATAAATCTTATTGACCAGTTGCGTTAATGGCGAGCCGCGTTACAAGAAAGATCTTATTGACCAGTCGTGTTAACGGCGAGCCGCGTTGCAAGGATTGAAAATGCGTTTAACGGCGAACCGTGTTGCGAGCTGAAAATGCGTTTAACGGCGAACAGTGTTGCAAGCGAAAGGGAGTGTATATGTACACGTACCCACTCCCCCCCCCCCCCCTTTTTTTTTGGAGGGGGGCAACTGAATCCACTCGAAAGTGAACTGCCTACGTACCCTTTGCGGGGATCAAGTCACGCGTAGTTCTGGGTAATGGCGCGTCGCGCCTTACTGATAATATTTCTTGAGATGCATGATGTTCCATGGCTTTGAAATCGCTTCACCGGCCATGTTTTCGAGTCGATAGGCTCCGGGATGAACCGTTTCGATGACCTTGTACGGGCCCTCCCAGTTTGCTCCTAACTTTCCGGCATTTCGTTCAGCTGTGTTCTGGAATACCTTTCTGAGAACCAGATCGCCTTCTCTAAATCTCCGGGATCGGACATTGGAGTTGTAGTATTTAGCGATGGATTGCTGATAGTTTTATATGCGAATGAGCGCCTGGTCTCGTCGTTCGTTGATTAGATCCAGTTCGTCTAGCAACATCAAGTGATTGTAGCCTTCTTGTTCTGGTAATAGCCAGCGACGAACTCCGGGAAAGTGTACCTCCGGTGGGATTACACATTCTGTTCCGTAGACAAGTGCGAATGGCGTTTCGCCGGTGGCTCGTCTCGGAGTTGTTCGATGGGCCTTTTTTAGCATCGAGCCGTTTTTTGAGTCTATCCAAAATCGTCTTGTTAGTCGCTTCGGCTTGACCATTTTCTTGCGGGTAGCGAGGCGTCGACTTGCTGAGGCGGATCTTCCATTTGTCGCAGAAGTTTTGAAATCGAGCCGGGATAAACTGCGAGTCGTTGTCCGTGACAATTTCGTAGGGGACACCGTGCCGACAGATGATGTTCTTCCAAATAAACTGCTCGACTTGGCAATCCTTTATGCTTGCGTAGGATTCTGCTTCGACCCATTTGGAGAAATAGTCGGTTAAGACTAGAAAAAACCTTTTTTGCTTTGATTTGTGCAGCGGTCCGACGATATCCATCGACCATCTCATGAATGGATATGGTGCGGAGATAGAGGATAATAGCTCGGCTGGTTGATGTATCGTTGGAGCGTGACGTTGGCATTTTTCACATTTCCGCGAGTATTTTTCGCAGTCGCTTATCATTGTTGGCCAGAAATAGCCGTGCCGCTTGATTTTGATAGCTAGGGCTCCTCCTCCGGAATGATTTCCACAGGATCCACTATGTACTTCTTTCATTATTTCTCGTGCCTTTTTTCCTTCTACGCACGTAAGTTGCGGTCCCGAAAATCTCCATCGGAACACGGCGTCGCGTATCAGAATATATCGTGCTGCTTGGGCTTTCAGCTTGTGAGCTGCCCACTTATCCGCTGGTATTTCTTGATCGACTATATATACACGGATCGGAGCGAGCCAGTCTTTGTCGCAACCGTACTCCGTGTCCTCTTCGATGTCCATCTCTGCGGGCTGATCGCCATCGGGTTCGCCATTATTGTCTAGGTCGTCCGCGATTATAGTCATAAGGGTTTCAAGCTCGTCGGTATCGATACTGGGATGTTCGATGAACTCCACGGGAATTATTCTTTTCAAATCTGGGTCGGAGGTCGAGGCCAGTGATGCCAGGGCGTCAGCTTGAGTATTGTCCCCACGCGGGATTTTATCCAGTGCGAACCTTTCGAACTGTCCGACCAGGTTCTTAACTACTCCGAGATATGCCTCCATCCTTTTGTCTTTGGTGGCGTACTCTCCACTGAATTGGCTCGCTACGAGCTGGGAATCACAGTAAGCACGTATGTTTCGAACTCCAATTCCGAACGCTAATTTTAATCCAGCGATTAATGCTTCGTATTCTTCCTCGTTGTTCGACGCACCGAAATTTAGGCGAAGAGATTGCTCCAAGATTTCACCTGTCGGGGAAGTAAGTCGAATTCCGACTCCGGCACCCTGTTTTGACGACGAACCATCCACATGAAGTAACCAGTTAGCGGGGAGATTCGGCTCACCGCTGGTAGCGATTGGTAACTCGATTAAGAAATCAGCCAAGACTTGCGACTTTGCGATCGTTCGACTTTGATACTCGATGTCGTATTCGCTCAGCTCGATTGCCCATTTCGCCAATCTTCCTGACTGGCTCGGACTGTGCAAGATCATCCGTAGCGGTAGCGCCGTCAGGACTATGATCGAATGAGATTGAAAATATGGACGTAATTTCCGGGCCGACATAACGACAGCTAGCACGAACTTCTCGGTTTGAGGGTATCTCGTTTCCGCATCTGTCAGGCTTTTGCTCACGTAAAAAACCGGTTTTTGGGTTCCACGGTCTTCACAAATTAAGACTCCTCTAACCGATGTTAAAGACACAGCGACATATAAGTATAAGGCCTCTCCGTCCTCCGGCTTCGCCAGTATTGGGGGGCTCGCCAAATAAGACTTCAGCTCGAGGAAGGCTTCCTCACACTTCTCCGTCCACTCAAATTTCTTGTTGCCTCGGAGAGTATCATAGAAAGGGAGACATTTGTCTGTGGATCACGAGATAAATCGGTTGAGCGGGGCGATACGTCCGGTCAGCTGTTGAATTTGCCTCTTTGTTGCTGGTGATGGCATCTTGATCAGGGCTTGAATTAGTTTTGGGTTTGCCTCGATACCTCGCTGAGTTACCAGATAACCCAAGAATTCTCCAGATGTTACAGCGAAGCGGCACTTTGTCGGATTCAACTTCATATTGTATGAGTTCAACTGCTCGAAGCATTCGCGGAGATGCGTTACGTGATCTTCTTTCTTCAGAGATTTCACTAGCATGTCGTCGATGTATACTTCCATCGTTTTTCCGAGCTGGGAAGCGAACATTTTGTTCACGAGCCGTTGATACGTCGCTCCTGCGTTCTTGAGTCCGAACGGCATAACCTCGTAGCAATATATGCCTCGCTCCGCTTGGAAGAGATTAGTTTCTTTTGGGTCGCTTCGTCCAAATTTGCCCCAATTTCCACAAATCTCTCTGGGTTCAGTTCGTCAATGCATACGGAAATTATGGCTTCGCAGGTTGGTTCTTCGACGACGGTTTCCTCGCCTTCGACTAGCTTATTCTGGGCAGGCTGGCTGTTGGTCGGCTCGCCGTCATCGACTATCTGTAATTGCTATAAGAGGTTAGCTAGATCGTTCGCCGTCTCTCGGCTTGTCTTGACCTTCTTCCTATTAGCTTCGGGGAGTAGCTTAGGCAGAGGATTCCGAAGTTTATGCTCCGTCATGAAACAGATTATTCCCATGGACATCGTCGTCTCGCCTCCGAACCCCGTTAATGGTTTTGGTGCTGACTTTACGTCGGCTAGATCGATTCCCATTCGCTGCAAGGTTTCTTTGTAAATTATATCGACCGTGCCTGTATCGATGAGGATCCGAGCCACGTCGAAATTTTCTACGGCCAGCATAATCACGAGCGGGTCGTCATGCGGTTTATCGATCCCGATAACTTCATTCTCTTTGAAGATGATTTCCGCATTTTGAAGCTTTGGAGGTTCGTACCAGTTGACCGCTGCGTCGGCTCGTCGTTGAAAGGCTTTGATTGATGACACGCTGTCCGGGCAATACTGCGAGCCGCCCATTATGAGATGGATTCTCCTCCGCGTACCGGTTTGATCATCAGATTCCTCTCGTCTTCAGCGTTTTGGTTGGTCGATCGCTCGATCCGATTTTTCTGGTCGTTCTCTTGGTTCGGGGCGCTCCAGGTCCTCTAATTTCAGGTCACCTTTCAGTTCGCCACTAAGCAGCTTCTTTGCGAGTTCCGCTCCTAGATGGCGACACTTCTCAGTAGAGTGCCCGTAGCATTGGTGAAACTCGCAGTAGGCTTTGTCGTCGTAGTTCGAAGAACGTTGGTTCCTCATCCATGTGTTACTCTTTAGCGCTCTTCCCCTTCCAGCGCCTACTTGATTCACGATGCCGGACTGTTGGCTCGCATCCACCTGATAATTGTGCGCCCCGGACAAGTTCCGCCCTTTGTGATACACATATCCGCCTCGCTGGTTGTGACGCTTTTGATTGGTCTGCGGCTGTACTGTTGACGGTGGTTTGATCGTGGCTTTTGACGAGGTATGCAGCGCGGTTAGAAATTTCATATCTTCCTCTTCTGCTACGAACGCCACGGATCGATGGATGGCGTCGGCGATCGACTTAGGTTTATTCAATGCGAGCTCTTTTCGGAAATCCGACTGGAACCACAACCCCTTTTTGAGCGAGTCGACGGCAATATCGTCGTTGATCGTTCCGGCTTTTGACATAGTCGTTTTGAATCGATCCATGAAACTGCGAAGCGACTCCTCTTCTCCTTGGACCATGTTCCAAAGGTTGATCGCCGAGGCCGATTTTTCTATGAACAAGGAATATTGTTTAAGGAAGAGAGCTGTCAGCTGCTGGAAGTTTTCGATCGAGTTTGGCTCCAGGTTTAAGAACCAGTCCAGGGCCGCGCCTTTTAAATATTCAGCGAATAATAGGCAGAACCCGGCATCCTTTTCTTCTACGCTTCTGAATGCGGCTCGACTCAGGGCAACTCGAAACGCATTAATATGGTCCTTTGGATTAGTCGAGCCATCATACTTCTGGATGCTCAATCTCCCCGGATCAATTACCCTGGTGTTAATTATCCGAGCCGAGAAGGGCGTGTGCTCTGCGTCTTCGCATATTTGAGCAATTTCTGGCGCCAAGCTGAGTGCCCTGTGGATTTGTGACCGAAGCAGTTTAGCCTCACTATCAGATTTTTCGAGACGAGCCCGAATTTCAGCCAACTCGTCTTGACTCATATTTTTTTCCATGCCCGGAACATTCTTTCTCGAGATGCACGGTCCTCGCGGCAGTCGATTCACGTTTCGGGTACCGAGGGGAATCGGCGTCTGCTTCTCAAGTAGGAGGCGCGTAATTGCTTCAGCAAACGTTTCCGCAGGGGGTAAGGTAGGCGAGCCTTCCGTATTCTGCTCGGCGATCTTAGTTGGTTGGCTCGGATCACTGGCTGAATTGCTCGGGGCTTATTCCCCTTGGCTTGACAGTATCTGCTTGAGCATCTCGGCTAGCGATTCTGGGGTGACATCGTTAGGGATCGGGTCTCCCAGGTTGATTCGTCGGCTCGCCGTCATCGACTATCTGTAATTGCTATAAGAGGTTAGCTAGATCGTTCGCCGTCTCTCGGCTTATCTTGACCTTCTTCCTATTAGCTTCGGGGAGTAGCTTAGGCAGAGGATTCCGAAGTTTATGCTCCGTCATGAAACAGATTCTCGACTCCTTTTGAGAACCAAGTATGGTTTTTACTCCAGACGGAGTGGGGAGCTTGATGCACAGATGATATGTAGTTGGTACGGCTCGCATCGAGTTTATCCATGGTGTGCCCATGATGATGTTGTAGATCGGCGGGTTATCCGAGACAGAGAAGCGAACCATTTTGGTTACTCCGCCTGCTTCGACCGGAAGCATGATTATTCCCATGGACATCGTCGTCTCGCCTCCGAACCCCGTTAATGGTTTTGGTGCTGACTTTACGACGGCTAGATCGATTCCCATTCGCTGCAAGGTTTCTTTGTAAATTATATCGACCGTGCTCCCTGTATCGATGAGGATCCGAGCCACGTCAAAATTTTCTACGGCCAGCATAATCACGAGCGGGTCGTCATGCGGTTTATCGATCCCGATAACTTCATTCTCTTTGAAGATGATTTCCGCATTTTGAAGCTTTGTAGGTTCGTACCAGTTGACCGCTGCGTCGGCTCGTCGTTGAAAGGCTTTGATTGATGACACGCTGTCCAGGCAATACTGCGAGCCGCCCATTATGAGATGGATTCTCCTCCGCGTACCGGTTTGATCATCGGATTCCTCTCGTCTTCCGCGTTTTGGTTGGTCGATCGCTCGATCCGATTTTTCTGGTCGTTCTCTTGGTTCGGGGCGCTCCAGGTCCTCTAGTTTCAGGTCACCTTTCAGTTCGCCACTAAGCAGCTTCTTTGCGAGTTCCGCTCCTAGATGGCGACACTTCTCAGTAGAGTGCCCGTAGCATTGGTGGAACTCGCAGTAGGCTTTGTCGTCGTAGTTCAAAGAACGTTGGTTCCTCACCCATGTGTTACTCATTAGCGCTCTTCCCCTTCCAGCGCCTACTTGATTCACGATGCCGGACTGTTGGCTCGCATCCACCTGATAATTGTGCGCCCCAAGCAAGTTCCGCCCTTCGTGATACACATTTCCGCCTCGCTGGTTGTGACGCTTTTGATTGGTCTGCGGCTGTACTGTTGACGGTGGTTTGATCGTGGCTTTTGACGAGGTATGCAGCGCGGTTAAAAATTTCATATCTTCCTCTTATGCTACGAACGCCACGGATCGATGGATGGCGTCGGCTCTTTTCGATGCGAGCTCTTTTCAGAAATCCGACTGGAACCACAACCCCTTTTTGAGCGAGTCGACGGCAATTTCGTCGTTGATCGTTCCGGCTTTTGACATAGTCGTTTTGAATCGATCCATAAAACTGCGAAGCGACTCCTCTTCTCCTTGGACCATGTTCCAAAGGTTGATCGCCGAGGCCGATTTTTCTATGAACATGGAATATTGTTTAAGGAAGAGAGCTGTCAGCTGCTGGAAGTTTTCGATCGAGTTTGGCTCCAGGTTTAAGAACCAGTCCAGGGCCGCGCCTTTTAAATATTCAGCGAATAATAGGCAGAACCCGGCATCCTTTTCTTCTACGCTTCTGAATGCGGCTCGACTCAGGGCAACTCGAAACGCATTAATATGGTCCTTTGGATTAGTCGAGCCATCATACTTCTGGATGCTCAATCTCCCCGGATCAATTACCCTGGTGTTAATTATTCGAGCCGAGAAGGGTGTGTGCTCTGCGTCTTCGCATATTTGAGCAATTTCTGGCGCCGAGCTGAGTGCCCTGTGGATTTGTGACCGGAGCAGTTTAGCCTCACTATTAGATTTTTCGAGACGAGCCATAATTTCAGCCAACTCGTCTTGACTCATATTTTGTTCCTTGCCCGGAACATTCTTTCTCGAGATGCACGGGCCTCGCGGCAGTCGATTCACGTTTCGGGTACCGAGGGGAATCGGCGTCTGCTTCTCAAGTAGGAGGCGGGTAATTGCTTCAGCAAACGTTTCCGCAGTGGGTAAGGTAGGCGAGCCTTCCGTATTCTGCTCGGCGATCTTAGTTGGTTGGCTCGGATCACCGGCTGAATTGCTCGGGACTTATTCCCCTTGGCTTGACAGTATCTGCTTGAGCATCTCGGCTAGCGATTCTGGGGTGACATCGTTAGGGATCGGGTCTCCCAGGTTGATTCGTATCGGTTTGACCGGTTGTGTGTCTTTGCGCTTCAAGTTCTGTTTCTTTTGATGGAGACGTGGTGGCGAGTCGCCTGGTTCGGAATCCGTTTCGCTTCGGTCGGGAGTTTCTTCTGCACCCTCTCCTTCTGTTTCGTCGGCCGATGAGTTGAAGGCCAGATTCTTTGGATCGAGTTTCTTTCGGCGCCTGGCGCCCTCTTCCTCTCTTTCCCTTAGCTGGGTTCGCAGACTTTCGAGCTCTTGGGTCAACGTGCTGTTCAGGGCTTCTTGCTCGTCGGTTTATTTCTCAAAGGCAGCTATCTTCTCTGCTTCTGTTTGGCGCGCTGTTGCGCTGTCCTTGTGCTGTTGACCGGTCGGATCGGTCTCGTTCAAGTTCGAATTCCTATCCGTCATCCCGTCAGGCTTCGTATTTCTTGTGTATGAATTCGCTTAAACACCCTCCTTCTAGCGCCAAATTGTGCGAGCTGAAACTTGCACAATATTGTTTAGTCCGTTTTCAGGGAGAGCCGAGGAATTCTTTTGATTAAATACGAAAAAGACGAACCAAAGATGGTTTTATTTATAGCTGTTATTCGAGCTGTGAAATTTGTAGTGTATGCCTTTGCTGTGGGTAAAAGTGATCCCCAAAACAATTGACATCGTTTCCTATTTATAAGAGAATAGGAACCGACTTTACAAGATTTAAGTAAACTTTCCACAATGAAACTTTCCATTTCTGCTCGCGCCGACTTGCGTTTATGGCAAGCTCTGGATACGGGCCTTCTTCGAATATGGGCCTCGGCTCGAATCGTGCAGATGGATGTTGGTTCGGCCCATCGAGAAACATCTTCCCGGTTTTCTGGTTTAATCGACGGTTCGGCCCGGCTCGATCTGACTACGCCCGGTTCGAATGACAACGTGATGGAGGGAAATCCAACCCCAACAGATATTTTATTGAGAGAGAAATCAAAAGATGCAAAATCGAGTTATAGAGTTTGTGAAATCGATTTGGGAATTTTGCTCAAAGAAATCAAGAGAGAAAAAGGGCAAAATCGATTTGAGATTTTAGAGTTTGTGAAGTTGATTTGAAAATTTAGGAGAAAATGTTTTAGTTTAACAGAGTTTAAGATGGCTAACAAGGTTAAATCCCTCAGTCAAGTCATGGCGTGCCTATTTTGGCCCAATTAACAGAAGTTTAGGATTAAATAAAAAAGTCAACAAAAAGTTAGGGTTTATTATCACTTTCTAAGAGTTCATACGCTTTTTGGCCAAATTTTGAAAGTTCAGGATTTTTATGGCATTTTTCCCAATGAAGAATCTTCGAGGATATATACGTAGATTTGGAGGAGTTTATGATTTTTGACAGCATCGATGGAGTCGTGTTGCCGTTAGACAATGGATCATTGTCGGCTTGCTTAGAAACATGGCCATTGATTCTTCATCGCCATCGCTTAGAGGTTCTTAGAGTTCTAAGACCTCTATATTTATAGATCCAACTCAAACCCTAATTTGTTTTAAATTAATAATGATGTATATAAGTCTGGGCGCATAGGATATCCGGCTTTTTCAGGAGATCCAAATATGGATCCGTTGGATCTGTGAATTTGCTATCCGGATCCGGATATGAAAATTCCAGATATAGGGTATCCGTAAAAAAATCGGATATCTGGATCCGATCCGTGTCAAAATTTATAATAAAAAATATTATATTTTATAATCATAAATATCATTTTTAAATGAAAAAAAAAAATTGGTAAAATTGGTTTTACATATCTAATTTTCACTGAAATTAAAAATTAAAAATGTCAATTTCCAGTTTTCACCTATAATGTTCAAAATTTTTGATGAAAAATATTTGTGAGTTAAAAATTAAAAAAAAAAATGAAGACATATTTGCCAAAAAAATAGACATATATGTTAAAATTATTTTTTAACTTTTAAAATCTTCATGAAATTTAATTACAATTGGGTTTAATTAAGACAAAAATAATTATTATATAATATATATCTCTGGATCCGGATATTCGATCCTGAAATGTTTCATTACTCGGATCCGTGATTTTAATATGTGGATCCGGACACCTCGGAGGCTCGGATATCCGAATTTTTGGGACATAGTGGATCGGAACACGGATCCCGGATAATTTGCCCAGGCCAAGATGTATATGATGGGCCGATCCAGTAGGGAAGTCAGGGAAGCGAATGATTAGGACATCCAACTTTAAAAGGCATAATTTTGTTAAAATTTTTCTTGAGGGAGCTTTTTATTAATGTACAAATTTTTGCATTTTTGTTCGATTTAAATAAACTAACATCAGCAAGTGAGAGGACTTTGGAAAATATCAATGTAACTTAGAGGCTTCTTTAAATGATGATATGCATTCAAATATAATAGTTGTTTATGATTTGTTTATGGAATTAAAAAATTTCCGTGAATAAATATCATAAGAAATTCAGAAGCCTATTGAAGTACTTATTTTTTTGAAAAAGATGAAGGATTGTTATCAAAATACATATACTATTTATCGCATATTGTTGACCATTCCAGTATCCGTTGCCACTACTAAAATAAGTTTTTTGAAGTTGAAGTTTATTAAGAATTACTTGCGGTCTACCATGTCAAAAGAAAGACTGGATGCATTGGTTTTGTTATTTATTTAGATATATGTGGTTAAAAAATTCGATTACGCGAGTTTAATAAATAATTTTTAGGCAAAAAGTGCAAAGACAACTATATTTCAGCATAGAATTTTAAGTTTTTCTTTTCTTTTCTCACAAACCATTTATAAGATTGACATTGTTTGTTTATTATCTGTTTATTTTATAAAATTTTAATGTTTTTTTGTTTAGAAAAAGGCATATGAAAAGGCATTTTTTTTTTTGTTATATGAAAAGACATGTATTTTAGATTTACTTAGGGGGGTGTATTGGAATGAGGATTTTAAAGATTTTAGGTGATTTTGAGGTGATTTTATGATTTTAAAATCACCTGTTATTCAATTAGGGATTTTTAAATGTCTATTCAATCCAGTGTTATTGAATATGGAGTTTTTCTAAAATCATTTAGGGGGTGTATTGGAATGAGAATTTTAAAGATTTTAGGTGATTTTGAGGTGATTTTAAAATCACCTGTTATTCAATTAGGGATTTTTAAATGTCTATTCAAATCCAGTGTTATTGAATATGGAGTTTTTCTAAAATCATTTAAAATCACTTACAATGCCCTGTTATTCAATCAATCATTTGTAAATCTTAAATCAAATCCACTGTTATTCAAAACTAAACAACTATTTTGAGAAAAACTTGTCACAAGTTTTTTAGGAGATTTGACACCTATTTTGGATCAAGAATATGACTAACGTAAATCACACCTCCACATGTAAGATTTGGAGAAACTTTAAAAAAAAATAATAATAATAAAAAAAAATCAAAAAAGAAATAGACATCGAAGACCGTCATCAAGCACCGACTCGTTTCAAAATCGTTTCCAAGCAGACATCGAGCACCGATTGTGAAGACTGTGAAGAAACTACAGCCGATTTGCCCCGAAATCCAGTGAATGTTCCTGGAAAGACTGTTAGGATCCGAAAGAAGATCTGGTGGTGAAACCCGTTGAACTCGACGATGACGAAATGGATTCCGACGATGATGAAATTGAACTCGTCAACGGCTGCAGTTTGACGATGAACTCGACGGTGACGAAATTGCAGCCGTTGTGCGTGGGACTCGTCCGTGGAAGGGACGTTCTCAACACTGGCGCTCCAATCACTGTAAAGTGTAAGTATAGATCCTCCCATCTGGTTCGTTTATCCGGATTCAGGGAGTCAATTGGTTTTGTGTTGCCATTGTTAGGTCTAGATCTGTGATTTCAGTGATGGTTTTTGATTCATCTCCTGATTCCTTATCATCAAAGTTGACTTTGTCAAGATGAACTTTTTTTGCATCGAAAGTCTATTCATTTCCAAGGAACTCTATTTAGAGATGATTTTGTGAATGTAGATGAGACTATTCGTTTCTTTGATGCTGGTGTTCTTACTTTTAAGGTCCCTGTTGGAAGAGCTACTCTTGTACGTATCATGAATGTTCTTGGAGAACCCATTGACGAGAGAGGCAAAATTAGTAAGAAGTCTGAGCCAAACTTGTCATGACAATTTGTTTTTGCTGTTTCTCAGAAACCGATCACTATCTACCCATCCACAGGGATGCTCCGGCTTTGGTTGATCTAGCCACGGGCAGGAGATCCTTGCTACTAGTATTAAGGTAGATTCTGAGCCCTCACTCCTCAGTGTTCCCACATATCACATGTGTTGTCTTTCGTGTTCCAAGCTTACTTGTTACTTTTTTTCCAGATTGTTACTTTTTTGTTATCCAATACATTGCAATATTTATATACAATGTTGATTGTATTTTTAAGCTTGGTAAATCTTACAACAGGTTGCTTCACTACGTGAAGGAGCAAATTTTGATGTCAAGCTCTTGAAGAGGTTTGGTTTTGTTATCTTTATTATAGCCTTCATTCACAAAATTTTGATTTAGCCTGGATTGAACAAAGACACCTGCTTACAATGAATAGATATGTTATAATTTTCTGGTTGAGTTATGAAGTAGTTAGTTAGGTACCCCTTTAATTTAGTTGCCCTTTCTTGGATCAGACTTATCTAGGCTTCACAGTGATGATCACTTATTCAATTCTTCGACAATGGCCTTAGTTTCCGGTTTGAGTGTAATATGTTTGTATTGAATGACCACAGTTTCGTCAAACTACATGTGTTAACTGCCATCAACTCAATTTACTGAGTTTTGACTCGTTTCTGTAACTCACTGATGCGGAAACTACAGCCTTTTTGAATATATGTCAACCTTCATTTAAAAAAAAAAAAAATTATGGGCTGCTCGTTAAAGAAACAAATATAAACATGGGCTTCTAATTAGTTTATTAGAGTTAGGTTATTAGATGTACGTGTATATATATGATCACTAACATTTTTTCCATTTAAGATTTTTAAGGGAAGGGGCTACGAAAATTGCTCAAGATACCTCAAGGTTCATCTCCTTGTCTGTCAAAGTAAATGTTCCTTTTGACTTACTTTTCCTTTTGATTTACGCATATTTGTATCGTGTTTGTCTTTGAACTGTTCAAATTTGGATCGAGATGTGTTTTGATTTTCTTTATCTCTTTTTAAACCACGTGACTCGTTGCTCAGTGTTACCTGAATGTATATTGAAATTTATTGGTTCAACTGGGTTGATTAAATTGTTAGAATGGCTGAGATCATTGTTAGACATGATTTTTTAAAGATCGTAGTTTGATAACTGTTTGGTTCTTACGATCGTTATTAATTCTGTATTCTATGCTAGTTGACTCACAATGGGAGATACGGAAGAAGTGAAATCAAAAGGTCCATATAAAACGTGGTCTGATCCTGAACACAAAATGTTATTACGACTACTAGTGGAAGCAGTTAATCAAGGTTTTCGCAAAAATGGTAAATTCAACCAACTAACAGTGGAGACAAGAATATTATCAACTTTAAAAGGAGAGCTTGGATCTACGAAAACCTATAAACAGTATAAAAACAGGATGAAGATCTTGAGGAGTAAGTACCAAAGCTTGGCAGATCTTCTTCGTTTTAGTTCTGGTTTTGGGTGGGACCCTGAAACGAAAAGATTTACCGCAAGCGATGAAGTATGGAGTACCTATTTGCAGGTAGAAAATTATATCATACATTTTATGCATATGTTAGTGTTTAAAACGTATGATTCTTATTAAGATGATATTATTATTATTTTTTAAACAGGCTCATCCAGGTAATACACATCTGCGTAATGAATCGTTTGAAGACTTTGAGGAGTTAAGAACGATTTTTAGTCAAACTACAGCAACTGGGCAGAATGCTGTGGGATTAGGTGATGCCGTCCTAGAAGATGGTGAAGACACCGAGGAGATAGATTCCGTCCAAGTGTTGTATGATGCAGAAGGGATAATACACGAGCAAGCATCTGTACATGAGGTTTTCTCTGCAAAAGAAAAGCTTCCTCCGTGAAAAAAATCTAGAACAAATGCATACAACTCGAACAACGTTGGTGATGAAGTGACAGAAATCAGTAGCCAATTATTTGGCATGATTCAGAAAAGATGGGAAAAAGAAGCTGAAGAAAAAGAAGCTGAAGACAGAGCTAACAATGTTTGGGATGCTATCAAAGAAATACCTGATTTGGATGATGATTTGCGTTATGAGGCGATGACCCTTGTTCACAGCTTAGGAATGAAATCTGGATTCATGAATATGTCCATAGCAGACCGTGGTGGATGGATTAAACGGAATCTCCGTAAGCCAAGTGGATGAAGTCATATGCATTAGCATTAGCAAGTCTTGAAGGTGGTTTTTTTATTTATTTTAGAGTTTTTTTATTCATTTGAATTTGAGTTTGCCGTTGGAACTTTTTTTATTACTTGTTGGTGTTTTATATAAACTTATGTGGATTTTTAATATATTATTTCCAGTTTGAGACCAACTCAATTGATTTTTTGTTTCTCTTGATCCATGTTCTTGTTTTAAGAATACCAAAACAATTTGCAGAAACAGAGGATTTTAGAGGAGCATGTGGTTGAACAAGAAGATGTGAAAAAGGGTTTCTATTGCTGCATTTTCGTAATATTTAGTTGGTGCAAATTTTTGGGCCCTTTGTTTGTTTGGCGGCAAAATTTGGCGGCAAACTTTTCATAGAAAAATCATAGATATATACTAATATACGATTTTCTTTTCCTCACTCATCTGTTCTCTATTTTAGTTTATTCAAGGATTCGAATTCGTGACCTCTGCCTCTTTCTTGTAAGTTCTTCTTTGTTATCATTGAAAGAATATGAACTCTCCAATTTTATATTTTATTTTGACTTGATATTTATATGTTTTGTGTAGGTTATACAATGGATCGTATTGTTTATGAAAATGAAGAGATACAAGCTAGAAGAAAAAGAAAGAGGATGACAAATTTCAAAATAGATGTTGATATTTTGGTACTGGTTTTGTCGATCATCATCGCTAAGATCCAAACTCTCCAACTACCACGGCGAATTAGAAGACCAACTACAACACTTGGACATGAGTATATACAAAAGGCGTTAAATGAAGATCCTCAACATTTTAGAGTTCTATATCGTATGTATCCTGATGTGTTTTTGAATCTTTGCAAGATTATTAGAGTAAAGATGGGAATAAGAGATACGAGAAATGTTTCGGTCGAGGAAATGCTTGCCACGTTTATGTTCATCGTTGGTCAAAATTCTAGGTATATTGGAGCTCAAGACAGATTCAGGAGGTCACGATTCTCAATAAGTACGAGTTTTAACACAATTCTCAAGGTACTAAACGCACTTGCTCCAAGCTACATGGCTAAACCCGGAACTACAGCGCCCACGAAAATAAGAGATAGCACACGGTTTTATCCTTATTTTAAGGTATGAATTTTTTTTCTTATGTACTTTTTAGGTGTAACACAATTTTAGCATTCACCTTACATTTTTTTTAGGATTGTGTTGGAGCTATTGACGGAACGCATATTCCTGCGATGATAACTGGAAAAGATTCGGCCAGCTATCGCAATCGAAAAGGACAATTATCACAAAATGTTTTAGCTGCCTGCAATTTTGATTTAGAGTTTATGTATGTGCTTAGTGGATGGGAAGGTTCAGCTCATGATGCAAAGGTATTACAAGATGCTTTAACAAGGAGTACCGACAAATTAAAAATTCCAGAAGGTACCTCGTTTTACTATGATTATAAAATAGTGCTATTTTAATCAATTTCCTCACTCATATTTGCATTCTCGCTGAAATTGTAGGAAAATTTTATTTGGTTGATTGTGGTTATGCCAATCGTCGTAATTTCCTAGCTCCATTTCGAAGTACTCGTTATCATCTCCAAGAGTTTAGAGGACAAGGAAAAGATCCCGTCAATCAAAATGAGTTATTCAACCATCGTCATTCTTGCTTACGAAATGTCATAGAGCGAATCTTCGGCATTTTTAAATCAAGATTTCTCATCTTCAAATCTGCACCACCATTTCCCTATAAGACGCAAGCAGAGTTAGTCCTTGCATGTGTTGTTTTACATAATTATCTTCGTAAGGAATGTCGGTCAGACGTATTTCTTCCTGAAGAAATTGTTGCTGGAGAAACTGTTGTTGGAGAAAATGGCGTTGATGGTGTTGATGGTGTTGAAGGAGGAGGTGACGACGAGAACAATGATGAAGAAGTTCTTCATGGTACTCAAGAACAGCAAAGAGTGACTGCTAATAACTGGAGAGAAAATATAGCAGCAGCTATGTGGACGGATGCTATGCATATGGGATCTTGATGGAACCACACTGTTTTATTTTGTCTTATCTTTAGATTGTTTTCTCTTTTTGGGTCTTTATTTTTTTTTTTTTTGCTCGTTGTTTTCTCTGAAGAAAGGTTTTGCCTTAACCTCCTCTGTTATCTCTCCTCTGTTGCTATTCAGTTGCAGGTTTTTTTATTTATCTCTGTGTTTATCTCTCTTTAGTTGCTATTCAATTGCAGGTTTTTTGATTTATCTCTGTGTTTATCTCTCTTTTGTTGCTATTCGATTGCATTGGTTTTTTTATTTAACAATAAATCACTCCAAAGTCATTTACAATACCACGAAAATCACCCAAAATCCCCTTTAGAATCTCTCTAAAATCTCTCTTAAATCCCAAAATCTCTTTTAAATCTCACCAAAATCTCATAAAATCTCTTAAAACCACTTAAAATATAAAATCAGTCAAAATCAT
Organism: Erythrophleum ivorense; assembly: GCA_026724425.1. Lineage (NCBI taxonomy): Eukaryota > Viridiplantae > Streptophyta > Magnoliopsida > Fabales > Fabaceae > Erythrophleum > Erythrophleum ivorense. Next base: position 555,550 of record JAIUCV010000329.1, read on the forward strand.
CTAAAATCTTTAAAATCCTCATTCCAATACACCCCCCTTAGGGTATTCAAAATCGTTGGACCGGCATAATTTCGACTTTCAGGAAGACTATTCTTGACGTGGCAATACGGATTTATCAAATATAGAGTTATTAAATTGATTTTACTCAACAATTTTTATCGAATTGTAATATGATTAAACCAACTATAATTGTAACTATGTTTTGGACTCGTGCTACTTATAAGTTCTTTCTATATATTGGTGATTAAACCAACTACAATCTTTACTAAACTCCATGTCTTTCTAACCAAATCAACAATATGAATATGTTCAAACCCTTATCCATACTTCTTACACCCTCTGATCACACAATCTATTTATATCATAATCATAATCATAATCATAATCTTGTAAGATTTTGAACACGTTTACCAATAAATAAAAGGACTTAACACTTTTCATATCATAATCATATGCAAATAAGTTTTTTTATTTGTCATATAAGATAGTATTGTACTGATTAGAAGTATAACTTCTGAACCATTTTAAGCAATACAAAGATGTTGACAAAAAAGCATTATATAAGATAAGATAAATATGTACTATAAGAAACATATCTATACTTCATAAAAATCCATAAATATGGTTAGATTATGTATGTGAATATATTAATCTATTGGTTCGCTTTCTTGATAATTTTAAAAAATTACCAATAAATAAAAAGAGGGGGTGTTATTGGATGTTGTATTTGAAATAAACTGAAATATAATCACAATTCAATGTTATTCAATTAATGATTCTAAATTATGTTTTTAAATCCAGTGTTATTGGATGTTTTATTTGTAATTCATCATTAATAGATTTTCAAATCTAGTGTTATTCAATCAAGATTTAAAATCATGTTTTAAAATCTAGTGTTATTCAATAGGTAAATGACTTTTAAAATCTTTGTTTATTGAATCATTTGAAATGAATTCCAATGGAGTTTCATGAGTAAATTATTTTAAACAGAATCCAAGCTATATTGTAGAGATTTTAGAATCAACTCCTATGGATTCTTTAAAATAAGATCAAAATTTTAAATATAAAGGATTATAAAACCTATAGAATTGATTTTAAATACATGCCCCTAAACATTTTTATATCATAGTCATCATCATACATTCTTATCAATTGTCATGTAAGGTAATATAAATATCTAATATAAGAAACAAATTTACAGTTCATAAAAATCTTTGAATATGGTTATTATTATCTATAAACTGAAAATTATACAGCCTAACAAGTAAGAAATCTTTATCTTTATTTGTAAATTTTTATATAGATTATATATATAACAAATAACAATCATATCAATTGATTTTTTCTCTATAAATAATCCCTTTTTGTGTTGCTACAGTTTCATCCTACGACGAATCATCACTTCATTTTTTCCTTTAAGTTTTTTTATTCAACATTCTGAAGTAACAAACTTGGAATTATTTTTTTAACAAATTTAACCAAATATTAAGATGAAGCTCGTGGTTTCACAACTATTCACAATCTTTCTTCTCATCACATCTTCATTTTTCGTACTTTCCAGCGCTGATTCGTGTAAGTATACTCTATCTAGTTAATTATTTAAGGTATTTTGTCATTTGAATCTGGCTATCCAAAATTATAATATAATTTTTCATATGTGACGTTAAATGAATTAACAGCATGCGGTGGAAAGTGCAACGTGAGATGTTCAAAGGCGAACGCACATGAAGCATGCCTCAAGTATTGCAATATATGCTGCGGGAAGTGTAACTGTGTTCCTTCAGGGACTTATGGAAACAAAGATGAATGTCCTTGCTACCGAGATATGAGAAACTCCAAAGGTGGATCCAAGTGTCCTTGAACATGTTTTGGAGATCATCATCATCGCATACATGAAATCTATGAATATGTATGGAAAAATAATTATTGTTAAAATTGATGTATGGGAATATGAGAGATCTTGGTAATAAAATTTATTTATTCTAAAACACAAAAAAAACAAAATTACGTCTTTTTGTTAAAATATTAGGGTGAAGTTCATATATATATATATATTGATGGGTATATATGTTTTTTACGTAAGCTAGGATCGCTCACAAGAGCTATCATAACTAGAAGAAAACAATATCACTCAAAGGATCGAAAATGATTTAACTTGAACGATCAAGACATTTATGTATATAGATAACCCACGATTAAGATAAGTTCTAGATTAAACCTCTGGTAGAGGTCATAATGTCTATATAATATAGATGACCAACTATCTGATATGTAAGTCTAGATCCGCTATCTCTTACATGGACATAACCAAGCAGTGAATAAATCCACAATATGGCCAAACTCGGCTATGTTATGTTTGTTTTTTTTTGACTTTGGTTTCCCTACCACTTCTTCACATGTAAGAGACAGAAGATATGAAAGGCATTGTTGGTGGATTTGAAAAGGAGATGTAAGCAATGACGATCAAGGTAGAAGGATGCCAAAAATAAGTTAAGGAAATGGTAGGAGAAATACATATTTTGAAGAATATGCTCATGAGTGGAATTGTTGTGATTTGTTGTTGTTATTGTTTATGGGCATAATTAGCTCAGTTAGCTCTTTGTCTATAAGTGTTTGAGACAGAGTGTTGGATTTCTCAGCTCATTCTTTGCTTTAAGTTAAGGGGGTTTTCACCATAAACTACGTTGTTTTGACATTTCGTTCCAACAAGGATTCTTACGTGGTAGGTACTAAGTACCTATAATGCATTATGTTGTTACTAGAACGGTGATGAGGGATTTAGGATCAAAGATAGGGGGCTAAGACTTTCGTTATAAAAGACAAGATGAGATCGGCGAGTTATAAGGCCGAGATCGGTCGAATGACGATCTCAAATAAGGACAGTAAGTTCGGCAGTCGATCGGAAGACGAACTCAAATATGGATATGGAGAGTTCGGCAGAAGATTGAATGTCAGATTCCAAAGGAACAATGTGGTCGGCAAATTACAGTATTTAAGTCTAAGTTTTTTTTATCCCACTTCCAACTAACTGTTAAATATGTATTTATTGTACTATTTATAGCACAATAGCATTGTGCAGATTGGCGGGTTCGAAAATGATAATGAGTTTTCTCTTATATAGGCCGGCCCATTTGGAAGGGTGCTAAACCCACCTCCAACGCATTACAAAATTGACTATCGGGGTTCGGATCAATGTTGGTTGCGAACAAACGAAACGAAGTTCATGTACGGAAATGCAAATGTATATAAGGGTCTGGATCGGAATTAGCATACCAACATTTCCGGACACTAATTAGCACTTCTAAAAGACGAATTAAACAGTTTTCCAGTCTATGGACTGATATTTAAATGGGCCTTGTTTAAACAGAAAAGCCCATCTTTTGTATATGGAAGCTGTTGTTATAATAGCGGTTAGCAACTTAGCGCTGCCACGTTTCCTACTACATCTATGATCTATCATTGCCCAACAAATAATTAAGTACTCTTTCATTGTCAAAAATTCTTCTTACTTCATTTAATTTGAAGATTTCAGAAGCAACTAATCGCATTAAATTACACTAAGACAGGTTAGGGGTTGTTTTCTTGCTTACGTCAGTCGGTGCACAAGTAACGGAGATAAAAACGAAAAACATAGACTGTGCAGAGCACACCTGTCTCTCTAGTCTCTACTCCCTTCTTCTTCTTCAAGCTTCTTTTAGTTTACTCTCTTTAAGTTTCTTCTTCTTCTTCAAAGTCACAACTTTCTGAGAATTTCTTCTGCTGATAACAACCGCCTTGAGTAAAATCTCTCTCTTTTCTCTTTCTTTAAACAATTTTGAAACTTGGTACTTGATTGATTCTCTTCCTTCTTGTCCAGTGGTTTTGTGATGTGGGTTTAGCTCAAAAAGATGTCCTTTTGTTTTTTCTTTCACCTGGATTCTTGTTATCTGTTTCGCCTCTGACCTTATTTATAGCTTCTTGAGCTTAAAGTTCGTGACTTGATTGATTCTCTTCCTTAATGTTGAGTGGTTTTGTGATGTGGGTTTAGCTCAAAAAGAAGTCTTTTTGCTTTTTTTTCCCCCGGATTCTTGCTATCTGTTTCGCCTCTGACCTCATTTATCGCTTCTTGAGCTTAAAGTTTGGAACTTTTAGCTTCTCGTGGGATTTCGGTTTCACGATTCAGTCATTTTCTTTGCTTATTAGTGAAAGTTTTGATTTTTATCTGTTGCAGAGATAAGAAGATGTCAGCTCCGGCACCAAAAGCGTCAGAGCCACAACCACATCCTCCAAAAGAACAGCTTCCAGATATCTCTTACTGCATCACAAGTCCTCCTCCATGGCGTGAGTTTGTTTCTCTTTGCATTTTCCCCTAATTTTGGTTGCTTCTAGATTGTTTTGTTCTTCAGCCCTTCTCGGTATATCCATAGTTTTGGAGTCTTGTGACTTTATTAGATTCTTCCATTTTTACTATTTCTCTGAAAGTGGGTCTGATTTTGGGTATCAAAACTTTTTTCGCTTTTTGTTGTAGCGTGAGGATTAGATTCTTACTTTCTCTTTAAGAATTGTTCTTATTACCTTGAGAATCTACTAGCTTTTTTTTAGGATAATTCTTGTTAACATAGATGGCTACAACACCAAAAGATGTTTTGTTTTCTATGTTATCACACTGTTATGTTTAGTAATATGTTTCTAATTTGGTAATTGGTTTTAAACTTCTTTATAACAAATGTGAGAATTTGAGTTTATAGACGTTTTTAATTTCAGCTGAGGCTATTCTGCTTGGGTTTCAGCACTACCTCGTAATGCTTGGAACAACAGTTCTGATTCCATCAGCTCTTGTTCCGCAAATGGGAGGTAGAAATGTAAGTTTCTTTTCTTAAAAAATTGCTGTGCTAATTATCCTTTTTCAGTCTTTTAGTGCAATTAAGAAACTGTATGATTCTTTGCAGGAAGAGAAGGCAAAGCTGATTCAGACAATACTCTTCGTAGCTGGAATAAACACGTTGCTCCAAACAACGTTTGGAACTAGATTACCTGCTGTTATTGGAGCGTCTTTTACATTTGTCCCTGTTACAATCTCAATCATGCTTTCTGGAAGGTTCAACGACGTTGCAGATCCTGTTGATGTTCGTTAACTCACACTTGTTCCTTTTTCAATTGTGTTTTTTGGTTAGCTTGATTGTTAGTCTGTACTCTAAAGTAACCTTTTTCAATTGTATTTTTGCTTAACCATTATCAGCGATTTACAAGGATCATTCGGGCAACTCAAGGTGCTCTAATTGTTGCTTCAACTCTTCAAATAATCCTTGGTTTCAGTGGACTTTGGCGTAATGTTGTAAGGTCAGTGTTTTGAGCTACATTTAGACTCAAATCTTGGTTTAAGAATGTGTTATCGAACTTTGTGTTATTTCCAGGTTCTTAAGTCCTCTTTCTGCTGCTCCTCTGGTTGGATTAGTTGGTTTTGGCCTGTACGAGCTTGGTTTTCCCGGTGTAAGTCATCTTGTTCTGTAAACAGGAATACCAATATTGTTCATATATCAATGAAACTATGTGAATCTTGATTCTTTGTTGTTTCATCACCAGATTGCTAAGTGTATCGAGATTGGACTTCCGGGGCTTATCATTCTTATACTTATATCACAGGTGATTGTAGTTACACAATCATAAATGGTCGCAAATTTTCAGCAACATCATCTCTCTCTCTCTCACTGTATGTTTGATGTTTCTTTTCTGTCTGCAGTACATGCCACATGTTATCAAGGGAGGAAAACATGTGTTCGCGCGCTACGCCGTCATATTCTCTGTGGCAATAGTGTGGCTCTATGCTTTCTTTCTTACAATTGGTGGTGCCTATAATGGTGATGGAGTAAATACTCAAAGAAGTTGCAGGACTGATCGTTCCGGGCTCATAAGTTCTGCTCCATGGTAAGAACACATTAAGACAACACCATGGCTCTTACTGAGTTTATATCTATGAAGAAAGTCATCATCTTTAATTGACTTTGATACCCTTTTACCTTTATTTTGTAGGATAAGAGTTCCATGGCCATTCCAATGGGGAGCACCATTGTTTGATGCTGGTGAAGCCTTTGCCATGATGATGGCTTCTTTTGTGGCTCTTGTTGAGGTTAAGGCACTAAAATTTTTCATATCCAATGTATATATAACTAAGTATTGTTATTCTTCTTCTCCTTTGAATCTTCTTGCTCTGTGGTTTGATCTTGTCCTCTTTACTCATTGGTAACAGTCGACAGGAGCTTTTATTGCTGTTTCAAGATTTGCTAGTGCCACAATGCCGCCACCTTCTGTTATCAGCCGCGGTGTTGGTTGGCAGGTTAAGAATACTCAGCTTCATAACCTTCATTTTACAAATAGCATCAATGAAGTTTTCTTGAGGCAAAGAAGTTGTCATTTATCTAACATTGTGCCTTCTTGTTTTAGGGAGTTGCAATTTTAATCTCAGGGTTGTTTGGAACTGGCATAGGGTCTTCAGTTTCTGTGTAAGGCCTTGTCACTTTCTTTTTTCGAAAAACTCGATAAATGAGTTGGTTTTGATCTGTTTTGGTGGGTTTATCTTTGAATGCAGCGAGAATGCTGGTCTGCTTGCACTTACAAAAGTTGGTAGCAGGAGAGTTGTTCAAATATCAGCAGGCTTTATGATATTTTTCTCAATTCTTGGTAAGCCTTTTTTTTCGATCAAGATTTGAAGTCGAAAACGCATTAGTTGATTGTTCTTATATAAATCTACTGCAGGGAAGTTTGGGGCGGTATTTGCATCAATTCCTGCTCCTATCATTGCTGCTTTGTATTGTCTCTTCTTTGCGTATGTTGGTAAGAAATGTTTTCCGGTTAACAATATAGTATAGTCAGCAAATTTCCGGTTTACGTTTTTATTATGCAATTCTGTTTGGTTTTGATTAGGTGCTGGAGGACTGAGTTTGCTGCAGTATTGCAACCTGAATAGCTTCAGGACACTGTTCGTGCTAGGGTTCTCAATCTTCTTAGGCCTATCAATTCCACAGTATTTCAACGAGCACGTAGCCATTAAAGGGTATGGTCCGGTTCATACCGGAGCAAGATGGTTCAACGATATGGTCAATGTGCCTTTCTCTTCAAAGGCCTTTGTGGGAGGATGTGTGGCTTATTTGTTGGACACAACGCTTCACAAGAAAGATGGTTCGATCAGGAAAGATAGAGGTAAACATTGGTGGGATAGATTTTGGACTTTCAAGAATGATCCGAGGACCGAAGAGTTTTATGCTCTTCCTTTCAGACTCCACAAATACTTCCCTCCTGTCTGAAGAAATCCTTTTTTTTTTTTTTTTGTAATGTTTATTTGCTAGTTTTGTGTCCCTTAGGTACACGTACTTTATCCAGTGTGCATATTGGGTGAGTAGACTACTAGGTATTATTATAACTTCAGTGTTGATAATATTTGGAAACATTAGTGTAATGTTTGTTTCTTTGTTTGGATGTTTTGAATTATGATCAAAGTTTTTGACTTTACAGTTCTTTGGTTGCATAGTAGTAGTTTAATTATAAGTTAATGATAACATTGATAAGCTAAAGTAAGAGTTTTGGTATTTTTCTTTTGACCTTTTGGAAGATGCAAATCACATCCTAGGAACTTTTTCGAGTTGTACATTTAATGGTTTGAAGTTAAAACTGAAAAACCTGAAGGAAAGAAGTAGCACATTTTTGGGAAACTTTTTCTCTAGTTGGACATTATCTCTTTTTTCTATTTTAAGTGAAGATGCAAATTCTCGGCAAATGATTCCATTATCATATAAAAAGTACAATACAAATTAAACAGTTTGATTACATAACAGAAATCATCAATTTTGATCCAAAAGACAACATAATTTCGGCCAGGAAGTAGTTCTTGCAACTTTAGATAAATTAATCAGTTTTATTTATTGGCTTATTTTTTAATGAGCCGTTAAGAGATATCTTCAATCCAATGTATGGTGCAAAGATTTGATGTCTCTAATTTGCTGGCTAAGCCTGGCATAGAAGGTAACTCCGTCAATGCCAATCGTTTTAATCAGCATTAATTACAGGTTCTCTCAAAGCATGTGTTTTCATCTCAAAGTGACTTCCCAAAGGCTCTAATGCTCTATGAAGGATGATCATTTAAAGAGTTGTATGCTTTTAAAGGCTAACCAACATGCAACATCCATCCAGTTACTGCCTTGCGTGACCCTAATTTGAAAGTGTAGACCCAAAACATCTTGTGCATTAGCTAAACTTGGTATGATATTAAAACCAAAAAAAAAGACTTGGTATAATACATTTTTTTTTTAATCTTTTGGCAAGCCGTGGTGCGATTAGGAAAATAGTTGTCCTTCCAATTCTCTAAGATGTTTGCCTTACCAACTAATACTATCCATCTTAGATAAGTCATTGTGCTTTGATGATGATATTAAATTAGCCCAAAATTCGGAGTTATGTGGCAGAAACCACAATGTATCATCCGATACCTGTTATTGGGCGGTCCAATGATATTAGAGACCCAAAGTGACATAAATTTTTTTAGGGGATGTTATTGGATGAAATGAACCGAAATCTAATTATAATCCACTCTTATTCAACTAATATTATAAATTATGTTTTTAAATCCAGTGTTATTGAATATCATATTTGAAAATTATTATTAAAATATTTTTAAATTCAGTATTAATCAACCAAGATTTCAAATCTTCTTTTAAAATTCAATGTTATTCAAAATTATGAGGTGTTATTGGATTTTGTATTTGAAATGAACCGAAATTTAATTATAATCCACTGTCATTCAAGTTATTGGATATCATATTTGAAAATCATCATTAAAATATTTTCAAATCTAGTGTTATTCAATCAATATTTCAAATTCTTTTTTAAAATTCACTGTTATTCAAAACGAAATGACTTTTAAAATTAAGTGAATCATTTGAATTGAAATTTAATGGAGTTTCATGTGTAAATTATTAAAAACAAAATCTAAACTATATTGCAGAGATTTTAGAATCAATTGATATAGATTCTTAAAAATAAGATCAAAATTTTAAATATAAAGGATTATAAAACCTACATAATTGATTTAAAATACATGATTGAATAACATGACTTTTAAAATCTTTGTTAAGTGAGTCATTTGAAATGAAATCCAATGGAGTTTCATGAGTAAATTATTAAAAACAGAATCCAAGCTATATTACAAAGATTTTAGAATCAATTGATATGAATTCTTAAAAGTAAGATCAAAATTTTAAATCTATAGAATTATAAAACCTACATAATTGATTTAAAATACATGACTGGATAATACCTCCTTAGTCTTTTTCTTTCTTTTTCTTTTCTGGTCAAGTGTTTTTTAAAAGGATTTTATGTTCTATCAAAACATGCAATTCCTAAAATACTTTCCAATTCATTGGCTTTCCAAATAAATCACATAATTCATGGGTAAACCTTTTGAGTACACATGAATCTACTTAATCTATTGACCAAATTAATAATTTAAATTTCCATAGAACAACCATAAAGAGAATTAATCTATAGTTCATGAGATTGGTGACACTAACCATTTTAAACCCCAAAAATACTTGTCACAATTTAACAACACGTTTTAGAAAACACACATATATCATATAAATGTTATTGACTATTGATAATCATTTATATTTTTATTGAAATCATATATATATTCATTATTCATTTGAAAATTTCAAGAATTTAAAATAATTGTAATTTTTTAATATATTATATTTATTTATTACCATTGGATATATAAAAACTAGATTGTCAATATAATTTTCATTTTTTGAAAAGAAAATATAATTTTCATTAAAATATAATATTATTACGTCAGAAAGGGAAGGAAGTGTCCTATAGAAATGGATAATGTTGATTTCTTCCTATTTTCTTAACAAAATGTTAACGTTGCTAAAATTGAGATCTAAAGAAAATAAGAGGACAAATATGTAAAAAGATTGATGGAGACTACTCAGACTAGAAAAGCAAGAAAAAAGAGTTACATTTTGGTAAAAATAAAAAATAAAAACGTTGATAATATTATTTTTATTACTATTATTTTTGTATAATATGAAAAGACAACCAAAAAAAAAAAAAAAGAAAATAAGCCCCAAATAATGGAGACGAAGTGGAGAGAGAAAGCTCCACTCTCTCACACCCCCAAAGCTTCTTCTTCTTCTTCTTCTTCCTCTTCCTCTCTAATCTGAATCCAAGAAAAATCAAACCAAAAGCTTCTCCCTATGACACAAGATCGCACAGAAATGTCTGAGGAGGATGATGACCAATCTCCACCGTTAGATCTACGCCCTGAACCACCTTGCTCTTCTTCCTCCGCCGTCGATTCCACGCCGAACAAATCCCGAAACTGCATCTCCTCCTCCGGAACCACAACCTCGCAGACTTTCCCTGACCACGTCCTCGAGAACGTTCTCGAGAACGTGCTCCAGTTCCTCGATTCGCGATGCGACCGCAACGCAGCTTCTCTAGTCTGCAAATTGTGGTGGAAAGTCGAGGCCTTGACTCGATCCGAAGTCTTCATCGGAAACTGCTACGCTCTCTCTCCGGCGAGGCTGACTCAACGATTCAAGCGGGTTAGGTCTCTGGTCCTCAAAGGGAAACCTAGGTTTGCTGATTTCAATCTCATGCCTCCTGATTGGGGTGCTAATTTCGCTCCTTGGGTTTCCACCATGGCTAAAGCTTATCCTTGGCTTGAGAAAGTCGATTTGAAACGGATTTTTGTCACTGATGATGATCTTGCTCTCGTTGCTGAGTCGTTTCCTGGATTTAAAGAGCTTATCTTGGTTTGTTGTGAAGGATTTGGAACTAGTGGCATCGCTATTGTTGCCAACAAGTGCAGGTAAAGCTTCATTTCATCGATAGATTGAGTCATGTTTGATGATAGTTTTGAGTAATGTTCAAATTTTGTTTTCAGAAAGCTTAAAGTTCTTGATTTGATCGAGTCTGAGGTCACAGACGATGAAGTGGATTGGATTTCTTGTTTCCCTGAGGACGTAACTAGTTTGGAATCTTTAGCTTTTGATTGTGTGGAAGCTCCTATCAATTTCAAGGCCTTGGAAGGTCTTGTTGGTAGGTCACCGTTGTTGAAGAAACTTAGGCTCAACAGGTTTGTGTCTCTCGAGGAGCTGCATCGCCTGTTACTTGGAGCTCCGCAGCTCACGAGCCTTGGCACAGGCTCGTTCAGCCATGACAATGAGGCTCATCAGAGCGAGCAAGAACCCGATTACGCCGCTGCGTTCCGCGCTTGTAAGTCTGTAGTTTGTCTGTCAGGGTTCAGGGAGCTAATGCCGGAGTATCTCCCGGCTATCTTTCCGGTCTGCGCCAATCTCACCTCCCTCAACTTCAGTTATGCTAACATTTCTCCTGACATGTTTAAGCCCATCATACACAAATGCCATAAACTCCAAGTTTTCTGGGTATGCATCTTTCTTGATCTATGTCTACATGGTTTTTAGCTTTTCTTGTCACCATATTGTTTGTGTTAGATGGCTTGAATATAATAAACTTGTTATCACTTGGTTCTTAGATGCATAATATTGAATCTTGTTACAATGCAGGCTCTTGACTCGATATGTGATGAAGGACTACAGGCAGTTGCTGCAACATGCAAGGACCTACGTGAGCTCCGGATCTTCCCTTTTGATCCCAGGGAAGATAGTGAAGGTCCAGTCTCTGAGTTAGGCCTCCAAGCAATCTCCGAGGGATGTAGGAAACTAGAATCTATCCTCTACTTTTGCCAGCGGATGACGAACGCCGCGGTGATAGCCATGTCAGAGAACTGCCCTGAGCTTACTGTGTTTAGGCTCTGCATAATGGGTCGACATAGGCCTGACCACGTGACAGGAAAGCCAATGGACGAAGGGTTTGGCGCCATTGTCAAAAACTGCAAGAAGCTGACTCGCCTCGCGGTCTCGGGTTTGCTTACGGATCAAGCGTTTAGGTATATGGGTGAGCATGGGAAATTGATCCGTACTCTGTCAGTAGCTTTTGCAGGGGACACTGACATGGCTCTGAGGCATGTCCTTGAAGGTTGCCCTAGACTGCAGAAACTCGAGATACGGGACAGTCCGTTCGGGGATGTGGCGTTACGCTCCGGTATGCATCGTTATTACAACATGAGGTTCGTTTGGATGTCGGCGTGTAGATTGTCTAAGGGATGCTGCAAGGATGTTGCGCGTGCAATGCCGAATCTGGTTGTGGAAGTGATTGGATCGGATGATGATGATGACAATAGGGATTATGTTGAGAGACTATACATGTATCGGTCTCTTGATGGTCCAAGGAAGGACGCACCAAAGTTTGTAACAATTTTATAGGAAGAAAAGCATTTTGGGTAGGAAGGCTCAAGATGATGATGATGGTGGTGGTGGCATCTGTCGTACACTGCATGATTGATGATGATGATGATGATGATGATGCTGATGATGATGATGATGATGGTGGTGGTGGTTGTGAGGGGCATTTGGAGGCATAATGCATGATTGTTGTATCATTATTTCTTTTTGTATTTTTGGTTGGTTAGGTGAAACAATGGATGTATGTTTTGGGGGAGCATCTGTGTTAGTTAGACAGTTGAGTTGGTTCAATGTTTCTAATAAGCTGCACTTTTGGCTCTCTTTAGTTGTTGTTGTTGAGAAACTAATGAGACATCTCTTTGTCTTTCCCATTTTTCAATTAATTTGAGACATTTCATCTGAATCCGTTAAATTATTATGATTCGGTTAAAACGTCTTAAAAAAGGGCTGAGAGAAGTTGTGGTGGTGAAGAGAGAAGAGAGACTAATGTTCTTATCCAAAGGAAGACCTCTCCTTTTTGCCTTTTGAGAAGCCATCTTTGTCCCCAAAAGACTACAATTTTTTCAAACTGACAAGAGAAGACATCATTTATTTCTTTAAAGGTCACATAACCAAAACTGAAATAATGCAGAGGATGGTGACAAAAAACACATGATGGTGGTGGATTAAGAGGGAGTTAAATTAGGGATTGGTGGAACATTTGATGTGATCATCTTACCTACTCATTAAACCACTTAACACCAATGTTTTTTTTTTTTTTTTTTTTTTTTTTTTTTTGATATTTCCATCATTTTCTTTTTTCACCCTACGGCCAAGATTCTTCCAATTTGCTATCTCCACTCCCTCTCCCTCCAAATAGTATAAAAATAAATAAACAAATAAGATATTGGCTTAATTAGTTGGTTACATACATTTGTCCTCACATATTGTGTCTTCTTCTATCCAACTTCAGTTGCACGCGGAAATTTGTTGTTAATTTTTTTTTATTATTAAAAAAATCCAAGGTATCTTATTAAGATTTTAGAATCTACGCACCTGAATTCTTAAAAGAACATATCAAAAGTTAAAAAAGTTTAATATTAGAAAATCTAGAGAAACATAGTATGTAAATCTTGACAAAAAGTACTTCCAGTAGTATACACAGCTAAAACCGAATGCATGATCTGATGATCATTCATATAATACCGAGAATATTGTGATAATATTTTCTAAATCGTTAATAGTATATAGATAAGTTTGCTAGTTATTAACGACATAATGTTACATTGCAAAACAAGGACGATTTACCATATTGATAGAGATTTGTGACGTCTAAGCCATCCTAGCCTTAGTCATAGAAGTTTTCCATAGCTTTGTTGAACTTGCAAGACTTGGTAATTAGTATAATAGGTCTAGTTATATGTATGATTGCATCTATGGTTTTAGAAACTCTTATAAAGTTTGAACTTGGAATGATGGTTTATGTAGATTAATGTTTGCTTGCATCTTGGGAATTTCTCTAAATGAGAATGTCAACTTAACTTGTTGTATGATGGTATTGTTGTACATGTATATCATCTCCAAATAAAGGAGATGGATAGAAATTTAAGATTGGTGCTAATGTATATATGAAATACAAACTTCTTGCCTTGAAAATAAATTCTAGTTGCAACTTTGTCATTATCCCTAATGTATCGTGGCTTTAAATTCATCTCTTTAACCTTTGTTTTCATATCTTTTGCAACTGAAGTCTAAATAATAACTAATAAAATGAACTAAGAGTTGTAACAAATTTCAAGGATAAACCGTAGCCAATGATTTTGGTCTCTTGGAGGTTCCTATGAGGTAAGTTTTTGGCAATCATGACTGCTTCTTGAGGCTCTAAGAAGTTTTTTGTTTGGTGGTTTGCACATACTGTGATGCCAATGAATGCATTTACCAGATAAGACTTTGTTTGTAATTGTGAATATAAAAGGGTTTATATAATGCGATTTGATTTGGATACATCAAGGGAACAAATTGAGATTATTAGATAAAGCTTTGCTTGATTGATAATGAAATGCAATGTAAAGAATTACAAACAGAGGGGTCAAACCATATACTTAATTTCTCAAATGCTCTATAATCCTATAACATATCTTTAGGCTTATGAGTCGAACATGCAGAGATAGAGATGATGATGATGACGACAAACGCTCTTCTTCTGGCGATTTTGTTCAAAACAACAACTCATTTTCTGTGTTTTGGTATAAGAGAAGACCACACGGTTTTGTAGCTGGTTAGTTGGTATGATGATTTCTTTTCATGGTTTTCACAATGTGTATACTGTATTTTTTTTTTTGTAAGAAATTGAACGAAACAAGCCCGAGAAAAAAAAAAAAAAAAAAAAACAAAAACGGGCAAAGAAAATTTTAAATCAAAATCATGATAATTAATAATGTCAGCTTTTCGACCGTTAGTAACGAAAAAGGAAACCTTTTAGAACAAGCAACTAAGCAAGATAGTTAGTAACTAATCATAGTGATTAAACCGCTTATTCTCAAATTTTCCCGTTTTTCTATTTCTCTCGACCATAAGCTGATTTTTCCAGACGAAACTGTTCAATGTAAGCATTCATCTTCTTCTTCTATTGTCCTGTCTCTGATTATATGTTGAACACATCACAACATGTTCAAAGACTGCTTCTATGACCGTCTCTCTGATTCTGAGATGGTAATTTACTGTTTTTTCTTTTGTCAGGTCACTTCGAGAACCGGGTTTTTGTTTATGACTCAGTGACTCTATTACTTCGAAAATCTCGACTCTACGACCAGAGAGTGTTTCTTGGATCTCGAAAAGATGGGAGATGAAGAAAATGGAAGCTGGAACTATGCTTTGACTTGTGGCTGGAACGACGTCGTGATGGCTAATGGATTGAAACTGAACGACAACATCAGTATTTGGTGTTTCAGGTATGGTGGTCTTCTCTGTTTTGCTCTTGTTACTCTTCCTCCTCCTCCTTTTTTCCATGGCACAGAGTAGCTCTTCTCTTATTTGATATGTTTCAGTGTTCAATTTACTAACCAAATATATGTCTGATCAAACATTTGCTAGATTATCCTTAATTCCATTTTTTTTGTAGGTGAATGATCATACTACCGGAGTGGACGACGTTTTCTCGTCCGCCATATTTTGATCGAGGTTAGTTTGTCTCGTCTCTAATGTATATTGATTAAGCATTATATAGATCTATACATAGACATCTAATAGATGTGTTATAAATCAAAACCTCTTTGAAGAAGATTTTAAGATTGTCGAATCTAACTAATGAAACCTGACTGTTTTGCATAGATTGTTGTGAAAACAATTCGAACATGGATCCGGTCAGTTTTTAACTGTCGGTAAGTGGGATCATCAACGTTTTTATTTTTCACATCATAATGTGCAAAACAGTTAGTTTATAGTTAATTTGGCAAATAAAATCTTCTTGTCTTCCCCACTTAATGTCTTCCCCACTTAAATATCTAACCACAAACCACTTAGAAGAAAATTTTAGATTGTGGTAGATGATATAGTATGATCCAATCCTTTTAGAAGAAGATTTTAAGAATGTCGAATTTAACTAATGAAACTTGACTGTCTTGCATACATTGTTGTGAAAACGATTCGAACATGGATGCGGTCAGTTTTTAACTGTCGGTAAGTAGGATGAACGTTTTTGTTTTTCACATCATAATATGCAAAACAGTTAGTTTCTAGTAATTTTGGCAAATAAAATCTTCTTGTCTTCCCTCCTAAGTACGTAACACAAACCACTTAAAAGAAAATTTTAGATTGTCGTAGATGATATAGTATGATCCAATCCTTTTAGAAGAAGATTTTAAGATTGTCGGATCTAACTAATGCAACTTGACTGTTTTTCATAGATTATTGTGAAAATGATTCGAACATGGATATGGTCAGTTTCTAACTGTCGGTAAGTGGGATCATGAACGTTTTTGTGTTTTCACATCATAATGTGTAAAACAGTTAGTTTCTAGTTAATTTGGCCAATAAAATCTTCTTGTCTTCCCACCTAAGTACCTAACACAAACCACTTAGAAGAAAATTTTAGATTGTCGTAGATGATATAGTATGATCCAATCCTTTTAGAAGAAGATTTTAAGATTGTCGGATCTAACTAATGAAACTTGACTGTCTTGCATACATTGTTGTGAAAACGATTCGAACATGAATCCGGTCAGTTTTTAACTGTCGGTAAGTGGAATCATGAACGTTTTTGTGTTTTCACATCATAATGTGCAAAACAGTTAGTCTCTAGTTAATTTGGCAAATAAAATCTTCTTGTCTTCCCACCTAAGTACCTAACACAAACCACTTAGAAGAAAATTTTAGATTGTCGTTGATGATATAGTATGATCCAATCCTTTTAGAAGAAGATTTTAAGATTGTCGGATCTAACTAATGAAACTTGATTGTTTTGCATAGATTGTTGTGAAAACGATTCGAACATGGATCTGGTCAGTTTCTAACTGTCGGTAAGTGGATCATGAACGTTTTGTGTTTTCACATCATAATGTGCAAAATAGTTAGTTTCTAGTTAATTTGGCAAATAAAATCTTCTTGTCTTCCCACCTAAGTACCTAACACAAACCACTTAGAAGAAAATTTTAGATTGTCGTAGATGATATAGTATGATCCAATCCTTTTAGAAGAAGATTTTAAGATTGTCGGATCTAACTAATGAAACTTGACTGTTTTTCATACATTATTGTGAAAACGATTCGAACATGGATCTGGTCAGTTTCTACTGTCGGTAAGTGGGATCATGAACGTTTTTGTGTTTTCACATCATAATGTGTAAAACAGTTAGTTTCTAGTTAATTTGGCAGATAAAATCTTCTTATCTTCCCAGTTCCCACCTAAGTACCTAACCACAAACCAGTTAAAAGAAAATTTTAGATTGTTGTAGATGATAAAGTTTGATCCAATCCTTTTAGAAGAAGATTTTAAGATTGTCAGATAAATTAATGAAACTTGACTGTTTTGCATAATTGTTGTGAAAACGATTCGAATATGGATCCAGTCAGTTTATAACTGTCGGTAAGTGGGATCATGAATATTTTTTATTTTCACATCATAATGTGTAAAACAATTAGTTTCAAAATTGTCTTGTCTACCTACCTAAGTACCTAACCACAATCTCAAACATCTTAATTGTTTTTTTTATAAAAATTGTCGTAGATGTGTTGTATAGATGTATGATCCAATCATTTTAGAAGAAGAATTTAGGTTGGCTAATAGAATTTGACTGTTACACATAGTTATGAAAACGATTCGAACATGGATTCCGTCAGTTTCTAATTGTTGGTAAATGGGGTTATGAACGTTTTTGTCTCCATTCTAATAATATATAACAACGTGCTGCACTTTATTTGTGTTTTCAGACTATGTATATTTAATCTGCTCCATTGTATTATCATTATGTTTACAAATGAAGTAATGACAACTTTCAGTAGATTGTTAAAAGATATTCCCTCAAAACTCTTATTTTAAGAAAAGCGAAAGTGAAAAAGAGGTTTGATTCAGTAATTTATTGGTTATCAAACAGAAGACCCCAAACAAATCACATTATTAAATGCTACATTGGCAAAAAAAAAAAAAAAAAAAACACTTTTATTTTAGTAACAAAAACGGAAACAAGATCCCTAACAAGACTTGTATTTACTAGAATCTTATTCTCATTGTGTACGTAGTGTGGTTGATATGAAACCTAAACAGCCATTTCTTCATCTTCTTCTTCATGGAGCCAATCTATTAATGATCCACGCACGATTCCCGTTTACATCTTGCAGAGAATACTGCAGCCTGCGAATCATGACACGATCATACATTAGCAAACATTGTCTATGGCTACTTTTCTGTGTCTCTAAGCCTAATTAAGTGATCATTTATCCTCTTCAATTTCAAGCTATTCTACAAAGATAGGAGTGTGCACCTGTCATGCAAACGAGATGGCTGTCCCTGCCAAAACTCGAAAAGGTTCGGTTTAAGTCTGAATCCTCCCCAGTTTTTAGGCTTTGGTATCACACTTCTGCAAGCAAGATCATCAAAACTCACTCATAGACTTCTTTGTACTTCTTAGTTCAACAATCAAGAACAGCAAATCAAAAAATGAAAGAGTTGAAAGATTTTTATAAACTCGCTCACCCATCTGAATATTTTTTCGTTAGTTCTTCATACTCGTCGTATAGAACATGCCTGCCAGGTACT
Source organism: Erythrophleum ivorense (assembly GCA_026724425.1). NCBI lineage: Eukaryota > Viridiplantae > Streptophyta > Magnoliopsida > Fabales > Fabaceae > Erythrophleum > Erythrophleum ivorense. The sequence continues at coordinate 574,083 of JAIUCV010000329.1, forward strand.
ACAGAGCTCTGATACATAACCAAAAGTTGAACGGTGAGTTCTTAAAAACCATTTGATAACTGCAACAGAGCATAAAGGTACCTACCTGCTTGCTAACAATAGCTCCGATCTGACTTCCTCTAGGACGACTATGATAGTAACTCTCGGATTCTGCTTCAGATATTCTCTCTACTGGTCCTTCAATCCTTACCTGGTTTAGTACAGCGAGAACCAAGTTACTAATTCTTGTTTATCAGTGGTGGAAGGAGGAAGATGAAAACATGTACCTGCCGATTCAAACTTTCCCAGTAAAAAAGAAGTGCTGCACAAGGATTTTCAGATAAATCACAACCTTTTTTACTTTCGTAGTTAGTGAACCTGCATTTTTACGAATTTAGGCAAGTAAACATAAAGATCTTCAATCCCAAATTCATAGCAGAAAGAAAAAAGAAAAGAAAAAAGGAGATGATGTACTAACCAGACAAATCCATTCTCATCAAATCCTTTAAGTAAAACCATTCTTGATGATCTGCAGCAAGTCTCAGGCTCATCAGAAAAGATAATGCAAAAGAAAGTAGACAGGCCAAATCTTGTTCTATCTATTGATACAGCTCATTTTGTACTCAAACTATTCCACGCTTGCAGAGACACAAACATATGTACTTGCAACTGCTTCAAAAAGGGTAAGACAATGCATATCATGTAGCACATTAGAAACCTGCGACGCACTTTTTTTGCGACACATGTTGTATATCAGACAAAAACAAGATCAGATAGATTATAGTTAGATGCATATCAAAGATCAACCTTTAAGATGCGGTTATGCTAGTTAATTCTGAACTCTTAAGAGATATGGACATAGAAAAGCTTTTGGAACATGGTTCATCAACATACTGTTCCATGGAGGTGAAATCTCTTGAAACATCAAAGTACACTTACGGTTTTCTGTCCTTGTTCGTCGTCGACAAAGCCATAGCATTTGTTTCTCTCAATCCAGCAGCAACTGCCTCATCAAACCATTTCCGGAACTGCACAAGAAGAATGAACTGTTTTAGCAACAAAAAGAAATGCCTTACCCTCTAATAAACAACCACAATAACTAAGCAAAATGAATCTAGCAGAACGAGTAATCGAAAAGCCATTAAAAAAATGAGCATAGGATCAATACCATACCTGTAAAATAGGATCAATTTCAACCTGGTCCTCAAGCAATTCCGGAGAGACATAGTTCACTCTCATGGCAGATATGTCAACTTTTGGAGGTTTGCCAATTCTAACACACATCGACGTCCCGGGGTAACTAGGAAGCTCGAGCTTAAATCTTTCTGCAACAGAAGGTGGTACGAATCTGCCACCTAAAAAGTGATGATGGCCACAAAACCTCTTTGCACATAATTTTGGAGCAGTCAAAGATACCTAACAAGAGTTACAAGATTCAGTTAATAAAGTAGTTTAAAGGAAATAATAGTGCAGCAAGCAAGCATTTCGTCCAAGGCATATACCAACATATCAGGCTTAACTCCTCCACCTTCACGGTCTCCTTCTTCAACGTGCCAACCAGAAGGAATATCTACAGAGACAATGGCTGCACGTTTTTGCAAGGACACCAATCTCCGTATCAGGTCATCAAAAGGAGGCCTTGGAGCACCTACATGTGCATAAAACAGTGAACTTCAAAAAACAGTTGAAACACAAGACGCCAATGAAACGAAAGGATTTGCTTGTTACACTATTCACCATGAAACGAAAACCCGAAAATCGCATCTATAATAACATCAAAGTCCTTTGACAAGTCCTCTGGCAGATCATCAACGGAAACGAAAGGAACTGAAAGTGACTCCAACTGCAAAAAACAAACAATCAAAAGTCAAAACCAACAAAAAAGAAATGCTAACAAATATCATAAAAATTACACACTGATTACAAACCTGAGTGACCAGTCCAGCGTAGAGAGGTTTGGCTGTACGTTTGGGATAACAAATAGACGGTTTATAACCAAAGTGGTGAAGATGCCTCGCCGCCACAAGACCATCACCACCATTGTTTCCAGGTCCACAGATTGCTAGAACCCGGTTATACTCTCCCGGTTTATAAACCTGAAAACAAAATATTGTAAACTTCTTCACACACCCAATGTATTTGTAATTGCTAAACATGAACTTTGATACACATGTCACCATTACAAATTCTGAAAGTTACAAGTAGATTTCAATTTCTTTATATCACTTTCAAAGTTAAAAGCTTTGAGCTTTATTTTATACATTTAGGGATCTGTTTAGTTCGTTTGGTTTTTGCAATAGAGAAGAACGGTTTTCTGGTTTTAGTAGTTTACTTCAATTCTCTTCTTAACTCCAACGGAAAGCTTTGAGCTTAACATTTAGGGATTTGTTTGGTTTTTTTACAAAGAAAGCTTTTTTATTGGGGTTTTACTTCACTCTGTTCTTAATTCTAACAAAAGCTTTGAGCTTTCTCATACGAAATTAGCATATAACAAACACTAACTATCTTCCTTAGAATTCCAAATCAAAAGCAAAAACAGCGAATAATTTACCTCAGCAATTGAAGTTGCGACGCTAAGACCAGCCAATTCCTGCAAAAACATGAATCACTCGGGGAAAAAACCAAAGAAGAAGAGAGTCAAGAAACAAAGAGGAAAATGGAGAGAGACCGACCATGAGCTGATCAACGGAGAAGCCAAGAGGACCCATCAAGGTCTCATCAATCTCTGCGGCTTCTCGCTGCGTAAGGTACGATATTGGTCCTGAATCTTGCATGTTTGGTGTCGATTTGGTAGAGAAAGAAGATGAGCCTAGGTTTGTAGTGAGGAATCGATATGTGGGTAAAGGACGAAGAGAGGAGAGAGAGGATTGTTTTGGAGAGATAATGGGTTTGGGAGGAATTGGGAATGGTGATTGGAGGAAGAAGGAAAGTGTCATTGTTCTGACTCTACGGATCACACAACTCATTTCAACAATCATTCTTCTGACCCAAACTCCGACATTAAGCCACTTCAGTTTGGTCCATATCAGTTACGGTCCATAACCTTTTTTTTTTTTTTTTTCTTTTTAATACGGTTTAAGGGATTTCTTTCGTTTCTTTGTTGGCTTGATGTGTTTTGGAATCTTCCGAAAACTGTTTCATTTTTGGATATTTTGATGACTCAAACAAGGAAAAAAATGGTGTCAAAGATCATTAATTTTGGGTTTAGGAGTTATCTTTCGAAAGAGCCTTCCTTTCAAGGACAAATGTTCATTTTTGAGGCTAAACAGAGGAAGCAAATGGAATCTCAGGACTTTGATGTTGAGAGGTACTATGAGCTTAAAAACAAGGATACTTTACCATCTTTCATTGCTTGGAGAATCTGGACAATGAGAAATAAGTTACTCTTCGACAATAAAAGAAGAGTTTATTCCTCAGATCATCATCAGTTGTGGGAGGTCTCAAAAGCATGGAATGGAGATAAAATCCATAGAAGTTAGAAGTAACAACTCCATGTTGATGCATCATGGATGTCACCTGAAGCTCAGGCTGGAATTGCATGGTCTCTCTACAAGAAAGATGGCCAAAAGATCTTCAAGGCAGATCTTCCATAGAGCCAACATTGACACCATTAGAAGCTGAATCATTGGAATTACTAATGGCGATTAAAGAGATTAAGAAAAAAAAAAAAAAAGTTGGCATATGAAGAAGTCATGTTTATGGGAGATTGCAAGACCTTGTTTAGTAAAATAAATGAGCTCTTCAAATCACTGAGGAAACAAGCTTGGTGTAATTCAGAAATTCTAATCTTGTGAAAGACATGTTACTTCTATGTTCAATGTAGGTAATCAATGTAGGTAATCAATGTAGGTAATCAATTTTCTTATATGTATGTCAATAGAATTGTTGTCCAAGAAGTAGATAAACTAGCAAAATCAGCTAGAGAGCAGCATGTTAATTACACAGTTATTTGGACTATGGCGTAAACCTCTGGTGTATTTGAAAGTTGTACAACTTCTATGTTAATAAAATATTAGTTTGACAAAAAAAAAGTCACATACACAATATAATACTGTTTTTTTTACACGTATTAAGAAAAAATCAATGTCTAATTGTGTATATTTTAATAATTAAATCATTTCCTATGACTTTAAACCAATAAGAATCCAAGAAACATAATTATTCTCAATAAATATTTTTTACTATTAATCTATATCTTCTTACTATTAACTAATGAAAAGTGCATCAAAAACCTTAAAACAATATCTTTGAAAAACAACAAAAATGGCTAGAAAATTCATACTTAAGAAACGGAGGATATGTATAATGTGTATGGCTTGGATTAAAGCGTGAGATGCATCCAAGGCATGACCAACTAGTCTAAGGGATTTGTGCACGCAATATGTACCTTTATTTATTTCATTGTTCTTTTGAAGATAAATTTTGATTGTAATATAAATTTGTGTAAGCAACTCTTGTGATGAACAAATTCTTGAAAATTCTTGATCAAAAGGGACATAGAGGACTGAAAATGTGTTTGATGAAATGTTTATTTGTCTTTTTGTTATATATGCAGGGAGAGGGAGATGAGTTCATCCTAAAGACATTGGCCATTCACAATGAGATTGTGACCACTAAAAGTGTTTAAGCTCAAAAGATATAAAGAACTACTCTTCTTTATTGATTTAGAAACTCTCTCAAAACTAAATCTCTCTCTCAAGTCTTTTGGAACACCTCTCCATAGACCTCCTTATATAGATGTTAGCTTCTCCTAATTCTATAAGGATTACAAACAAGAATGGATATTCTCCTATTCCTAACTACTCTTAGAAATAGCTTATTTCCTTTTCTTCTTGTTTGGTTGCTGCTTCCTCAAGCTTTGGAATTTCCAACATTCACCCCCGCAATTCCAACTTGAACTTCAGGATCCTTGATTGCTTCAACTCCAATTAGGCTCCTCATTTCTTTAAACTTGATGAATCGATCGAATGCTTCACTCTTCTCCTTTAGTAGCACCGTCCACATATATCTCGAGAAGTCATCGATCAAGACAAAAACATACCGATTATTTGCTGGTGTTGGTGGAGAAATCGGTCCACATAAATCTCCATGAACCAACGCCAATGCTTGTGTCGCACGAAAACTTGTTTTGTTCGGAAACGGGTTTCTCGTTTGCTTTCCGGCTAAGCAAGCATCACATACATTCTTCTCATGCATTGTATGTGGCATTCCTATGGTCATCTCCTTCTTGACCATGTTGTTAAGTACGCCAATACTCACATGTCCTAGCCGCGCATGCCAAGACCATGTAGTATCTTCTCCTTGTATTTGTAGACACTTCGGGTAGCTTATCTCCATTGGTGTCTTGTAGAGGCGGTTTGATGATCGCATGACTTGTACAAGTAGTCTTCCTTGAGAATCTCTTAGTGACAAGGTAGCTCCCTTCATGTGTACCTCGCACCCACTCTCTGTTGCTTGTCCAAGACTTATAATGTTGCTTTTTAGGTCGGGTATGTAGTAGATCTCCTTGAGGGCTTTCTTTTCTCCTCCTTTCCCTACAAAAACAATTGTTCCTTTCCCAACAATATCAACAAACGATCCATCACCAAACTTTACTTTTCCTTTGAGGCTCTCATCTAGGCTAGAGAAATAATCCTTGTTTCCTGTCATATGATTACTTGCACCGTTATTGATGAGGACATCAAGTCATCATCAGCTCAAGAGCACCGAACCAGGAGTCTTGAGGAGGCGAGCATGAAGCTGAGGAGAGCTAAGGAGACAAGTGAGCTGAATTCAGCTCAAATGGAGGCCAAGATCAAACATCCCAGCTCAACCAACATTTGGATATCACACTCAACTCATCAAGAGTTAGTCACGAAGAAGAATCAACCCAAAAGAATCCCAAATGAAGAAGATATTGAAGACACATTTTGGAAGGTCTTCAATGGACACTATGGAGACCTGCGTTCACTCAACGAATCATTCCGGTCCAACCAGGAAGGTCTAAGCTGCAAATCCAATTGTTTTAGATTTTCAACTCACCAGAGGAACACGGAGAATTGGACTCGGTTTAATCAGATGTCAGGCCAAGGAGTTATTAGTTTTACAAATCGGGTAAACCGGAACTTTCCCGATTTGGACCCAGGCGCGCTTATTGGAGTATTCCGAGAAAACCAGAAGGAAATAGGCCATGAACCGACTTGGTATGGAATCTTGACTCAAACAGGCATCACGTCGAATTGGATTCATTCCAATCCCGGTTTTGGTTTGGGAGATATTTATTTTCTAAGTGGAAGGATCCTCAACTTGCCTTATTTGGAAGCTCACGGGTTTAGGAGCCTTCAAACGCATATTTGGCGACCAGGAGAGTATCTACTACAATCAGAGGCTTTCAGTATCACATCAAGACATCTAGAAGAGTCATCTACCAGCTTTCCATGCACCAGCATTCACAGGATCAGGCGGATCCCATCTTGCTCTTACTTTCCATATATGACGCCAAGAGCATTCACACTTGGAGCAATTAATCTGCAACGGCTCTTTCCTCTTTGCTGCTGCGTTTTGGAGACTTGTTCAATGCACCTAGACGTTCCAAGACATCACAGCTTTGCGCCCAAGCTGTCAAGACTCAAGGAATCTCAAGCCTACCATAATTTGACCTCATTTAAGCCTAACGGCTATACTATCTTTGGGAGCCTTTTCCCTTTGATCTTTCACATTTATTTAGAGTTGATTAGCTTCCTTATTATGTATATGACCATTTGGTCTTGTCTAGGTCGAGCCTCTATATAAGCTCATTCATTCCTTCATTGTAAATCACCTTTCAATCCAGAATTAATCAAAGTATTTTCTTCTTTTCTTTCAAGTGTGTTTTCTTGAAGAATTGTTCTTTTCTTTAGACTTAAGTGTGCGATTCACTTAACTCTTTAGAGGCTGCGACTTAGCTTGTTTGTGTGATTCAAGCAATCTATTTCGTTCACAGATTGAGAGAGTCAATCAACCCATCGATTGAGAGAGTCAATCATCTATCATCACCATCATCTCTACCATCTTTCCACCTTCCGCAAGGCTTGGCTTAGGAATCTTCTGATCACAGTCTGATCAAGCATTGGTGTGATTCCGTGCCTGCATCATCTGGTATCAGAGCTTCAAAAGCTCCTATCCATCAGGTTGTGTCAATACAACCATTATCTTTCATTTTATGTTTTGTTATTTGATTTCCTTTAAATTAAAAAAACACATAAAAATTTGTTTCTTGCAATTTGATTTCATTTGCTTCATTACTCTAAAACGAAAATAAAAATAAAAATTTTTGCTTTGGTATTTTTGTTTAGTTCGTTTTATACAAGAAAAGCCATAAAAATTGTGTTTTTGTTATTTAAATTGATTTTTCGAAATTTTATCCTATAAAATAAGAAAAAGAAAATAAAAATATTTTTTTTCCTTTTGTTATTAGATAATTTCGATTTTTGTTTGAATTAAAAGTTAAAAAAAAAAAAAATTACATATAATATAACTTTTCCATTTTTGTTTAATCTTTATTTCCATATTTTGTTGATTAAGAATTGATATATCTTTTCCTTTCTTTGCAAGGAAAATCAGAGCGACAATCATGGAGTATGAAGATGGAGCAAGCGGATACAATACCTCAGAAGTAGATTGGGGTGAAGGAGAAAACCACTCTTTGAGTGGAGGAGGAGAAGAAAGCGATCACAATTCGGAGGTTGATCAAGAAGGAGCATGGCGTGTGGAAGAAGAACTTGACTCTTGTCAAGAGGAGCCATACCACATTTATTTTTCAGGTCACAAGCAAGGACCAGAAGCTTACCTGAATTGGGAGAAGGAATTGGAGTATTGGTTTCGATTTTACAACATCCCAAAGGAGGAGAGACTGACCCACGCTGTTAACTCACTTGTTGGAGAAGCTTCTACATGGTGGATAAATGAAGAAGCTATGTCCTGCTACTATAAACCAGTCATTACTTGGGGTAATCTCAAGCAGCGTATGTACAAGGAGTTTGTACAGAAGTTTCATAACCTAAGCCACACTCCCAAGAGGCTTTTGTTCCAAACAACTACAAAAGAAGCTAAGCAATCAGTTACGGCAAAGGGGGTTCAACAAAAGACGATATCCACACCCCCACTTGAACCGAAATACAAATCACTTCAAGGTAAGTCTTCTAACCTTGTAAATTCAAAAGAGCCAACATGCTATAGATGTCATAAGAGAGGACATTTTGCTACAACTTGTCCATCTAGAGAGTTGTCAAAGGATCATCCCTCACCAGAACTAAAATCAGAGATATCTAGGACAAGTGACAGATTATCTCATTCTGATATATTAATTTCCAGTTCTAGACTCATACACTTGTCTTTGCCAAAGGATATTGATGCAGAAAACGCCAAGAAAAAGATAGGCCATGAAGAGGGGAGAAGTAAAAACATTGAGGAACAATGTCCAGAAGCAATCACGCCCCAAGCCTCCCAAGTCACAAATCTTAAGTCAGAGGCGATGCCAAAGCCTATCCCTGGTACATTAGTAAGTGAAACCTATGATCTTATCCAATATGGCAATAACATCTTAACTAGACATAGTTTCAAATACTCTGTTTTCAATGATTCTACTTCTAGTATAAAGCACTTGATCTTTTTCTTAAGTGTTGAGAAGAAAACAGGTACCCTAAGAGTATGCCCTGATTGGAGAGCTCACAGAGATGAGCAAGGAGGCACTACCAACAATGCATTGCTTCAAGAGGAGCCACCAGATCACATGCTGAACTCTTATACCATGACCTCTACAAGGGCCGAACATAACAAGAGTTCTGATCAGGTTATTCTGTTTCTTAACTTTGTTTCTAATGATTCTAATTATGTGATAATGAATTTACTATGTCCAGAAGAGTTTGAAGAAAACTCAGTATTAGTAGAAACAACTACAACTCATTATGCTTGTCTTAAACCACATGTCATTGAGAATATAGATGACATAACTAAAACCGAATCTTGTTCTTCTGTTTACAAAAATCCCATGACTGTTATAACGCACTTGTCTCTTGTCAAAGGTGAAGAGGACATTGCAGGGACAGAAAAGAAGCAACAAGAGAATGAGACACCAAGGATCAATGGCGACAACAAGAGTGAAAAAGGAGTTTTCACCAAAGCAGCAACCTTACCGCTCAAAGAAGTCAGAAGCAAACCTTGGGGAGGAGTAATTGCTAGTTCACTGATCAAAGAAGAACCACCAGACGCTCATACTTCATCCCACATAAACCGCCAAAAATATTTTGGCCAAGGTAAGTTTCTATGCTCACATTTATGCAAAGATACTAACTTGCTCTATCTTGGTGCAGGAGAAATAGTTTCGAGGTCGAAACCTTTTCAAGAGGGTGAGTATGATGAGGACATCAAGTCATCATCAGCTCAAGAGCACCGAACCAGGAGTCTTGAGGAGGCGAGCATGAAGCTGAGGAGAGCTAAGGAGACAAGTGAGCTGAATTCAGCTCAAATGGAGGCCAAGATCAAACATCCCAGCTCAACCAACATTTGGATATCACACTCAACTCATCAAGAGTTAGTCACGAAGAAGAATCAACCCAAAAGAATCCCAAATGAAGAAGATATTGAAGACACATTTTGGAAGGTCTTCAATGGACACTATGGAGACCTGCGTTCACTCAACGAATCATTCCGGTCCAACCAGGAAGGTCTAAGCTGCAAATCCAATTGTTTTATATTTTCAACTCACCAGAGGAACACGGAGAATTGGACTCGGTTTAATCAGATGTCAGGCCAAGGAGTTATTAGTTTTACAAATCGGGTAAACCGGAACTTTCCCGATTTGGACCCAGGCGCGCTTATTGGAGTATTCCGAGCAAACCAGAAGGAAATAGGCCATGAACCGACTTGGTATGGAATCTTGACTCAAACAGGCATCACGTCGAATTGGATTCATTCCAATCCCGGTTTTGGTTTGGGAGATATTTATTTTCTAAGTGGAAGGATCCTCAACTTGCCTTATTTGGAAGCTCACGGGTTTAGGAGCCTTCAAACGCATATTTGGCGACCAGGAGAGTATCTACTACAATCAGAGGCTTTCAGTATCACATCAAGACATCTAGAAGAGTCATCTACCAGCTTTCCATGCACCAGCATTCACAGGATCAGGCGGATCCCATCTTGCTCTTACTTTCCATATATGACGCCAAGAGCATTCACACTTGGAGCAATTAATCTGCAACGGCTCTTTCCTCTTTGCTGCTGCGTTTTGGAGACTTGTTCAATGCACCTAGACGTTCCAAGACATCACAGCTTTGCGCCCAAGCTGTCAAGACTCAAGGAATCTCAAGCCTACCATAATTTGACCTCATTTAAGCCTAACGGCTATACTATCTTTGGGAGCCTTTTCCCTTTGATCTTTCACATTTATTTAGAGTTGATTAGCTTCCTTATTATGTATATGACCATTTGGTCTTGTCTAGGTCGAGCCTCTATATAAGCTCATTCATTCCTTCATTGTAAATCACCTTTCAATCCAGAATTAATCAAAGTATTTTCTTCTTTTCTTTCAAGTGTGTTTTCTTGAAGAATTGTTCTTTTCTTTAGACTTAAGTGTGCGATTCACTTAACTCTTTAGAGGCTGCGACTTAGCTTGTTTGTGTGATTCAAGCAATCTATTTCGTTCACAGATTGAGAGAGTCAATCAACCCATCGATTGAGAGAGTCAATCATCTATCATCACCATCATCTCTACCATCTTTCCACCTTCCGCAAGGCTTGGCTTAGGAATCTTCTGATCACAGTCTGATCAAGCATTGGTGTGATTCCGTGCCTGCATCAGTTATCTAGATACCATATGCTTGCGTCGCCATAGTTGGTATCATAATTCTTCGGAAACACCTTGTCTTCATTCAAGAACACCACTTCATGAACATAAAGAGCATCATCAGCTGTTTGAGTCTCATTTAGGTTCGCTTCTTGTGGTCTTGGTCTCTCGGGACAGGACGAAACATAATGACCTGGTTTATCACATCTCCAACATATTAATGGAGGTCGATCCTTCTTTGTATTCTCATCGGCTTCTCCTCCTGAGTTTTGACTGTTGGATCGTCCTCTACCTCTTCCCCTGCCTCTGTTACCACCTCCTCTGCTTCTACCTCTGCCTCTGTTACCATTACCACCTCCTCTGTAATTGCCTCGGGAAGCTCCACGGCTGTCACGATTGCTCTGATCGTTGTTTGCCCACATGAGTTTTCCCTGATCTTCCTTTCGGAGGCTTTGATTAACCCGCTCTTCATAAGTTTTTAGTCTTCCCACTATTTCTTCAAAGCTAGTTGTCTTTAGGTCTAGTACTTGCTCAAGGGATGCTATTATGTGGATGAATTTGTCTGGTAATCCTTTCAGAAACTTCTTTACCAGTTTAGTCTCCTGTATGCTTTCTCCTAACGATGCCGCTTTTGATGATATGCCCGATATCTTCCCTGCATAGTCATCAACAGAATCGGCGTCGTTCATGCTCAAGTGATCAAACTCCGCCATGAGAGTTTGTAGTCTAGCTTCCTTCACGCGATCCGCTCCTAGGTGACGTGACTTGATAGACTCCCAAATCTCCGTTGATGTAGTTTGATTTCCTATTTGCAGAATTAATGATTCAGGGATTGATTGAAATAGAAGAGCTATCGCAGCATAGTTCTTCTTTAGATCGACTACCCCAGGATCGATTGTTTCCCAAACGTCATTAACTCTTAATACCACTTGCATCCTCATCGACCAAACTGTATAGTTTGTCGATGTTAGCATCGGACATTGAATGGATGAGGTTCCAACGTCCTTGGTTCGTGGTTGAGCAACCTCCTCTGCCGCCATACTTGCGAACACGAGCTTCTGCTCTTCCTTCTTGTTCGAACCTTCTAACCTGGCTCTGATACCAAATAAAAGTGTTTAAGCTCAAAAGATATAAAGAACTACTCTTCTTTATTGATTTAGAAACTCTCTCAAAACTAAATCTCTCTCTCAAGTCTTTTGGAACACCTCTCCATAGACCTCCTTATATAGATGTTAGCTTCTCCTAATTCTATAAGGATTACAAACAAGAATGGATATTCTCCTATTCCTAACTACTCTTAGAAATAGCTTATTTCCTTTTCTTCTTGTTTGGTTGCTGCTTCCTCAAGCTTTGGAATTTCCAACAACCACTAGCTTGGAATTTCAAGGCTCAAAAAAGGAGTTGCAGTTGGTTAATGGACTGGCTGATGTCATGATGGAGATGATTGATCACAAAGATGAAGTTGAAGCTGAAAAGGAGTTTGTTTTGGCATTTTTGTTTATCACAACCAAAACACAAATATATACGGGTCATTGTTGATGCTTAGACCATCTCCAATGTATTTTCCTTTTTTAGTGTTTTCTTATAATAATGTAGTGTTTCTCTTCAATGTATTCTCTTATAAAAATTATTGAAAGTTGTAAAAAAAATTTGCAATAAATTTGGATTTAGAATATACTTAAAAGTTTTTTTTTTAGTGTAAAAATAAGGGAATACGTTGAAGTGAAACACAACATTTTTATAAAGAAACACTAAAATAAGGGAGAAAATAAGGAAATACATTAGAAATAGTCTTATAATAATGTATAGATCTTGACCCGTGCTTGAGAAGCACGAGATGTTGTAATTTATAAGAAAATTTAGGGGGGTTATCGGGAGATGGATTTCAAAGAATTTTTAAAATTTTAAGAATCTGTTGTTATTGGTTTATGAATTCTGATAATCTTACTAAAATTCATTGTTATTGGTTTGATGATTTTTAAATTCCATATAGAATCCATTGTTATTCAAAAAGTTTGTGTTTTAACGATTTCATGAATCCATTAAAATTCTTGTTATTGGGAGATGGATTTTAAACAAATTAACTCATGAAACAAAATTTTCAAAATACTACTTATAACCCTACTCATGAAACAAAATTTTCAAAATACTACTTATAACCCTTAGATTCTCAAAGTCTTTTACAATAAAATATTTTGATTGATTTTCTAAATTTACATACTCTTTTCAAATCTAACAAAAACTCTTTATAAATTTAACAATTCTCTTAACTTTTAAAATCTTTAAAATCCACACAAATTCTACTTCCAATAACCTCCCTTAAAGTTTTTTTTAATTAGGTGGATGCAACAATTATTCAACATTGATTTTAATTTTGGGTGAGTTTAATTATTGAATCTATAGTAAGAAAAACATGGTCTGTGTTTTAATTGATGGTACATATAATTAATAAATTGGTTTTTTGGGCCGATACGGGCCTGTCACGATAATGGGCCTGTTTATCCCATTTGTAGTGGGATCCTGAAATTGATAACACTGGCTCGTACTCTGATTCATTTGTAAGTTGATCACATTCACTCATTTTTCGTGTAGTGTGAAGCTCATTTTTAAAAGAGAAATTTGATCATTTGGGTCAAGAAAACGATACTCTTGTATGTAGATCCAATTTTCTTCTTTTCTCTTCATTTGTAAATTTGTCATGAGAAATGTTAAAGTCAAGATAACCAATTTTCACCTTTGATCAGATCCGTTTTTTCTTTATGTCTCTCCGAAAAAAACCCGGATCTAAAAGAATGCTGGTTATGACCCGTGGTGTTACTAACCTTTTAGTTATCAAAATTTGTGAATATTAGATATCTAAGCTTTGTGTATGCTTGATTATAATCTATGTTAGTTGTTTGGGTTTTTTTGGTGTTAGTGTGAAGCTCACTTTTAAAAGAGAAATTTGGCGCTATGGGTCAAGAAAACGATACTATTGTCTGTAGATCTAATCTTATTCTTTTCTCTTCATTTGTAAATTTGTCCATGAGATATGTTAAAGTCAAGATTACAAACTTTCACCTTTGATCAGATCCGTTCTTTCTTTCCGTCTCTCGAAAAGATCAGGATCTAAAAGAATGTTGGTTCCGACCCATGATGTTGCTAACGGTTGAGTTAATTAAATTTGCCAATATTAGCTTTCTAGGATTTGATATGTCAGAACGTTTGATTAAAGAGAACTAAATTGTCTCCATCGGTATTATTTTTTTTTTTTTAGTATGAAGCTCATTTTTAAAAGAGAAATTTGGCCATTTGAGTCAAGAAAACGATACTTTTGTATATATATCCAATCTTCTTCTTTTCTCTTCATTTGTAAATTTGTCCATGAGACATATTAAAGTCAAGATTACAAACTATCACCTTTGATCACATCCGTTCTTTCTTTCTTCTTTCTTTCCGAAAAGACCTGGATCTAAAAGAATGTTGGTTCTGACCTGTGATGTGACTAACATTTGAGTTAATTAAATTTGTGAATATTAGATTTCTAAGTTTGGATATTATTTTAGTGTTTGATTAAAGAGAACTAAACCGTCCCCATCGATATTATTTTTTAGCGTTTGTGTGAAGCTCATTTAAAAAAGAAGAAGAAATTTGGTAATTTGGATCAAGAAAATGATATAATATTATGTCTATATAATTATTTTTTGGTGTTAGTGTGAAGCTCTTGTCCATATAATTTTTTTTTTTAATTATTGTTGTCCTAATACTATTTCTCTTTTTCATATTCCAATTTTATCCATAAAAAAATGTTAATTAAACAATTTTATCCTAGATCTTCACTTGTGATGCCGACAGCACATGTTATTGTTTTCTTTAAAGAAAAATAAGTATTATTTTTTTTATTAATGAGACTAATAATTATTGATTTTGTCGATATTGTTAACTTTGAGAGATAAAAAATTTCGTTCACTTCATTAGATTTTGACTCAGGATGCCAACAGTCTAATATATTATTAACTTTGAACGAATCAAATTTTTCTAACTTAATCATGACAGCCCAGAATATTATTAACTTTAAAAGAATCAAAATTAAAAACTATTTGACTCTTGAAAAAACTATTCAGCCCATAAATAATATAGATTTATCAAAAGTAAAAAAAAAAAAAAAAAAAAAAAAAAAAAAAAAAAAAAAAACTATAAGGCCAATTCGGTTATAGAGATAACCTAAGCTAAGCTGATAATTGTAATTGGTTTATGTGAACCGTTAATCTAAAAACTCGTAAATCTATATTACACATGTCGCCCGTCTTGTTTCTCTTGTTCGTTTCTTCTTCTCCAATTCTTCCTTGTCTTCAGTGATACTTTTTCGTCTCTTCTTCTTAGCTTCTTGTTTTTTCTTCGAGCCCATCCTCTCCTCCGTGGAGATTCGAAAAGCTGGATCCCTCGGCAGTTGCTGTCCCTAATTTCATCGAGTCTGATTCGAAGAAGATTCTCCTGAAATCCAAATTAAGAGCATGCTCGAATTGGAAGTCCTTCCGCCACAAAGTCCAGAGTTTGATTCTGGGAGAGATTGTAACTATCCGCTTGTCTTGAGAAGATCCAAGCCAGTCCAGCCAGAGTGACCCAAAATCTTGTGCATCAGTAATTGCGTTCGTCATAGTTTTTGATAAACTGAATAAATTTGTTTTCCTACTTGATCAATTTTCTTATAAATCAAATTCTTTTCTTTCCTGCATTTGTATTCCGATTTTATTCTCCATTTCTCTTATTCATTCAGTTGACACATTTAGATGTGGTTCTTGTTGGGCAGGGTTGGTTCTTTGTCTTTTCTTTATTGGCATTACTACAGCTTGGATTCGTTTTTGAAGTTTATCTCATGTTCCCTCATTCTTCTCTAGGTGACCTTTACTACATAGTTAGTACTTAAATTAAGTGAGTTTGGTGTAATACTCTCATCAAGTTCAAGAAATGTTATGCATAATATATCAATTAATCCATACTGAATCCCTCGTATTTGATAGAAAACTGAAATCGTCCCTACTTTAGCAAACTTATAAAGGTTTCAAATATTTCTAGAACCAAAGAATTCTTGATTGCATAGAAAGCTACTTCGTTGTTACTACTTTAGAGGTCATTCATTCTGAGGTGTTTGGGTATCTTTAACGTCGTCCAGAGAATTCTTGAAAATGATATACGCTGCTCTTATGTTTAAACATTTTTTTCTTCAATATAGAGTTTTATTATCTTTCTTCAGCTTTAGTCCTGAGAAGAAAGATCATGTGATATATTTGTTCATGTTAAGATCATGTGATCCTTGTTATTTTTGTTTAGTTCTTGGATCTATAAATTCTCTTCAGTACAAACTATCAGTTATATGTTTGTGACTTTTGCAGCATAATTTCAATGTTTTTGACAACGATCTCTTCATTTGGTAAGGCATTTTGTCAAAAGTTGGCTTTAATCTCTTTCATTAGTGATACACTCCAATGGCTTCAATTTGAAGAGATCGTTTGTTAGAATGCCTTAATTTATTTTTCTTGTATTTGCATTAAATATGTTTATTGTTTTTAACAGGTAAATGAAAACTTGTCTTAAGAGTCTATATACACTTTTAATCTCTGTCTTTCTCTTTTTAGAGTTGAGGACACCGTATACATTTATTATGGATATCTATTTCTTTTTGTATTTGATGTGAAATAGGTGAGTTTGATTTTTTTTTATCTGCTTCTTAGTTGATTTCAGTGATCTTGATATGTTATAATTGTGATTTTCTCACATTTTCTTTTGGTAATCTTTTTGTTGTGAGCTTTGTTTCTCTTTTTATTTGATTTTGCCATGTGTTATGTTTATCATTTCTTTTGAGTTTGGTGAATATTCACAAATTTTGCCATAGTTAGTACTTAAATTAAGTGAGTTTGGTGTAATTTTTTTCAGAAATGGGATCTTTGTGATGATTAATGGAATTTATCTGATGATTTAACTACTCTTTTAGCTACTCCGGATCCCTCTCTTTGTAAGTTATAAACTCATTTTTTCAGAGTTTTTATGCGCTTTTCTGCTTAGTAACTCGTTTGATAGTAGCTTTGTTTCATGCTTAGAATTATGTAGGAAAGTAACTTGTTTGATAGAGCTCCTTTCAGAGCGTCTTTGTGCTTTTATGCTTAGACTTGGTTTCTTTTAATAATAGCTTTAAAAGTAACTCTTCTTCTCTTGGGTTAAAAGTCTTGGACCCGTGAATCTTGACATGCCTTTAGCTTTGTTATCATGCAGTTGTTCCGGTTTTGGCTCTTATATCAAACCCATGTTCTTTTGCTCCATGATGATCTCAGGTAAACCTTTGTCTGACCTGTATTATCTCTTATGTATCTGTATCAAGACATTAGTTAATTTTCTAGAAAAAGAATTGAAAAAACAGAACCTTTATTATTGTTGAATGTCATAAGGGTTAAGAAACCAACGTGTTTCTCTGCCTTTTCTCTTTAATAGCATACTACTTCGATAATGAGATCACCTTGAAACACTGACTTTCTTGTTGAACCCCTAGTCTCCATTTTCTTTTCCTGTCATACGCTTCTGAACACACTGCTATAGTCAGTTTAGGTTTGTCCACTTTAGGTTGGATAAAAACGGAGAATTGATACAGAGCATTGAGAAGATATCATAACGTTTTCAATTCCGATTCTTTGAAAAAATTCATCTCTGATTTTTCTTCGTTGAAGCCGAAAGAACTGTTTTTTTTTTTTTCCCTCATTTTTGTGCATGTTTGGTGGTGACTGGTGTGTATCTGTAAGCATGTATTCGAAGGTTTTTGTAACCAACGGTATATTACTCTTTTTCGTTTATGATTTTCTTTTCTCGGATTCCCTTTCTTTACTGTAAGATATAACTATAATACTTTGAACACTATAATTCATATCTGTTTTCCTTTGAATGTTGACAGCAAAATCGGTGGTGAAAGTTTGAGAAATCGAGTTGTTGTCAATGAGGATAGAATCAATGAGTTGCATGAAGATTTGCTTCTGCAGATATTGTCTCCACTTTGTCTAAACGGTGGAGATTTCTTTGGAAGATGGTGTCAAAGCTCAAGATTGATTTCAGGTATTAACTTTCACATAATGGTAGAGGTAAACCTGGATTCCTTAGTAACCGATAGAGATCAGAATTGATGTTCCTTAAACACCTATTCTGCACTCAATTGCAAAGAATCTTTGATTGAAGGATAGATTCTCAGCTGAATAGAGCTTAACGTAACTAGTAGATAAGAGAAGAAGAGATTTTCTGAATTGTTCTGAATTGTATTATGAAGATGACTTACAACTCTTTATATAAGAAAAGCAAAACCGACTTAAGCAAAACTTAAAAACCAGAAAAGGAAATAAACCAAATATATGGCTCTTGTATAATGTAAATAATCCTATATCACATAAATCCGGTTTTGAATAGATTTTGGTTGTTAGAGATTGAAATTGCATTTACATTTTTTTTCATATGAAGTTTGCTTTTGTTTCTCTTTTTATTTGCTTTTGTCATGTGTTACGTTTATCATTTCTTTTGAGTTTGGTCTTCTCCAATTTTGGACGCAGTTTTGTGAATAGTCACAAAGTTATCTTGTTAACATGCAGAGTTGGTCTGTATTGCCCTGATGCCCACTCATGTATGCTTGATTGCTTTCTTACATGAAGCATATATTTTCATGCCCTACAAAACATAATTGATTCTTATATTAGAATTGTAAGCATTTATTAAACCCACACATTATGACGTTTACTTACCTTTCTGCTGCTAGGATCAGCTCCAATGGTGTACCTGACCCGCGTGTGTATTTTTTCCAAGAATGAAGATATGATGCTCCAATGCTCCAATTACATTTTCAGCCATGTGTTAAAACTTAAAAGGCGTCACATCATTAAGGTATGTGAAATGAGAAAGAATGAAAAGAAAGGCATCAAGATATATCAAGGTATGCTAAACGAAAAGGAGCTGCCATTAAAATTGATTCAAAGATAGTTTTATGCTCTGCTTGTTTTGTTTTTGGTAGGCTCTAGAGGGAGGTCTATTTATACTAAAACGATTAGGTTAAAGATTTGATTTGATGAGAGCTTAAACTTGGTAGTTTCCTATACATATTCCGAAATTTTGGAAAATATAAATAAAAGAGAATCTAATCAAATCTCTTTGAATATAAGAATTAATGACAAATTTTTTAATTAGATTGAGATTTTCCGTGAAACACTCTAGAAATTTGAATTTTCCATTGTTGTTATTTTGATTCGTGTCCGATTATTTGGATTTACAGGTTTTGTTTATTTTTTAATAGTATAAGTATATAGATAATAATGTATTGTTTTTTTCCAATGTATATTCTCTTATTTTTGACACTAAAAAAAGAATATTCTAAGTATATTCTAAATCCAACTTTATCGCAAAGATATTTTGTTTATAAGTTTTACAAATTAATCTTCTCACTCCTCTTACGAGTAGGTAGAGGTGCAAAAAGAGCGTGAGCGATATTCATCTGCGAGACTGTGAACGAACAAACTACACGATTTAATGAATTTTGCGCTGACGAGGTTTAGGTACTTTCCCGATTAGATTACACAATGTATAAGTGTCCTTGTATTGTTGCATTGATCATCTTTTTATCCCATTTCTTTATCTTGGTTTTGTTGATGGATCTGATCATTAATGTACGAAAATGTCTGCTTTTTCATAGCTTGAACGATCGTTATCTATGTTTTGGCTTCTCAAAGACTAAAAATCTAGGTTTTCCAATTTTAAGTTGAGTAGCTATATAATCTGAACCAAAAAAAAAGTATTAGTTCCTCTATTGATCGTAATCTAGGTTTTGTTGATTTATTTTACTTGTCGAAACCTCAGTTATACTTGCAGTTTGTTCATGTGTCGGAGGTTGGAATGATTTGTTTTACAATATGGGGCAATTGCAATTTTTGTTACTGTTTTAAGTCAAAACCATTTGCGTGTCTAATCTCACAAGATGATCTTCGCTGTTTTTAGAGATATAAAATATTTTCTTTAGAGACAATGATATTTATTTTCTCTAGAAACATATCTCTCATAGTCCACAAGGCGTTTAATATCCTTTTTTCATCAAAAAAAAAAAGAAGAAAAAACGATATTTGTTACTGCTTAATGGACAGGACAATCTTCATTCACAATGCCAATCATCAGAAATGCTCTACAGTCTCTTGCTCGGTTGTTGGCACCAAAGGTATGAATTCTTTTATACTCAAAGTAGTGTAACTTTCTAATGAAACATTCATGTGAAACTTTTGGATCAGAGTAGAGAGAAAAAAAAAAAAAAACAAGTGTGGTGTGCTGAATTATGTGTGTCGTAGGGTCCGAGAGAACAAGCATCATCAGGTGCTGGTGGCTTTGCAGCTGAACCTGAATACAGTCGAGGTGAAGAGCTTAGGAAGATCCTTATCTTATTTGCAGTTCTGAGTGTCTATGGCCCAAATGGGATGCTTTTTCAATTGATTGACAAGCGAGACAAAGAGGCCAAAGTGGCCGAAGAAGCTAAAAACTTGCCGAAATAAGCTACATGCTAATGTGAGAGATTTGAAATTTACGTTTTGTGTGAGGATGACTTTGACAGCATTTAAAGTTCAGTTCTTGCATGCAATTTCTACAGAATAAATTTATTTTTACATACATGGCAAGTTTTTGTTTTCCAAATTTAATGTATACTTTTAGATATCGATTTAAGAAACATTTTCAAACGAAAATAATAAATTACTAGAACAAAGATCGATCTTTCCTAAAATTGGGTATCTAAAAGAGAGCAAACAGTAGAGTGAAGAGAAGAAGAAAACATTAGAAAAGCTGTCTCTAGATCTCTTCCATGGCCACTTTCATCAACTGTGAATGATCCATTTCATTATCTTCTTTCTTAACCAATGCCGAATCATAATCCTAGAAGCTCAGAAAGGTCGTCTCTGTTCCAAAGATCCAAAACCTTACCGACAGGCTCTCATCGGAGATTTACAACTCCTGTGATTCCCACTTTCAGATATGACTCAGTCTCTAACTTCTCCTCTGATCTCCGCCGCGACGGCCATGATGGCAGCTGCGACGGTGATAACAGTAACTTCTCCGTGGGCAATCGGACGGCCGTGCTAAAATCCGACGAAAAACCAGAAGACGCGACACCGAGTCAAGTTTTGTCGACTCATTCCCCGAGTCAGAGGATAACTCGGTTGTGGACTCATTTTTCTCTCACTCATTGCGTATGTTATATATTCTGGCTTTTGCCCTCTTCAATTATGACTAAATTCTTGGTTTTTATGGTTGTATCCATTAATAGTGATCTCTGAATCGTTTTATCTTTGTTGATAATATGATATGGTGAATAAAAAAAGCAAAATTGCATTGTGAATTGGTTTATCAAGCTTTGATTTTGGCTTTTAACAAAAACAAAAGCTTTGATTTTGGGGTTTTCTGATGTTCTTCTTTTCTCTTTTGCAGCTCAAATTCAGTTGTTCATTTTCTTTTCTTTATGTGATGTTTCTTCGAGCTAAAGTCGCAAAATTAGAGGTATGTTTATACTTTCTTGTTTACAAGATCAAGAACCAATATTTCAAATGTACGAACAATAATTGTTTTTTTTCTTCCTTACAAGAATCAAAGATGAGATTTTGTTTTTCATGTTTGTCCCTACCAATTTTCTGATTTCTTGTTACAGGAAGAGAACTTTATCCTTCTGACAAGATGTAGCAGTAGCAGCAGAGTTTCAGGAAGTGACAACAATGAAACTCTACAGCTAAAAGATACTAATAACAAAGCTGTTGTTTTATACAGTGTGATCATCACTATTGTGTTACCCTTTTTGCTATACATGTATCTTGACGATCTCTCCTATATCAAGAATCTACTAAAACGAACAAACCATAAGAAAGAAGAAGTTCCCTTGAAGAAAAGAATAGCTTACTCATTGGATGTTTGTTTCTCAGTATATCCATATGCTAAGCTGCTCGCTCTTCTCTTCGCAACGGTTGTTCTTATTGTATACGGTGGCTTAGCGTTGTATGCAGTCGGCGACTGTGGTGGAGTCGATGAAGCTCTTTGGCTGTCTTGGACTTTTGTGGCGGATTCGGGAAACCACGCTGATAGGATCGGTGTCGGACCAAGAATAGTCTCTGTTGCTATCAGTGCAGGAGGCATGTTGATATTCGCTACAATGCTTGGACTCATCTCAGATGCTATCTCAAAGATGGTAGATTCTCTGAGGAAAGGGAAAAGTGAAGTTCTTGAAAGCAATCATATACTAATTCTTGGATGGAGTGATAAATTGGTATGCCTTTTAAGTTTCTAACCATTTTGGTTGGATAAAAATTTATCTTTTATGTGTTGCATTGGCTACAAATTAGCTTAGAAACAGAGAAATTTGTGTGTGTAGGGTTCTCTGTTGAAGCAGCTTGCAATAGCAAATAAAAGCATTGGAGGAGGTGTTGTGGTGGTTTTAGCGGAACGAGACAAGGAAGAGATGGAGACTGATATTGCGAAATTCGAATTCGATTTGATGGGAACATCGGTTATATGTAGAAGTGGCAGTCCACTTATACTTGCTGATCTGAAGAAGGTAAAAGTTTTTAAAGTCTTGGCTGGTGTTGAATCTTCTGACAATGATGTGAAGCCTTTTGATCTACTGACCAGGTTTCAGTTTCGAATGCGCGAGCTATCATTGTACTAGGATCTGATGAAAATGCGGATCAGGTTTGGTTCCATCACTTACTACTCTTATGGTGTTACTGTTTTCTTGTGAAGTGTTGATCAGTTTAGGATGATTTGCAACAGAGCGATGCACGCGCCTTGAGGGTTGTGCTCAGTCTTACAGGAGTAAAAGAAGGTTGGAAGGGACATGTTGTGGTTGAAATGTGTGATCTTGACAATGAGCCGTTGGTGAAACTTGTTGGTGGAGAGCGCATTGAAACAGTTGTAGCTCATGATGTGATTGGAAGGTTAATGATACAATGCGCGCTTCAACCTGGTCTTGCGCAGGTTAGTCTTGTCAAGATAACTAAACTGAGGGCAAGTCCAAGATTTTACAAGAAACATTTTGCTTCTTTTACCTCTTCTTAACAGATATGGGAGGATATATTGGGTTTTGAGAATGCGGAGTTCTACATAAAGAAGTGGCCTGAGCTTGATGGTTACCGTTTCGAAGATGTCCTTATTTCGTTTCCCAATGCGATTCCCTGCGGAGTTAAGGTTGCAGCGGATGGGAAGATAGTTTTGAATCCGAGTGATAACTATGTTCTTGAAAAAGGAGATGAAATTCTTGTCATAGCGGAGGATGATGACACTTATGCTCCTGGTTCACTTCCAGAGGTTTGCTTTTGCTTTTGCTTTCCTTTTATGTAAAAAACTATTGCATTACATTAGTTTACATATAAGCTTTATTCACTTTCTGTAGGTACGAATGTGTCGTTTTCCCAAGATGCAAGATCCTCCAAAGTATCCAGAGAGAATACTCTTTTGTGGATGGCGTCGTGACATTGATGATATGATCAAGGTACATGGTTTTTAACAAAAGAGAGCCTTTGTTAGTTTTGGTTTCATGAGCTTTTTCATCTACTATATAGGTGCTAGAAGCTCTGCTTGCGCCTGGATCTGAGTTATGGATGTTTAATGAGGTTCCAGATCTTGAAAGAGAGAAGAAGTTGACAGATGCAGGATTGAATATATCCAAGTTGGTCAATATAAAACTTGTTCATAGGCAAGGAAATGCAGTAATCAGGCGTCATTTAGAGAGCTTACCTCTCGAAACTTTCGATTCCGTAAGCTTTCTTGCGTTTCTGGTTTGATGTAGCTTGAGAAGAAATATGTCACTTTCTTCTTCTATGTTCATATGATTACCAGCATTGCAGATCTTAATTCTTGCAGAACAGTCACTAGAGAACTCTATTGTTCACTCAGACTCTCGGTCTCTTGCCACGCTTCTCCTTATTCGAGATATACAGGTTTTGCGTCAGTTTCTTGATCTTATAACTCAACATACAAGATTAGTCTAGATATAAGACTATTAATGGGAGTTTATATATTCTTCTATGTTGATCAACAGTCAAAACGGCTTCCCTACAAAGATACAAAGTCAAGCGCTTTACGGATATCTGGCTTCCCAAGTTGTTGTTGGATCCGTAAAATGCAGCAAGCTTCAGATAAATCGATTGTGATAAGTGAGATTCTTGATTCAAGAACAAAGAACCTTGTATCAGTCTCAAGAATCAGTGACTACGTGCTATCAAACGAGTTAGTTAGCATGGCTCTTGCGATGGTCGCAGAGGATAAACAGATAAACCGCGTTCTTAAAGAGCTTTTCGCAGAGAAGGTACATGAGAAAAAGGAACTTTGCTTTGCTTTTTGTAACAATGTGAGCAATAAGAGTCATTTTGTGTTTCTGCAGGGTAATGAGTTGTGCATAAGACCGGCAGAGTTCTACATATATGACCAAGAAGAAGTGTGCTTCTACGATATAATGAGAAGAGCTCGTCAAAGACATGAAATCATCATCGGTTATCGCCTTTCGGGTATGGACCAAGCTGTGATTAATCCTTCAGATAAATCTAAGCCTACAAAATGGTCTCTTGATGACGTTTTTCTAGTCATTGCCTCAAGCCACTAACTTACAAAAACACTCTTCAATCTTCATCAAAGCTTTACAAATGAAATTATGAATGTCAATTGCAGTTTAGCTAAAATCAACACAGAGACACAATCCAATCGATCAACAAAATGAACATTATACAACTTGTTTGGTATGCGATTCATCAATCATCAATCATCAATCATCATCATCACACAATAGCATCAAGAGCATACTCCAACTGGTATGTTTTGGGGACAGTACACACAACATCACACCACTCGACCTTCCCCCAAATCGCGCCGCCGCTCTCACACATCAGTGCACACCAAACCAACTTCTCTTTATCGCCACCGTTTGACACAAGCTCGGCCCATAAAACCGCCAACTTTCCACCGTAACTAACAAACTTAGGCAATCCACTAAAACCTTTCAACTTCCTCCACCCTCCCGCCTTGGTATCATACCATTTGAACGCTTCAGAACGACAACGGTACAGTACCTTGTCGATCACGCAACACGAAAACCATCCCCAACTCGGTTTCCAACCCCAAAACCATTCCCATTGACCTTCTTTTGGTTTGTAACCCAAACCATTAGACGACAATTCACCAAATATAGACTTTTTCTCTAACCACTACGCTTAAGAAAGTTGTAGGACTCGATACCTCCTCCCAAGTGTGTGTGTTTGGGTCAAAGTCGTAGTCTTTGTCTTCACTGCTTCTTCTTGTTACATACACCTTTCTATCAAGAACATTGATTTTTGGATCCACCCACAAGCTTCGAGCCTCGCCGGACGATGGCGCATTGTCAATCGGATGTTGTAGATATCGTTTGAAGGTCCGCCGATGAGGCCAGGCCAGTGCGGAGGAGCAGAATGTGGAATTAAGGTTGGAACCAAAACGTTCCTACTTGTTAGCCATTGCTGCATCGGCGAAGGTTGATTCGTCTTATTCTCCGGCGACGACGCCATTGATTGACTTCAAGATTTCTTTAACTCAATCTCACGTGAGAAAAATTCTGAGATTTATAAAGGGCTGATTCAAATGTAGAAATAAAAAATATTTTCCATTGAATCGGCAAAATCAATTATAAATTACACAAATTTTCTAAGCTCCACTTTGACGTTAAATAAACAAAGGCAAATACAAAGAAGGAGACAAAGTCATATATGTGGATCATGCTTTGCTAATTTGTGAGCTACTTGATTGAAAGTTTAGAAACAACGTTTTAACGTCATCCTTGTAACCTGAATGGTATGTCTGTTCAATTGGCAGGTCATATAGCCCAGAAACAGCAAATGTACATCAACGGCTGCTGCGGATCCAATGGAACATTGGAACTAAAAGACATTCTGGGAGCTAAGGACGTAGAAGAACATGAAGATATCAACTACAACAGCTCAGAGAGGAACATCAAAATGAAGATTCTTCTGAATATTACTCAAGAAAGGAACAAGAGCAAGAGAATCATCTCGGCCTAATGCGCATGGAAACAAGATATTTTCAATTTATCAATATCTTTGAGATGGCACGAACTACTGACACTACAAGAAT